>NSJW01000420.1:0-1216836 GCA_019955255.1 Castanospermum australe
AAAAGCAATTGCCAGGCCAATACCTTCACGGCTTCACGAATTATGATTCTTTCTTATCTTTCGTCAAACACTAATAAGCACAGTCTTCACCAAATCACATGCATTTTGCCATTTAACAAATAATTCCTTCGTTGATTTTTATTTGTTGTTTAAATTTTTTACATAATATTTAAAAAATTATTAAATAATTTTAATTATAAAAAATATAATTTTAAAATTTATTAATTTTATTAATTTCACTTATTTTATTAATTTTTATTAAAAAATAAAGATAAAATTAAAAAATAATTAATAATTTCTTAATAATTTTAAATGATAAATATTTTTAAAAATATGTATGTTAAAATTATAAGGTTTAGGTAGTGAGAGAAGGAAGAAAGTAAAATGAAAATTAATAAATAGTATTTGATAGATGTGTTTATATGTTACAAAATATAAAGTATTAATTTCTATTTATATTCTGGTAACCCTAATCAAATAAGGAAATAAATCAAGAAATATAATAAAATTATGATATGACTCTTAAATTACTTTATCAATTAGAGCACTAATTGATTTCACAATATATTCTAAAGATATTCTAAATATATTATAACACTCCTCCTCAAGTTAAAGTTTACTAAGCTTTAAGCTTGTTACAAATAAATACTTTAATTAAATAACATAAATATAAAATAGACTCCATGACTGAAACACAATTCAGGATGCTAGAGACTTCGAAGAGATGAACATTACTGAAAAGAAATCACCATCAGAATAATCGTCGATAGGAAGATAACATCACAAATACTAATATCGAAAAGTCATCACTAATATGACTCATCAGTGGGAAAGAAATCATCATCATAATGACCGTCATTAGAAAGAGAATAACATGACAAACACTAATATTGAAGAGATGCTACCACTAGTATGATTCATCAGTGGGAAAGAAATCACTATTGAAATGATTGTCGATGGGAAAATAACATTACGAACACAAATATTGAACAGACACCACTGATATGACTCATCAGTGAGAAAAAAATTATCATCGGAATGATCGTCGATGAAAAGATAACATCACGAACACTAGTATTGAAAAGTCACTACTATCATTATCACTCCCCCTCAATGCTATGTTAGCATTGAAAAAGAGATAAACAGTAAAAAAATAAAAATAAATGAAAAAATAAGTTGAGAAAATAATAAAGGAGAATTTACAAATGAGTTTTATAGAACTAGACACAGCAAAAAGCATGGATACCCTCAAGGCGGATGGTAACACTCTGATACCATGTTGAAATTATAAGATTTAGGTAGTGAGAGAAGGAAGAAAGTAGAATGAAAACTAATCAATAGTATTTGATAGATGTGTTTATATGTTACAAAAAATAAAGCATTAACCTCTATTTATATTCTAATAACCCTAATCAAATAAGAAAATAAATCAGGAAATATAATAAAATTATGATATGACTCTTAGATTGCTTTATCAATTAGAGTACTAATTAATTTCATAATATATTCTAAAGATCTTTTAAATATATTCTAATAATATATATTATTTAAAAATATTTGTCATTATATTATTTAAAAATATTTATCATTTAACATTATTAAGATATAGTATACTTAACCCGGAGTTAAAGTAATCAGCTGATAATAATTAATAAAAACTAATATACTTAGGCGTAATCACCTGACAGTTAGTGAGTTTAATTGCTTTTTCTTTTTCTTTTTATTTTTCTAGATTATTGAAAACTTCAACAGATAGGCCTCCCAGCTAGTTAGCCTTCATTATTTTTTTCACTTCCACTGCAAGTTGGGAGCGTTGATGATGTGCGGAATATTCAGTTACCCAAAGAAATCAAGAAACGCAGACCCCATCGGACATTGTCTCGTCAAATCGTGTTGTCAGTAATTAGCTAGCAGAAAGGTCAATAGAAAATGTCAACATTTTCGTCTTTTTCTGACGTGCAAACTAAAGATTTTCACAATCTCCATGTACCACTCCAAGCACAAAATCAGAGAACCACCAAATCAAACATAAGTTCATTGATCAACAAATCTTCCAAAATGTCTTCCTCAAAGTTCACTCTCACAGCCCTCGTGCTAGTCTTTGCTCTTTTTCTCCGAACTTGTTATGGAGCCGACCCTCTCTACTATGTCTGTTCAAGCTCTGAAAATTTCACCGCCGGCAGGCCCCTACGAATCAAACTGGAAAACGCTCATCAACTTTCTTAACTACAAAACCCCTCCAACAGGTTTTGGTCGGGGCTCAGTTGGCCAGCTCCAAAACCAACGAGCATACAGGCTCTCTCTCTGTCTCGGCGATCTCTCACCCTGCAAGCAGTGAAATCCTCAAACTCTGCCCATATAGCAAAGGTGCCATCGTTGCATATGACAACTGCTTGTTCAAGTACTTGGATCAGGATTTCTTTGGCCAGATTGACAATGCAAACAAGCTGTATTTGCTAAACGTGCAAAACGTCAGTGATCCTGCCACATTCAACTACGTGGCCAAGCAGATTTTGAGCCTACTTGCCTATAAAGCTTCTATGGACCCTAAATTCTATGCGACCGGAGAGCTAAAGATTGAGATTCAGAGAGTTAATGGGTTAACTCAGTGCACCAGAGACCTTTGTAGCGTTGATTGCAAGTGTCTTGATGATGCAATTAGTGAACTTTTTCCAACTTGTTGTGACGGAAAAGAAGGAGGCAGAGTCGTAGGCGGAAGCTGCAACATCCGATATGAGATTTACCCATTTGTCAAAGAGTAGAACTTACTGGGCTAAGGTTGACATAAAGATGAACTTTAGACAATCTAAGGAAGAGTGAATGAAGTGGGAAGTCCAATTGTTATGTTAACCTCGTTATTCCCAATTGTTATGGTGTCTTGGAAGACCGCACCGCCGTTCGAGTCCTGCAAGGACCATGCCCCTCCCCTTCCCCTCCTCCCTGAAAAAAAAGAAAAGAATAAAATTTGTTTATTTATTTATTTCAAATGTGCATTAAGAGCATGTTGATTATAGTTTTTTTAAGAAAAAAATTATTTAAAAAAAATTTAAAAAAAAATTGATTATAAGTTATTTAAATAACAAAATAAATTAGTTTAAACACATATTAATTAGTTTCAGAAATTCATTTTTATTGAGTAACTGTTTATAAGTTTGATTTTGCTTAAATTTTACATAACAATAACATTTTAAGCAAAAGGTTTCTCTTGGCCATGTTGATTATAATTAATCTTTTTTGAATATAAAATAATTTAATCTAAACACATATTGATGATTTTTTTTATTTTAACTAATTTTTTTATTTTAATTTTTTTTATATTTTTGCGTCTCCCTTTTTATTTTTAATTTTATATCATAATTTATTTGTATTAAAAACTAATTAGAATAATAATAAATTATAACTAAATAAATCATAACTTAATTAATTTAATAAATAATTAAAATTAACCTAACTTATAAATTTATAAATAAATAAATCATAACTTAATTAAATTAATAAAATAATACTGTAATAAATCTAACTTAATTAATTTAAAAATTAAATATTTAATTAAAACAATTTTAATTAATTTTTAATTTAAAATATAAAATAAAATACTAAAATAATTATATTATATGTTATTTTTTTCATATTATAACATTTTATTTTCAATTTTTTTAAAATGAAAAATGTAACCTGAGTCATCTAATCTTTACACGACTCATATATTTTTTAAAATTTATTTTATAAAACATTATTTTTTATTCTAAAATTAAAATAATTAAAATAATTAAAATAATATTTTATAAAATAGCAAGAAAAGAAAAAAGCAACCTTCAAATTAAAATATTAATAAAAATGAAAAGTGTCACGTATCAATAAGTTAAAAAAAAAGTAATACAGGATAAATTTTTTTCTAAACTGACACACGATGGTAAAATGGGATTCAAATTTTTTATCTTATTTTTTTATTTTTAATTCTGTATACTTAATTAAAATTTGATAATTAGTAAAAAAATATATTTATTTCAATTAATATTGATTTTTTTAAAATTTAAATATTTTCTAATTAAGTTGTTAAAATTTAATTAAAAAGACAAAATTAAAGACAGAAAAAAGAAACAAAAATTTTAAATCCGATAAAATGACTCAATTCAAGTCCAATTATTCTTTTTACTCTGAAATCTTTGATTATGGTATCACATATCATTCTCTTCCGTTAAGCTTTTCTTCTTCCTTCTTCAAGCTTTCGAGCATCCGTCAATGGTTGCCAATCCAGTTCCAGACCACGTACAGAATCCTTTGCATCTTTTTTTTTTTTTTTTGTGAGTCTGAAATCTTTCATTAACAACCCTTTTGAAGCAAACTTGAAAGAGCTCCACAGTCAATTTTAAATTATAATGACTATATTAAATTTAAAGAAACTATAGAAAACAAATGAACAATTTAACCTATCATAAAATTTACTTATATAGCTTCTTATTTCTTTCTTTCTCATGATAACTGGTTAACAACATATATAATTGGCGTCATTTTTCTTAAACACTAATTGGCCTCACTATAAAAAAAAAATGCCAAGTATGTTACTCACAGCCAAAAAAATTAAAAAATTAAAAACTAAATAAATTGGATACACTGAAAATTGACACAGTAAGCAAGATTACTTTGAATTAATTATTTTGGTTAAAAATTACAAGTTATTAAACTATGCTCCTGCGTGGATCAATTTCTAATATATAATAATTAATTTGTTTTGAATCGCTCAATAAAGAGTCAATGGACTGCTGATTAATATTAAGAAAAGCAATTGCCAGGCCAATACCTTCACGAATTATGATTCTTTCTTAGGTATCTTTCGTCAAACATTAATCAGCAAAGTTATCTTCACCAAATCACACGCGTTTCGCGGTTTACCAAATATATCGTAAGGGCATTAAGGACCGTGGCTTTGTAATATACATACATATAGTATACTTAACACGAAGTTGAAGTAATCAGCTAATAATAATTAATAAAAACTAATACTTGGGCGTAATCAGCTTAAAGGTAGTGCGCTTAATTTCTTTTTCTTTTTCTAGATTATTGAAAACTTCAACTTGTAGGCCTCCCGGCTAAAAGCCTTCATTTTTTTTTTGGCACTTTCATGCGAGTAGGGAAGCGTTGCTTATGTGGGGAATATTCAGTTACCCAAGAAATCAAGAAAAGCAGACCACATCTGACATTGTCTCATTTAGCTTAGCAGGAAAGATCAATAGAAAATGTCAACCTTTTAATCTTTTTTTTCTCACGTACAAACTAAAGATTTTCGCTATAAATTGAGGTTGTAATCTCCACGTACCACTCCAAGCTCAAAATCAGAGAACCATCAAATCAAACAATATTTCATTGATCACCAAATCTTCCAAAATGTCTTCCTCAAAGTTCACTCTCACAGCCCTCGTGCTAATCTTTGCTCTTTTTCTCCGAACTTGTTTTGGAGCCGACCCTCTCTACCATTTCTGTTCAAGCTCTGAAAATTTCACCGCCGGCAACCCCTACGAATCAAACTTGAAAACGCTCATCAACTTTCTTAACTACAAAACCCCTCCAACAGGTTTTGGTCGGGGTTCAGTTGGCCAGCTCCAAAACCAACGAGCATACGGGCTCTCTCTCTGTCGCGGCGATGTCTCACCCTCTGATTGCAAAACTTGTGTGAGTGAAGCAAGCATTGAAATCCTCAAACTCTGCCCATATGGCAAAGGTGCCATCGTTGCGTATGACAACTGCTTGTTCAAGTACTTGGATAAGGATTTCTTTGGCCAGATTGACAACGCAAACAAGCTGTATTTGCTGAACGTGCAAAACGTCAGTGATCCTGCCACATTCTACTACGTGGCCAAGGAGATTTTGAGCCTGCTTGCCTATAAAGCTTCTGTGGACCCTAAATTCTATGCAACTGGAGAGCTAAAGATTGGAGATTCAGAGAGTGTTTTATGGGTTAAACTCAGTGCACCAGAGACCTTTCTAGCGTTGATTGCAAGAAGTGTCTTGATGATGCAATTAGTGAACTTTTTCCAACTTGTTGTGACGGAAAAAGAAGGAGGCAGAGTCGTCGGCGGAAGCTGCAACATCCGATATGAGATTTACCCATTTGTCAAAGAGTAGAACTTACTGGGCTAAGGATGACCTAAAGATGAACTTTAGACAATTAATATATGGAAGAGTGAATAAAGTGGGAAGTCCAATTGTTTGGTAATGTTAGCCACGTTTTACTTGTAGTACTGTCATCTGCATTCTTGTATTGTCGAATAAAATTTGTTCATTATTTATTTTATTTCAAATGTGCATTGGTTTCGGGCACTCATTTATATACGAGTGACTGTGTATGAGTTTGATTTTTTTTTTAAAATTTTACATAAAATAACTTTTTAACCTCTTAATACCATTTTGATTATAATCTTTTCTGAGTACAAAATAATTTAATTGAAACATAAATTAAAATTCAAAGTGACCTCATGAAAACATTTTATTGTTGTTTGTATAAGCTTATTGAGAATAACTTTTGAAATTTCTGTAAGTTATTTTGAACATATTTCATAAACTAAATTTAAAAAAAATTGGGGTCAATAGCTAAAAAGGCCTTGGCTAGTACATGTTTATAAAATTTTGAATATTTTAACCTTAATTGATAGGTTATTAAAATTTCAAAGATTCATTCTCAAGGTATCTATCAAATGTTATTCAAAGTTTAATTGATAAATTATTAAATTTCAAATATTCATTCTCAAGGTATCTATCAAATGTTATTCATAGTTTAATTTATATTGCACTTATGACAGTAGAGTTTTTTTAATAATAAATACTACTTTATTTTAAGCTATTTATTCAAATATGGCCTGGAAATTAAACTGAGAAATTAAAAATTTGAGTTTGTTTCTTTTGAGAAAATTTTTTATATTTTTTTACGTTTATTTTTTAAAAAATAATTTTATTTCGGATTTTTAAATTGTATAAAATATATTTGAATGATATAACTTTTATTTCAATTGCAAAGTTGCCATGCATTGCATTTTTAAATTTTTTTGTTTTTGACCTTATTTTAAGTTAATATTTCATAACAAAATTTTCAGCAAACTCAACCAAACAGAAAATACAGAAACTAAACGCACCCACGCTCTTTTTCTCCCTTCTCAGTGTAGTTCTCTCCCTTTTATTCTCTATTTCTCCCCTTGTAGTCTCTCTTTCCCTTAATTTCTTCTTCCCTTCCCATTATCTCTTACCTATTCGGCTGTTCCATATCAGTTAGATAACTATTTACGGGTAGAATTTTGATTATATATGGTTTCTCTCAAATACTCTTCCTTTTCTAGAAGCTCGCTCATAATCCTCATTAAACATGCATGCATGACGAAAGAGAGAGTTTTCATATAACTATGTTCATCCGTGTGCTTAAAATGTCGCCGTCTATCTCTTAAGTCAACACGCCGCAACTGACAATTTTCACTCAAAATCTTTTGGAAATTAAGGCCAGTTACATTTATAATTCCCCACCGCCCTCTGATTTGCAACTCTCACTTTCAAAAGCTAGAGCGCCATGGGTGAAGGCAAATACCGAGCATATGGGAATGCCCTTTGCGGGCACTCGACCTCCAAAATGCGGCGACTGATGCTCAGGCAATCATTTAGGTTCCCTCTGTTGGCATAGAAATGGGGGAATCATATGGTATGTTGTCAATCGAAGTACTTGAATACAGATTTTCTTCGTCACAAACCGATATGGTGCAAGAAAGGGTTCAAAGTTCCATAATAAGGTAGATGAATGCTTGTGGAAACTGGTATCTGTCAATTTAGCGGAGCAGATTTACTTTTTGTTGTGTTTGGTGAAACTTTGAAGTGATTTCGAATTTATTTTTGACTTTCCAGTAATTGAATATTTTTTCTTTTCATTATGAAAGAGGAAAGTTTGAAGTTCAGTTCTTGTCTTCTTAAACTCGTAAAATTTTAAAGGTAAAGTTTTACCATTTCAGTGTACTGGACTGAATTGCTTCAGTGTACTCAACTAAACATAAATATTATTGTCATGCCATTATCTGTGGAACTATTTTCAAATTCATATAACATTGTTGTTGTTGTTTGTTTGTTTTGTTTGTTTTTTTTTTTGGGTATTTCTATAATGGATGTGGATATATGGATGCTAATTTTGTCAAAGACCATCTTTCCTAAAAGCTTAGGCTGTTATATGCATGCTCAGGATTGGTTGTATCTCTAACATGCCCCTCATGTGGAAGCCTTTTAGGCTTGAAGCATGGGCAATGCACACACCCTCTCAAAAGAGGCTCTAGTACCATGTCAAAGACCAACACTCCTAAAAGCTTAAGTTGTTAGGTGGAGGCTTGGGAATGATTCATATCTATAACAACTTTTATGGGAACATATACTGTTAATATAACATAATGACACAATTTTTCTGATATTGGTATTATTGGACTGGCCATTATGACAATATGACATAACTTGGTTATTTTATGTCTCCGCATTAAATATGCACTTCTATGATCTGAACACACAATCAATTCAAATTTCGTTAATTTTTCAAATAAAAAGTGAAATGGATGACTAGGTTGTAAAAAGTAAGATGCTCTCTGTGGATTCTCAATGCTGTCTTATTCATGGTGAGTTGATAATAATTTGGGCTGTTTGATGCTTTTGGATACTTTGATGAGAAATGTGACTGTTATTATTTTTATGTTCTATGATATGAAACTCTTGTATGAATGCAGGAAAAAGAAGCAACAACATTGTTTCTCCATAGAAATGTGGGCTTTAATTAGTTTGGTGTTTTGTTCTACCTGGTGTTGAGAGTAAGTAATCTAGCTTAGACCCGGATTGCCTGCCAATCTGAGTAAAGATTGTTACTGTACTTTACTTGAGCTCCAACCATGGGGTAGGTTTTGTGAGCCAAACATGAATATTGAGTGGTATATAGCACTGCTTGGAATTGCAACCTATAGCAGACTGGTTATACTTCCCAATTGAGCTTGTGAAGTAAGGGGAAAGTTAAGCATGTGGCTGGAATTCTTGTGTTCCAATGGATAAAACTTCTTCTCTATTGAAAAGGATGGGGAAAAAGGAAGACGAAAAAAATTTGTGGTCAACTATCTTGGGATGTAATTCTGTGATAATCAATTAAGAGTAGTTGGGAAAAATTTGCTAAATTCGTTGGTTCAAAATGAGAAATCAGGCTGTTTGATTGGCAGTTTACAAGTTTCTGTGAGTTCAATTTGATGTTAATTGATAAATTGGGTTTGGAGGTTAGTACTTTGTAATGTAGATTGACTCTTAGTTGCAGAGAGCTATTGGTATTCAAATGTGTCATGGGAAGTGCATGAACAACTTCTATTAGTAGAAAGACCCAAAAAAAAAGAAGAATTGGGTTTAAGTGAATCTGATAGTAGATATGAGCAAAAATCTACTTGAAACAAAGAAGTCTTGGTTACTTGTGCTACATGAGCAATGAAGAAGGAGGAATGGTTTGGTCATCTACTGTTGCAATTTTTGGCAGTTACGGAGTTGTTGTCATATATTGACTTGGTTGATTTCAGTTGGTGATCCTGTAGACAGTGTCAGATATGCTTCCTTGTGGTTGTCACTGTCTAAATGATGGGGTTCATGGGGCTCTTCTTTTGTTCTGGATAACCCTGGACAGAAATTCAAAGTTCAATTATAGTAATTTTCAAAGTATTGTTAGGCATGTAGCAGAATCTTTCTTTTGAAGTTCAGATCAAGCTTTAAGGATAGACTAAATATTCTGGGAGCTATTTACAGTCTATATTTCTGCTATTAGGATGCTGGAACTTGACTTCTACTGGTATTTGGCTTAGTTTTAGATGGAATAAATTTCTGGAGAATAACAAAAAATAGTTATATGGCATGACCTCTGTCCCTGAAAATTCATGTGCTTGTCATCTTCATCCTCCTCATTCTTTTATGAATCTTGTATGTATCATTGATAGATTGCATCTGGACATTATTTATAGTAGTCTGCTTTGAACAATTGACCAGTTAAGAAGTATTTTGATAATTCTTCTAAAAATGCTTTTGACTGCCCATATGAATTATGAAGGTAACTTAAAATGAAATTCATTATACTTTTCAGGTATTTGCTCTTATGGATTATAACCTTCCTGACCTAATTGGAAATGGAATAGGTGACAAGAAATCTGAAATGAATCATAAAGATGCCTTAGATGATTTGGACGTCTCCTTGGTATGTAGAAGATTTCCATCAATTAGTTTGGGTAGTGCTCCTCGGGTGGATTTGTATGACGGGAGTCATGGGACCCCATTGTATTCTGAAATAACAAGCATTCTAGCGACAGAAGATTTTATACAGTATTTTTCTGATTCTTCGGAGGCAAGGTGGGTCAATCATTCTAGTGTAACATCTTCTGCTTTAGGAAAAGAAGATTCTTATCCTTGCCCTTTGTCACCTCATTCAATGTCTTCAATATATGAAGAAAAATTGGATCATCAAGTCACCGGGGAGGATTCTCAAAAGGAAGTGGGGTCGCAGTCACAATCAAACCTTACACCCACTGAGTTACTTCTTGACAAATCTATTAGTTGTATACCTGGATTAAGTAAAAGGAACTACCAACAGCTAGATAACTGTGGGTTTCACACGGTGGGTTCCCAAAACTGTGGACTTTGGAAATTGTGTAGTTCTTTGGATTTTCAGTTTTGAAAAGATGTCTTGGATTCACATTAATCCCACTCTTTACTTGTAGTTACGGAAATTGCTGCACCACTTTCCACGTACGTATGCTAATCTACAGAATGCACATGCTGAAATTGATGATGGGCAGTATTTAATTTTTGTTGGAAAAATCTTATCTTCAAGGTAACTATCCTCTATTTCTTTGGTTGACCTGATTTATGCATGCTTGTTGCCTTTTTTCTTGGTCATAAGCACTCTAAGTGCTTGCCTTGTCACTTGAATGAGGGTGTGGGTGTGGGCAATATACTAAAATATACTTCTAGCTACTTGATTTTGCCATCTCTGAGCTTTTGGCACATAGTGAAACTGATACCACTGCTACATTATATGGTTTATTACAAGTAAAGGCATTTTAAAAAGCCATGAGCATAATGAGGCAAATATAGATATTTGTGGCTGATGAAATGTATGATTTGCTCACACTTTAAATGATGAGGATGACATTGGCTTACATATACTTGTCATTGTCTTTTTTTTTTTTTGGGTCTTTGTTGAAGCTTAGGGTGTGTTTTGTCGTGTAGGCGGAAACCGGAAAGTGGAAAATAGAGGATGAGTTGAAAATGATTTTCAACCCAGTGAAAATGACATGTATTTTATTTTCAATCTTCTCATGTTTTTTATGGTACCAAGCAAGTGTAAAGCGATTTTCATTCCAAATTTTCCATAGGACTTGATTTTTTTTTTTTTTGGGGTACATATGGGACTTGAATTTTTAACTGTTAGTAGCACCATCACTAAACCGTGAAAGTGATGTTTGAGCTTCTAAGGTTACTAAAGTATGTAATTTTACGTCCTTCTAAGATGTTGACATTTCATATATGCACCAGCATAAGGCTAGGGTACTGGGGAACCTCTTTTCTCTCCATTCCTGTGCTACTTAAGTGGCTTATGCATCTTCATATAGTTTACTAGTTAAACTGATTTCTTATGCATACTTTGCCTCAACTTTGAAGTGTTCAAACGTTAAAACTATTACTTTCGTTGCTTTTATCAATGAGTTTTGCACGTGTCCATGTGCATGTCAACATATGCACAATCTATATGTGCATGTATTTTTTTGCATCAAATCATTTTAGCAATTTTGTTTTTCTTATACATAATTGCTAATATATTTAGAAACAGGTGGTGATTTAATATTTTTTAAGTTGATAAGTTTTAGTATTTCCTTTGCAGGGGAGTCAAAGCTAGTTATTCATTTTCATTTCTTGAGGTGGTTGTGGGTTGTCAGATTGCAGACAGTGAATCAGCTTCTCAGAATGCGACTGGCAATGCTGTTGATGGGGGAGAGAAGACAATTTATTTGCATCTGAAGAAATTTTTTCGTGGCACTCGTTTTACCTTTAAACCTTTTCTAAAAAGTCTTGAAAACAAGTATCAAGAGGGAGACATAGCATGTGTGAGTGGCAAGGTGAGTTTGTTTTACTCCCCCCACCCTAATTTTATGATGCACTGCAAATTTGCGAGTTTTCAATGTGGAGGAAGTGGTTCCTCAAGTTGATAGATACTATCATATATGTGGTTTTCCCTAATTCCAAAACCGATTCCCTTTCCCTTCCTTTCGTACCCTCATTCCCTCTCACAGTAGCACAATCACAGGCGCAGCCTTTGAGTGGCTTTTTTCACATTTTGATTTGAATGCATTTCTTCTTGTCCTGTTGCTGTTGAGCCAGCCACACCTCTGCAGCCGTGATGCTGTCAACCGTTGGCTGTCGGTGCTGTGATGATGAGAGGTTGGGTTGGGAGTTGTTGGGGTTGTAGATATCCTCACCTCTTTTCAACTGATTTGAAAACCCAACCACTTCTGCTTTGATTTTGCTAACAAGGTTGAAGAGAAAGTCAATTACTTGAACCCTCCTTGTTCGATTCCCTTCAAAGAGCTCCACTGCAAAGCTATGAGTCAATCCCTCTTCTCACCTTTGCTTTCTGCTTTTGGATATTATGCTTGGCATTGCTTTGTTTTTTTTTTTCCCCTGTTTTTGGTGGATTAAGATTATGGGAAACACGGTGATGTTCCATTTCAATGTTTCAATTTTTTTTTCTATCTAGCGAATTTTAAGTATTTGGGTGTCTCATGATTTTAGGGAGTGTAAACTTTGGACTTTTTTTTTTTTGTTTTTTATTACAATTAGTATATGACACTTGAATACATTATAAATGTTTGTTTGTGGTCAGTGTCTTTAAAGCTAGATCTATTTGAGGGCATGTGTTTTGATTTCACCAAGATGCTTAATCAAAAGTTCTTCGTCTTGCATTCGGTCCATTCCTTCACGCAAATCGCACCCCATTGCTGACTTGGTTGGCTTGCTGCCTTGTTGCTAGTTGGTGGCTTTGGAGTTAGCTCACACCTAGATGGTTGCTTCCTTGGGACATCGGTTGCTGTTTTAGATTCAATCGTGCCTTGTTGCCATCCTGGTTGCCTATTATTGCAGGTTTCTTCAATTTTAGGCGGGCCGACCCACGTAACCTGTTAACCCATGTAACTTGCCAACCCTGCTTAGGCGGGGTGGGTTGGCAATTGCAACCTACTGAAATAAAACGGGTCAGTCCACCCCTTCCTATTTGAAGCTAACCTGTGACAGGTCAAGACAGGTCGGCTGTTTTCACATCACTAGGCCCAAGATTTTGATTAGGCCAAATTTTAGGGCCTGATCCCAAACTGAGGTAGATCCTGGACTTGAACAGATTTGTCCATGTTTGATACTCAGCTTCCGCACTAGACCTAGCAACTACAGCTTGCTTTTTACTTTTACAAGATATCATTTTTCCACCAATAGAATACAATACCCTGAACCTGAAGTAGAATGTCTGTCTGAAGGAGAACTTGCCCAATCAGCATTTGTATAATTGCAGACCTCCATATGTCCCTTATCTTCATGGAGTGAACTTTTTCCTGTCGCTCTTTTAATATATCAACGTATCCAAACAACTGCATCCCATTGAGAATCACATGGAGAATCAAGAAACATGCTTACCACGCTCACAAACAAAACAAAGGAGATATATGACCTTGTTTTTGTTAGGACATTCAACTTTCTAACCAACCTTTGATAATGCCCAGGAGACATAGAAGCTTGACATTAGGATTTGTAGGGGTATTGATTGGTTTGGATTGTATCATGCTAGTTTCCTTCAAAATGTCCAAAGCGTATTTCCTCTAGGAGATAGAAATGCCACGTCTAGATTATGCCACTTCTATACCTAGGAAATATTGAAGCTAGCCCAAGTCCTTGGTATGAAGATACTTGAATAAATGTTGCTTTAATTGTTTAATGTTGACTTGGTCATTCCTAGTGATGACAATGTCATCCACAGAAGCAACAAGGTATGCATTGGTTTGGGGATTGGCATCAATAGAAAGCAGAATGATCGGCTTCACTTTAAGTCTTGTTGAAGGCTTGAAACATTAGTGCTAAAGCGACCAAATCAAGCTCGAGCAGACTGCTTTAAGCCATATAGAGATTTATGAAGTTTGCACCCTAGATGGAAAAATTCAAGAGGAGTTGCAAATTGGACCAAATAGCGTTAGATCCGAGGTACCCAAGGTGGGAAAATTTGAAAAAGGGTACAACTAGTATGGGTAGTGCTTGTTTTGAATTGGAATAGGAAGAGGCACTGTAGATTTGACCAAATAGCCTTAGATCCGAGGTACCCAAGGAAGAATCAATGCACACATGACCTAGATGGAAGTTGAAAAGGTCTGGATGTGGTTTAGAAGGAGCCAGCCGGTTTTGTGGAGGAAATTTGCAAACGGTGAAGGCATGCAATCTTAGGGGCTGGTGTAAGAGGACTGGGCAGCCACGACTCAGGCAGCATGTGGGACGGTGGCTGGAGTTCTAGTTGGGGGATTTGGCCAACAGAGTTTTTTGGTGAAGTTTCAGTGGTCTAGACGCTGACTCGTGCCGCTTGATGTAGCTAAAAGGAAGTGTAATCGGGGGAAACTTTGCTAGAATGATGCATGGCAAGGAGGAAAGTTGCTGAAATTGAAAACATGGTAGAGGGAGAGGCAATGATGCTGCTGGGTAGAGGGCACAACAGGTATGACGTTGCTAGGTAGTAGGCTCAGCTGGTGAGGGACTAGGGTTGTTAGCTATTGACCCTTAGCGGTAAAGAGATGGGTTGAAACTGCTCTGATACTAGTGTTGTCACATGGCAAAAAGCAGGTTGAGGTAGCCACCCCTAAAATTGCATCACTTTGATACGGGAGGAGATGCGGCTGCATAACTGAAGTGATTAAAGTAACTAAATTATTCATATAAGAGTAAATTACAGATTAACCCCTTGAAGTTTAGCCCATTTCTACGTTTTGTACATACAGTTTAAACTATGAAACTGTTAAATGGGTGTTAGTTTTAATGGTGGATGGGGGTAATATGTTAAAATTAAAACTTGATGTACTAAATGTGAAAATAGACTAAACTTCAAGGGGTTAATATGTAATTTATCCTTATTTTATTGTTTTATTTTTCTTCTTTTCCATAAAAAAGATCCTTTGCAATACTTTGCATTTAAACTTCTAAAGACTTTCAAAAGTAGGCTCTTATAAAAACAAACCAAACGCATTGATTTTATTGAATTCTTCTAAAGAAGAAGTAAAACGAAGAAAAACAATAGGTGCCTCTTTGGTTCTCATTCTGCATCTCTACAAAGGCCAAGTCCATGAATATTAATGCCAAGAAGTTAACTTACATCTTAGATCATTCTCAGATTAATAATTTTATATCATCTTCTCTGCAGTCTTTGCTTAACTCCCCCAAAAAGTCTTCACGAAACACTAGGTTTTGTAGCTTCACTACCAATTATAGTAGCCCAAGACTCTCATGTTTCACTCTATATTCTCGTTGGTTTCATAGGGAAATACTGAAGTTTGACTTAAATCTAGACCTCTAATTTTCTCCTAACCCATATGCTACAATCAGACCACAGCTTGCAAATGCAATCTCAAATGGGCATTCAAAACCCAAACTTGGTGTTGTCTCATAGAATGGGAAATCAACTAAGAATGGCCAGAAAGATGAGATTTTGAATGGAAGTTGGGCATTGCCTTTGGTTGGGCATGTGCAGTTTAAAGCATAGGGTCTAGTGGATTGGACAAGGAGGAAATAATGAGAAAGTTGATAAGAGTGAGTTTTAGAAGCAACCAGATGGGTTGGGATATAAACCTTGCTTCAGTAGGAGTTGTAAGAGAGTGAGTGAAAAGATTTTCAAGTTCTAGAAAAAGTACCTTATGATGGTGATTTCTGACAAGATTAATCAAGAGAGGAATCAGATTATTGACACTATTTTCATTGCTATGATTCTTGGGGCTGCTTTGGTTGTTCTTATATTGCAAGTCAAGATTTTAAAAGTCTTTAAGGTTGTTAAAGGATCCTCCTTCTAATGTCTCAACATTTTTCTTTTTTTTTTTTGTGGAAAAAAGAAAAAAATCAAATCAATAAAAGAATGATAAATTACAAATTAACTCCCTAAAGTTTAGCTCATTTTCACATTTAGTACATAAAATTTTAGTTTTTAACATATCACCCCCCATGTGACATGCACGTTAGGTAGTCCACTGCAGTGTTTTCAATAGCGTATGGTGGCAAGCCAAAAATCTGCCATAGATTATGGCGGATGGCGTTGCAGCCAATAGCGGAAGTATGGCAGCTATGCTAAAATAATGTGAAAAATATTACAAGGCCTACAGTTAAAAAAAAAATAAACATCTAACAACTTATTTCAAGAACAGTAAAAGCATTAAAGAGCTAAAAAAGTGTCACAAACTGAAGTATAAATGCACCAAAGAGGTTAAAAACACAAAGACTGTCATAATGTCATAAACAAGACACATAACTCAAAACTTAAAACAGGACATGACAAAAACAAAACATAAAACAAGACAAGACAATCTAATCTTCCTCGTCCTCGTCCTCTATGGAATCGTTGCCATTGCCTTCATCATCATCCTTGGTTGAAACATATCTCTCTTCCTCTTCTTCTTCTGATCTTTCAAATTTGTCTTCCAAATCCTCTTCGGATTTTTCATAAGAAATGTCTTCCAAATCCAATTCTTCTTCAATGACTCTAGCTCTTGAACTTGAAGCTCCTGAGCCCTTCTTTCCAACTCTTGCAATTGGCATTGCACTTGAGGTTCTCTTACGTTTTCTAGTTTGTTGCCTAGTATAAGTTCTAATCTCTCCAGTCCCTGATGCCTTATAAACCGCTCTCCAAGTCAAAGTGTCATCACCTTCAAAAACCAACTCATTCTCAGCACGATTTTCTTCTTCAAGCATCTCTCCAACTAGCCACTCATTACAATCATCAATGTTGGAAGAGAGATCAGATCAATCTCATCCTTAACATTATAGCGCTGCTTGTGGGCTTGGTTATACTTCACAAAGACCAAATCATGCAACCTTTGATGCTTAAGTCCGTTCTTTTCTTAGTATGAATCTGCAACATTGATATAATGATAAACTTATAAACTTTTAACTTAGTAATCAGAGTTCTAATTTGTCTAGCTTATAAGGTAGACAAAAATTAACAAAACATTAATTACTTGCTCAAAAACGCTCCAGTTATGCTCACAACCAGATGCAGTACATGTCAAGCTCAAAATCTTAATAGCTAGTTGCTGCAAATTTGGAGCTGAATGTCCATACATACGCCACCATTGAGCTGCAAAGTATTAGATATATATTTGTAAGCATAAGACTTAAAAGTCTAAAAGTTAGAAAAAGATTATAATGTAGTCCATGTAGTACTTAGTCAGTTAGTCTTAGTTTCTCACCAGGTGCAAGGGTTTTCCTTTGTGATTTTGCAAATGGAGTTCCAAAAAGACCACCAGCAGTCTTGTAAATTGGTAGCTCAAGTAGGATCTTTTGCTGCACCTCTTAACTTGGTACCAACCTCATGATGCATTGATACAACCCATTAGTAACCTCCAAGTCAAACTCAAGTTGTGGATTGGCATAATAGAATTCCGGGTTCAAGAAATGACCAGCCGCATGTAATGGGCGATGAAGCTGACAAGTCCATCTATTATCAATGATTGCAAATATATCCTTATATTTGCTTTCATTGTTGTTGAAGGACTTCATGATAGCCTCTTTAGCTTTGTCCATTGCTTCATAAATGTAACCCATGGCTGGTTTTTTCTCACCATCAAGTCTAAGCACTTGAACAAGAGGAGCCATCACTTTTTGGGTGAAAACAACATGGTTCCAAAAAAGGAAGGCATTCAATACAATCTTCTGTTGCTTCTTTCCCTTTGGATCCTTAGCCAACTTGCATTTTACCCATTCATCTGAAGTGAACATTCTTCTAAGGTTGGCTTTCTCTTTATGAATCCTTTCTGTTAGAATATATTTAGAATATCTTTAGATGATCTTTAGAATATATTGTGGAATCAATTAGTGTTCTAATTGATGAAGCAATTTAGGAGTCATATCATAATTTTATCATATTTCCTGATTTATTTCCTTATTTGATTAGAGTTACTATAATGTAAATAGATGTTAATACTTTGTCTTTTGTAACATATCAACACATCTAATATATTTATCACATTGTTCTCTATTCTCCTTTCTTCTTTTCTCCCTAAACCTTATAATTTCAACATGGTATCAGAGCAGTACCATCCGCCTTGAGGGTGCCCATGCTTTTTGCTGTGTCGAGTTCTATAGAACTTCTTTGTAAATTCTCCTTTATTGTTTTCTCAACCCATTTTTTCATCTATTTTCTCTCTTTTTTTTTACTGTTTATCTCTTTTCCAATGCTAGCATAGCATTGAGGGGGAATGATAATGATAGTAGTGACTTTTTAATACTAGTGTTCGTGATATTATTTTCTCATCGACGATTATTCCGATGGTGATTTCTTTCCCACTAATGAGTCATATCAGTGGTGTCTGTTCAATACTAGTGTTCGTGATGTTATTTTCCCATTGACGATCATTCCGATGGTGATTTCTTTCCACTGATGAATCATACCAGTGGTGACATCTCTTCAATACTAGTGTTTGTCATGATATTCTCTTCCCATCGACGATCATTCCGATGATGATTTCTTTCCCACTAATAAGTCATATCAGTGATGACTTTTCAATACTAGTGTTTGTGATGTTATCTTCCTATCGACGATCATTCCGATGGTGATTTCTTTCCAATAATGTTCATATCTCCGGCGTCTCCAGCATCCTGAGTTGTGTTTCAGCTATGGAGTCCATTTTATATTTATGTTATTTAATTAAAGTATTTATTTTTAATAAGCTTAAAGCTTAGTAAGCTTTAGCTTGAGGGGGAGTGTTAGAATATATTTAGAATATCTTTAGAAGATCTTTAGCATATATTGTGGAATCAATCAGTGCTCTAATTGATGAAAGCAATTTAGCAGTCATATCATAATTTTATTATATTTCCTGATTTATTTCCTTATTTGATTAGGGTTACCAGAATATAAATAGAGGTTAATACTGTGTCTTTTGTAACATATCAACACATTTAATATATTTATCACATTATTCTCTATTCTCCTTTCTTCTTTCTCCCTACCTAAACCCTATAATTTCAACACTTTCCGATGAAAGAAAACTTGTAGCAAAGCGTGTGACAGCATGCCTAACCTACTCTCTCTTGTTTGTGAAGTGCCTCAACATGTTCAAGGTAATGGAGTGGCTATAGATGAAGCCAACAAGAGTGATTCACCTTTGTATTGTCTTCTTTACTAGTGGAATCTTTCCAATATCTTCTAGCATTAAGTCTAGGCAATGGGCAGCACAAGGAGTTCAATAAAGATGTTTTCTTTTTTCTTCCAACATCTTACCAGCTAAAACATAGTTGCTTCCATTATCAGTTATGACTTGCACAACTTTCTCCTCTCCAATTCTCCTCCACAAGAGCATCAAGCATCTGAAAAAGCTTCTCACCAGTCTTCACAAATTTAGATGCATCAACAGACTTCAAAAACATTGTCCCAGCTGAAGAATTCACCAAGAAATTGATCAAGCATCTTTGTTTCCTATCAGTCCATTGCATCTGACATAATGGAGCAACCATATTTTTCCCATTGCTCTTTATGATCCTTCATCAATTCTTCTGTGTATGCCATCTTCTTGTTGAGGTGTGTAACCCTTTATCTCATGATAACTTGGCGGTTTTAAACCTGGACCATAGCTTCCAATGGCTTCAATCATATGATGAAAGCTCTTCAATTTAATAGCATTGAATGCAAATCCAGCTTGATAAAACCACTCTGCAATATATTGATTTACTCTTGCCCTTGCTTCTTTATCACATGTCTCCCTTATGCTAGTTTGCCTCATCTTCCCCTTTTTCCTTTGTTCAACAACGGTTCATGGTTTTTTTTAAAACAATACAAATCCAATGGGCCCTTGTTAGTCTTCTTCTTCCTCCCACTACTAGAGGACACAACTTCTCTCGGCCCTTCGTCTTCTTCACTGTCACCAAAACTTAACTTTTCAACATCAAGATCCCTAACATTTTCTTCTACACTCTCTTGCCACAACTCTTCTCTAACTTCCTTTGGACACTTTTGGCAGGCTGCAACATTATCCTTCTTCCCCATTAGATGATGTTTTGCTCTAGTGATCCATCCCTTGGTAACTTTTTCACAAAAATTGCATACCACAACATTTGTGTCATTTTCTTCCAATGGGTGGCAATATTTCCAGCCTGGATCTGTGCTGTTGGCAGCTCTTGATGTACTTTCTGAAGATGCTCCAGGTGTTGGTGTTGCCATTACTCTCCTAAAAAATTTGCAGCTAGTTCATCAAAGTGGATGGTTACTGGTTAGTGGATGGGTTACGAAAATGGGTGCGTAACAAAAGTGGGTTTGGATTTAGAGTTAATGACATGAAAAAAAAGAAGCAGAACAAAAAAAAAAAAAGAAATAGATGAAGAATAGAGAAACAGAGACGAAGAAATAGAGAGGGAGAGAAATACTGAAGGCAAACGGGTGGGAGGACTTCGCCGGAGATAGACTGGCTTGCCAAACGTGGACGCAGTCACTGGAGACAGACCGGCTTGCCGGAACGGAGCAAAGGAGGCAGTTCGAAGAAGAAGAGGCGGAACAAAGGCAGAGAATGAGAAGAAAAGAGGATTATCGTGGAAAAACCCTCGATAGAGGGATTTCTTTTCATAGAACAGGTAGAAATTTGAAAATACCTTCTAATATTGGATACCCAATGCTTGGAGGCAGGGACAGATGAGGAAATTCCCATTTGCCTCTGCCATTTCAACGATTTCTGCCATATGAAGGCCATCCGCCATGGCGCTGCCACGACGAAGCCACAATGCCATGGCATTTTCAAGGTGGGCTGCCAAATTTCCAGCACTGCAATCCGCCATGGCATTGACATGGCTGTCATTTGTCAACATTGGTCCACTGTTAAAACTAACACCCATTTAACAATTTCATAGTTTACTAAAGTTCAGGGGGTTAATATGTAAAAAATTAAACTTCATGTACTAAACGTAGAAATGGGCTAAACTTTAAGGGGTTAATATGTAATTTACCCTTCATATAATAACCAATCATCACCAAATTGACTAAAATAAGATTTAAATGCAAATTAATTCATGACAAATAAACATAAAGTAATCCAAATAGAAAACACCATACACATAATAATATAAGTGCACATCCAACCAAATCTAAGTCGAGACATGAAAGACAACACAAAATAAGACATCTATATGTTCTAAACTTTGAAAAACTAGGGTGATCAAATAAAGATAGAGAGGAGGTTGCAACACAAACAATGGCAAAGATTGGATGATAAAGGGGGAAAATCAGCAACTTCAGCTATGAATAGAGAGGAGGCTTTGAATAAGAGCATGGAAAAAGAGGATAGAGGGAGAAAACTTACGCAAGCACGCTTTTGTGCAAATTTCAGCTCATGCTTCAGCTTTTGGGATTTCAGGCATGCATGATAGGCACTTCGTATTCTTTTTTCAGGTTTTTTTTTTTTTCTCCCTTGGATTGGTAGGCATTGCTTAGTTCAGATGATATTATTTGACTATAATACCACTTTAGATTAGATACCCATTGGCTATTGAGTGTTTTAAGTGAGGTTAATAAGGTAAGATTGCTGAATTTCAAGATGTGGCTGCATCAGCGACATGCTGCATTGCATGATGTGGCTGCATCACCGACATCACTGTATCAGCCATATCATGGTGATGTGGCTGCATCATGCAACCCGCCCTGCCTCAGGCCACCTGAGGCGGTAAGGCTCATTTTTGCTCCACCTCAACATCCTTTCTCTTGATACTTGTACTATGTGCAGCTCGAGTTTAGGAACAATGGTCATTTTTTTTTTTTAGATTGTAAGCCAGTTACTTTCCTTTGGACTAAGTTGTTTGGTGTGCTAAAAGAATATTGGGTGTGCCCCCTTCACTTGGAGCAACTTCTCATGATATTTGTAGAAACAAGGAGGCCAAAATTTTGTGGCAGTGTGTGATCTTCATTCTTTTGTGTATTTGATTGGAAAAGAATGGCTGCATCTTTAAGGACACATATTTGCCCCTCTATTTGCTTTGAGATAGGGTTTTGTTAATGGCTTCTCTTCTGTGCTATATCATGGTGTTTCATGGAAGTCTTTGTTTCTAAGAGTGGAGTATAGTCTAAGGACCTAAACTTGGAGTAATTTTGATTCAATGGCCTCAACTTTAATCTCTACCCATTAAGGACCTTAAAATCTTTTAATACAATTGAAAAGTTGACATGGCTTACATTAATATAGACAAGTTATTACATTTTTTCTCTTTAATTTGAAAATAATTTTTAATGTTAGAGTACAATTAGATATGTATATAGAGGGAGAAAAGTTATATCCTCATTTGTTTTATATGTCTTAATCATTAGACAGTAATTTAACTATTTTTTACTGATTATTTTTTTATTATTAAATATATTGACGTCATGTTGAAGAATTTTTTAATCCACATAAGCATTCATTTATGCCATGTAATCCTTTTTTTAAACATATATAAGTTTAGGTCCTTAATTGGTAAATTCTTTAGTTGAGGTCTTCAAATTATTTTCAGCTGAGTTGAGGTCCTAAGAGTATTTTTCTTGAATTGCACAAAAGGCTCATTAGATTTTCAATTTTCCCAGTACAAAGTTAATTTTGGGAATGTAGATAAAATTAAATACAAAATCTTTTCTAGGATAAAAGAGGAAAAGTGCGCTTGGCCTTTATATGCTAGGAGAGTCCTTTTATAGGCAGTGGCAAGTAATCAAGAAAGGAAGCTGATGACAGCTATGCACCACTGCCTATGTTATGGTGGGTTCTCTAAAATGTCATACATTTTAAATTTCTATTATATGGCTGAGTTTGAGTCTGCTTTGCTTTAGTCTGATTTATTTTCATAATTGCACTTAGATACAGCCTTTTCCTTTGGTTATATATATTAATATATTCTGTTTTTATTTTATTTTTTAAATTTGCAAGACTTCACATATTTGTTGCCTTTCATATTAGGTCAGGACTATGCGTGCTAAAGATCACTATGAGATGAGAGAATATAATATTGATGTGCTTCAAGATGGAAAAGATTTTTCCTTTTGTGCCGAAGGGAGGCTATATCCTATCTACCCTTCAAAAGGTGGTCTGAACCCAGATTTTCTCAGAGACATTATTGCAAGGTTTGTCCTTTCAAACTCTTGTTAGATTAATCCACAATCAATAATTTACTGCTGTTGTGATTATTGTAAAATGTCATTATCATTAGAATAGGAATATTTTATATTAATCCTTGTATCCCTATAATTTAGGAAAATCCCTATTATTGTAGGATTAGAAGTAAACTCAGACTCAAACTCAAATTAGAAGTAGACTCAGACTCAAACTCAAATTGTAATTCTATTGTATAAATTCTTGGGTGCTGAGACGATTTCTCTCAAGCAATTGCAGAAATCTAAAGGCTTCAATTTGGTATCAGAGCAAATACCTTTACGTAGAGCTAAGGGCAGGTCTTATGATGGTTCGAGTAGGGCCGTGGCAGGTGGAGCTATTGGAGCAGGAGATGAATCACATGAATCTGGAGAAATAGTAGCATCCTGTATTGGAGCTTGTGGTTGTGAAGGAGACTCTAGTTGAGAAGGTGAATCCGAAACTGGCAATTCCTGAGAAACGGAAACTGGTGGAGCAATGTATGGAATTGGTAAAACCTGAAAGACAGAGTCAGATTCTATAGGAGATGTGAAGTAAGGTGTATCCTCAAAGGTGACATCTGCAGACATATAAAAATGATGTGAGAAGGAAGAATAACATCGATAATCCTTTTGGACCCAAGAATAGCCAAGAAAAATGCATTTTATTGAATGGGCAGACAATTTATCAAGATCGGGAGAGAAATCATGGGCAAAACAAGTAGATCCAAAAACATGAGGAGGAACAGTGTAAAGAGGATCCTTCGGAAACAAGATATAATGTGGAACTTGATCATTCAAGACAGAGGATGGCATCTGATTAATCAAATAACCAGCAATGAGGACTGCATGACCCCAGTATTTTATAGGTGCATTGGCATGAAACAAAAGAGTGCTAGCTGTTTCAATAATATGAAATGTTTTTTCTTTCAGCTATCTCATTTTGTTAGGGTGTATGGGGACAAGTAGATTGATGAATCATGCTATGAGATACTATAAAGAAATTAAAAAGAGCAGAAAAATATTCTTTGGCATTATCACTATGCAGATTGCGAATAGATTGCCCAAACTGAGTCTGAATTTCAATGCAAAAATGTTTGAAAATAGTAAATAATTTTGAACAATCTTTCATTAAGAAAATCCAAGTACATCTTGAAAAATCATCAATGAAAGTAACAAAGTACCAAAAACTTAGATTAGAATTGACACGACTAGGACCCCAAACATTATAATGAATAACTTAAAAAGGTGACTCGGCTCGATTATGGACCTTGCATAAGTCCCTATATGGCCTCAAACAATCCCCTCGGGCCTGGTTTGGGCGATTTAGTAAAGTTATACAGCACTTTGGTATGATCCGTAGAGAGGCAGATCATTATGTATTCTATAAACATTCATCTTCTAATCACTGTATCTATCTCGTTGTCTATATGGATGACATTGTTATTACAGGAAGTGATCATGAAGGCATCAGAGGCCTAAAACAACACCTATTCCAACATTTTCAAACAAAAGATTGAGGCAAACTTCGCTACTTTCTTGGCATTGAAGTTGCCCAATCAAAGACAGGGATTGCTATCTCTCAGAGAAAGTATGCTCTCGATATTTTAGAAAAAACTGGGCTGTTAGATTGTAAGTCCATTGATACTCCTATGGATTTGAATGTCAAGCTTCTACCGAATCAGGGGAGTCTTTCTCCAACCCGAGAAGGTACCGCATATTTGTGGGAGGTTACTTTATCTCACCATGACCAGACCAGACATATCCTTTGCTGTTAGTGTTGTGAGTCAGTTCTTTAACTCTCCATGTGAAAGTCATTGGGATGCAGTAATTTGAATTTTAAGATACATCAAGAGTGCTCCTGGAAGACGATTGGTCTATGAAAATAGGGGCCATACAGACATTGTTGCATATACAGATGCAAATTGGGCAGGATTTCTTGGTGACAGAAGATCAACTTTTGGATATTGCCTCATTTGTGATATTGGCTCAAATTAGAAGTAGACTTAGATACAAACTTAAATTGTAATTCTATTATATAAATTCTTGGGTGCTGAGAGGATTTCTGTCAATCAATTACAGAAATCTAAAGGCTTCAATTACTGCATTGGATTTGTCTTCATATTCATTGTGTCTATTATCTAAGAGGGTGACATGGCAGATTTTTGTTTTAAATATAGATTGCGAAATGAGGGGCAATTAAGACTAAGCCATTGAAAATTGACTTATACATTGTTAATTAACAGATACGATTGAACCTAAATATTTATAGCCAAAAAATGCCATGTCATTCTGCTAGGCACAATGTAGTAATAAGCTCTGTAACACAGCACTAACAAAGGTAACAGATCCAAATGGATGTCAATGAGTGGAAAAATTAGATTGGTTTCCCTAGCCATGTAGCTTGGGCTGCTTCTGTTGAGTTATGTTTCATGGCTCAAGGCAATGATGATCATTTAGAGAAAAAGGAGGAAGATGTTTCTCTTACTGAACAATTCACCTAGAAAATGGTTGATGCACAATTGCACAGTTGTGTAGCCTTCTGTGGGCTGTGGCAGTCGATTGGCTGTAAACTCTTGGTTATTGTTCGCTCCTTTAAGACCGGCTATAAACAGTTGATCAAGGCTCAAATGTTATATACTAACGATATGTTAACATTTCTATAAAGTTTAATATGTTGTCTCTCCAGCAATGCTTTGGTTTATGCAGCCCACATATGTTTGTTGTTTTCCTTTGCTAAGTGTGTTTATTTGACTTGAAATGCTGATTTGTTCGAATTAGCTGGAGAGAAATCCTCTCAACCCTCATTGATATATATTGAAGGATTACAAAATCAAATCCCTCAATTATAGGGATTGATACACCTATTTACAACAGGTGATTCCTATTTTAATTATAGAAAGAATCAATGAATATCTATAACAAATCAAGGAATATCAACACTCCCCCTTAAGTTGGTGCATATATTTCATCTGCATCAAGTTTGTTAGATATGTATGTTGCCCTTGGACCCCGGAGGGATTTGTTGAAAATATATGCTAGTTGATTGTTAGAGTTCACAAATGAGATAGTGATTTCTTTGGAGAGAATCTTTTCTCGAACAAAATGGCGGTCAAGCTCTATATTTTTAGTCCCCTCATGAAAGATTGGATCAAAAGCAATGTGCAAGGCTGCTTGATTATCACAAATGAGTTTCATAGAGCC
The DNA here is from genome assembly GCA_019955255.1 of Castanospermum australe. NCBI lineage: Eukaryota > Viridiplantae > Streptophyta > Magnoliopsida > Fabales > Fabaceae > Castanospermum > Castanospermum australe. The sequence goes on from NSJW01000420.1 coordinate 26,591, forward strand.
TATTTTGCAAAACTTTAACTCTTGAAGTAGTTATTTCAATCATACAAGTTCACATGTAGTAAGAGTCATGGCTCGATATTATGCTTTTGCACTTGATTTGGCAACTACATTTTGCATTTTGCTTTTCCATGAGACAAGATTGCCCCCAATAAGAACACAGTACTCAGAAGTCGATCTTTTATCACTAGGAGATCCTACCCTATTTGCATTTGTATATGCAACAATGTCTGTATGGTCCCAATTTTCATAGATCAACCCCCTTTCTGGGAGAACCCTTAATATATATCAAGATCCGAACTATTACATTTCAATGATTGTCACAAGGAGAGTTAAGGAACTGACTCACAACATTGACAGTGAAGGATATATCTAGTCTGGTCATGGTGAAGTAATTTAATTTTCCCACCAATCTTCGATATTTGTTCAGGTCTAAATAGCGCTCCCCTTGATCTGGTACTCGCTTAACGTTCAGGTCCATAGGAGTATCAACTGGTTTACAATCTAGCATTCCGGTCTCTTCCAAAATGTTGAAGACATACTTCCTTTGAGAGATGACAATGCCTGTTTTTGATTGGGCCACCTCAATCCTAAGGAAATACCACAATCGACCTAAGTCCTTAGTTTGGTAGTGTTGGAACAAGTGCTGTTTTAGGCCTTTGATGCCCTCATTGACAATAAATAAAAATTAAATTGAACAAATAACAAAAAGACCTCTAGGACTGAACTATAAAGTTAACTAATAACCCTTACAATTTCGACCTTGTAAGTTCTTTTTAATATACAACTTCCATGTATGCTGAATATTAATTTTTAATCAAAGTAGTAAGATATTTTGTTCTTTAAGCTCATGTCTTCTGGACTTTACTGCTGCCTGCATCAGTAAGGTTTTGTGGAAATGTACTTAGTCTGAATTGATTTGGTCTATTTGTTTTTAGCAAGGTTGTCAAAATCGTAAATCGGTCTAGGATCGAAAAGGGAGAGTAAACTCGTAACACGTGAGATCGTAACACGAATCGTAAGATCCTACTTATAATATAAAATTATATTCAAGAACATACATATACATATAAAACAACACAAATAAGCAAAATAACATTAAAATAACATCTAACATATAAATAAACTCTAAATCAAAATGCATAACATGATATAGTAAGAAGGTACAAGCCCTCTAATAAAACAAAAGTCACAAATTCAAGTTACAAGTCACAACATTAAACACATAAAAGGTTTTTGACGACACATGTTTGGAAGAAAATAATACTAGAAGACTAGAGCAAGTCATTAAGGCCTTGTTCATCATAAAATGCATCTTCATCCTCTTCCATATGGTCTCCACCTCGACTATCCATTGGATTGTCCGACTTCGTTTCCTCATCATCATCTTCATCATCATTAACATCTAGTTCATCATTAAGAATCTCCAAGTCATCTATAGAAGCACCACCACCACTAGCAGGTTCTATTTCATTTATATCATCATCACTTGGAACATTGAAGTCCAAGTTTTCTATCTCTATCCCTTCATTGTTAGATGAACTTCCAAAATTCTCCGCAATGCATTCATCATTGGAAGAAAGATCATCTATGTTATACTCAATAGCTTTCCTTGCTTGCTTCCTCTTGGCCAATTTTGCATTGGTCATCACAAACACTACATCATTCATTGTTTTTGTTTCAAACGATTTCTTCTCTGTGTGGACCTAAAAAAATAAAAAAAATAATGTATAGCTATTAGCTAAGTAGGTAATTTTAAAAAAATACTAATCATATTTAATAGTTTTTGAAACTTTACCATCTCAAAGGCACTTCAGTTATGCTCACACCCAGAAGAATTGCATGTCATGCTCAATATTCGTATCGCAAAGTTTTTAAGCTCTGGAGCTTCATCACCATAAGAGTCCCGCCAATTTGCTGGGTCTTTGGTCTTAATTGCATTCTTGGCAAGCTTGCTTCCAAAAATTTTCCTTGCATGCTTGAAATCTTCAAGCTAAAGATCAATCTTAGTGGATTCATCATCATTTGGCACCTTGCTCTGTAAACACTTATAGAGTCCACGTTTAACTTCAAAATTAACTTTGAAATTAGGACTATAGTGGAATTGAGGGTTAAGGTAGTAAGTTGCAGCATGCAAAGGCCTATGAAGTTACTTGTCCCACCTTTCGTCGATGATATTCCATAAAGGCATATAACTAAAAAATTGAAAAAATTAGACGAATGAATATTTGTTTCCCAAAAACTTAAAGCATAAAAGCATTGAATAGAAATTTAGAAGATAGTTCACCTTTTCTTGACTCCATTGAAGGCACTTTGTATCTTCTCTTTAGCACAGTCCATTTCCTCATAAATGAAGCCCATGGTTGGTTTCTCATCTGAATCCACGAAACAAAGCACTTTGATTAAAGGAAAAGCCCCCTTCAAGCAAACCACAACATTTCTCCAAAACCCACTATCTAACACCACATTTTCTATATATTTCCCATCCTTTGTCCTTTCAAAGCTGCTGGATTTCTATTCATTAGATGTGAACATCCTCATCATAGGTCCTTTATTGTCAAGGAGGCAACCCAAAGTTAGATAAGATGTGGCAAATTGAGTCACAGCGGGCCTAGTCAAATCTTTTCCTTTTGCAAAGTCCTTTGATAAAGAAATGAGAGAAGTCCTTGAATAGATATAAGTCGTAATTTTTTTCCCCTTTGGAATTGTCTCCTTAATGACCTTTAGCTTTTTCTCAAAATCCTCCAACATCAAATCAATGCAATGAGTACATGGTGTCCAAAACAGTTTCTTGCTTTTCTCCATCAACATTTCTCCAGCAGCTTTGTAATTTGCTGCATTGTCTGTAACAACTTGCACCACATTTTCTTCACCAACTTCTTCAACAATGTCATCCATGATCTTAAAAATTTTATCTACAGTCTTGCAGATATTAGATGCATCAATAGACTTCAGAAACACCGTTCCCTTTGGGCTATTCACTAAGAAGTTTAAAATAGTTCTCCTATCGGTCCAGCCATCAGTCATAATGGTGCATCCAGTTTTCTTCCATTCAGCTTTGTGGTCCTCAATTAATTCCTTGGCTAGAGCCACTTCTTGCTGTGGATATTTTACTCTAATTTCATGATATGATGGTGGCTTGAATCCAAGGCCATGTCTTGCAATCGATTCACACATTTTGTGAAATTCATCACTCTTCGCAACATTGAAGGGTATGGCATTGGTGTAGAAAAATCTAGCAATGTCTTGACATGCATCCTCCCTCAAATTCTTCTTGAGCATTGCATTGATGGTGGATTGAGTATTGAGTATTTTTTCTCTTGAAAATATTTCCAATGTTCTCAACTTCTTTCCCCTTCCTTTTCCCACCAACTTCTAAAGCATCATCATTGTTGCTTCTTCCTCCTCCCTCATGCTCTTGAGATTTGTTGTTCAATTTTATTTGCAAGTTTGCTACAATTGCAAGCATTTGTTTTTTTACTTCATCACTAACTACAGGATAGCTTCCAACATCCTTTTGTGTGCCTGCCAAATGGTGCTTCAATCAATAAACTCCTCCAGTTACTATTTTCCCACAATATTTGCATTTAATCTTCCTAACATCTTCATCAATTGCATAACAATGAGCCCATGCCACATCAGTCCTACTTCCTAGAGCATTCTTCCTCACCACTTTTCTACTCACACTCCCACTCCCTCTACCAGCAATAGAACCACAAGTAGCAGAAACAGAAGCACCAGCAGAACCAGAACCAGAACCGGCAGCAGGGCCAGAACCAGCACCAGCAGCCATTTACAATATATGAAAAATCTAATACATTAACAGACTAAATATAGGCAAGGCCAGCACCTAAAAATTTAAAAACATATTATTAGAGTTTAGACTAAGGCAGAAACAGAGGCACCCAACCAAAACGACATTCAAAAATAGAGGCAGTCAGGCCAAAAACGAAATCACTCACCACAAAGCAAGAGAGCTTTGCACCTTAGGAAAGGGCTTCGCGCAACATAGGGCTTTGCACCAGAGCAGGGAAGTTGCAAGACTAGTCGCACAGGGGAGGGCTTCGCACCAGACTAGGGTCTTCGCAGCTTCACAGTTCGCACTTCGCACCAGACCAGTGCACTTTGAAGTTGTTGATATTCTGTTGATATTATCTGATTTGCATAATCTGTAGTTATTAGTAATTAGATTTGTAGGATATGATTTGATTGTATTTCTGATTTGTTGCCTTTGATTAGGGATTGTAACCTTTGATTTAGGGATTGTATTAGCTGACCTTGTAATATAAATATACATCTGCTAAGAATTTTTCCTTAGCAATTCATAAATATTCTTAAGTTGTATCAGAGCAGGCTCGATCCTGTCTCTGCTTAGTCTTTCTAGGTATGCGTTTCAAGTCGAAACCGACCTTGTTCAGTCATTGTTCTGCCACTGTCCAGGCAGAACATCGTCTTCTTTTCTGCAGTCAGTATACTGTATTGTTCCGGCCAGTGTACTGTTCCGCCGTTTCGGTACTGTTCCCTGCTTTCCGCCCTGTTCCGATCTGCTTTTGTTCTGCCCTGTTCCGTCTGCTTCTGTTCTGCCAGCGTTCCGATCTGCTTCTGTTCCTCCACTGTTCAACCAAGTCGGAACCGCCAGCGTTCCGATCTGCTTCTGCTCGCGCTGTTCAACAGTCGGAACCACTGTTCCGCCACGATCAACAAGACAGTGTACTGGCATCTCAGAAACCTCCGACCGGCCAGATCCTTGAGCGCCGTCACCGATCTCGATTCACGCGCCCGTACGCCTCCATAGCTGCCGCGGTAGCTCACGCGCCTATTCCGACATCCGTTCACGTCGCCGCGTCCGTTCGTCTCGTCGGCGCCACTGGTTCTGTTCGGGGGGTCAGAAGTTCAGATTGCGCCACTTCTGTCAGCGCGTGTAAGCCACGCGCCATTCTCGATCGTCTCGTCGCCGGTTTTGTTCAGCTCGTCGGTGCCACCTAGTTCTGTTCTGGGCATGGCTTCTGCATCTGATTTGTCATGTGTCACCTCTGAATCTCCAAAAGGGCCTTGTTTCTTTTTCTTTTCTGGCAGCCCGACCATAACGTCAGAAAAACTCAATGGTAAGAACTATTTAGACTGGTATGCTGCTGTTGATATTTGGTTTTTAGGTCAGGACTCTCTGAGCATCTGACTAAGAAGGCGGAGGACATCCCTGCTGATGAGAGGACCATGGAAGAAGACTGACTATCAGTTGGTATCCTTACTTTGGCAGTCCATTGATCCCAAACTGTTAGTGCATTTTCGCCCTTATAAAACTTGTCATGACATATGAAAAGGCTCCGAAGCATCTATTCTAATATGTCAACTTGTACGATTCTGTTCATAATCTAGCAACGCTCCACATGACAGATCATGACCTGCCTTCATATCTGAACAAAGCACAGTCCACGATTGAAAGAAATCAAGTTATACTGACCAGTGACAACCTCAGCAGATGTTAGATAAGCTTGATAACATGTATATGGTTTTTTTCTCCATGGTCTTCATAAAGATTTTGAATCTGTTTCGGAATCAAATCCTGACAAATGCAAATATTCCTACCGTGGAGATCTCATTAATCGATTGTTGCGAGTTCCTTCTCCCGATGCAGCGTCTGAATTGGTCCCAAACAGGTTCAGAGTTTTCGCTTTTGTTTCTGCGGACCGTGAAAGTCGCGTCTCGTGGCCGTGTGTGGTGGTGGTAGAGGTGGTCGTGGTTCTGGTGGTCGTCCTCAATGTTCCTATTGTAAACGCTTGGGGCATACTCAAGACCGTTGCTATTCCTTGCATGGTTTCCCTGAAAAATCTGCTAATGTGGCACAAATCTCAATTGGGATAAGACTGAATCAGGGATGATAACCAACCATACTATCAGACAATGAGTATAAGGAGTATTCTTCAACTCAAAGCAGCCCAACAAGCCTTCATCTTCGGCCACTTTAGCTCATACGGTAATTCTACAGTTTGCCTCTCTCATTCTTCGTCTGTTGGATCCTGGATTTTGGATTCTGGTGCTTCCGATCACATAGCTGGTAATCCTTCTCTTTTATCAAAAATTATCATCTCCAAAGACACCACACCACATTACTCTCGCTGATGGTTCTAAGAACTATAGCCACCGGCATTGGTCAAGCCACACCTCTTCCATCTTTACCTTTGAATTCTGTTATGCTTATTCCTGGCTGCCCTTTAATTTAATTTCTATTAGTCAACTGACTCGCACTCTTAACTGCTCTATAACCTTACTGCTGACTCTTTTTCATCCAGGACCGGATACGACAGACGATGGCGCAGGATCTGAATCGCGTGGACTTATTATCTCCAGCCTCCATCCTCTACCATTGTACTGCCACCGAGTCTCCTAGTCTCCTTCATCGTCGTCTGGGTCATCCAAGTCTAAATAAGCTAAAGAAGATGGTTCCCCATCTCTCTCATTTGCAGTCTTTAGAGTGTGAGTCGTGTCAGCTTGGAAAACATGTCGTGCATCCTTTCCAAGCAAAATCAATAATCGAGCAAGTCACCTTTTGATATTGTTCATACTGATGTTTGGGATCCTAGTCGTGTTTTTCTATTCTGGGGTATAGGTACTTTGTTACTTTCATTATGATTTTTCTAGATGTACTTGGATATTTTTGATGAAAGATCGTTCAGAGTTATTCACTATTTTTCAAAATTTTTGCAATGAAATTCAAACCCAGTTTGGGCACTCTATTCGCATATTGCGCAGTGATAATGCAAAAGAATATTTTTCTGTTCCTTTCAATTCCTTTATGGCATTCTCATGGCATGCTTCATCAGTCAATTGTCCGCACACTCCACAACCAAAATGGCATAGCGAACGAAAACATCGTCTATTATTGAGACTGCTCGAACTCTTTATTGCATGCTAATGACCCTTTAAAATTTGGGGTGATGCTGTTCTTACCGCTGGTTATTTAATCAATCGCATGCCCTCCTCTGTTTACATAATGAAGTTCCCCCACTCTCTTTTGTTCCTAATGACCATCTTTTATACTGTCTTCCCCTCGTGTTTTTGGTTCTACTTGTTTTGTGCATGATCTTACTCCCGGTATTGATAAATTGTCTGCTCGTTCTATTAAGTGCATTTTCCTTGGTTATTCTCGAGTACAGAAAGGCTATCGATGTTACTCTCCTTCTACAAATCGTTTTTACATCTCTGCAGATGTAACCTTCTTTGAGGGACACTCCTTACTTCACCTCACCAGTCCGAGCCTAACTCCATCTCTCAGCTCCTACCAATTCCCTGTCTTAATTTACCTATTTCTGATCCTCCAGTTTCACAGGTGCCCGCACCTCCTAGTCCGCAGGCACATCCTTCACCGCACCGTTTATCACTTTTCAGCGTCGACCTCGTCCTGTGATTCCAGAGGCTATTCTCACCCCAGACTCGGGCGATTCATCTCCTTGCTCCAGCGTCTCCACCTGCTCAGGGCCTATCTGAAGCTTCTCTTGACTTGCCCATTGCACTTCGTAAAGGTATGCGTTTCTACTCGTAATCCTCATCCTATTATAATTTCCTGAGCTATCATCGTTTATCTTCATCCCATTATACATTTGTCTCTGCCTTGTCGTCCATTTCCATTCCTAAAACTGTCCAGGAAGCACTTTCCCATCCAGGATGGCGTCAGGCCATGATTGACGAGATGGCAGCTTTGGATTCCAATCATACATGGGCTCTTGTTCCTTCCCCTCCCGGGAAATCTGTAGTTGGTTGTCGATGGTCTTTACTGTCAAGGTGGGCCCTGATGGACAGGTGGACCGTTTGAAAGCACGCCTTGTGGCTAAGGGGCTATACTCAAATATTTGGCCTTGATTATGGAGATACATTCTCTCCTGTTGCTAAAATAGCTTCTGTTCGTCTATTCTTATCGATGGCTGCCATGAACCATTGGCCTCTCTATCAATTGGATATCAAGAATGCATTTCTACATGGTAACCTGGAGGAGGAAGTTTATATGGAGCAACCACCTGGGTTTGTTGCTCAGGGGAGTCGAGTCTTGTTCTGTAGGTTACATAAATCTCTATATGGCCTTAAACAGTCTCCACGGGCATGGTTCGGAAGATTTAATAAAGTCATACAGGAGTTTGGCATGGTTCGTAGTGAAGCAGATCATTCTGTGTTTTATAAACACTCATCTTCTAATCAAGGCATCTATCTTGTGGTTTATGTAGATGATATTGTCATTACAGGAGATGATCATGATGGCATCAGGGGCCTAAACAACACCTGTTTCAACACTTCCAAACTAAGGACTTGGCCGATTGCGGTACTTCCTCGGGATTGAAGTGGCTCAATCAAAAACAGGCATTGCTATCTCTCAGAGGAAGTATGCCCTTGATATTTTAGAAGAAACTGGAATGCTAGATTGTAAACCAATTGATACTCCTATGGATCCGAATGTTAAACTTCTACCGGATCAGGGGGAGCCTTATTCAGACCCGGAAGGTATCGAAGACTGGTGGGAAAATTAAACTATCTCACCTAACTAGACCAGATATATCTTTGCAGTTAGTGTTGTGAGTCAATTTCTTAACTCTCCCTTGTGACAACCATTGGGATGCAGTAATTCGAATTTTGAGATATATTAAAAAGTTCTCCTTGGAAAGGGGTTGATCTATGAGAATAGAGGCCATACAGACATTGGTTGCATATACAAGATGCAGATTGGGCAGGATCTCCTAGTGACAGACGGTCGACTTCTGGGTATGTGTTCTCATTGGAGGCAATCTCGTCTCATGGAAAAGTAAAAAGCAGAATGTAGTTGCTAGATCAAGTGCAGAAGCAGAATATCGAGCCATGGCACTCACTACATGTGAACTTATATGGTTGAAACAACTGATTCAAGAATTAAAGTTTTTGCAAATAGGGGCCCATGAAAACTCATTTGTGATAATCAAGCAGCTATGCACATTGCTCCAACCCAGTCTTTTCATGAGCGAACTAACATATAGAATTGATTTGCCATTTTATTCGTGAAAGATCCTCTCCGGAGAAATAACTACTCATTTGTGAATTCTAGTGATCAACTAGCTGATATTTTCACCAAGTCTCTTCGGGCCCGAGGTACATATATATGTAACAAGCTTGATGCATATGACATATATGCACCAGCTTGAGGGGGAGTGTTGATATTATCTGATTTGCATAATCTGTAGTTATTAGTAATTAGGATTTGTAGGATATGATTTGATTGTATTTCTATTTGTTGCCTTTGATTTAGGGATTGTAACCTTGATTTAGGATTGTAATTAGCTGACTATGTATATAAATATACATCTGCTAAGGATTTTTCCTTAAGCAATTCATAAATCATTCTTAAGTGAAGTCACACTTGGGGAGGGCTTTGCACCAGTCGCACCAGTCACACACAATGCAGGGATGGCTTCGAAAGAGGGCTTCGCATGGTTGGGTAAGTTTGCTAGAGGGATTTATTTTATTGGGCAACCTGGCCCACGAAGGTTTGGGCCAGAAACCTTTATTACCGACCTTATCCACCAACATTTGGCATTTTAGGTGGGAACGCTGGGATCGAACGATCCCATCGATTTTACGATCTTACACACGATCTTACAGCGATCTCACCAAAACGAGTTTTTGGTGTGATCGAGATCGCTGAGCCTCTCTAAAATTGTAGAATCGTATGATTTCACGATCAAAATCGTGATTTTGACTACCTTGGTTTTTAGTGTCATGCCAGATTGTTTAAGTCAATGACCATACCTTTCACTACTTATGAGATATACTTTTTGGCCTCCCTGTGGATTAAATTAGGGAGGTTAGTTTGTCAAATATATTGAAAAGCTCTATCAATCTATTGATTCTGTTTATCTTTTTTATTTTTTCCCATCTTTTTAGCTTGTTCTAGGAGGATGTTTTATCTTCTTCCCTTGAACGTTCTACTCCTTTATAAAATTTGCATTGCAGCATAAAATCCCAGTTTTGCCTCCGCATAAGAAACATGTAGTTCAAATATATAACTATTCACCACATCAGTAACTCTTTTTTGTTTTAAACAAAAATTTGACCCTATACTAAGCAACTGTTTCATCCAATAAGACTTGTCTCTACCGAACCTCACATTTGGCCCAATATGTTGGCATTTTGATGTGTAAATATAGCATGTGCATTTATTTGTCTCTTCTATTTGCGTTTCATTTTATCTAATAAGTATGGGTTATACCAATCCTCCTCTTATTTAAAGAAGGGAGACAGAATGCCTTATAACGATGTGTTGAATATATTATTATTTTATTTCTTCCAGAGCTTTACAAACCTTGCCAGTCACTGTTGATCCAATTCCTAAAGATATCACGGAGCAATTTGGACTGTTAAGTCTTCATGAGGTAAGTATCTTTAGTTTTTACAATTTATCCAGTTGATGAAATTATTTTAATTTTGTCTACTTACCTTATGAAAATCTGACTATTGGAGCCTACTTGGCAGTATAGACTTTTTGTTTAATACAATAATAGCACAGAGGTTTGAACTTATGACCTCCTTCAAACTATCAAAATCCCTCATCACTAGCCTTCTCCTAGTGGCGTAGTATAGACTTTAATTATTGACTGCAATGTGTGTGTGTATATGTATATATATGTGTATATATATATATATACCTGCTGATGAATTGGGAAAGTGTTGTGGGATTTGGAAAAAAAAAAGAAAGAAATTTATTAAGAGAAAAAATAAGTTCAGAGCAAGAGGAAACAAGTCCTCCTCAGTCCTCAACCAGTCAAGACACAGAAAATAAAGTGAAACAGTACATTGGCTCTTACAAATTCAGGTGTAGTGGCCAGTTATGCAGAGAGTAGTTATTAGTGGCCGGAGCAGCTGCTAACATGCTGCCACAGAGTAGAGCGGAGCCTCCCCACTCCTAAATGCTCGTGGCGGACCATTTCACTGTTGTGGCGTAGAGCACCACAGTAATGGTGGCTGCTCTTATGCATCTGGCCAGAGCCCATCATCCGTCCGTCCAAACCCATCGTCCATCTGGCCAGAAACTGAAGTCCTGTTGCTGGCAGGGATGGAGGCAGTGCTGGTTCATCACTGTTTCACATGGCAGTTTCCTCTGTTTGCAGTCAGCCAGCCAACTTTTGTATCTTTCTATCTTCCTCGCTTTGTGTTTTTATCTTTCGTACAAACTGCAAGCAGCCAGCCCTTTTTGTTTTTTTTCTTGCCTTTCTATCTTCCATGCAAACAGCCAGCTCTCTTTTATTTTTTAGTCTTTATATCCTCGTCATCCTCTTCTTTTCTTGAAGTAATAACTGTCTTCCTCTTTATTTTGTTATGTTTATTAGACTTTTGTTATTAGTATTTTAAGTTTTTTATAACACTGATTAAATAATTGATAAATGCATCTTAAATTTTGAGCATTGAAAGTTTGTATATGGTTTATTTATTGATGGTATAAAGTTTTAAAACAATCAAGATTATTAATTAGGTATGTTTTGCAAAATTTTGAAGATTTTTCATTGTAGCCAACTAGCCACTATCTTTGCTGCAGCGGGTGCTTCTGTAGCACCTTTGAGAGTGGCTGCTCAATGTTGCGTTCCGCCATTAATTACATTGAAGTTTTATACTTTGTTAATATTCAATATTATTTGTTTTCTTCCTTACTTTACTTCTATCTTTTCAATCTTGTTCTATGTTCTTAACAGTGTCCTTCTCCCCTGTCTGTGCACATGTCTATGTTGTGACAACAAGAACCACCAGGCCTTTTCCCACTAGGTGGGGCCTACATGGATCAAATGATGCAATTGGGCTCTATCGAAAACCAAATTGTCAATAAATGCATTTAGAGCAAGGACTTTTGAATGGTTTCTCCTAAAGTTTTCTTCAGTCTTCATCTACATCTTTTAGGACTATCTTCCATTTGATTCACTTTTCTCATTGGAGCTTCTGTTGGTCTTATCCTCACATGACCAAACCACCTTAGGTAAGTTTTTGTTATCTTGTCCTCAATAGGTACTACTTCAACTTTCTCTCTTGTATAGATTTGTTCCTAATCTTATCTTTTCATGTATGTTTGCTCATCCACAGCAACATTCTTATCTTCGTTACACTTACATTTGCTGCTGTTGGCACTTTACTGTCCAACATTCACTACCATAAAGCATTGCTGGTCTTGTAGCTGTCCAGTAAAATTTAACTTTGAGCACTTTGATGGACGAGGATCAATTATGATGATGTTGTGATTTTTGATGATTTTATTTTAATTTTTATATAATTATTTCTAGGGATTTTACTTAGTTATTTTAGGATAAACTATTAAAAAATACCTTGCTCAAAATGGTTTTATTTAAAATTTGGTTTTTGATAGAGTTCAATGACGTCGTTTGATCCATGTAACTGATCTCGCCTAGTAGGAGCAAGCTTGGTTGTTTTTGTTTTAGGTAATTATGATAGAATTAAAGTCCTATTGGGATACTATACGAGTTAGGAAACTTCTAGAAGATTGTTTACTTACCAATTGTCAAGGACCGATGAATCGATTTTGTTGCAACCATCTTGGAAGGCATCGCGGCGAAATGAAAACCAAAATAAAATAGTTTTTGAGAGTCGCCACCAATTTGTATTTGGTTAGGGAAAATAATTGGCAAAACCTTTTTTAAAAGTTAAAACTGATCTGCGAAACAAAGTTAGGTTTGGAAGTTGATTTATGCATAGGGAAGGGCGGAAACTTGATTCCACAGCACCCTTGATACATCCGACCTAAAATGGTTACCCTAAAGTTAATTGTGCGAATCGTTAATAACTAAGACATATTCAATTTACCCCACAAAATCACCTAAAAAATTAAGAGACTAAATTACGAATATTTACAAAATACCAAACAATGAATTAAATTAAAATATTAATAAAATAACAAGTAATTAATTAAATTGAAATTACAAGATATCATGCAATGAATTAGATGAAAAATATTCACAAAATATCAAACAACGAAAATATTTATAAAATTGGCTTACCTAAAGTGTCTACGTATCCCCAATCGAGAAATCAATGCCCTGTAGTTTATCTAGAAAATAATTATGGGTTAATAGATTTTAATTACACGTTTTTAAAATGTTAAAACAAAAATTGTTTATTTGATTTAAAGTTCATTTGACTTGATTAAACAAGCAAACATAAAGATGGATTCAAGGCAGGATTGAACATGGCACAAGGCCATAGAGCTATCCCAAAATGGCCTCTGCATGAAAAAATATATTAAAATGCATTTATTTTAGTTTATTTTAACTTTATTAAGCAATAATTACATATTTGATCTAATGAAATTAAAGATGAGTAAACAAGTAAATTAATGAAATAAAATAAAAGATGATAAAGTAAATCATGACTCTAAAGAATTGCACGCGAGAAATCTTTAACATACCAAAAGTGGGCACTGAACTTACTAGCACTGAGGCAACCCATTTTAGTTTTTATTCATTCATTATTAAGATAAAATAAATAGCTATGATAACAAATCTTGATAGATATTCTATTTAAACTCATGTCCTGATGCCAATTGAAATAGAAGCCAAATGAAGCAACATATTAAAACCAATATTCAAATGCAATCTATCCAAAGACCGGATCTCTTATGCCTCTGTTTTTTCTTATTTTCTTATTTTTTTTTGGTTGAAGTATCACGCCTTTGTTTGTGAAATCACAGACTTGATTATTTTCTTTTTTTTTTTAACGTAATTAAAGGTAGAAGGCAAGAGAGATAATAACAACAATATGGCAGATCAAAATAATTAAACAAAGGGATAATAATAAACTCAAACTATGATAACTAACATATACAAAATGATAACAATAAAGGGTCACAAAAAAAGTCACCAAAAAAGAAATCTTGAAAGAGGAAAACGGCATATGGTTACTTAAGAGTGAGGATTTTTGTGAATTGCCTGAGAGAAAATACTCTCAGCAGATGAGATTTAAATACACATACTCATAATTACAAATCTAAAATAAGAAAGGAAATAAATCCTAATTGAATCAATCAAATCCCTAATTATGATACCAAATCCCTAACTAATAGTGATACAAATATACACAAAATGTACAAGATTTACAACACTCCCTCTCAAGTTGGAGCATATAGATCATATGCACCAAGCTTGTCACAAATATATTGGCTTCGAGGACTTCGGAGAGATTTCGTGAAGATATCTGCCAATTGGTCGCTTGAGTTGACATGCTCAGTGACTAACTCCTGGGAAAGTACTTTCTCTCGAACAAAGTGACAATCGATTTCTATATGTTTAGTTCTCTCATGAAAGATCGGATTTGAAGAAATATGCAAAGCTGCTTGGTTATCACAATATAATTTCATTTCTTCTACATTCTCAAACTTCAATTCGTTAAGTAATTGTTTTACCCATATAAGTTCACAGGTAACTGATGCCATAGCTCGATGTTCAGCCTCTACACTAGAAAACGCAACAACATTCTGTTTCTTACTTTTTCACGGCACAAGATTACCTCCAACAAAGACACAGTGACCTGAAGTAGATCGTCTATCAATGAGTGAACCAGCCCAATCTGCGTCAGTATACCCTACAACTTGAGTGTTTGCTTTATCTTCATATATCAACCCTTGGCCTGGTGCCCTTTTAATATATTTTAAAATTTGTACGACAGCATTCCAATGATCATTATGTGGGGATTGCATAAACTGACTTACTACACTAACTGCAAAGGAGAGATCTGGTCTAGTAATAGTAAGATAGTTCAGTTTTCCCACAACCTTCCGGTATTTGCCAGGGTTTGAATAAAGCTCTCCTTGATCTGGTAATTAACTTACTATTTGGATCCATAGGACTGTCAACAGGCTTACAATTTAACATACCAGTTTCGTCCAATATATCCAAGGCATACTTCCTTTGTGAAATAGCAATACCATTTTGAGACTGAGCTACCTCAATACCAAGAAAGTACTTGAGTTTGCACAAGTCCTTAGTTTGAAAGTGATTGAACAAACGTTTCTTCAACTGGGATATTTTCTCATGATATAAACACATCGACCAGATGAAGTGTGATGATAGAAAACTGAGTGGTCAGCTTCACTCCATGTCATGCCAAACTCTTGAATACTGAACTTTCCAAACCAAGCTTGTGGAGACTGTTTTAGCCCATAAAGTGATCGTCGTAGTTTGCAAACTAATCCAGACTCCCCCTGAGCAACAAAACAAGGCGGTTGCTCTATATATATTTCCTCATCAAGATCACCATGAAGGAAAGCATTTTTAATGTCTAATTGATGCAATGGCCAATGACCGATGGCTGCCATGGTGAAAAAAAGACGAACAGAGGCAATTTAAGCTACTGGAGAAAAGGTATCACTGTAGTCAAGCCCGTAAGTTTGAGTATAATCCTTAGCAACAAGGCGTGCTTTAAGGTGATCAATCTGACCATCTGGACCAACCTTGGCAGCGTACACCCAACGGCAGCCAACAACAGTTTTCCTTGGAGGAAGAGGAACTAAGTCCCACGTGCCACTGTGCTTAAGGGCAAGCATCTCATCAATCATGGCTTTCCATCCCGGGTGAGAGAATGCCTCACTGGGTGATTTAGGAAGCGGAACAGAAGACAAGGAAGAAACAAAAGCATAATATGATGGAGATAAACGATGAAAACTTAAGAAATTATAGATTGGATAAGGATTTCTAGTATACCGATTACCTTTCCGAAGAGCAATAGGGAGATCAGTATCAGACTCAAACAGGTCTGTAGTAGGTGAAGGCGTTGAAGTAGGACAGGAGTCACTAGGATTCTCCTCCTCCTCAAGCACAGGAACGGTAGCCCGTGGTTGACGCTATGTAAGGAAGGGTCGGTGAGACTCTGATGGAACTGGATAAGGGACCTTGGGCGAGGTTGCTGGAGGATCGAGGGACACTGGAGAGATATCCTGCAAAGGAGACAGAGGAGGACCAAAATAGGGAATAGGTAAAGCCTCAGAGACAACATTAGGTTCAACTGAAGAAGTGAAATATGGTGTCTTTTCAAAAAAGGTGACGTCAGCAGAACTATACCAACGATGAGTGATAGGAGAATAACGATACCCTTTTTGTAACCTGGAATATCCAAGAAAGACACATTTAATAGCACGAGTGAACAACTTATCTTGACCAGGGGAGAGATCATGAAGAAAGCAAGTACATCCGAACACATGAGGAGAAACATGATGCAAAGGACGTTGGGGAAATAAAATTGAGTAAGGAACTTGGTTATGAATAACAGATGATGGCATCCGATTGATCAAATAGCAAGCAGTGAGAACATCACCCCAAAAATGTAAAGGCATATTAGCATGTAACAACAGAGTATGAGCAGTTTCAATGAGATGGCGATTTTTTCTTTCTGAGAATCCATTTTGTTGGGGTGTACGAGGACATGTTGACTAATGCAAAATACCATGAGAAGACATAAATGAAGAAAAGGCAGCGGAAAAATATTCTTTTGCATTATCACTGCGTAGTATCTTAATGGTCTTGCCAAATTGAGTTTGAATTTCAGAACAAAAGGATGTGAATATGGAAAATAACTCAGAACAATCTTTCATTAAAAATAACCAAGTACAACGAGAGAAGTCATCGATAAAGCTAACAAAATACCTAAGACCTGAAGATGTAGGAACACGACTTGGACTCCAAACATCAGAACGAATAAGGGAAAAAGGTGACTCAGTTTGACTCTTGACCTAACTTGAAAAGGAAGTACGAACATGCTTCTCAAGTTGACACGACTCACAATTTAAAGATTTTAACTTAGCAAGATGAGGAACCATTTTCTGAAGCTTTGATAGACTGGGATGACCTAGACGCCTGTGAAGAAGATCGGGAGACTCAGCAGCAGCGCAAACCACCGGAGATGTCGACTCAAGATAGTAGAGTCCATGTGATTCATGTCCTACACCAATCGTCTCTCCTGTACTACGATCCTGTATGACAAAAGATTTGGAAGTAAAGGTTACGGAGCAGTTAAGAGAGCGAGTAAGCTGACTCAAGGAAATTAAATTAAAAGGACATCCAGGTATGAAGAAAACTGATTTTAGTGACATAGATGAAGTGGGTGAGACATGACCAATACCTTTGGCAGTGACCTTAGACCCATCTGCCAATGTGACAAAACGAGGGGAATCAGGTGTAGAAAGGGAGGTGAAAAGAGATTGATTACCAGCTACATGATCGGAGGCACCAGAATTAAGTATCCAGGGACTTGGACTATTACCATAATGAGAGATACAAATTGTAAGATTACCCGAATGAGCGACTGTGGTAGTGGAAGATTGTGCTTGTTTGGTTGCCTTCAATTGGAGATATTCCTGAAACTCAGTTTCAGAAAGAGTGATTGGTTACTTTCCTGCTAAAATCTCAGACCTTTTCTCTTCCTCTGGACCAGATTCAGATTGAGTGACATTGACAACTTTCTCAGGAAACCCATGAAGTGAATAATAGGTGTCCTGAGTAAGACCCATTCTCTTGCAATAGGAGCACTGAGGACGACCTCCTCAACCACCACGACCTTCATGTCCACCACGAGATCCTAAGGTGGTCGCCATGGCAGACGCTTCAATTGTGTTTGAGCAGAAGCTATAAACAGTCTTGGGTGAAGGAACCCTCAAAAGACGAGTGGTTAAATTTTCCATCGTGGGAACTTCTTGGCCAGTCAAAATTTGGTCATGAACATGCTCAAAGTTAGAATGCATTGCACGCAAGACCAACACCACATACAAGTTATCTAACTTTGTTAACAGACTTTGGTGGTTATCTGCCTGCAAAAACATATTCAATTCCTCAACAGCAGCTTGTGCCTGAGTGATAAAAGTGGTCATGTCATGATCTTGTTGCTTAAGAGAGGCCAGCTTTTGGGCGGAATCATAAGAGATGCTGAATATCATTAGCAAACACATCACGAGCCTTCTTCCAAAAGGTAAAACATGTTTTAAAGGTTCGAAAATTAACTAAGATAATTGGTTCCACATACTGCCACAATAAAGCACACAATTGATAATCAAATTTTTCCCATTGAGTTCGATTCTCTGCGGGAATATCAGAGGTTGATTTCTCAACATGATCAGAAAGTCCCTGATCTAGGAACCATAATTCAACTGAAGCTAACCATGCAAGGTAATTCTTACCATTCAACTTTTCCGAGGTGATGACAGGAGATCTAGAAAAAGCATAAGTGATAGGAACATTACCAGAATTTTTTGAACCAAAACGAGAGGACCTAGGTTGTGGCTGGGTTGAATTTGACACTTTCGTGGTGCTTGAAGGCTTTTTTTTTTTTTTTTGGGCAGAGATTGCTACGAGAATAAAAAGAGATATTCAAAGACAGACACGGACGTCTTTGATCACCAAAAACGAAAACCAAAAAGAAAACCAAGCAAGAATAGTAGAAAGTGTTCCTTCGACCACCAAAACGAAAACCAAAAAGGATTGGGATGGTTACGCCAACCACTAGAAGAGAATCGGGAAATGCCGACGAAGAGGATGGTACCGCTAGTGTGGACAACGGCGATCGGGAAGGGGGCACGTGACCTACACTAGTCGATAACGAGAGATGTGCGTGGGGGCGCGTGCAGATGATTCCGGCAACACTGCTTGGTGGTCTGGCCGGTCAGGATGTTCTGAGATGACCTGTGCCCTTGCTTCGACGATTGAGGGCGTTGAACTCACAGATCTAGCTTCGACAATGGCTGGACTAACGGGAAATTTGAAATTTTTAGGCCCAAGAATGATGAGCTCTGATACCAACTTAAGAATGAGGATTTTTGTGAATTGCTTGAGAGAAAATACTATCAGCAGATGAGATTTATATGCACATGCTCATAATTACAAATCTAAATAAGAAAGGAAATAAATCCTAATTGAATCAATCAAATCCCTAATTATGATACCAAATCCCTAACCAATAGTGATACAAATATACACAGAATATACCATATTTACAACATGGTGCAACACCAGCAGCAGTGCAAGGGCTGTGATGCAAAAGGCTCCTAGAGTGCTTTACCAAGAGCTCTACAGTGGAGCTTCCATGAAGCTCCTTGTTTCAAGGGAGTGCTGGCGGCAACTTAACGGAGATCTACATGGCTGTTGATGGTTTAAGGACCTCTAAGGTGGAGCAAACAAAGACTTAAGCGTTCAATTAAATTATTCAGAGATCTCACAAACCGGATGCTACAAGTGAGAGAAAGAAATGAAGTTGCGAAGTTAGAGCAAGCTACCTTCAACCTGACTGCGAAAAAAAATGGAGGAACGGTCTTTGGCATATGATTTCTCTTCCTTCTCTGCTCACCGGTGCCTCTCTCCATTCTCACTCACTCTCTTCTTCTCGACTCCTCTCCCAGAATGTTCTCAGCCACCGAACTCCCTAATGCCCTTCTGCTCTTGTCCGTTTTAAGCTTCCCCTCTCCCCCCTCTATCTATCTTCCTTCTCATCTACTTATTGGCTAAGAGAGATCCAAAAAGCTTGGTCAACCCCAGGTGCAGCATAACAGAGGTGGCGTGTGTCTCCTTTCTTTCCTTTTACATGCTTTATTTTCCTTCAATCAAACTTCCTTTTTCTCTGCCATATGTTCCTTTATTGCTTTAAGCTTTTTCTTGTCTTCATTTCTGGTGAAGCAAGGCACTACCACAAAAATCAAAGTGCAGATGTGTCTTTGGGACTAGGCAAAAATGGGTTGATGGGCTTTGCAACAAGGATATTTTTTTGGCCCAACATTTTCATAAAGTCTATGACTCTTTTAATTATTTTATTTATTATTTATTTTTTTGTATTTTTTTTTATATTTTTTAAATATCCTGGACAAAATTGGGTGCTAACAGTTTTATATCTCTAGCATCAATAAAGTTTTAATGTGCCTTTAAAAGGGCCTGCTATGTGTAACACAAAATACGACACATACTTTCACTTATTATAACAAGGATTTTCCTTGTTTTCAGGTAAACTTTGGAATTTCTACTAAATAATTCCTAGGTTGTTTGCTAGAGCAAGACCTGGGCCTCTGTTTTTATTCTTTTTAGTGCTTCAGTCCTGCGTTGCATTTAGTCTAAGAGGAGAAGGTGGAGCAATTGAAGATTTTTTAAAATTTATGTTGCCTTGATGGAATCATGTATTTGAAGTAGTACCTTTGAAACAAAGTTTGGGAGGGGGGAAGGCAAGAAATTGTGCTCGAGAGGGCAGAGATGGATGCTTGACAACCGTAGTTATAGAACTGAAAACATATCTTCTAAACAAAAAAAAAAAAAAAAGCCTAAGAAATAATAGGTGTGTGTGCGTCTCCATTATGAAAAATAGAATATAGCTGAAATTGTGTGGCTAAGCCAGGCCACACAAAGGTGTATATATACTAGTGAGGTATTAATTACAGTCATAATTACATGAGTGATTATCTCCCAAAATTGCTCCTTAATTAGAGCTCTAATTGATTTTATATATCTACATTGATTATAGATGTATTCTAACAATCTTCCTCAAGATGGTGCATATATACCATATGCACAAAGCTTGTTACATAGAAAATTGACTGAAGGACCTTTGAGGAACTTAGTGAAAATATCTGCCAAGTGGTCATTGGAATTTACAAACACTATAGCAATTTCTTCCAACTGAATTTTCTCCATTACTAAGTTACCATCAATCTTAATGTACTTTGTCCTTTCATGAAAGATTGGATTTAAGGCTATATGCAGAGCTGCTAGATTATCACATATGAGCTTCATTTGTCGTGATTCACAAATATTTAATTCTGAGAGGAATTGCCTTAACCATATGAGTTAACATGTCACAATTCCCATTGCTTGATACTCAGCTTCCGCATGAGACTTGACAACTATAGTTTGCTTTTTTACTTTTCAGAGATATCAGATTTCCACGAAAAAGAGCACAATACTAGAAAATCTGTCTAAAGGAGAACCTGCCCAATCAGCTTCTATGTAACTGCTTACCTCCATATATCCCTTATCTTCATAGAGGAAGCCTTTTCCTGGTGCTTCTTTAATGTATCTAAGTATCTGAACAACTGCATCCCAGTGAGATCAAATGGAGAACCAAGGTCCTGGAGCCTTATCTTTATCTATACTCCAAATAGCCCTCTTGATCTCCTCTTATTCAAAGTGTCTCTTCAGCAAACTTGCATTTTACATAAAAACAGTCGCACAGATATGGATCTTTAAGGGTGGGCCAGTTGTATGTTTCTGCCTCCGATATGAGGCTGTTGGAAGTGAGAGCAGGATCCAAAGGCTGCTGGTGTGTAGCACTGCTGTGTAGAAGGGACTGGAAAAACATAGTCCAGAGGCACCAGTGATCAATGATCAGTGGGAAGGATCGAGCCACAGTAGGTAGCCTCCGTGTTTGGAGAATTGTGTGTTTTGCTACAAACATAAGAATTCAAATTTATACGGTGTGAACAGAGTAATAATGAGACTAATTACATGCTTGGGAATCAGCTAGTTAATATCAAAGACATTTGACCTATATCCTATACAATTAACATGTGCTAATTACAATATCAACATGTGCTAATTCTAACATTCAGCACATGTTATGGCCTTAAAACCAGCTGCCTTATGATCAGCTTCAAAATCAGCTGTACAATCAGTGGAATACTTTCCATTAACAATTTATAGTCCAAGCAGATGGCTAATTCCATGTTGATTTCTCGTGTCTACACACTGTGTGACCCTAGGAAGCACTGATACTTCTAAATATCTGCCATACCGGTGTTGGATACGTACCCCGTATCGGATACTCCTCAACACTATTGGATACTATTAGCCTTCCTTCTATATTTTTTTATTTTTTATTTTTGAATTTTTGTGCAATACATGTGAGATTTCATAAGAATTTGATAAATGTTAATCTTGTATTGTGTTTAGAATAACTACTGTTGAAAGAAAAAACTTCTTCTTTTCTGCTTTCCCCTCTCAATTATGGAATTTCCCAACTATTTCTTTTTTCTATTATTTATGATGTCTTATGATAGTTTTATATGTTTCTTGAAGTTTTATGAAATGATATATATAATTTTATATATATATATGTTATGTCGTATCCTGCCATACTCGTATCCTAATTTTTTAATAAATGACGTATCCTCGTATCGTACCGGTGTCATATCCGATACCCGTACTCATATCCATGCATCATAGGTGTGACCAAATTGATGCAGAGGAGCATGTTGACCTCCAATGAAGCCAAAAAACTTGGATGGACAGCCAGTCCCTCCATTGACCGAATCCCATGTCTACTTTTATCAATTTGTTGTATTTGTGATTAATGATTTGTCCTGCCATACCCGTATCCTAATTTTTTAAGAATGACGTATTCTCGTGTCGTACCGGTGTCATATCCGATACCCATACTTGTATCCATGCATCATAGGTGTGACCAAATTGATGCAGAGGAGCATGTTGACCTCCAATGAAGCCAAAAAACTTGGCTGGACAGCCAGTCCCTCCATTGACCGAATCCCATGTCTACTTTTATCAATTTGTTGTATTTGTGATTAATGATTTGTCCTACCATACCCGTATTCTAATTTTTTAAGAAATGACGTATCCTCGTGTCATACCGGTGTTCATATCCGATACCCGTACTCGTATCCATGCATCATAGGTGTGACCAAATTGATGCAGAGGAGCATGTTGACCTCCAATGAAACCAAAAAACTTGGCTGGACAGCCAGTCCCTCCATTGACCGAATCCCATGTCTACTTTTATCAATTTGTTGTATTTGTGATTAATGATTTGTCCTACCATACCCGTATTCTAATTTTTTAAGAAATGACGTATCCTCGTGTCATACCGGTGTCATATCCGATACCCGTACTCGTATCCATGCATCATAGGTGTGACCAAATTGATGCAGAGGAGCATGTTGACCTCCAATGAAACCAAAAAACTTGGCTGGACAGCCAGTCCCTCCATTGACCGAATCCCATGTCTACTTTTATCAATTTGTTGTATTTGCGATTAATGGTTTGTGCTGAAGTAGTTCCATTTTTGTTTGAATCATATTGTTGTTGCCAGAGGAGATTTTTCTCTGTTTGAAATCCATGTCCAAATTTTGTTTTGTTGATTATTTAGCTGTACCTGATGGAGAAGTAAACAATCAACATCACTGAATGGTTTGGAATAATGCTAATCAAATTGCATGGTTGGGTTCTCTATTGAATGTGCTATAATGCTTATTAGTTCCTTTGGCTTATGTTGGTCAGTAGTGTATTTGGTTGGAGAGGAATGCCCATATTTTGTATGGTCTCTTTTCCTAAGAAAAAAACTGCTGACTAGTTCCTATTTTCTGAAATTTCACTGTCATCTGTTTCTGCATATTTTCACTGGAAATTAATTTCTTTAATGTTATCACTATAGGCATATATTGGGATCCACAAACCGAAGGATATAAACGAAGCTGATTTGGCCCGCAAGAGACATATATTTGATGAATTTTTTTACCTGCAGGTGTGGTTGTCATTTTCTATCTGACTTTATTTGCAGTCTCAATTGTGGATAATTCAATGAATTTTTTCCCTTATTTTGCTACTATTATCAAGCTCTGGTTGGTTACTAGATCTCACAATTTAAAACCATTTCTTTCAGTTAGCTATTTTAAAGTTACCACTGACCATTGTTCTTGGTCTGGATAATTTCTATTCACTTAATGCCAACAAGTGCCGTTAAATATATTTCAGTGCTTGTAGTTTGGTTAGCTCATTTTGTGGCTGTTAAATTTAGACTTGCTTCTGTTCAAAGGTCCACCAAATTTAGATAAAGGTGACAAGGATAAATTTTAAGCCCTTTATTTTTGGTGCATAAATTTTAAGCCCTTGAATGTTCAGGAGTTCTCAATTTTCATGGTAATAATCACATCTTTTATTTTTGAATTATACTCATGGCAAATTGTATGCTGGGCATTGCAGTAATTGTTTGACCTTTTCACGAGAGATTTGTTGCTCTCTTTTCATGATTTCTTGGAACGATTTATTGCTCTGTTTATACGGTTCAATCATTTTCTAGTTTAACCTAACTCAACTATCTTTTGTCAGTTAGGACGGTTATTCCAAATGCTTGAAGGATTTGGTACACAAATAGAAAAGGATGGATTGCTAGATAAGTATAGAAAACAGGAAAATGATGCTTTGTGTACAGAGGAATGGTCCTGTCTCACCAAGAAGTTTTTGGAGTCTCTTCCATATACCCTCACTTCTAGTCAACTGCATGCAGTTTCAGAAATTATTTGGGATCTAAAAAGGCCAGTTCCCATGAATCGGCTACTGCAGGTTTGGATTTTAATGTCTTGCTGTTCCTTTACTATCATCCAATATACCATCCACTTCTAATTGCTTCTTTTGGTTAATGTACTTCCTGTCTACGAACTGAATTTAGGTTCATATCCTGCCTTTCGAGAACCTTGTACAAAACTATGACGTTTAGATTTTGCTGAAATTTCAGTAGGAGCTTCTTTAATTACAAAGGATAAGTTGGTTAAAATATTATGCTAGAATTATTGTGTATGTTGTGCTTTTCTGTTGTTGTAGGAGCGAAAGATTTTCTAGATTACATCCAGTATAGAGAAAACTGAAGCCAGCATTTGGCTTTCCAACTTGGACTACCAATATTTGTTTTAAAGCATTCTAGGATCTCTACAGAAATCCCTACGCACCCAACCACCTAAGCTAAGCCCTGGTAGCTTTACTATCATGTTCTTCAGTCCTCAATGGCATCTAACTTTTCCTAGACTATCATTTGTCCGAAAAGCTTCAGTTGTGAGGGAGCATGATGTGTCCAACAATAAGGGAGAAGAGAAGAAACAGTTTCAACTATGTTTTCCATGTTGTCTTGTTCATTCTTGACAAGAAGATCAGATACACTTATTTATTATTTCCTACTATTCGAGTATTAACTCCTTGTAGATAAATAGCCTTTATTGCCATGTTGCATGACCAATGCCATTCTAGCTAAAGAGTCCTTGTACCAAGTTTTGGTGACTAGCTTTAGTGGTTTTGGTAGAAGTAAAGAGGCTAAATCTTTATGGCAATCTTTGCTACTATTTGGTGCATTTGGTTGGAGCATAATACTCATTTTTAAGGAGGCTTCTTTAGCTCATCAGCTGATTTGGTATAAGATTAGGCTCTTAGCTTCTATTTGGTGTAAAGTTCATAGTTTTTTTCAGTGAGTTTCCCTAACAGATATGCAGATGGATTGGGCAGCTTTCCTCCATTGATGTTTTCTCTTTTCATTGCTGTTTTATTTTTCCTTATTTGTTACGAAGGTTCTGAAACAAATAGGCACCACTTTTTACATTGTGTGGTAGCTTGGCAACTTTGGAGCAACCTGTTTAGGCTTCTTGGGGCATAGTTTCCAAATTCAATCCAACCCCCTCATCCTGGTATCTATTCACAAGTGCCAGATTGCAGTACTTAAGCAATCTGGAATGGATTGTTAAATTTGTCAAACCAATTTCTTAAAGAAAATTGAACAAAGACAAGGGAGAAACTGATAGAGAATGAAGAGAAGAACTGTTGTCTGCCTGTGCTGAAGGAGATGAAGTGTTGCAGTTCCATGGCTGCTTGAAAGGAGACAAAGCAAAGGAGGGTGGCACTGCAGTTGCAGAGAGAAGGAATGAGGTAGTTAGGTGTTGGAGTTGAAAGAAAAACCTAATAGTTGCTATCCAAAGTCCAAATGCACAGTTTCATTAGCTGTAGAAAAATAAATAAAAAAAGGAAATTATGGCTAATCTTCTAAAAATGGGCTAATGGACAGGCTTTAGTATTTTGGCTCATTCAGTTGTTGGACAAGAAAAAATAATAGACTAAAGTTTAAAACTTTAAAAAAAATTTGGAAATTAAAAATTAAAAAAAAAAAAGAAATAGATAGACACACACACATATATAGTTAATTTCTAAATTTTTAATAATTTAACTAGCAAACGAGAACATACCACATAAGCCTACCCCTAATGTACTCTATTTTAAGTGTTCGCATCCTCATTCCCGCTAGGGATGTCCATTGGGTTGGGTTAACCTGTGAATTCGCGGGTTTTGACCCAACCCATAATTGACGGGTTGATTGGGTTCTCGGGTTGGGTTTAAAAATTCTCAACCAAATGATGATGGGTTGGGTTGTGGGTTGAAACTCAACCCACTCAACCCAACCCAACCCAACCCGTCTTTTTTTTTAAAGAAAAAAAAATTATGTTATTTTTTTATATTCAACATACTAAACTTAAAGTTGCTTCTTTCTCCATCTCTTAGACTTTATGTAACTTATTGTATTTGACTTTTGTGACTTGTGTTATACTTTTCATGTTTAAGATTAAGACTTGTTATGTTATATTTATGACTTGTGACTTATTGTATTTGACCTTTGGTTTATTTGAAACTTTATATGTTATCTTTTATTGAGATTTATTAAGTTATTTATTATGATGTATGATGAATTTTTGATTTCGTATTAATTTCGACATTTATTTTAGTAGGTAAAATTTTTTTTTAATGTATGTCGAACCCAGGGTTTAACCCAACCCAACCCAACCCACTCATGTGCAGCTTCAGTTAGTTCGGGTTTTAGAAAAAAAAATCTCTCAATCCAACCCAACCCACTGCTTTGATGAGCGGGTTGGGTGCAAAAATACTCTAAACTCAACCCAACCCACAGACACTCTTCCTGCGCTGCATACTTAAATGTCCTATATTCTAGGTAACTTTGGTTTGGAGATTGTGGGATATATCTGCCTCTTTCTCTCTATTCGATATAAAAGGTTTTGGAGTAGAAATGATAAAAAGGTGTTTTGGCATTTTGCTCCTTTTGCACTAGTCTGGTGTATTTGGCTGGAGTACAATTCCTGATTTTAAGCAATAAATTTCTTCTCCTTCCCTATTATGGGACAGGCTTGTTTTCTTAGCTTCTTTGTGGGTTTCTACTCATAGGTAAAAGGATATTTCCAGGTTGGACTTTCAAAGGGACTGGGTTTCTCTTTTGAGCTGATGTATTTCTCCTGTTTTGTTTCTTTCCTTAATGAATTCTTCTTTTACCCGTAAAAAAAAAAAAGGAAATCTAAATGACACGGAAGCCTGATGTTAGTTCCTTACTTGATCTTCTTCATTCTTTTCATCCTTCACTTCAAATACTTTACAGACTAGAATGTGTACTCTAGATAGTCTTTGCTCATTGTCTTGTAAATTTCCTGGTTTATTCTCTCAGCAAAGATCAATTTCCGCTAGTTAATTTTTTATGAAAGGGCTAAAATTCCCCTACATTTAGGCCTTTTTAATTGATCTGTAGTACTCAATAGATGAACAGCACTCAATGTTCTGATCTGATTTTATCTTGTAACGCTTTCAGGGTGATGTTGGATGTGGGAAAACTGTTGTAGCTTTTCTGGCATGTATGGAGGTTATTGACTCTGGATATCAGGTAGGTCACTAATTTTTTTTATTTTGTATCCTGTTGGTTTGTCTATATAATCCCTTGATTTCTCATTAGATTTATGGATGTATAGGTTATCACAATTGTGATTTTGGGGTTTGTTTGTTATTATTAGGAGTTTATTCATTTTAGCAAATTTTAAAATGTAATGCATATTAATGTCAAGTTTTCTTCTCATAATTAGGCAGCTTTCATGGTTCCGACTGAGTTGCTTGCAATCCAGCATTTTGAACACTTGCTTAATTTGCTAGAGAAGTTGGAAGAGGTCAAGTGCAAGCCAACTGTTGCTTTACTCACTGGTTCAACCCCACTAAAACAATCGCGGATGATACGAAAGGTATCAATATTTTTTTGGATAAAAAGTAAGGTATAATGTGTGTCATAAACCAACTATCCCAAAAACTTAAACTGTTAGGTGAAGACACATGAATGGTTTTATATCTCTAACAATGTGAATACAGTTCTTTATGAAATTCTTATCTTTTTACTCAAGTTATGGGGTTATAGGGTATCCAAACAGGAGAAATCTCGATGGTCATAGGAACCCACAGTTTGATAGCAGAAAAAGTGGAATTCTTAGCTTTACGTATTGCTGTGGTGGATGAGCAGCATCGCTTTGGTGTGATTCAAAGAGGAAGGTTTAACAGTAAGGTGGTTCCCTTCTCTTTGTTCAGGATTTTGGTATGGTTATATTATTCACACACCCATGCACATACAACTACAATAATCAAGCCTTAGCCCACTAGGTGGGATCGGCTATGTGGATCAATCATTGCTGTTGAGCTCTGTCATGAACCAACTATTTCAAAAGTTTAAGCTGTTAGGTGAAGGCACATGAATAGTTTTATATCTCTAACAAGCTCTATAAAAAATCATGCACATGATAGAAGAAACTGCAAGATGGAAAGAAGGAGTAGAATACAAAGTAGGATAAGATGTCATCCTTAAACAAAGCCAAAAGTAATCGATGACATTAATAAGAAAGATCTTTCTATTCCCTTTGCATGTCTACCATGGAGATTCCCTTTAAAAAAAGTGTATGCTGTATATTGATGTGGCTATATTTCAAACCAACATTCTAGTATCATAATCTGATTGAATGACTGCTTCTAAGGTAGTAAGTTTATATAAATGTGTTGGGTTTCAGAATCAGTTTCTAATTTACGAGACTTGCTTCTGTAGTTAAATACAAATATAGATTATAGAAATAATTAGAGTCATCTAAATAACAAAAGACCAATCTAATTAGAATATAATGAATAAAGATCATAATGATGCTTTTTTGACACAAAAATAAGTAGTTAAGCATAACTGAACCGCCTACTTTACTAAGATGCATAAAATACCTGACTTTGTCAGCTTCATTTAAGGTTTTGGCAAATGAGTGACGGCAATTTCATTGCCTAAATTAAATGAGTAGGAGTGATGAACTCAAAGAATTAATTTCGTAATCTTTGACGTTTATAGATGCGTCACTGACACACTAGCATTGCTCTTATAAAAAGGTTTTTAGGCTTGTAGCATTACTGCTGCAAAAATCTTTTCTACCATCAACAATGAAACTGGCACATGCGTCACTGACTCACTAGCATTGCTCTTATAAAAAGGTTTTTAGACTTGTAGCATTACTGCTGCAAAAATCTTTCTACCATCAACAATGAAACTGGCACCGTTGATCAGCCCTTACCCTACACATCTAGTAGCATGCCACAGCCTTCTGGCAACTGCTAGGCGCTGGCAATGCAAACTGCGAACTCCTCGGCCAGAGGAGCTAGGTGAAACAAAACATATTAGTGATACTACATGGAAAGGTCAATACACTTTCCACTTGATGAATTGACCTCTCCTGGAGCATACCAGAGGAAAAAGGCTGATAGCAAGGTTCAATACAAAGAGATATTTTGATTATTTTTTATTATAAGGAAAAAAATTACGAATTCAGGTACTGAATTTTAATTTCTTGCATTCTGAAACCAATGAAATTTCTTAATGCATCATCCATACACACTAGGCATTCCTTTGATGGACTTTTGAACGGATTAGAGGGCTCGCTTGAGCTTTTTTTTTATGTTTGGCTTCTTTTCTGGTTCTGCATCAAGAGAATATCTTTGCCTCATCTGTGTATTTTGTTTCTTCTTTCGAATTCTACTTGTACTAAAAAGGGAAATGTTACAATTACTTGACCTAGCTCTTCTTTGTTTTCACTGATCTAGGAAAATTAGTTCAAGGTATCTAATTGAAGACAAATTGATTATTTGATTATCTTATAGTCTGAACAAACTGGCTTGAAAGTTGAAATATTGAAACCCCATGGTTGTTAGCGATACATGTTTACCATGTTTTAATATAACTCAACAAAGCACTGAATTAAATAAGTGAATTACTTACATTTAATTCTTATGAACCTTAGAAAAGCTGATTGATGATCAGTTGCAAGGACTGCACAGTAATTATGCAGTTGAACGATTTTGAAAGTTGTTGGTAACTGTGAAAAATGCTCATGTTATTCCTTTGGGGAAATTATATCTTCCTAGCCTCTGCAAGTTGCATCTTTCATGCGACTTATATTTCTTTGCTTCAGGAAGTGACTTCTTCACTGCTCTTTTTATTTTCTTTATATCTAATATTTTTATAATAATTTTATTGTTTTGGTCTCCTAACTTGTCTCCTTCAGTTATATATTATTCATCTTCGATCTCAAGGATAGAAGAAGCTGATGCAGATGGGTCCTCAAAGAATGATGCTTATATGGCTCCCCATGTTCTTGCCATGTCTGCTACTCCCATCCCAAGGACACTTGCTCTTGCTTTATATGGTGATATGTCACTGACACAGGTACTTAATTTTTCCTGTCCATGATTCAGATGCCGAACACCTTCCCTCCCCCTTCCAGTACAACCACCCTTTTTTCCTTTGGAAATATTTGAATTTATTCAATTTCTATGATCAACATTCGTCCTATGTTTCATCTTAATCTTGTCCAAGTTCTTCATGGTGCTTAGTATTAGATCTATGTATCAATTTTAGAGACGAGGGCTTTCATTGTAGTCAATTTATTGGGGACTTCTTTCTAAGTGATGAGTCAAGGTTTGTCCTTCAACCTTGTTTCTGTTCATTTGTATGCTATGTCATGACCCATTGTAAAGACTTCATATTTTAAGGTGTTTAGTTTGCTATATTTATGATGTTCTAGGCAGAGTTTCTATGTCATGTCATTCAGAATGCGGGGCTGAAAGACTCCAGAATTTGGTCTTACTTTTATTCTTACATTCTTGTGTTATGATAGTAGGCTTTCTTGTTTTTTCTATATTTCCTGTTAATTCAATTGGGATTCTGTTATCAAAAGAAAAGGAAAAAAAAAAGAAAGGAACCTTTAAACAAACTTAAAAAAGATTCTATGTTGATTGTTTTCACTCATCTTTGGTTAGTTTTACCAACTTTCACAATTTAGTATGTAAAATTATTTTCGGTTGCTAACACTATTTCTTTGGCTTTTCAAATCATAGATAACTGGCTTACCTCCAGGAAGAATTCCTGTCAGAACATATACCATTGAAGGAAATGACAAAGGATTTGAGGATGTCTACAAGGTGAGACTCCTTTTTAAAAATGTACTTAATTATATCTCTCATTTTTTTTATTGGAGGGACTTTGGCGTCCCCCCCCCCCCCCCTCTTTCTTGTTTGGATTTTTAGTGATTGACCACAATTTCATTTAGGCAATGAAATCTGGGTGATGGGCTTCAATATGCCTTTGTATGACATACTACTAATATCTACTTTTTAGATGATGATCAGGCACTTGTCTCACACATACATAATCAGATTCTTTGATGTTGGATTCCTCACTTCTTTCAACCTTTTAATGTTGATGAATTTAGTTTTGCTGTTATTCTCCTAAGCATTACACTTAGTGTTGGAAAAGAAGAGAAACTATTTGTGCTAGAACCATCAACCATTCTTACAAAAAAGAAAAAGAGAGAATGCACCAAGCTTTAATTTGTGCATTTAGTTTCTTGTTTTCAACATATCATAAAAAATAGATGAAACTAGATTGTAACCTATTGTATGGTGTTTAGAAATATTTTTGTTATTGTTGAAATTATAGGATTTAGGTAGGGAGAAGGAAGAAAAGAGAATGAAGATTAAACAATAATATTAAATTGATGTGAGAAAGAAGTAATAGATGTGTTGGATGTGATGCAAAAAACAAAGGACTAACCCTTATTTATATTTTAATAACCCTAATCAAATAAGGAAATAAATTAAGAAATATAATTAAATTAGAATATGGCTCCTAAAATTGCTTCCTCAATTAGAGGACTAATTGATTCCACAATATATTCTAAAGATCTTCTAAAATATTCTAAAGATATTTTAAATATATTCTAACACTCCCCCTCAAATTAAAGCGTAACAAGCTTGTTACAAATCAACACTTTAAATAAATAACATAAATATAAAGTGGATTCCATGGCTGATAGGATGCTGGAGACGCTAGAGAGATGAACATTGCTAAAAAGATAACTCATCAAGACAAACCATTTTCAGACATGCTTGAAGACATTATGACCAGAAAAAATTCTTGGGTTCTGCTGGATCAAACGGCAAACACAGACGACTTGAGAGATTCAGGGATGTTCTACTTGACCAGATGACAGACATAGACAACTTGAGTAGAAGCACTGCTAGTATGACTCATTAGTGGAAAAAAAGTTACCATCAGAATGATCGTTGATGGAAAGAGAATAACATAAAAAATACTAGTATCAAATAGAAGTTACCACTGGTATGACTCGTCAGTTGGAAAGAAATCACCATTGGAATGATCATCGATGAGAAGAGAATAACATGACAAACACTAGTATTAAAAAGATATCACCACTGGTATAACTTATTAGTGGAAAAGAAGTTACCATCAGAATAATCGTCAATGGAAAAAGAACAACATGAGGAACACTAATATTAAAAAGAAGTCACCACTATCATAATCACTCTCCCTCAATGCTATGTCATCATTAGAACAAACAAAGCCAAACAGCAAGATCGGAGCCAATTAGGGGCAAGAATCTAGTACTCACCCAAGACTAAGAGCCAAAACAAGAGAATCACATAACACCATTATAGAACCAGAGAAGAATAGGAAAATCCAATTACCAAGTCATGCTCACTGCACTAGAGCACCAATCCACAATGGTCGAACAACCGAAATCTACCCTTATAGATGCAAGAAAAGCAAAGAACCAAAACTGAACAATAAAGCCAAATTGTCACTGTAAAACAGATCCATCAACCACCGTCGTTCACCATTGACGTCAACTCCCTGCAGTCGGTCTTTAGTCATGATCATACCCAAATGTAGCACCACTGGCAACCCAAATAATATAGAACACAGAAAGATGGAGATGCGCGCCACTATTGAGAACGAAAACACCATAAAAATATACGAAATCTTCACCTCTGACAACGATTAAATAGACATTGATTCTGACTTAGAGAAAACAAATGAAATAATGGGTTGGAAAACCAATAAAGGAGAATTTACAAAAGAGTTCTATAGAACTCAAGATAGCGGAAAGCATAGACACTCTCAAGGTGGATGGTACCGCTTTGATACCCTGTTGAAATTATAAAAGATAATGGAGATTAAACAATAGTATTAAATTGATATGAGAAAGAAGTAATAGATGTGATACAAAAGACAAATCACTAACCCATATTTATATTCTAGTAACCCTAATCAAATTAAGGAAATAAATCAGGAAACATAATGAAATTAGAATACGGCTCCTAAAATTACTTTCTCAATTAGAGGATTAATTGATTTCATAATATATTCTAAAGAT
Source organism: Castanospermum australe (assembly GCA_019955255.1). Classification (NCBI taxonomy): domain Eukaryota; kingdom Viridiplantae; phylum Streptophyta; class Magnoliopsida; order Fabales; family Fabaceae; genus Castanospermum; species Castanospermum australe. The sequence goes on from NSJW01000420.1 coordinate 59,904, forward strand.
ATTCTAAAATATTCTAAATATTTTCTAACAGTTATATATAATTAGGCAAGGTTGTCAATAGTGGCCGCAATAGCGGCATAGCATTGCAGAGCGGCTCTTGGCAGCTCATGAATGCTTGTGGCAAGTGCTGCAATAGCGGGCTGTAGTGGGAATAACAGCAGCTGTTCCACATTGTGCGACTGTTTTAACCTCACTAAAGCGCATATTCATCTAATTGGCTGCCCAAAATTAGGGACTTTTATGTCCATTAACACCCACAAACTAATTTTGGGATCAAAAATCAGTTTGACAGTCAGCATCGCACTCAGAAGCTTGCTTTGTTGAAACCAATTTTGGCCCTTGCTCTGTCACTCTATTGCGCATCAGTTTTGCATCACTTTGACCCTCCTTCGCCCTTGCTGTGGCCTTTGACCCTTCAACCAGTTTCGCATGCAGCACCTTCTCCCTCAGCCAGGTGTAGTCCCCTGCAGCTCTGTAATGCAGTAATCTGTGTACTTGCCCTCCTTTTTGTGTTCTTCTTTCTCTCTTCATGTTATTAGGTCACTGTGAGTCATTTACGTTGTTTTTTCTTTTGTAATAAGTACTTTTAAATATGTTTTTACTCATAGTAAATTAGTTAATCTTGATCTTCTTCTTTTTTTTTCTCGTGTTCTGTTATGTAATTCTTGTCCTTTATTTCTCTCTTTTGTCACTCCGTTGTTTCTCTTCCATCAGTCCCCTGTTACTAAAGTTTATTTATTGTTCAATTGTTTATGGCATTGTTTTAAAACTATTACGATTATCAATTATGTGTTTTTCACAAATTTTGGAAGTTTTTTCATTACAGAAGCTTTCTTTGCTATAGCGGCCTCTGTGATCCGCTATGTTGCTATAGTGTTTTTGGCATGACCACTATGTCTCGCGTTCTGCCATTAGCTAATTTGTGATTAGGATAGTTTTATTGGTTAAGCAGTTACCTTGGGTGCACCTAAAGTGAAGGGTATACTTGTCTTTCGTTAGTTTTAGCTTTTGTAAAAATATAAAGTCACCAACTCATCATCATGTATCTCAAACTATTTTGGCCGTTCTGGACAATCCGGTGAAGATCGTGGTGGTTTGGAGATCAGATCTTGTCTTTTGAGGTTGCCGGAAAGTTGATCGGCGGCTGAAACATTGCCGGAAAGACATGATGATAATGGCTTCTAGAACTGAGGCATCGAGAAGAAGGAGACTGCTGGAATTAAGGCACAGAATGAAATATCGCCATTGGTCAATGGGAACAGCAGGTTAAGGTTTGCTGGAAGAGACAGGCTGAAACCCGATGTGATACTGATACCAACCTAAAAACAGAGAGAATATGGTGAAATTGTGTGTCTAGACAGTCTACACAAGGCTGTATACATACTAGAGTCAACACTAATTACAATAAATACATTACTAATCATATAAGGAAATTCCTAAGATTGCTCCTCAATTTGAGGACTAATTGATCCTACAATATATACAGAATAATCTAAAGAAATTATAGCAATATTCTTTTGGCAGGGTAATCAATAGCAACCGAAGCAGCCACTATCACGTTGAAGCGGGGCGGTAAGGTGCGGAGTTTCCCTGTTCCCAAATGCTCAGGGTGGAGCATTTTACTATTGCGGCTTGGAGCACCCCATTAGTGCTCATCGCGGCTCGAAATAGCTTCGATAGTGGCTGCTATTACGTTGCTGGCCAGAATCCATGACTGCCGAACATAAGCCATCACCCAACTGACCTGATCTCAAAGTCTCATCGCCAGTGGCTCTGTTTTTCTTCCTGTCTCTGTTTTGTCAGTTGTCTCTGTTTCATTGTCTCTTTTTCTCCTCACGCAGTAGCACCATAGCCTTTCTATCTTATTTCTTTTTTTGGTTATTTGTCTTTACGTCTTTCTTTTTATTTCCCATTGTGGTTTTATCTTTTCCTAGACAACTTTCCTAACTGAAAAGACATAATTGTCCTTGTCCTATTTTTTTATTTTACATCACTATTGTAAATTTGTATTTTTTACATCACTATTGTTGGTAATCTCTCTCTCGTGCACGGTCAAGTGAGCCAACCTTTTGCCTTCCTTCCTTGTTTTTTTTTTTTTCATTTGTGTTTCTATATTTCAAGTTCCAAGACTATTTGACTGTCCTTTTTTTATTTATATATATTTTTAGTGATGAACATCATTGTCATATTTTTGATAATTTATCAGCGTCTTTTTATTTGGTAATTGACATTATTGTCTTTTGCTTTTATTATTTACATCATTGTCTTTTTTTTAGAGTAATAATTGCCTCTTTTTATTTAATTATACTTGTTAGACTTTTGTTATTACTATTTTAAGTTCTTTTTTGTAACACTTTAATTAAGATAATGAATATGTCATAAATCAACTATCCCAAAAACTTAAGCTGTTATGTGAAGACACATGAATGATTTTATATCTTTAATACACTCCTTCACACAAGAGCCCTTTGGACTTAAAGCGTGGACAATGCACAGGCCCACCTTATCTTGTGCTAAATTCAACTTAATTGTAAAGAATGAGGGCGATAAGGATTGAACTCTTGTGGAGGCTCTGATAGCATGTCTTGAACCAACTATCCCAAAAGCTTAAATTGTTAGGTGAAGATATATAAATGGTTTTATATCTCTAACAAAATATATAATAAATTTTAAGTATTAAAACTTTGTTTATTGTTTATTCCTTAATGGTATAAATTATAAAGTTTTAAAATAATTAAGATTATCAATTATTTATATTTTGCTAAGTTTTAAAGTTTCTTTTAAGGAAAAACAGCATACAAATCCCCTAAACTTTGGATCATGTTGAAATTATAAGGGTTTAGGTAGGGAGAAAGAAGAAAGGAGAATAGAGAACAATGTGATAAATATATTAGATGTGTTGATATGTTACAAAAGACAAAGCATTAACCTCTATTTATATTCTAGTAACCATAATCAAATAAGGAAATAAATCAGGAAATATAATAAAATTATGATATGACTCCTAAATTGCTTTATTAATTAGAGCACTAATTGATTCCACAATATACTCTAAAGATCTTTTAAAGATATTTTTAAATATATTATAACACTCCCGCTCAAGCTAAAGCTTACTAAGCTTTAAGCTTGTTACAAATAAATATTTTAATTAAATAACATAAATATAAAATGGACTTCATTGCTGGAGACGCCGGAGAGAAACATTACTAGAAAGAAATCACCATCGGAATGATCGTCGATAGGAAAATAACATCACAAACACTAATATTGAAAAGTCATCACTGATATGACTCATTAGTGGGAAAGAAATCATCATCGGAATGATCGTCGATGGGAAGAGAATAACATGACAAACACTAGTATTGAAGAGATGTCATCAGTGGGAAAGAAATCACCATCGGAATGATTGTCGATGGGAAAATAACATCACGAACACTAGTAGTGAACAGACACCACTGATATGACTCATCAATAGGAAAGAAATCACCATCGGAATGATCGTCGATGAGAAGATAACATCACGAACACTTGTATTGAAAAGTCATTACTATCATTATCACTCCCCCTCAATGCTATGCTAGCATTGAAAAAGAGATAAACAGTAAAAAAGCAGAGAAAATAGATGAGAAAATGGGTTGAGAAAACAATAAAGGAGAATTTACAAAGGAGTTCTATAGAACTCGACACAGCGAAAAGCATGGACACCCTCAAGGCGGATGGCACCGCTCTAATACCATGTTGAAATTATAGAGTTTAGGTAGGGAGAAAGAAGAAAGGAGAATAGAGAACAATGTGAAAAATATATTAGATGTGCTGATATATTACAAAAGAAAAAGCATTAACCTCTATTTATATTCTAGTAACCTTAATCAAATAAGAAAATAAATTAGGAAATATAATAAAATTATGATATAACTCCTAAATTGCTTTATCAATTAGAGCACTAATTGATTCCACAATATATTCTAAAGATCTTTTAAAGATATTCTAACAGATCATTTGCAAATAACCCTTTAAAGTTTAGAATCGTCCTAACTAGTACTTAAAATATGATAATTACACAAATTAATCCTTCCATCCACCTATCTTAAGACATGTGACAGAGCCGTTGGCATGTTACCTACACTTGCATTTTTTTAATAACATGGCACAATCATAGCCATCAAATTTAAATAAATCTAATCCGTTCATTTTAAATCCTTTTTCTAAACAAATATGTAGCATATCATTATTTGTTTACATTTAAAATGAATGGACGAAATTTATTTAGATTTGATGGTTATGATTGTGCTACATTATTAAAAAATTCATGTGCAGGTTACAAGACAACAGTTCTATTAAGAGTATTAACAGCAAGTGGATGGAAAGGTTGATTTGTGTAATTGTTATAGTTTAGGTATTAATTAGGACGATTTTAAAGTTTAGGAAATAACCCAAAATTTAGGGAGTTTATATGCCCTATTTTTGGTGTAGTGGCTATTCCTTGACATACTATACCGCTATAGCATTTTTGAGGGTGTCCGCTTCTCGCCGCATTCTGCCATTAACTAATTTGTCTTTTGGTAGTCATAGTTTTAGTATAAACATTAAATATATATATAAGGTCATGATCTTTTTTCACAACTATCAGATCCAATCAGTGAATTATACTTTTTGTCGAATATGATGAGACAATATGGTGTGAAAGAGACAGAAATAGAGAGGAGAGACAGTGTAAAAGGTTGTATGATCAAGCACTATACAAATCGCACCCAGCCCACACCTTAATTTATACTAGATGCTAGAGGAGTGTTACGAGCATATTCTATCAATCAATCAGACCCCAATCAGCGTCACAATTATCAGCATTTAGTCAGCCAATCAATCACCTTAATCTTAGCAGTCAACACTTTCCTATATACTTCTTAACTCTTTCTTGTGTTCCCTTTCTATCTCTTTCTCCTGTTCTGTATCTAATCTCTAAAATCTCAACATATAGTTCCACTATATATTGTTTTATTTTTTTAAAAAAAATTTTGCTCCTCTTAATTTATTTTGTTCAATTGAAACAGATAGAGGGTAAGCCTTGGTGCGATGGTGAGGTTGCTGCCTTATGAGTTGGTGTTCACGGGTTCTATTCGTGGAAACAACCTCTCCATTCACAGGGGGAGTCTTGTGCACTGGGCGGCCCTTTCTAATTGAAAGATGAAGTTTGTATTGTTGGTGGTATGAGTCATTCAATACTGCTCTAAAATTATTTAGGGAACTCATAGTACACAAAACTAGTGACTAATTTGAAACAAGTTCTGTTTTCCTTTTTATTTAAACATGTGTATGATTATTTCTTAGGCTTGACGTTTGGAATATCCATTGTAAGCTACCAAAACTTCAGAAAATTCTTCATGTAGGTTACTACTCTACCTCACCCACCCACCCACCCACCCACAGAAATACATGCCAATTTTTTAGTCTTAAATTTATTGCATCCTTAGCAAAACTATGATAATAATTGCTTGTGAGATATGATATGATTTGCTGAGATTGTCAGATATTTGCTATTATGATAAGATTACAACAATGATTTGTTTTGGACCTTTGCTTATGATATTGATGCAAATGGTGTCATTATGGCAGATGATGATGGATGAGTTAGAAGATGGAGGGAAAGTTTATCTCGTCTACCCAGTTATTGAACATTCTGAGCAGCTACCTCAGCTTCGTGCAGCTTCTGCAGATCTTGAAGTTATATCATGCCAGTTTCAAGGATATAATTGTGGTTTGTTACATGGAAAAATGAAAAGTGATGAAAAAGAGGAAACGTTGAGAAAGTTTAGGACTGGAGAAACACGTATACTACTTTCCACACAAGTAATTGAGGTTGGTGTTGATGTTCCAGATGCATCTATGATGGTTGTGATGAATTCTGAGAGGTTTGGAATTGCTCAATTACACCAACTCAGAGGACGAGTTGGACGCGGAGTAAGGCAGTCAAAATGTATACTAATAACATCAACTGCCAGTAGCCTAACTCGTTTGAAAGTACTGGAGCAATCATCAGATGGCTTTTATCTTGCTAATATGGACCTTTTATTACGTGGACCTGGTGACTTGCTTGGAAAGAAACAATCAGGACATCTTCCAGAGTTTCCTGTTGCTAGATTGGAAGTCGATGGAAATATCTTACAAGACGCACACCTTGCTGCACTGGTAAATATTGATGTTTTAGGACACCATCTAATAGTTATTGAGTTATTAATGTTATTTATCTGCTAATTGTTTTTTGGCAATTTGTTACTTTTTATGTGATAGCTGTTCAATTATTAGTCAGTTTAAATATCACAAAATTTCCTTAAATATTATATGGTACATATATGGGAATAAGGCTCTTTCATGCATATAATCAGGCTCCTGATTCTTTTATGATATCATCCTCCCAAAGAGTGATTATTTGGGGCAGAGAGCATCAATACCACTCATGTCCAAGACACTGGCTTCTAACTGTAGTGGTCTGCATTTTTAGAACCGCATTTTCTGACCACATCCATTCTGAACTCAAGGGTGCAATTAAGATTCACTGTAATCACCTATATATCACAATTCAACCCATGCTATTCCAATATTTTTTCTTGGGTATCATGGTCTACCTACATCTTCATGTTATCATCTAGTTAACCCTTTAAAGCACTAGTTTACATTGCATTTGGGGCTCCTCTTAAATGCCTATGTTATGGGGTTCAATATTTTGCTTTTCTAACTTGGAATCCCCGAGTTAGTATGTTGTATGGTTAAAAAGTTACTAACTTGTATATTTTGTTTTAAAGATGTGTTCTTGCGACATGTTGCCAAAACTTCTCAATATAGCCAGAGATGATGGGCTCACCGGAAATTGGTTATTTTTCTGTTGATGCAGAGGAAGTAGAAAAGAAACAATTCACAGAATTATGATTAAGAGTAGGGAAAATTGAAGTAAGAAGGGGTCAATTAGGGTTCTATGGTTAGAAACCACTTTCAGATCTGAAAATATATCATATGACAACTGAATACAAAGTCCTAAGACTATTTATGCATGGTTAACTCTAAGCCCGGGCCAAAATACCCAGTCCCGTCTAACTCAGCCCACTAGTCATTAAAAAGGACACATGCTAGTCAAGTGACTGCTTCATACAATAAAAATAACGTTAAAAACAAAACAGAAAGGACAACAAGGAAATAACTCATAAAACAAAAAGAAAAGAGCGTGGTGCCTGCATCACCCATCACAAGAAAGCCTTGTAAAATTAGTTTCTGGAAAAAATAAGTTTGGCATTTGATGATTAATCTAGCCAAAGGAGTGCAAGTTATTGGTGAAAGCCATGGTAATTCTTGCTGCTTCGAGCTTTGCACTTGAACAGCTGTTGAAGAGTATTACACAACTAGATTAACAACTAGTGTTAAATTTCACAAGTAAATTCCAAATATAACAGTGTTATATCAGGAACGGCTTTGTGTGTTTTTTATTCTTGGATTTTGAAATTGTTTGAAGGGCCATTAGAGATATGTTGTTTCTTGGTGGATGTCAACCACTTGCTCAAAATAAAGGAAATAGAAAAACAAACCCCGTCAAATGTTAAGGTCAACCAGTGGCTTATCGAAGTTTCTAAATAGGAGTTTGAGAGCCACATTCAATTGAGGAACTAGCAGATTGTAGAACTGAGGTTGATGTGTATGATATGCTAGAGCAGGAATGAGGACTATTCAACACTGAATTTTATAAAGATGCTAAGATGTATCAGAGGATTTGGCATATGGATTTAGGGAGCAATAAATTTGGTATGCAATTTTAGAGGTTGTGGACAAATTATACTTTGTCAAGTGCATATAGTTAGTTGCCGCATTTTAGGCATGCAGATCTTTCATGTGATGGGCATGTCAGGTTCATAGAAAGTATTCAGTCATTGCTTGACAGCTTCAACCTCGTTAGATAGTATAGAATAAGATGTTGAATCTCTTGTGTGTTCTTACGCACAGGAATATAGAATATATATACACTAATAATACAATAATCAAGGAGAGATTCTAGCCTAACTACAGTAAATGTAATCTCCTAAGATTACTCCTAATAATGATATAAACATATTTAACATGTGCTAATTCTAATTCTAACACTCCCCCTCAAGCTGGAACATATATGTCATATGCGCCAAGCTTGTTACAAATAAAATCATCCCGAGGCCCTCTAAGGGACTTAGTAAATATATCAGCTAACTGGTCGTTAGAGTTGACAAAATCAATAGTAATCTCGCCTGAAAGAACCTTTTCTCTGACAAAATGATAGTCAATTTCTATGTGTTTGGTTCTCATGAAAAACTGGGTTAGAAGCAATATGTAAGGCAGCTTGATTGTCACATTAGCTCTGATACCATATAGAATAAGATGTTGTTGAATCTCTTGTGTGTTCTTACACACAGGGATATGGTATATATATACACTAATAATACAATAATCAAGGAGAGATTCTAGCCTAACTACAGTAAATGTAATCTCCTGAGATTACTCTTAATAATGATATAAACATATTTAACATGTGCTAATTCTAATTCTAGCAGATAGTTTTGTGAGAGTTGCAACAATTGGGTGCTGACCTGTATATTTATTTACAGCTAATGTAATTACAGTACAATGTAGTACAAATGAAAAGGAAAGACTAGAATACTCTTTTTAACTCTTCAACACTTACCCTCAAGTTGGAGCATAGATGTTGATCATGCCCAACTTGTTACAAATATAATAAACTCTATTCTCATTAAGTGCATTAGTAAAAATATCAGCTACTTGTTCTCCGGTTCTGACGGGACTTGTGGTAGTATAACCTTTCTAAAGCTTCCTCAAATAAAATGACAATAAGCTTCTATGTGTTTGTCCTCTCATGAAATACTAGGTTCAAGGCAATGTGTGTTGCAGCTTGATTGTCGCACTAGAGGTTCATAGGCAGAGGACCTTTGAAGCCTATCTTGTCAAACAAATAACACAACCACAATAGCTCACAAGTAGCCAGTGTCGTAGCTCGCTATTCAACTTTGCACTCAATGTCACCGCATTTTGCTTCTTTCTTTTCCTAGAAATGAAATTTCCATTAAGGAAAACACAACAGCCAGACGTTGATCTTTGATCTATGGGACATCCTGCCCAAACTACATTAGAATAACCCTCTACCCTACAATGCCTATTATCTCTGTAGAGGATTCCACACCCTACGCCTCCCTCTAGATATCTCAAGATGTGCATCACAACATCCCAATAGGTGTGAGGACATGACATAATTTGACTCATTAGACTCACTAAAAATGAGATGTCTAGATGTGTTACATGAAGGGAGTTAAGTTTGCCCACCATCTTCCTATACTTTGGATCAAGTAACAATTCTCCATCATCTGCAACAACTAGCAAGCTTATCATTTGTAATCATTGATGTTTTACACGGTCTAGCTCCCAGCATGCCAACATTAAAAGGAAGATCAAGGACATACTTTTGTTGAGATAGAAAGATAACCTTCTTGATCCTACTCACTTCAATCCCAAAGAAATGCAAATGATCCAAATCCTTAGTTTGAAATTTGGTCAAAACGAAGTTGTTGAGTGCCAAAATACCCAAGGTACCACTCTTGGTTATTCCTATATGGTCAACATATATCACCATAAGAATACACCACCACTGGACTATCGAAAGAAAGCAGGGTGATCATAACTGCTTTGCTTCAGCCCAAAAGCACGGACCACCTCACTCAACCTCCCAAACCAGGCACGGGAGGATTGTTTTGAGCCATACAAAGATCTCTTTAGCTAACAAACCTTCCCAGACTCCCCCTAAGCAACAAAGCTAGGTGGTTGCTTCATATATATTTCCTCTTGCAAGTCACCATGGCAAAAAGCCTTTTTAACACCGAGCTGAGGGCCAATGATGAGATGCAGTTGGAGAGATAAACATGTGAACAGATGCTGATTTTGTCATGGGACAGAACATCTCATAATAGTCAATGCCATAGGTTTGAGCACAAACCTTGGCAACTAGGCAATCTTTGAGACGAGCAATAGCGTTGTTTGGATGAACTTTGACTGTGTATGCCCATTTACAACCAATTGCTCTTTTGCCCATACGAAGAAGGACAAGGTCCTAGGTATAGTTCCGTTTTAAGGCCATCATCTCTTCCATCCCGTGTTGCCATCCATCATGTGACAAAGCACAGAAAGGGTGCAAGGAATTGCCACTGCCACAATATTGAGGGAAGCTACAATAACCTTTGAAGAAGAAAGATGATCGTAACAAATAAAGGAAGCAATGTGATGACAAGTGACATAGGAACAAGTACCTTTTCTTTTGGAAATGAGAAAATCCAGGGTGGGATCTTGAGACAAATTGGTGGGTGGAGGCAGAGTCATGAATCTCAACTACGGGTACATCAATAATTGCCTTAGTGGGAGCCTCATCTGATTCTTGAAGGCAACGAGAGCAAAACTGTTTAATGGATGGTTTTTAAGTTAAACTTGGCTTAGGGTTGAGAGTATGTACTTGATAAATCAGCATGCCATCCTCGAGTTCACTTTTAGGTGACAGATGTTCAAACAAATAAGTAGTCTCAACGAAAGTGAAAAATTTTTTTGGCTCTTGATACCTGTTAGATAGTTTTGGAAGCCATGCAACAATTGGGTGCAGACCTGTATGTTTATATACAGCTAATATAATTATAGTACGAATAGTACAGTGTAGTACTATATTGGAAAGATTAAACTGCCCTTTCAATTCTGACTTGCCTTTTGGTCAAGTGTTTCTTTGACATAAGTTTTCAGGATTGTCAAACTATCTGCAAGTTTTACTTACTGGGTAACTTTAAACTATTAAGAAGAAAATCTAGCAGCTTGCTTCATACTAAATGCAAAGCTTGAAGCTTCATTACCTGTACAGAGAACAGTGGTTATAGGGTAGAAAGTTTTAATGTTTAAGGAATCAAGTAGGAAGTCAGGCATTGGCCGGATGGAATGCGTGGCACAAAAATAGCAGAAAGAGAGTATTGAATTTTTTTCATTCATTTTACAGCCACCATTGACATTAATTAAATCTCAGGTTTATCTATATGTGTATTTTCATAGTCTATTCTCTCATAATACTAGTAGTGTTAATTCCCATAAATTGACTCGATAACTTAAGCTGCAATCCACAATAGTTAATGCTGCCTAGTTGGGAATAGCACAGTACATATTTTGAATAGTAATTCATTTTATTATTTGAAGTTTCTGCTAAGCCCCCCATATTTGTAGCTATTAAGGTATAGTTAGGGCAATAACATGTTGGTCAGATCAGTAAATGTTAAAACGGTCCATGTAGATTTTTCCCCCTTGACCTTTGATGTGTGATTTATTTTAAATTTGTACAATAAAATGAATTTCCAATTTTCCAAATCTGGGCACTTGCTTTGTAAACCACGCTTTATATGATCAGTACTGAAGTCCTGAAGTCCTGAGATAGATATCTATAACACACTTTTGCTTGTCTGCATGCAGAAAATTTTAAGTGCTTCCCATGATTTGGAGCAATTTCCTGCACTTAAACTGGAGCTTAGCATGAGACAGCCTCTTTGCCTGCTAGGTGATTAAGTCTTGATGTGGTATTCAGGTTACCATGTTCATTGTGATCCTTTGATAGGGTGATTTGATGGGCCTATCTTTGGTTATGTAACACACTTAAGCCTTCAGGCAGATGATGTTTATATGTTGATGCGCCCGTGTATTTTCTTTTTACCCTTTTTTTGGCCATGATGCTTCCTTGTAGGGGAACGATCTTAGAAAGCAGAGCATGTTTGGTTTTTGTTTTCAAGTAAAATATTTTGTTTTAAAAAATTCAAAAAAAAAAAAAAACCTTGCTTTGAAGTGTGTTTTCTAGTCTTAATTTTCAAAAGCAATAAAACAAGGGAGGTTTTTCAATATGTTTTTTAAGTTCATTGTTTCGCAAACAACGAAAATTGCACACTCGGGGAGAACATTGCTCTTACTGAATTGCTTTTGTTCTTACAAGGTGTAACTTCACTCGGAGTATTGAGGATATCTTTTTTCACAAAGTGTTATCTAAAATAATTCAAATTGTTAACATTACAAGTAAAGTTTGTTTTAATGTGGCTTCGATTTGCTCACCATTGAGTTATACCATTTGAACTGTTGGAAACCCTACTCTTTCGTCATTTATCCATTCTTGCTAGTTACCTGGAGTTACATTAGTAGATGAATTTACTACTTCTATTGTTAGCAGTGGTACTACCTTGTCTCGTGTCTTATGTTTATCCCAGTTTTCGTTCAACTTATTGTACGTATCTAGCAAATAGATTACTCAGCCCCTCAATTGCTGTGTTCATTTTATTTTCTCTTAATTGTTGCATTTTTCAAGAACTTAATAAAAAGAAGGTGATTAGTGAAGGTTGCAAGTCTAACGGCCTATACATCCTGGAGTGTTGCCTAAATAAATTGGCATACCCTGTTGCTTGATCTAGTGTGGTTACTCCTCTTTAGTCACGGTTGTCATATGGTTCACCCATTAAATTTTCATGAGTATTAATTAATGCTCTCTCTGTCTACTTTTATATGTTATGTAAAAGAATTTTTTTTTATCTAACAATATTTGTTATTTGAAAATATTAAGAAAGTATTAATTTTTTTCAACTTTATCCTTATTTTTGAGAGAGAATGAGTAGAGTAAGTGAAATTGAAAAAAAAATATTAATGAATTGAAAAAAATAATAATTTAGTCATTTTGAATTATATTTCTTTACAAGTAACACTATTTAATAACTTGTTTAATCATTGTGTAAAAATTTTGAAATGACAGATAAAAGTAGATGAAAGGAGTAGAGTTTTGTTAACAAAGAAATAAAAAATAAAAAATATTAAATGGAAAGTAAAAGCATTTAATGTCTTGAAAATATAAAATATATTTAATATTTTTTTAAAGTAATTATGATGGTTTAATAAAAGATAATAAATATTATTTTTATTCTTTAACATGTATTTTTAGCGTATAGGTTAACAAAATTTTAATTAATATTACAAATTAAAATATTTTTAGTTATACTAAATTGAGTTTCCAAAAAAAAATTTTAATGATTAATGCTATGTCTTCTTAAAACATCTTTCTAATATGTAATAAAACAAGAATTAAATAAAAATAGAAAGTATTTAATATTTTAAAATTATAAAAAGTGTTTAATACTTATTTTATTTATTAATTAAAAGTTATTAAAAAAGTGAGTTAAGAAAATATAGAATTATACTTTCTTAATTATTGAATTCTTCATTTAGAAAGCCATATTTAGTTTCTTGTTTTGGTAAAATCGAAATACATTAAAGTAGCCGATGCTAGATTTAGAATTGTGTGCATTTACAAATTTATACTCTATAAAACGATTTGCATATATAATTGTTCTTGATTATTATTGTACCAATTGTATAGGCAGGATTATTCTTCATAATATGAAGCTATAAATAAAAGATATTATGGACAGTCCTACTCCTAGTCCCCACCGCAACTAACAGATACTGAAAGCTAAATTTAATAAAGTTTAATACAATTAAATATAGATTCTCTAAACGATTAAAGTCAGCCAGCGAATCTGAATTTATGCTCTAGTGTGAGAGATTATTAAAAAAAAAAAAAAGAAGATGAATGTCTCAATAATTGAGATATTTAAAGAGTAAAAACTGAAAAGGAGTTCGTACCATCTGCTTCACTGAGATTAAAAAGCATTAAATTTATGAAGAAATGGAGATTACTCCTTATAAAACTTTTTTTCGGATATTCTTATACTTTTTAAATGTGAAATTAATTTTTTGTTTGGGTAACTCCTTGTAAAACTTTAAAAAGAGTTTTAATTTTTTAAAAGCAATTAACCCCTTAATTTAAAGAGAAATAATAATATATTGTATCCTCAGGGTACGAATTTCTACTAACAATTCACTAGGCATTTCATGATTGAAAGTTTTAACTTTTAAGTATAAATCGCGGAGAATGAAAATGAATTGATTAACAAAGAATTAATATACATAGAAGAAGCTATTATAAATTGACTTTTAAATTTCGAAAGAATAAAATGCTAGAATTAAAATATGAAAATTCAATTTATTAAAAATTTAAATTAAGGATTTTTAAAAAAAATATTAGAAATAATTTAAAACTCAAACTTTTGTCTTCATATTCAATATGCATAATTTATTAAACAAATAAGAATATTGACAATGACATACTAAAAAATTGAGTGATACGTAAGTTGTGTAAAAAATTCAATGTTTTAAACCTTATCATGAGAAAAAGGTGGAGATAAGAATATTTTTCCATTATCATATAGTTGCTCTTTGTTGAAGCCTAATTTTTCCATTATCAAAAAAGTAAAGAAGAAAAAGTCCTAAACTTTTGCACAAGAAACCTTTCTAATCTTAATATGATACATAAGACGACAAAAGGTAACTATGAAAACTTGACGAATAAAGTAATAATATGACTCTGTATTACATATTACATAAAGGTGGGGAACTAGATTGAAGTAGGATTTAATTTTGATTCATTATTAGTTTAAATTTTTTTTTATATTATCATCTAATTATATATTATTTATTATTTAACTTTTTAGGTAATTATTATTTTAATTAATATTTTTTAATAATTTCATAACTCATGATTAAATAATAGTGTAAAACTTTTTATACTAATAATAAGTTAAAATTAAATTCATTAAAGTATTTCTTTTTTTCAATTAACAAATGTTAACTTGTTAAAGATATGAAAAAAGAAAAAAGAAACTATGATACGATAACAATGAATACAAGTGACTAAATCTAGTTTTCTAACCTCGATCTCATAAAATTTTTAATCTTATGCCTTATAATTTTTTAATTTCTCTAATGTCTTATTTGAATTCTTTTAGATCTATTTATACATTTGATTAACTACTAAGTATTAACTAGCACAAAGTGTACTATTAATACAATTCTTATCAATGTATCAAGGAGTGGTTTAATGATTAAAAAAAAATGTAGTTAGTATATAAATTTAATACGCCATTTTTATAGAAAAATACTAATTTTTTAAAATATCAGAATAATTATTTATTAAAATGAAAATATATTTTTAAATACTCATAAATATGCTTAATTTAATATAAGAGAATTCTTTTAGTATTAGGTATACTTATTAAACTCTAAAATTTGAATATGAAAATCAACAATTAATATTATTCAATAAACAACAAAGAAAGTAAATGTACACAATTGCTTGATTTTAAATCAAATAAATCTGAAAATCTCTTTACAAAATATCATACACAGAGTCAGAAGGGGCCACATGTTATTCATTAGGATTTCAGGAGGTGGTAACTTTGAAACACAACCAATTACTCATTAGAGGACAAGCAGACAAGTGGGTCCCTCCATGGCTCCCCATCAAGTGATCAAAAAGTAGGGTCCCTCCCACCCATGTTGTGAGCACTGTCCTTGACCAAATCATGAGTGTGGGACCCACGGCCCCACGCTTTTTGCCCTAAATTTCTTATATCCTCCCCCTGCGTCTACCACCCCAATCCCATATTGAAGTCGCGCCAGCTCGCGCGGTAGTAACAATGTCATTAAAATAGAACTGGAAATTAATTGATAAAATTTTTAATTTAAATTTAATTAATTTTTAATTAATTAAATTAAATGATTAAATTGGATGACATCATAATTATATTATATATAACAAACATAATTAAATTGATAAGATACTAATCACATCTTTTTATAAGTTATCAAATCATAATATACATCACTAATAATTAAATATATAATAAAATTTTAGTTTTATATTACAAAATATTAATCATAACATAATAATAATTAATTTTAAAATAAAAAAAATAAATCACATTGTCACTAAAAATCATATATTTGGTAGATGTTCGTGTAACCAAGCATCATTTTGAAAAAATTTGGGAAGTGGATGGATCTGCAGATTTGGGAAGTGGGTAACCCCCGTTTCTTCGTGCTTTTGAGTGCTGGCCTGCGTCATTTTGGTGCTTACATTTTGGTTTTTAAAAAAAGTTAGAAAAAGATTTTCTTTTAATCATAACCGAGCAGTTCAATCAAAATCGGCCGACTTAGTAGTTATACTCGATTTTAGATTGATTTTGACTGATTCAAAATAATTTAATCATAAATACAATTATGACAGTAAATCATAATCAGAAAGGAATCCAATTCACGGTCCGATCGATCGGCCCGATTCAGTTTTAATATCCTTATATATCAAAAGATTCAGTTAAAATAAATTATTACATGTTTATATACTGTCACATAAGATTGAATTTTATTTATTTATATAAATTTTGACATTTCAGTATTAAATAATTAAAAAATATATATTATTTAAGATAAAATTATTTTTTTCATTCACTTTTATCTGTGGTATAAGAAAATTCATTTATTTCAAGATATTTATTATTTGAGAATATTAAAAAAGTATTAATTAATGTTTTATAACTTTATCCTTATCTTTTTATGGAGAGAGAATTAGTATAATAAATAAAATTAGAATTAAAAAAAATAATTTTACATCCTCCTAATAATCATCCTCATTACTACATAAAATAAGTTTTGAATGCTTTTTATATTTTTAAGATATTAAATACTTTATTTTTTCATTTAATACTTACTTTATTGAGTATTAGGAGGATTATTAGAAGAAAATTTTATGAGGATATAACAAAACTCAAAAAGAAAATATTAATGAAGTGTGAAAAATGATAATTTAGTCATATTAAATTATATTTCTTTATAATTAATATTATTTAATAATTTTCTTAATCCATGTACAATTACCTTAAACGAAAGATAAAAGTATATGAATAAAATAATTATTTTATGTTGGTTAGTGTATTTTTTTATTGAAAAGTATATTTTTTAATTATTTAATAATGAGATATCAAAATATAAATTAATAGAATAAAATCGTATATAACATTCTAGGAACATGTAATAGTTTCTTCTCTACCTGTACTTTCTATGCATAAGTAGCAGGAGTTTTTACGATGAGTAATGATATATCCTTCTAAAATTCTACTTAATAAAGTAAGAATTAAATAAAAAAAATAAATCATTTAATATCTTGAAAACATAAAAACATTTAATACTTACTTTATTTAATAAATAAGAGGATTAATTAAGAGGATGTAAAATTATTTTTCTATGATATTTGAAGACTAACAGCATTTTTATGATTTATTACATATTTATTGATTATTTGTTCTTATTATGGATGTTTAGAATTTATAAAGTATAATCAGCAATCAATAATTACCTAATAATTAGGCCATACAAACACTTTGGGATAGAGTGTAATCCTAAAGACCTGACCAACCACCGCCCATACCAACTACTTGACTCAACCAACCCGATTCATATATCACACATTTAAATCTCCGAAAATCTTGCGTTGATTATATCTGATACTGATAGAGAGTATCTCTGTAATATCTTGACCAAGAACTTATCTCTTCAATTGGGCTTATCCTATGCTCGAATTTCATTTAGGTAATTAATGACACCCTTTCTATTTAAGATCAACATAAAGACTACCTTAGGTAGGTTCTCTATAAGCTTAAACACTACCTTACCCTTTACATTCATTGACTTGGACGTCCAAGTGCCAAGTACCCCCTCTGCCACCATCAACTGTCTGAGAGGCTCTTTGATGTGATCAGATTGTATCTATCATACCCTCCAAGGCACACAAGCAGAAACAACAACTCTTCAAAGGTATTGATACCTTAAAAAAAATATATATGGATACAATAGTAATGCCCATAAGGTTGAGAACAAGTCTAAGCCATGCCATCCACCGTTGCCAATAACTTTGTTTATTTTCGTTCTTACTATATTAATTCTTATTTGTTATATAAATCAAGCTTTTTAAGTTTTAACATAAAATATCTTATTAAGTAGTTCAAGCTTGAGTTCTTATAAAAAATACTCATTTGATTTAATAGATTAACTTATTTATTTATTATATATAATTAAAAAACTTAAAATATCTATTTAATCTAATTTTGTGTTATTATATCAATTATTGATTTAATAAATAATTTAAAAATTTAGTTTAAAAGCTTAAACCTGTTTAAAACTTTCAATTTCTATAAGCATGTTAGAAGTCAAGTTAGACTTTTGTGCTCTCACAAAAAAGACTAAAAGACTAGGTGCATGTTTGGTATAGTTTTTTTTAAGGAAAAAATTATTATTTTTTTTCAAAAGTTCTCTCGAAAAAATCTTGATTATAAGTTGTTTTAACAATAAAGTAAGTTAATCCAAACACACATTAGATTGCCAACTGCTTTATATAACAAACTTGTCCTATTTAAATAAATTAAGCATAGCCTAGAATGTATATTTTAAACCCTAGCTATGGTTTAGAGCTATGCTCTTCATTGCTTCATATGATCTTAATTTTATATAGCAAAAGAAAATTTAATTTTAATTCATTATTAATTTAAATTTTTTTATATTTTTAAAATAATATTATATCTTCTAAATTTTTTTTTAATAATCTTATAATTGCTTAAAATAAGAATTGTTATATAAAAAATTGGAAACATTTAATATTTTCGTAACTTAAAAAATATCTAGTACTTTGTGTTCTCTATATCATTATTTATTTTTTCTTTTTTATGTGATTTTTCATTGCTTTTGATTCATTAACAAAATATTTTTATCTAAAAAAGTATACTCAAATTAACTTTTACATAAACTCTTAACTTTTTTTTCTCTTTATCTAAAAGTGATTGGTTGCAGTGAAAATGAAATACAATTTCAAATGAACTTTACCAATAATATTTAATGTCTGTGAGGATACCTTAATTAAAGATTTAAAATACTGATATTAAATTTCTTTTTGGATCATTTTAATTAGCTGGTGCATTTTTTACATTGGTCTAGTCCATTTAAGAAAAATTTATTATCTTAGGTATTAGCTCAAGATTCGAATATGAATAGTTAGTTAAAAAAAAAACACATATTTTAAATCATTAGTTCAATCCCTTGAATAATTGTCAATTGAACATATAGCTAGAACAATAAATTCGTATTTATCTTCATAAATAATAGTAGAATGATAGTATATGCTGAAAAAAAAATTATGAGGTACATCTTAACACATAAAAAAATTGAATATTATGATCACTGTATGATTTCTAATTTTTGTAATTTGTTATTACGGTAGTATATTTTTTCCCCCCAAATAAGCTCATCGAGGAGGCATCTTATTGTTGATTCTAAGATCGTATATAGGTTTTGTTTTGTTGAATTATTCCATATGCATGTTAATAAAACTAGCACAATATTATCCAGTGATAGAATAATATAGCCTAATTACCTTTCGTTTTGAACAAAAATGTATGTCACGTATGAAACAAACTACTACCACTTTGAATTAATGTGACACATGATCATTTCTAAGGGCTGATTTGTGGGTGAATGTTTTAGAGATTTGTGATAGATTTATGTTTTAAATTCTTTCTATTAATTATCAAGCAAGATGCAACATCATTATTGAGAGAAAAAAAAAAACAAGTGTAGTACTACTTTCAATAGCGGCAATCGATCTAAAAAATCCATATTTACTTAATTTGTTGGAAGTAAATTCATTTAATTTATAATGTTGTAAATACTCTTGTAAATTAAACAAAGAGATATCAAGACAAAAGAAAGATTTCAACTCTAAAAGAGAAATGTTTGTGATATGGAGTCTGTCAAATACTCAAATACAAACCAAAGATGTAGCATGTGCTATCCCCAAGCATGAACTGGAAATTTTTTTACCTCATAAGCATAGGTCTGGCAATAAATTGTAAATGCTTAATAAAATACTCTGGTAAACCATCTTCAGTATGAATATGTGTAATGAAATATTCAACACGAACCTCTATTGAAATGAAAAAAATCGTAAAAATATGATAGAAGATTTTTTTTTTTTTACGGGAAATTCGCTTGTTGCTCTCTCCTCTATCTTCTCAGCCTCCAATGCTTCCCTCTTTGCTGCAATATTGCTTGTAAGTGTCGCGAGTCACAAACTCAAGCACTCTTTACGCTCATCTACAAGCTCCCCAAAATTGTGAAACTTGTTCTTCTCGTTTAAAAATTGAGGGTGTGTGCGGGGATCAAAAGTGGGGTACTCACGAAATATATTTTACTTTTTAATATTTTGCATATATTGTGATTTTTTTTTATATAAGATGAGAACTTATATTTTTTGTTATTTTGAAATAATTTTTTAGTAAATGGTTACATAATTCTAAAAATTATTAAAAAAAAATTTATGCCATTTAAATAATGATTATTTAATTAAGTCACATGAAATGATTATTACACTATAACTAAATTTAGTTTTTCGTGTGTGACATTCTTTTAATTTTTAAATATTTTAAATTCTTGAAAAAATTTGAGATGTCTAACACTAAATATTTTACATTTATTTTTCTTTTGTGATTTTTATAATTTTATTTTAAATTATTAGATATTCATGAATATCCACGTGCCTCCCTACTAAGGATCAGGAATGAGTACCAACAATGAAAAGGGAGTGGGGCAGGACAATCCTAGTTGCCATAGCCACCCGACAGCTCTTCTCCCCGTTATGAACTCCCAACAATCAATAGCAGAATTGGGCTTCTTATAGACATCTTCAATCTTGCTAACTAAAATGAAAGTATAAACTATGGTAATGAAGCTCATAGTAGTGAAGAATCCTTGCCAAGATCAAGGCATAGCGAGCGCTCTGCTTGATATAGTCCTCCAATTAGTCTTGTAAAAACACCCCTTGGTTCACATGACGATGCTAAATTTTGTCAATAAACTCGTCGCTATTAAAATCCTTGGCCCAAAGTGAGAATATAACAACAAGAGCTGTTCACGTCGACTGAGTGATCTACCTGAGTAACACAAATGATTGAGTCCGTGCTGATCAAATCGCTTGATTCCAATGTAGTCCAAGATGGCTCCAAGGTGAATCTGTGATAGCTTCGAGGTAGGGTGTACCTGTAAGGCTACTCCAAAGCTTAAATGAGTAGGTAAGAGAGTAAGAGTGTGAAGTAAGTGATGAAGTTAGATAGATTGCCTAGGGTGCAAATTCCCCTTTAAATAGTTGGTCTGCATAGGCTTCATCTCCCCTTATCATGGGCAACGTGTAGGAATCGAAGCTAGTTCACTCCTCATTCGTGTGGTGGTGAGTTGTGGGTGGTGGGTGTCTACCCATCGATTGACTAAGTCAGGGCTCTATCGAAGTGGGCTGTGTGGAAACTGGGCTTTTCAGTTTTGGGCCAGGGTCTTGGATTGGGGAACCTTTGGAAGTCCGAGAACCCATACGAGACAAGAAGGTTAGGCTCAAAACCTACGATTGACCAACAAACCCTACAAACCCTGAATAGAGTTGTAACACCATGTTCGATTTTGATTCTAAAATAATATTAAAGAGATAGCGATACGGGTTGACTCGACCTGTCACAAGTCAAGTGAAAATGGGGTGAGGTGGGTTGACTTGTTTTTATTTGATGTAAAATCAAAATATATAAAAAATAATAAATTGACGAGTCAGCCTATTAAAGATTGAATAAAAATAATAATAAAATGACAAGTTAGCAGGCCAACTCACCTAAAAACTATAAAAAAAAAAAAAGGTCAACCTACATGGATTGACCCATTAACCCACCATTAACAACAACAAAAAAAACTGATCCAACAAGTCAACTTGTCTCACCCCGCCACAACCATGAGTTATGCTGGACAAGTTTAAAAACTCGATTCAGGAAAATGGGTTGTATGTTGCAATCCAACCCACATTTTTGGCTGGTTAAATGGGCCAACCTATTGGGACGGACCTTTTTGCCATCACTAGAACCAAGGGATCACCCAACCTTAATAAAAGAAAAATGTTAGCCAAAACCAAGACATACAATGATACAAACCTAGTAAGAATGAGAAAAATTGACATGCCTTGTTAATGTGATTCGTATATCTTTGCACCTTGGTAGATTGAAAAAGGTCAATTTAACTATGTAATCATCTACAATAAGGTTATAATCTATGCCTACTACCTGGGCGACCTAAACCAACTAATAAAAGGGGTTCGAAACAACAATGATAGATGAAATCCTAAAGAAAAAACCAACGAACACACAATGATCTACCAAGAGAACTAAAAACCTCGTAGTAGAATGGAGGCACCCATTCTCTAAAGTCAAAATATATAGCTAGCATGATAACAAAATAACCAGAGAAAAAGGAAGAGAGAAGTTACCTTCCTTTCTGTGAGAAGCAAAGAAAAACCAAACTGCAAATACATGAGTAAAAGATGGCAAGGAAATCCAACATAAGGCAAAGGCAAGCACAAGGAAGTAGCAACGAAGAATTGTTAATAAGGTATAAGCAAAATAACTAAAAGCAAAGTGAAATGGGAAGACTATGAAATGAAATGACCACAAACTTAAAAAAGAATGAATAATAGCCATGATGCACGACAAGGGACATGATCCAATGATTCGAACGCTCCTCAGTCCTCACATCCCATAATAATTACAAAACTAGGAAAGGAGCAATTTTGAGTGGCAAAAAGAAAGCTATAGAGACCCTTAAAATCGTAACTCAACATGTGTCCATGCATATATAATGCGGCTCAAAGCACTATACTTAATGCAACTCAGCATTTGGCAAAGATCTCCATTCTAGACTCGAACTTGAAACCAATCTACCAAGTTGCTAAATATTGAATTGGGGGCAAGTGTATTCTCTTAATTTATCTTTCTAATATTCTTTTTAATTACTAAATGAAGTAAATTTTAAATATTTTTTATATTTTTAAAGTATTAAATTATTTATTTTTTTATTTAATACTTATTTTATTAAGTATTAAGAGTTTTAAGAGGATATCACAAAACTCGGATCAAAATCAACATTGAAGCCCCCAACCATAGACCCATGTAGCTTAGGGAGAAATTCTTAGATATTTTTTGTGTAAGATAATACTCTTATACCATATCATTTATCATGTGACACATCAGTTATATATTCATTTTTGTCTCTTAGTAAGAGACAATGATAACTCACACAACTAATGTTACATATATTTAATAGTACAGTATAAGAGATTTATCTTACACGAGTGTACCTAAGATTTTTTCGTAGCTTAGGTTTAGGTAAACAAGCAATAACCTATTACAGCAGGTTAACATAGCCAATTATCACCCGTTCTACCCACATGCATATAAATAGGAGCCCTCATTCACAATGTAAATAATTTCGACTCTCCCTCTATCATTATCTTTAGCTTTGCATCCCATTCTCAAACCTTTATTGACTTGAGAAACGAAGTGTATTCAGCGTGTAACTTCCTTTAAACTACAAGAACTTGACTTCGATACTTAGTTCACGGCACTAGGACTTCCCAACCAAGATCGCATCAACGCCAACTACTTGACAACCCAGTGATCTGACACTTTTTCTCTACTTTTTAGCCAGCCTACCAACTAGTAAAGAAAAAGTAATTATGTAACATTTAATGAATTTAATATTAAGTGATTGTGAACAACCCAATCTAAGTACTAATAAAGTTAATAAAATAAACATATAAATAGAGTAATAGTTACGTTATAGTTTAATTTTGATATATTATTATTAAAGTTTATTTTGCACTATTATACAATTACGTATTTTTATATTATTAAAAGATTAGTTTAATTATAATAATAATTATTTTAAAATACAAATATTTCTAATGATATAATAACACATAATTATATGATAGTACAAATTTTACAATAAATTAAAAGTAAAGTCATAATAGTTAACATGAAAAAAAAGAAAAAAGAAGTCTAAGTATAAACTAGTGGTGAGAGATTTAGATAATTTATGAGAAATTATAATTTATAACCTTATAGATTTAAACCTCCCTACTAATATTAAAAAGAAAAAAAAGAGCGTTGTAATAGTAACATGCTGCAACCTAACATACCTAAATGAATCCGTTCCAAACTTGATTAATACCAATAAATGTAATCTTTGGCATGAATGCAAGGAAGCGTTACGGCTCCTGGTTACAAAAAAGATTATTACATGCTCTTCCAATATAATAAATACATATCCCAAAAACATTTTCATCCTTAATTTTAAGTTATCGACGTAAAATTTATATAAATTTTTTTAAAATTAATTATAAAAATATTTCTTAAAATAAGTATTTATTATACTCAGAAGTATATAAAAATTTTCCCTCGTTACCAGCAAATAAGTCAACGAGCATTTAAATCCTCATTCTATTCATTTCCCAAGCAGTGACTTTGCATTACGCAATTGCATTTATGCCCACCTTACCAACCTTTTTTGCCCGTGAATTCAGATTCAGACCCACCCCCCATGGTCTTCCCTCATCCACCCAACAAATATCTCACACATAATTAACACACTAATATCAAACCCCATTGGACATTCAAAGTAAGAGCACAAAAAGCATCTTTCCTCCTACTTTTCTTTCCAATAACGTCACTTACAAAACTTTTATATTTTCAACTCTATATATTATTATGTAATTGACACTACTTTTGTTACAAAATATACAATTGTGATATAACTTTTCTGTTTTTTTTTTTAATCTCATAAGTCTTGTTCACAACAGAATTAGAACTAGGTATGATCGAAGCCCTAAAATGAATATCCATTGTTCCACTAATGACAATATGAAAATTTTCAGTACATGATTAAATCTAAATTAATTAGCTCCACGTAATTTTGTTTTCTTTTTGATAAGCTCCAAAGTAATCCAAAGTAGCTCCTACCAAAACTATCGACAAAGCAAACATACCCAAACATAGTTGGCATTATAAGGCCATCCTTCAAATGAGGTCCCAATCCCAACTCAATTCTTGCCTATGAACACTTCCTGGGCAAATTTTGAAAGTTGTTTCTGATCCTCGATCTGTATAATGAAGAGATCTTTTCCAAAGTGATTAACTATTCTAATCACTCTCAAATTACCACATAGTTTTTAAATAAAAAAATAAAATCAAATAAAAATTAATGATATTAAAATACTAGAAATTTTTACATGTATATGTGTAGATATTTAAATTAATATTTAATATGTGTAAAATTTTATTAATAGTATTATAAATACAAGTTTATTTTAAATAATTGATTATGTCAAATATTAATTTAAGTGATTTAACAGGCATACCCAACATTAAAATATTTGCTGTGCCCTGTGGGTCTCTCAAGACGAGGTAGCCTAAAACCTGAAAAGTGAAAACCAATTGTCTGTCTCTGTTTGTTTACGGGGCCAACGAAATTGGTCGGTCTATGTTGAGAGAGAGAGAGAGAGAGAGAGAGAGAGAGAGAGAGAGAGAGAGAGGCTCAAGGCCCTATGCTCTAATACTCCAAGGCTTCCCAATCATTTCGCAAGCTGACCTCTGGGCCGACAACCAGGACTCAACCGCTCCTTTTATATCACATTAACAGCAAACCTGCCGGTTCATCTCCCACACTCACCCTCCCAAATGTCACCCATCCAACGGGCCACATCCCCTTTGACTTTCACGACCACAGTCATAAAGCCTAAAACTCTTCACAAGTTTTTTACATTGAAACCACCATTCAATTTTTCTCTATGTCAAAGTGAGGGTATAGTAACGAATAATTTTATATTTTTTTAACTTATTTTTTAATAATTTTTTAATTATTAAACAAATAAATATTAAATATTATTATGTTTTAATATATTAAATATTTTATTTTTATCTAATATTCATTTTAAATTAAGTATAAGAAAATTATTTTATTTCTTTTAATAGTAATGCTATATCTTTTAAAATTTTCTTTTAATAATTTTTTTAATACTTAATAAAATAAATATCAAATGAAAAAAATAAAATATTTAATACATTAACAATATAAATACATTCAATATTTACTTTCATTTAATAATTAAAAAAATTATTAAAAAGAAGAGTTAAAAAAAATTAAATTATTTATAAATTAGTTCCATTTATTAATATACCTCTATTTATTCATTTATTTATTTTACCTTTTACTATATCTTTACCCTATTTTTTTTCTCTCCAAGCAATTCATTAGATCCTCCTCTACTGCTGTCTGCTTCTGTCTTCTTTCTCCTTTCCATGTATGTCTTCTTCTGCTTTTCACTTTACCTTTTCCTCTCTTTTTTTTATTAGAGAACTTTTTTTGCTTCTCCTTCTTCTTCTCCTCTATCACCATTTTTTTCGCCCTATTCAATATCTGCTTCTGTTTTCTGTGTATCTTCCATGGCGGTTCTACCTGGAAGCTCCTCCAGCTTGGAATTGACTATATCTGTCCCTGGCTTTGCTCCTTCACCAACTGTTCTTCCTTCATCATCTGGTAAGGAACATAGATAAGTCTCTTTCCCTCTCTTTCTAATACCATATTTATCTTCATCTTTATCATTATCATCATCCTCTTCTTCTTTCTCCCTTTCCTGCTGTTCTTCTGTTGACTTTCATGCTAAATCAATTTTGATTTTCAGTTTTAACTTCATCACCTTCCTGTTTCTATCACACAGTGGTCCCTTGGTCAAATTTCTTTTTTTGTTTTATATTCCTTGGGATGATTTATATTTTCTTTTATCTTTTTTAATCTAATTAAAATAAAAATCACGATCATATGTACCCACTAGGATCTCTATTGTTCTTCTCTTTGTTCTTTTTTTTTTTATGTTTGATGGTTAAGGAAAATAAGCGTTCATATGTAAAAACATCATATCTCACAAATCTTGTTCTTAAATAATATATTGGTTTCTATAAACAGAATAATCTCTTCTTTGGTGTTTTCCATTGTAAATTAAAAATTTTGGAAGTACATGTGAGAAGGTTGTGTTTGGTATGGCAGTGAGAGAGTTGGACATGAACGAAGCACCCTCAGAAGAAGAATGGATGACATCAAACATGGAAGTAGAAGAAGAAAGTAGCAACGGAGGCCCTCCCCGCAAGAAACTCCGTCTCACAAAGGAACAGTCCCGTCTCCTTGAAGAAAGCTTTAGGCAAAACCACACTTTAAATCCAGTCAGTTGGTTTCCAATCTCTCTCTCTCTAAACTTTTAACATGTCGATCGTTTATTCAGTTTTGCCCCTTCATTTAGGATGCTTGATGCTCCTTCTTCTGTTTAATATATAGTTTTTGATTTGTTGGTTTCTGCAGAAGCAGAAAGAGTCTTTGGCAATGCAGCTGAATCTACGACCAAGGCAAGTTGAGGTGTGGTTTCAGAACCGTAGAGCCAGGTATGGCTAAGCTTGAAAAAATAAAGGGAATACCATTTGACTTCAAAACATGGTGTTTTCATCTTTGCCCATATTTTGCCATAGTAAGTAGATCATATATAAATATGATATCGCCTCAAGAATCTGATTCTATACCCCAATATTAATTCATGCACTCTCTTATACGGAAAATTTTATATAACTCAAACAAAATGATTTGATATATTTATGAATTTTTAAATAAATGAATAGTTCTTATAATAATTTATTTCATCCAATAATCACCTTTAAACTTAATTAAATTCTGTTAAAAATCTTAATTAATTTTTAACTGTATAACATTATTCTTCTTGAAAATGTAGAAAGCAAAACCTTTGCAGCATTAATTGGATTTCCTTAATTGCCCATTTGTTTATATGATAGATTATACGAAGAAAGAGATAGGAGTGAGTTGTTAGGGTATGATATTTAGCTTCTCATTTTGGTTTCTCACTATATTTGAAGCCATCCTCAAACTATATAATATCTAGGCTAGAAATCTCAGCCAGCGGCAATTTAAAAGCATAAGAAATAAAGAGTGACATCAAGGTAAAGATTTTAAGTTTAATCTCTATATATATATATAAATAAAAATTTTAATAATCCCACGCAATTCAGCTCAAATGACTAGGGCAATAAAAAGTTTAATCCACCAAAAAAAATATAAAAAAAGATCTTGTTCAATATGTTGTGCGAATAATCTTCTTTACTATATATAATATAGTTAAAACAAACCTTTCTCCTTATAAGCAGCATATTACTTTAGGTTTATTATTTGATAGAAATTAGAAAACATGAACTTAAATTAGTCTTACAGGTTAGGGTAAGAAGACACAGCAACAAGACTTGCAAGAGCAGAGGGCTGAGCAAATTTGTGAGCAATTAATGATATATATATATATATATAGTAAAAGTGCTAAACCATAATTTCAGCTGTGGGAAAACACAATCATGGTTGTCCAGATTAAAGTAGACAACTTCATAATGATAGCACTGCATTTATGGAGTTTTCTTTGGCCTCGTGTGCTACTCACTGATCATCACTCTAATAAGTGCGCTTTTGACCACTCGTTCCTGCTCCTTTAGACCAGCCATGTATTTTATGATCAATTATTATTAGTAAATTAAGTTAGTATTAATAGTAAGTACCATCCATTTAAGCAAAGGGATTATTCCCAATAATATATATAGTTTGATTTTGCTTCCGTACGAGGTGCATTTTTCATCTGTACAATTTTTGTTGTATTATTATTAAATCATATATATATATATATATATATATATATATATATATATGTTAAAAGCATTTGAACTTTCAAATGTAATAATACATAGTTATATTATAGTATTAAAAAGTTTAGAACTCTTTCTTTTGTTATGCCAGATTTTACATGGTTTTGACAACAAAAAATTACACCTTTCAACTTAACTCATATTGCCTTTGTTTAAAATGTTTTCCTGAAATTATAGAAAAATACACTTATTAAAGTTTATAAACTTTTTATTCAATTATGTAAATTTGGGTTTTGGTACATTTTATTTTTTTAGAAAAAATAGCGCATAGAAATAAAAGCAATTGTCGGCAGAGGAAAGTTCAAATTTTATATTGCATTGCCCAAGAGTTAACTCAAGTCGCATTGGCCCCGTACAATGGGTTAGTGATAAATGGTTTGAGTAGTCTAGAGAATATGATAAATTTAAATCTCCGAATCATCATTATAAAAATAAAAGAAATTAACTTGCACTAAGTCTTTTTGGAATTGCTTTATCTTAGTTCAAATTCCATTTATGCCGTTTTGTTTACTTTAACTTACCTTCTCTCTCTGCAGCATGTTGTAAATTTCTTTTGTAATTAAAAAAAAAAATTCATGCTGCATTAATTACTTTGCTCCAAAGTGTCTCCACTCTCAATTCTGTTTTGTTTTGTTTTTTTTTTTTTATCAAATGGACTTCCTATCTGTTTTGTTTTTCTACCTACGAGTGCGACGTAGATCTGTTTAATTCACTTACGGAAGTGGCGGAAAAAATGTTTGTTAAAATAACATGAATGAATGTCACGGAAAAAATAAAATAAAAGAACATGAATGAAGTATAAAAGATCATTATGAGGTATATGTATTTGTAATGATGTAGTGTTTATGTACAATGACAATATATTTAGTATATAAATAAAAATATTTGTAAATATTTCCAATTATTCTTTATTTTTAATCATTAAAAATTGTAATCTGAAATTCTTAATTTTGTCAAACACATTTTATATTCATGTAAAAATTCCTCTATAAACTGATCATAATGATATTTATTCTCTTTGCTCAATGCTTACATTGGAGAGGTCTCTAAAAGAGTTGGTAGGGTAAAAATCCCCAGTATTACCCTGACTGATTTATAACTCCTAGTTAAATTATGAAGCATGAGCTTTCCCTTTTATGCAAAAACATGCATTATAAGTGTATTATTATAAATCCGTAATGCAATTAATGGTGCTTATACCAAGAGGAGAGACAATATAAGCAAATCTTGCTTCCATAATGGAGCAAGAGTACTCTACCCGAGTACTTCAAATCCAACACAACAAAGCCTCAAAAGTCTTAAAAACTCTCAAAACTGTCACCTACTCAACCATGCAATGCAATTAATGTTTGTGTGTGTGGTTAACATGGCATGCAGGAGCAAGCTGAAGCAGACAGAGATGGAGTGCGAGTACCTGAAGAGGTGGTTTGGGTCACTGACGGAGCAGAACAGGAGGTTGCAGAGGGAGGTGGAGCAGCTGAGGGCCATGAAGGTGGGGCCACCCACCGTGATATCCCCTCACACCTGCGAGCCTCTGCCGGCGTCCACACTGACCATGTGTCCTCGCTGCGAGAAGGTCACCACCACTAACCCCGACAAGGGCCCCACCGTGCCGGCCACCGCTGCCGCCACCTTGTCGTCTAAAGTTGCGACGCGTCAACCTTCGGCGGCTTGCTAAGCCTACTTCTTGTTCTCTTCTTCATCTTGTTCTCGCAGAAGGGATTTGAAAAAAAAGAGAGAAAAATGTGACACACAGAAAAGAGATTAGAAAAATGTCTATAGTACTAGCTTTTACAAAATTTAGGTGTGTTTGGCAGAGGCAGGGAGAGGATACTCTTGTAGAAGCACTTTTCAATGATCAAAGATTATTGCGCTTGGCATGTTGGCATACACGGAATGGCAGCACTATTGCTAGTTTCTCGTTTTTCAAACACATAATACTATTTGAAGAACATTAACAAAAATAAGTGCATACAAGAATTAGATTATAAATGAATTTTTATATAAAAATATTTGATATTACATTACATAATTTTAATGATAGAAAATTTTTTTATATTTTTTATATTACTTCTTATTTTTCAAATATATATTATCTTTCTCTTTTCTTGATGAAAGACAATTATGTAATGATATAAAAATAATGTGTTTTTTTTTTGGGGGGCTTAAAGCTTAAGAGGTTAGATAATTCAATAATTTTTTGTTATTGGCCCTCAATTATTTTTTCGTTTTTTTTGGGGGGGGGGGGTGGGCTTAAAGCTTAAGAGGTTAAGACTTTAACTTTTCTAAATTTTGGTTTTTTTAATAATTTAATATGAAAGATTATTTGGTGATCAATTTTAAATAAAGTGAAAACAGAAAAATAAACCAAATTAAAAAATCTCACAACTTACATAAAAATTGTGTGTTAACAAAAGTTTGAGTGCCCACTGGATAAAATATTTTAAAGCCAACTTTATTCAGTTTTTGAAGTTTGACAATCTAAAAGAATTTACGAAAATTAAATGTCAAAGAATAATTTAGTAGACCTGACATACATATAGCACTTTTATATAAATAAAAAGAACAAATTTGATAGAGATTTGTTTTTGGGTAAGCTATTTGATAGAGCTTTTATTTAAAGTTTAATTTTGATTAATCATTAGTGTAAAATATTTTTATACTATTATTTAATCATATATTGATACAATATTAAAATTTTTTATTGTAATAATAACTACATGAAAAATTAAAATTTTTAAATATTTTGTCAATATATAATTAGATGATAATGTACAATTTTTTTACACATGAATCAAAATTAAATCCTTTTATTTATGAAAGTAATATACATATATAAGATTAATTTTATTGAATAACTTATGCAAAAGGTAAAACACTTTCTTGTGAATAATTATATCAAATAACTTTTAAAAATTATTCTCATAGTAACAAATTTTGATAATATATATAAAAGGTTAAAATAAACAATTAGTCCTTATAATTTTATCCGATTTAGATTTTAATCTCTATAATTTTTTTTTGGATATCAGTCTCTATAGTTTCATTCATTTAGATTTTGGTTTCTCAGTGACTAATATTTTAATAATTAAAAATTATAGAAACTAAAACCTAAATGAATGAAAATATAAAAACTGATACCTTAACAGTAAGGATCAAAATTTAATTAAATGAAATTATAAACATCGATATCTAAATTAAAAAAATTGTAGGAACCAAAATCTAAATCGGATGAAATTATTAGGACTAATTGTTTATTTTAAATTATACAGAATAATAGACTTTTTGCTATTCAAATTTGTAAATGAACTATCACACTTTACAATTTAGTAAAAATATTTTTTTGGGATTATTCTATTGTTGAGAGTAATTATTCGACAGGTAATAATTAAAAAAGAAAAAACACAATACCAAATTGTGATACACGCGAATTACGTACAAAATGACATCTTTTGATAATTATTTCTGAAATATTTTTTAAATTAGCTTTTGTTATAGCCCTAAGGCTTTAAGTAAACTCAAACTTGGTTGATGATGATGACAAGGAACACTTTAATGCTCAATTTGGTATAATGATAAAAAAATTTATAGATAAGTTTTGTATACAATTTTTCACATAAGTAAAACTTATTTAAGTATTTTTTATTCTATTTTTATTCTTATATATATATCAAACGTATTATAAAAGTGATACTTTACCTTAAGTTTATGTTTCAACTTCAATGAGCCTTAAATATATTCATTATCAAATGAAATCATTTGATGTGATACTTTTTTTGGGTACAATATTGGTGGTTGGGAGTTTTGAACTTACAACTTTATGCAAACTATCAGAATTTGTTACATTAAGTGTTTCCACATATAGAAGTGCTATTTGATGAGATTTTCAATTTTTTTTACTGATAATTAACATTTAAGTGAACTTATTCAGAAAAGTGAGCTAATTTAGGTTATATTCATAACCAAACCTGATTGATTTAAAACAAATAAACTCAATCAAAAAATTAAAAATTAATTAAATTTATTTTTGTTTTTATGAAATTGAACTTGTTCGATTTGAGTATGATATCAAGCTAGACCAATTCAAAATGATGATATTTCGAAGTTGAAAACTTGAGTTGAGAAAAAAAGAAAGAAAAATTAACCTGAGGATCAAATCAATTAACCTCGAAAGTTACCTAAACTGTGGATATGAAAGCAAGTTAACTCAATTGCTAGTGTGTGAAAGTTTCCTAGATAAAGACTAGGTAAATATACCAACATGTGTTGTTCTAAATGGAAGTGACTTGGATTCTTTAAGTATTATGTCTAGAGTTTGATTCCTAATAAATGTAAATGGAGCATGCGCTGGTAAGCTTCCTCCGCAAGGAACACGATCAAAAGCTAAGAGATTAATCTTTTATTTTTCGAGTAGAGATACTATGAGGTATTAAAAAAAAAGAAGACTAGGTAAACACAAGGGTGAAGGTCTAGAGAGGTTACTTTTTTTTTGGTCATGGGATGGGGGAGTTAGATTGTTCCTATCTGGGATTCGATCTTGGAGTGCGGGACATCAAGACTCTCAACCTTACCACTTAACCACAAACTTGACAGTCAAGAGATGTTACTTAGATCGATGAAAAGTACTTGGTTAACGCAGCATGGAGAGGTTGGTCAAAAAAAAAAGAAAAACACTTGGTGTAGACTGGGTCTCACAAGACTAAAAAATTATTAGGCCCCGATTTTTGTTTGTTTCTCGCTCACTGCATCATTCCAGCCGTAGCCGAATTGAACCCCCATGAATGCCAGCCACAACAAGCCAAAACGGAAAAATTAGCTAGAGGTTTTAGTTTAGTTATATTAGTTGAGCAAATAGCAAAAATGCACAAAACTTCAGAAACTTTTCTAGCAGGAGATTTGTAAATTTGGTGTTCAGTCAATGTAATTGCTCAGAGTCAAATATAGAACCCAAGAAAAGTTCTGAATATCTTGTTTATATTTCCCCATTAAGCAACTTCCTGCATCCAGTTCTGACCTAAGTCATCAAGTGATGTATCATCAGCATTCATTAATACTGTTGAGGGGCGAGATGAACAATGATAAAGAAAATGAGCTTCTAAAGTTGGAAAATCTCAAAGATGAGAGCCTGAGACCAGAAGAGAAAACCAGAACAATTTGGGGTTGCATTACCAACAAAAGCTACCAAGTCTCAACATTACATGGCATCAAGCTACTTCAGTGTACAAGATATTGCTGCAAGTATCACCATCTCTATATGAATAGAAGTTGTCAGAGCAGAGTTACCGCAGATCATGGTTAAGCAGTTTATGGAACTAAGCAATAATATTCTAATTATATCAATCCTTGTCCTGCTCGTGATCTTCAAACAAGTCCTCAGGAGGGTCATAGAAGATCATACCAGGGAAGACATCTAACATCGTGTTTGGTACGATAAAAATAAATAGAATAGAATGGAAATGGAATACTTATTTTTTGGAAAATCCTTATTCTTTTCATTTGAGGGAATGATCATTCCCTTCCATTCCTTCTTATTTTCACTTACATTCCTATTCCCATTCCATTTTTTTCCTTTCCATGATATCAAACATGCACAAAGAACATCATCTTTTACTTTCTTTCTTGTAATTCTGGGTACAGATGAGCCCTTCCAGTGTCACTCCAAATGGTAATGACAGAGGGGGCTCAGGAGATCGTCTCATTTATTCATATTTGTAATATGTCCATTGCCTCTGAGGGCAATCCACTATCTAAAAAAGTTCTAATGATGTCTCCAAATGTATGCTGATCAAATGGTACTTCCTCCCTCTTCAAATCTTTCCAAACCCTCTTTGACCCTTCTGTTTCTTGCAACTTGCAAGCATCATAATTCATAAGCATGTCCCTGAAAAAGAACATGTCTGGCCAGTACCATATTTCTTTGCGCACTACATCATACAACTGAGAAATGAAATATTTGTCAACAAAATATTAGGGACCAAATAGTTAAATAAATCAAAGTCAACACCAAGATTTCAGTACTTGAAATAATTAAATAAAATGGGAGATGAGATTTTGGCTTTTGCAATCGCTTATTTGTTTTTGTCCAATTTATATTAATTAGACCTTTGCAACAAATTATAGTAAAAAAGGTAATGTTATGTTTAGTGATAAGAAGTGCAGCAGCATAAGGGTATGAAAGAAAGCAATCCAACAGCAGTGGATAAATGGCTCAAATGATTAACTTTCCCATGATAGCTGAGAATTTAAATAACAGACATATTAGCTGGGGTGCTGGACAGTTGATCTTCATAATTTAATTTCAACAAAATAAACAGCAGTGTTTTCTTCTAGGAAGAGGAAAGGAGCAACAGAACTTGCTGAAGCATCCAGCTTAAAGCTTGAGCAACTCAGTTCAGGCCAAACTATGGCAGAAAACTACATAAAAGTAACCAAGCTTGCTTTTAACCCTCTTACATACAGACATGGGATTCCATTCATCCACCTCAAAAACTTGATATTAATCAGAGAAATGCAGAGGAATGAGTAGCAGGAAATAAATATACAAGATCCGATAAAAGAATGAACAGATTGCTAGGCTTACTCATCCAAAATGTACCACTCTCTTGCTTGCATCTAGACCTTGAATCTCCAAATTCCATCAGTAACCTTAGCCTATCCCAAAAAATTGCTGTGACATATTTAGCCTGGAACTGAAGCCTCTACAAATTTTCAACGTGTCATTCTGTCTAATG
Organism: Castanospermum australe; assembly: GCA_019955255.1. Taxonomy (NCBI): domain Eukaryota; kingdom Viridiplantae; phylum Streptophyta; class Magnoliopsida; order Fabales; family Fabaceae; genus Castanospermum; species Castanospermum australe. Next base: position 95,257 of record NSJW01000420.1, read on the forward strand.
CAAGACAGCTGCAGGGAGAACTAAAACAAGGGTAACTGGGTAAGTCATATGGCAGATTTCAGGGTAGCAGTTTAGGGTCTAAACAGTTAGATTAGAAATGGTAAAAAAGAGAAAGTAAAGGTCAATTAAGGATAAAATCTGGGGAAAAATATAAAAGGGATCTGTCCCATGGTGTTGACCAGTAAATCCAATAACTAGATTCAAGTTTGAGTTCTCTGCATTTCAATATAAGGATGGTGTATGCTCTTAAAATAACAAATTCTATGAGGCAAAAAGATATATAATCAGATTTAGGACGATTCTAGAATTGATTTAAATTGCACAATTTAATTTCGGAATCAAGAGGAAGAAGAAGAATCAACCCAGGCATGATACTAGCAATGATATTCAATAGAACAGTTTACATACTCATAAGGCATAGCATCAGAATTTATCAAAATTTGTTTTCAACTGTTCTGGAAGAATTAAATCAACATATGAAAGTACAAATGGAGCTATAAGTTGAACTCCCATAAAGTACAAAGTAAGAAAGAAAAACATACAGAGGACCCATGGAATTACAGAAATCACCAAGTTGCCTCTTACCCTAAATGCCAAAGAAAACGGGAAAAGTTCACTTGATTAGACAATAGAATATAACGATAGGTTTGTTTGAATATTTTCTTTTTCGGTGAAAGGTTTGTTTGAATATTTAGTTGCTCTTTGAACCAACGTTTTCTGGATTCTTATGTAGTCTATGAAGGCCTTCATATACCCAACCCCCCAGCATCAACGCTATTCCGTGCACTTACAAAAACGAACCGGGGTTCTTTTAAAACTCGAGTGAACTATTATTTGAGTACTTGAACTTTTTTATAATAAATTAATTAAGGGATTAAACTTTTATTATTATCAATCAAGGGGTTCAACTCTACTAGAAAAAAATTTTCATGATCGGAAAATATTAAAAAAATAAAAACATGTAACTCTAAATATCAAAACAATTTAGAACATGAACAAAGTACATGATTATATATGATCAGAATTTTTCTGACTTATATTGATTGCCGAAATATTCTTTCGTAGAATTTAATTCCGTAATTAGCAAATTTTAAAATTGAGGTCTTTAATTAATTATTACACTCAAGTTAAAATTGTTATAAAATACTTTTCTCTCTAAAACCGTATGGAATTGTTCTTAACTATTTTGTTAAAATAAACTTGTTTTTAGAAAAAGAACAAAAAAAAAGTTTACTAGAAAAAATAGAATAAAATTTTGTTTGGATAAGTTATTTTAAAAGTAGTTCTTTAGGAACTAAAGAACCAAAAACAAGTCTGGGAAAAATTAACTTGAAAACAATTTTCAAAAATAAAAAACAAAAAAAAACCTGTTTGGGTCATATTCAAACAAAATAAATACTTAGAATTAAATGGGAGGTATATGTTAGATAATAAAATAATTTAAATATTAAATCAAGCACAAATTATCTACATATTTAAATAGTAAAAAATTATAACATGTTTATGCCATGTTCATATGCCTTTGTACATATAAAACTCATATGATAAGCTATATGTTGTCATTGTTGTTGCTGCTTGATTAGATAAATCTTCATGTTTATTAGCGTTTGAGATTCATTCACCAAAGGTATCTACTAAAGACTCTAAATCCAAAGGTTCATATTTTTTCATTTTTGGAATAACGTGTCACGTCCTCATTTACTATCATAATTATGAATTGTACAATATATAATAATTAAAAGTCACTTCCTAATAAGATTATAATTTGGCATTAATTATAGATTGGAAAGCGTGCCTATAATATTTTAAAGTAGTACTCAATGATCATTCTTAATAAAAAATTTCAATAGTTAAATAACTCTTTACAATTTTAAGATTGTTGATTACCAATACAATGTTCTTTGAGTATGATACATTTGACCTTCGAATAAAGATGGAAGAAATCGTTATGTACAAAGGATATCCAACGTCAACAAGAGAAAAGTGCCCTGTAATAATAATATATTGTTAATTTTTTTATTGATAATATAATGTTAATCAACTAACATCAACAAATTTCTTTAATGCCATTGAAAAAAAAAAAGTAAAAGGTACCTTCACTAAAATCATAGGTAAACATCATACTAAAATCACAAGCACATTTAACATTTTGTATCTTAATAGTTTTTCTTTCTTCTCTACATGATATTTGATCGTCCACTAGAACCCATACGCTAATACATATAAAATCAATTGCACCAAGACAATTATGACATTCGAAGAAGAAAAATGGTATTGAAAGAACTATATATGATATGTAATGTAACAAATAATGTGTTAATGGCAAAGTTAATAGTTACCTTGAACCATAAACAATATATGGAATTATTTGTAATGTGGTACATCAATTGACTCATGCTTTATTATCTCTTTTCCAAATTTGTATATTACTCTTATAATTTCTTTTCAATGATGATGGACAATTTTAAAAGAATGTTGAAATTGATTTGCTTGTCGAATATTATGACCTCAAATGAATAATGTCATGGTAATCTTTTCTTCTAAAAGAACTTTCCTAAAGTCACTCAAGTAATTGTACCTTCTCATATCATCACAAGATGTAGTAAGACATGTTTTCTTCATGTGAAATGACTCATAACAAATTTTAAGTGATCCTTGCAACATCTCATTAACATATTCACAAATTGATAGGGAAAATATCCTCATTCTATTTTCAAACAAGAAAGAAAGCTCATATAAATCATGTTAACCAAAAGCATCTTAGCCATACTATCATCCATTGACTCCTGTAAAAAGCTATTTATAGTGTCATGAAAAATACAATCCTAGAACTCGAACATAAATTGAAGCAGATTAAGAAAGAGCTCTAAATTATTGATCACTTACGTTTGTATCACCGACAATTACCACCATTTTATATAAGCAAGAAATTAAAATATCAATCATTTAATATAAGCAAGCTACCAGTTCCAGTAATAAGAAGCAAAAGAAACAGAATGACTATATTTATGTGAATGATTTAAGATTTTTACTTTTATTCTACATGTTTTAGGTTTGAGGCATTGACTTGCATTCGTTTTTACTGTCTATAGGGTATTGAGTATGGATATTCATCTCTAAGTATTAAATATTTAAAATAATCATTTTTCTAACCCAAATAATACAACTAAGCAAATTATTTACCAAAATATAACACTAATCAAAGTATTTACTTTCACAAATAAGAATTAAAAATGCAATTTCATTTCATTTCATCCCAATTCAGGATGAAAAACATTTACAATGGAAAAATATAGTTCAAATAATAACAACCCCAATTTCTTTCTATTAATTTTTTAATCATCTTATCAAGAAAGCATTTTTCAATCATCACATTTTCTCTCTTATATCAAATGCACCCTTAAAAACGTATACAACCTTATTATCATCGCATCTCACTTCTCTTCCAAACTTCAAATACTCCTGTCAGTTTCAAAAGGTGTTGTTTGAATGTGCTTTTCGTGATAAGAAAATATCTTTTTTTATTTAAAAAATACATTTTTATATTTTAGTGTGTTTGAATGTTTTTTTTTTAGAAAAAGCTAAAGCACTAGCACAAAGTTACATTTTTGTGCTTATGAAGAAAAATCTTTTTTATAACATAAAAAATTTGTTCAAACTTAAAAAAAAAAAGTGTACTTCTTAAAAGTTATATTCAAACATGAAAGAGCTTTTACTTTTTTAAAAAATATTTTTAAAAAAGCTAATGTAAAAAAGTTTCTTTTTAAAAAGCTCATCCAAATGAGTTTAAAATTATGTATCATCAATCTTTGTTGCCAATATTATCAATGTCCATGCTTCTAGATGAAACATAGAATAAATAAATCACACTTTTTTTTCCCTGAATCACACACATTTGTATGAACAATAAAGAGATGCCACAACCAGAAGATGTATCTAAGTAGCCCAATCAGCAAAAGCCCAAAACAAAAGCAGGCCATGGGGTAGCAGGCCAGTGTATTTTTCTTCCATGGCATACCCCCACATTGCATTTTTGGAAGATATCAGGCTACAGACAAAAAGAGAAAGAAAGATATCAGGCTGTTTCTAAGGCAAAGATATGGTAGGATACACATGTTAACCTCAAAAAAATTCCTTTAGTGCCACCACAGCCTGATACCCAAATAAGAGGCTCCCAAACACGTATGAGAACTCAATTGAGCCACTTCTTTTTTATTGGCAAGCCATTAGTTGCTTTATACTTTTTTCAAAAAATTGTCTTTCCTTCAAAATTTTATTTATATCTACTAAGCACACATATATGTGGACAAAATTAAAAAGTTGAAAAAATTATGATGAAAACTAAGAAAAATAAAGAAAAAAATAGTATATTTTTAAATAAATATTAATTTATATATTTAATTTATTCATAAAGTATGAAAACAAGATAAGAAATTATTGTTTTTAAAATTTTATGTAGTCGTCTTTATTAATAACATACACAATTTTTTAATGGAAAGGGGAGATAATATTAAGCAAGAGACTCTTCCATTTAAAAGCTTGCGCTTTGAAAGTATAGCACATGGCCAAAGTGCGTGGTTCAACAATGATAAATAAGTGACAAATGAATTATGCTAGACACGTATGTGTATAGCCAACACTTACCAAACTTTGTGCCCCTTTGGTGGAGCCTTCTATCTATCATTGTTTCCTTTCCTGGTGAGTGACACTTTATATGAATATGATAATTTCAGTTTCTCCATCGTTACCCTTCATTTTTCAGATTAAATTACAGTACCATTTATTTATATCATGTCTTAATTTTGGAATTATTTATCAATCTCTTAATTTCTTTTTTCTTCGAAAAAAAAGTTAACAAATTAAAAGACATTTGCATTTGATCCTTTGCTTCTTTTTTATCCATGATTTTGTTGGGAGAAGACTTTCTAAGAAACAAAGCAAGTTACTCTTGCTTCTTCAAAGAGTTTCACGTTGACTTGGCATGATGGTAGGTAAGGCCATCAAAATGAGTCGAATTTGTCAGGTTGACCCATTTAATTGCAAGAAAAATACGAGCCTAAGTTTTTATAATTATGATCTTTATAAATACGAGAATTTTTAAATTGTCCTGTTTAATCCGTAGGTTAAATAGGCAGAGCAAGTTTACCCGCAGGCCTCACATATATTTTTATTAAATTTTTATTTAAGTGCATAGTCATACTCATAAAACACACGATATAAATTTTTTCTAAGTTCCCAAGACCCCAACACTCGTACGACAATACATCGATTTTTTATTATTATACTTGTCAATTTGATTTAGAAATTGAACAATATTTGTGATGTATTTGTGAATTTAGTTTAGATCTTAGATAATATTTAAATTATGTTATGTATTTATGGATGTGGTTTAGATAATATTTAAATTATATATTTGGTTTGATAAGTTTCTTTGATGATTAAATAGGTTTAAATTTTTTTTAACGTTTTGGTAAATAAAATATGAAATTTTTTTAAAAAAAATTATGCTGGCTAACCCGTTTAGGCCCTCGAGTTCATGCGAGGTGAGTCGAGTTGATTTTTTTTTCAACACGTTTAAATGCAAATAATTTTAACCGTCACATACAAGCTTAAATGGGTGGGGCTAGCTTGTTTAACAGCCTTAACGATAGGATACCTGCAAAAGCACTCCGATACTCAAAGTAAAATGGTGGCTAGGCTTTAGATAGTGAGTAAACATACTTGAAAGTGACTCTATAATACGTATAAATAGAGAAATAAAGCATCTAAGGTTTGAGTAGATAAACTAGATGTAAGCTATTAAACTCAGGCTCAATAAAAACTTTTCAGTCCACAAGCAATATGAACAAAACCACAAGCTAATATGACCCAAAAAAAAAAACGCAAGCAAGGAAGTTCTAATCAAGCAGTTAATGTAAACACCCTCCCTACCGAACAAGAAGAATAAATTCACTTGAAGGCACTTAAACAACATCACATGGGCCTCTCAACGCCATTAGCTTTATTCCAAATGAATGGCCACAGATACATCTGTAAATGCAGCATTGTCACAAATTTTTGTCACAAGGTTTCCTTTCCAATCCAAATTCGTGTCCAAACATATGCCAAACATGTCTAGGAGACCCATTGAATGTGTCCCTAGTTCTGATCCCCCAACTATTCAACAAAATAGAACTAGCTAGCTAGCAAATCCAAAGAGGTCATGAGATTGTGGAACAATGCCTTAGCTGTATTTTGAAAATTGCTACTTCTTTTGGAGGAATTTTGGAGAAAATGGTTCAAAAGCTAATAAGAAAGATGGGGAATGGCCAATTTTGAGGATGGATAGGGACGAGGAATGAGAGTCCATAAGGGACACCCTCAAAAGTGAGAGGAATATTCCTTCACGTGGTTGGGCTTTGGGGGTTCCATAAGCTACATGTTAAATCTTGAAACATGTTTTTGGTTAGTCTAAACATCCCCTAATGTACGAAGCTTCATTAAATCCTATGAAAATCTATTGGTGTTAGCAAAGTTCATGCTAACTAAAAATCTTCACGTTGGGATGTACAATAGGCACCATGAGAGTGAAAGTTTCAGTCTTTTTCACAATGCCATTCCCAAATTGCATCTCTACTAATTGGCTACGAGGGTAGGAGACAGTCTACTATTAAGGACTCCAGTCAAAATCAACCATGAAAAAATGGGCATCGATCCCATAACTTTGGCATGGGATTAGGACATAAGGTTATGGAATTAAGATATATATACATTTAGTTTCAATTTAATTAATGGGGAATCAGTTTTTCTTGTGCATCTTTATTAAACCAAAAAATATATATGCATACGTTTTCCTCTTCACCTTTAAATTTTTTTTTTTTGCAAATTATCATTTGAATAATTAATTTTCACTTTTGAATGTTCAAATTTTGAGAGATCTCTCCAGTCTCAATAGAAGTTTTTGTATAACTATTATTCATTTTTTGTAGTAAAAGTTAAGAAAGAGGAGAGGCTATCTCTTTCTAAAATTCGAATATATTATATGTTTAGCTTATAGTGATATATATTTCTTATTTTTTTCAACTTATTTCACTCTTCCGTTCAGGGTTGTTAATAGTTTGACAAAATCGTTCATTATATGATTTCTTATAATTAATTTAAGCATCTTATTACTAAAATTTGAATAGGAGATGTTTACCTTTGGATTTTCTATCAATAGAAGTCATCTTAAGGGGTATAAAAACTTGGAACTTTCTTTTTCCTCGTGGGGTACACATTAGTGAGTGGGGACTGTGGAAACTCTAAAAACTGGGCCAATTAATAATAATGATCTTGATCCAAAAAATTCCCATAGGCCCAATAAAGGAGAGAAGCTGTCCTTGACGGGCAGGTTGGTCAACCGCACAAGCATAGAGGAACATGGCATGGGGTTTTGCCATTTGAAGGTCCCAAAGCATGAGGTTTAGAGAGCCACTCCTGAGTAAAGTTATTTTGGCAAATATTTGCATGGGCCATGGTGGGATTCAATGTTAAAGATATCAAATCAAATGTATATGCTAATTAGTTTAGTACACAAATTACACTGTATACCATGTGTACACAAAATTTTCGAGTTGAAATCTGTCCAAGCCTATGAATCACAAACACCAAATATAATATCGATATAGCAGTAAGGTAAAATTTAAAAAATTTAATATACAACACGACATATACATATAAATAGATTATCATCATATAGATTACAAAAATATATATATACAATCTTAATAATCAATTACCAATATTAAAAATTCAAAATTTTAACTTTTGAGAGTTCAATAATCAATTATCCATGTCTAGTGATCAATTATTAGATTTCAGAGAAATCTTTAAATAATCAGTTTTGCCTGATAATCAATTATCAGACATATAGAAACTTATCATTCCCGTTTTCAACACTGACACGGCTTGGATATTAATTCAGTGCTTCACAGGTCCAAGGTTTGTAAAAGGTGCAAAGCTCTGCTCCAAGTCATTGTATGGAAGTACGAAACAAATTACTCATTTGAATGCTTAAAGAACTACAGAACTCAGAAGAATTCAGCAATATATATACTATTAGCCTATTCTTAATTGCTACTTAGAATGCATCTTTTTGCCAATAGAGCCTGCTTTTGAGTCAGTTCTTACTCCCAATTATGCTATGATTCTTTTGTCATAGGATTGTAAATTGTTCTTCGAAACATGATCAAAACTCAGTAACCCTACCCCATTGTTGCATGAGATTGACTCCCCAACATTGACCCACCGTCATACATACCACTACCACTTCCCATGCGCTATGGTCCTAGATTCTTGAATAATTAAGTTTTGCAAAGCTCTGTTAGTGGTAAATCGTAAAGCGGGTCTCTGAAATCGTGCAGCTTATCCCTCTCAAAAAGAGGAACCAAGATAAAAGAAAGGAAGAAAAAAGGTGCTATAGTTTATTGGGAAAGGAGTGAGTGGGGTTCCTTAAAGCCACCTCATATATATAGTTATAATATTCCATCCATATATGAACCCATTGCAGAAATTGAGGTTGTTTCTAGTTTCTGTATATGGCTCTTGTAGTAATGCAGATAATTAAAAAGGTAAAATATTTTGTGATATATAATATCTCTGGCATTTGATTAAAAGTGCAAAAATTAAATTTGCCTTTTATTTTAACAACAGTTGTTATGTTCAATTCACGTACATGAAGCATTTTCTATATTTATATCATCTTTATTTTGTAACACATAATTCTTCTAACATTTGGTTGAAACTGTAAAACTATTGGTTTTAATAACAAACTTAACTTTTTTTCACTTTCAACTATATCACAAAATAAACATTATCTATGAAACGTAAAATTCGTTGAAACTACAAGTTCAATGCAACTCAAGAATGAATTAGATTTCTAGACTATGCTTAATAATATTTACACCTATATAAATTGACCCAGCTAGGTATATGTATCGCATAATTAGGCATAATGGGATTATTTTGCTGGGGTTGGCATTGTAAAGAAGGAGAAGATAGGGGCAATGGTGGAACCAGGTGCGTGGTGAGCATGGGGGATATGGTGGTGGGGGCGTTTGGGGAGGATGACAAGCTCACATATTTTGACTCACACGTACCCTAACTCTGCTTACTATGCGGTACTTGCTTGCTTCAAAAAAAGAAAGGGGAAAAAAAAGGAGAGCCACTTTGAACCACTCAACTTAATAGGGGACCATATATTTTGTGTATGTGAAGACCTTTAAACCCTTTCCTTTTTGCCCTCACATGTCTCTGATTCCTTTCTTTGACTCTCTAGTTGGCCTAACCGGTTGGGTGACTCAATCTGTGGGTCTATGCTAGTTACTGATAGTCACTCTTCATCTATACAACCATATAGTGTGCCTTTTCTATTTTTGTTTTGTTTTATTTTTCTACTGTAAGAATATTTTTCGATCAATTTTCGTGTCAATTAAAATTAAATTTATTTTTAAACAATCTTAAAGACATACACTCACATCTAATCCTAAATGCCGGCTCAGTTTAAATTTCAATAATCAAAGTTGGAAACAAATTTTCTGAACTATTATTAGGACACCACTTCAATTTTTCTCTATTGTTTGGTCCTTGTGAGGGCATCCTCACCCGGTTTGGATGGGAGACTAATCTGATTTAAAGTATTTGTACTAAAGCTATCCCCCATAATAGTGAGTTTTTGTGAGAGTTTAAACCTTTGACATTATAAAAATTCCCTTAATCGCTTAGCTAGATCAAGCTTACTTACATTTGAGCTGCAATTTGTTAGTGTTTTTTTATTTAATTCAAAATTATCGATTCAATACATTAATATATATCACTAATTAGAATTACGTGACCCACAAATCTAAAACAAGAACTCTCCCTTTGTTTATTGCACGTTGTTCTTCGATGCAAAGCATTTCGGTTCCTGCACCTATATAAAGCTTTACTTTAGGTGACACCTACTCCTATGTATATACTTCAACAATGACATCTTTATATACTGTTCAAATGTTGTTATATTAATTTGACCATCTGAAATGAAGTGGCACCACTTTGAATTTCTCTTCATGCCACATGTAGGTGTCATCCTAGATTTGATTTAAATTGGTATAGATGCTTTTGTGGGAAGCTATTTCTAGCTATCATTTGAAAATAAAAATTTTAAGGTCTTAAAATGACATTCGTGTATGCTTTTGTTTCTTATTTCCTTTTTGTAAAAGCTCAATTATTTTGCATAAAGTAGCTATCATATGATTTTTCATCGATAGCGACTTGAAATCCATCATGGTGACATTTTATAAAAGTCGCTATATATTATTCAATTTGTGTGAAATCAAAATGTAACATTTTTTTCCAGTTTAGTAGATGCAATCCATGATCCATCATTAACTGTGTAAGTAGGTAAGGTGGCCTATTAAGAACTTATGTCTTAACTTATTTTTAATTTTATTAGGCTTAACTTATTTATTATATAAGTCAGATTTAAATTTTTATAAAAGTCTTTTTAATTAAATAGGTCAGGTTTAAACCTTTAATAATATTTAGTAGGCATAATAAGTCAATATATTTATTTATTTTATATATATAATTGAAAAATTATTACATGTATCCGGTTTATTATTATATATTTATATAATTTATTAATTTTATATTTAATTTAACAATTTAATTAAAGACACGGGCTTATTTAAAATGTTGAACATCTAAAATTATTAACTCAATTGAAAGTCTTCATATAATATAGGCTTTTAAATAGAATTACAGATCAGATCACATTTTTATATTTTCATAAAAATATTATGTCGAAAAAAAAAACTTATGTCAGGTAATAGATCAATTTTAAACCTAATATTTTACAAAACAAGTCATACCTATTTAAAAAAAACCTAACCTACTCTAGCCTATTTTCACCCTTATCCATCATATACAATAATTATATCATTATCTTATATATGCATAGTAATCGAAGCATAAATTAAAAACCAAAAAGTTTAAATCCAAATTAATATATATATAATAGAGATCCATTTACTTTAGGAATTAGTTTTGAAAGACTAATAACTTTTTTATGTTAAATTTTACTAATTTAATGGTTAGAATGAAAGTTTTTATAAAGTAAATTAAGTTTATAAAATTTAAAAAAAATTCTATAATAAATTAGCACTTTATCTAATTAGTTATTTTATTTTAACGTACAATATATTTTTCAAATTTTTTTAACCCCTCACTACTCAATGAAAATCATTTGATAGAACAGATGGATTTAAAAATATTACCAACTTACAACCTCACTGTTGAAAGTTCAGAGTTCTGTGGCAGAACAAGAAGGAAATGGGATAAGTTTCTTTTTATCTCTCTTTTTCTAAATGATTACAGAGATAGAAGTAAAGAAAAATAAAAGGCTTGTACCAAAATAAAAAAAAATAAAATAAAAGGCAGAGAGAAGAAGATAGATTTAGGGTGGGTCATGCAAGTGTTTATGCACGTTGGTGATATAGATATGCACGTGTGCAGTGTCCCAGCAAAGCTTTGATTTCATGTGCCTGCGCCTAGCCTGCGTTTCTCAGTTTATAAAAATTAAATTTTGCATACTTTTTAAACTTTCATGTATCCCCATTTTTTATACACATATTACCAAATCTAAACATCCAAACGTATGCTCGAAGATTTGTATTAAATCTCGACACAAAAAGGGTGCACCATGGTGAAATTGTGAATTTTCTTTTTTTGAGTACAATGAATATTTTTTTAATTTTCCTATAAAATGACATCTACTTTAAAAAATCTCACCTTTATCACTTTAAATATACTTAAGTGGCATGAAATTAGGGAGATAAATTTAGTTTCTCCAATAACATTTGAATTGTATATAAGTATCGATTTAATAAAAGAAATGAGATTAGAATGTAAATTACTTTATTGTTACGTACTTTTTGCTCGCTTAACTATATATATATATATATATATATATATATATATATATATATATATATATATATATATATATATATATATATGTTGCAATCCTACAAGCATATAAAGTGTACTAGAGTTGTGTTATGTTACAAGTTATATATTAATTTGATTAGTTTACATGCAAGACTAAGGATTATATAGTGACCATTTTTGTCTGGTTATTCATTTGGAAATAAGTGGGTAATTCCCTTTATTGATTTGAGTTCTAACTCCAAATAACCAAAAAAATAAAAAAATGTATAGTGATTATTTTTGTCACTTGAGAGTTAGTTCACAAAATCAAACTGCATTCGGTACTTTAAAGAGGACTTTACTTAACTACTATTTTAGTCTAAAAGACTAATATCACAGTTATCTCTAATAAAAGACTAAAAATCAAACTGCATCAACGTGAATGTTTTTTGTTCAGTTTTTGCTGAAAGACATTAACTAATAACAGTGCATCCTACTTTAATTATAAAGCAACCTATAATTTTTTAATTAGAAAAAAAAAAGATATAGTGAGTATTTTCTAAGGGAGACGCCAAAAGAGTTGGTGTGTGGTAATTGACGTTGAATTTTGATTCTGTAATCTGTTTGACACTTTAAGACGAGGGATTTCATACAGATGTTATCATAGATAATGATGCCCCGTGACAACTATTAAGTTTTTTTGGTGGAAGATCGCATTTGAATATGTATGTGTCTTTCAATCTGCTCTTGTCTTCTAGGGAGAGAAGTAGGAGCATGTTTAGGGTCTCCATCACTTGTTGTATTAATTAGTATATATAGTTCTATTTAATTGAATTTTGCAGAATAATGATCTCTAAAGCTTCCACCTTTCCAAAACAAAATTTTCAAATTTTCTTCAACATTATTACAATATACAGAAATTTGCATGGTGGGTAAGCTTCAGTTTCAAAAAGGTTCTTTCTTTTGTGCGATAAGATAATGCCTTTTGAAATCATGCAGGGGGGCCAGTTTATCAGAATGTCTTTTAGGTACATGAATATGACCCATCTGCAATATTCAAGAATTTAACTCCCCCTTCTATTTGCCCATAGCCTTTAATTTCTGATGATTATCTAAATCATTAGGCAATGATATATATCTTTACTGCATAACCTCCTTTTTGAGGTTTAATATTATAGTTTTTTAATCCCCTCTTTTGTCACATGTTTAGTCAACATTATAGTGTTCCTTCAACAGCATCAATTTTTTTAAAAAGTTTTTAAAAAAATAATCTTTATGGAGTTTAGCCAGTTTGAACTCCATTTAAAAATGAATCACCAGCCAGAACAAGCATGCACTTATTATTATTAATTAGAAAATAATCTTATGATGGTGAGATCACTTAAGATTAAAAATTTATTAATATATGGGGTCAGCTACTATATTATTTTTTCAAACGATTCCATTCAGATAGAAGTGTACGATGGTTTATGAAAAAATGAATATGGCAACCAACGAAAAATGATTTTTTTTCCAACTCTACATCAAATAGGATACAATTATTAATTAGGCTATGTTATTATTTCTTAATAGGAATATTGTACCTCGTTATATTTTATCACTACACATGTGAAAAAATCTCATACTATGTCCAAAATTCATAACGAGAATGTATTAGCTACAAAGCTATTATAAAGATATGGATATGTCAAACAGTTACGGGTGAATTTCAGCAAACCCTAACTTAATTTGAATGAGGTACACAACTTCTAGCTAATTAGCATTGAATTAAACCAACTCTTTACCCTTTTAACGACCATTTTAATCATTACTTGTGCATTTTTAGTAGTAGTGAAAATGAAAAATTAAAAGTCTGAAGATTTTTTTCATCTCTTTGATTGATAGGAGTGAAAATACAATTTAAAAACTGAGATTATTACTTATTTTATTTATTAAAAGAAAATTTAAGTTGAGATGAGAGCACTTCAATTCAGATTTAGGATAAGTACTCAAATTAAGTGAAAACTATAAAAAAACTTACAAATAACTCATTATCAAGAGATACGTGGTCAAGATAAAAATCGAACTTGTAATTGTGTTACAAACCCCCTACTTACCACTTGAGAAGACTACTTATATTCCTCTTTATTCTCAAATAAAGCCATATAATCACTTTTACTTATTAATTTCAACCATGATCAGCCATCTCGTTTTAATCCTCCCACTCTCATCTTATATCAAGCACACCTTAATACTCACACATTAGCACTTATCAATTTTCTTTATAATAAATCTAATCAATCAGGAAATTATAAACAAGTCAAAGAATTGAATTGACTTAAGGAAAATTTCACTGAAGATTGAAGAGAGTAAGTTTTTTCTTCTACGAAACCACAACTGCGACTACTTTGCAACCAGCACTTGGGTCTACATGAATAAGACATGCGTTGAACGAAGTTGAACTTTTACCAAACAACGTAACTACAGTTAATAATGTCTTTGAAACTTAACTGTTAACTTTATGTAGGTAATTATACTTGCTTTGACGAAAATTGGTGCATGGACTATATATTATATTATAAGTCTTTATGTTGTATTGCTTCTGAACCTTTTTTTTTCCAGTCCATGGGATTCCCTCACGTTCTTTGGATGGTCTTACTTTTTCATGTTTTATACTGTGTCGCTATCATGGAAGCAAACTAGCTCCAAGTATCGGTTAAAAGGACTGCTAAGAGTGAAAGAGAAACAAAGATGAAACTATTCACACAAAAGATGTAACAAAAACAGTAAAATTAGGAAAGGTTAGAACGAGATGTTGAAGAATCGAAGTACGGACCCTCTTTTCTTCTCACTTTTAAGTGTGAACTAAAAGTATTTCTATAGGATTCGATTCATTTGAATTATCTCATATGCTTAATTTTTCTGAGTTAGGAGTGATAATGTTATGGCCTTTCTTATGAGGTGTGACTTCTATGAATTGAACTGCAATTCTCGTGTCCAGAAAGTAATTCATTTCTATTACGTCAACATCTCATGAATTCTTTTCTTTCCACTTTAACTATCCAACAGCATGTGCTTATGTGAATACATGAACTTAAATCAAATAACTCAATCAAGTGAGAATTTAAATTATAATAAGCACTCCTTAATCATAAATCAAATAGTCAAGAGTAGGCTGCTTGATCATAGTGGTTAGCACAACACAATATCAGAGTTATAGAAAAAGTTTGAATTTTATAGTTACCATTTAAGAGAGGAATTTAACTGTTGTGTTATATATTTGAAGAAGTGAGAATTTCTTCCAAAAACCAAAAAAGAAAAAATAGTTAAGGAAAGTGAAAATTTTTAATCAAAAATTCAAATTATAATAATACACATAATATAAGCCAATATAATTATATACAATTGCAATAAGTATTGTACAAACAACATCATTCCGAAGTCTATACCTTATTATCTCTCACTTATAACAACTTTTCGCATAATTATAAAACTTGAATTGAGAGTAAAACTGGTTAGGGAGTCAGTTCACCCGATTGTCAGTTGGAAAAGAAAATCCAATCAATAAGAAAATTAAAATAAAAAGAAACAAAAAAATAGCCAATTTTTTTTCTTTCAAATCAGTTGATTCTTACGATAATTTTCACTAAAAACGATTAAACATATTCAATAGACAGTCCAGCACTCGACTCACTGGAATTTGGATCCAAATTTTACAACTTTGGCTTTTCAATTTTGACCCTAAAAAATAAACCAAAAAAAAAAAGGAAAGTAACAATTAAGAAGAAAAACAAAGGGAAAGCAAGGAGGTTATCCCCGACCGTCGGTGAAAAACCCATTCCCACCACATGACCCATTGAGACCTTTATGTGTGCATCTTAACCCATGTTAGGTTAACTTAACCAAAGCAAGTGGTCACTTCCTAACCCAAGTTCACACAGCTGCCCTGTCCTCCCCCTTCCCTGCTCCCCCCATTTCCCCTAAACTCAGCTAAATATTACATATTTTTCTTCGAAAAACTTAAAATTCTTTAATTATACCTTTGTTCAATTAAAAAAAGAATCTCATCTATCTACTTATTAATATAAATATAATACACATATCCACCCTCCATTTCTCCCCTATTATGGCCTATATATACTCTCTTCAAGTTCCACCCTTCTAGTTTGTAATCTAAATTCACACTCTCTCTCTCTCTCTCTCACTTTCTCTTTCTAAAGCTTCATCAGTTCAGAAGCAAACTGCAGTAGAGTAGGCACCAAAACTTTGCAGGGAGGGAGGGCAATCCATCCCCTCCCAGTTAGTTAACTAACGGTTTTTTCCATTTCTCCCCATTTTGCCCTTCTTTCTCTTCCCTATTTTCACTCTCATGCCATTCCACCTTCACCGCCATTAACAGAGCATCACTACCCCTTATCTCCTCGGTCTCTGAAAAGCGAGAAAAATGATCACTTGGAATGATCTATACAGCGTCTTGACGGCGGTGATTCCTCTCTATGTCGCCATGATCTTAGCCTACGGCTCCGTGCGCTGGTGGAAGATTTTCTCGCCGGACCAGTGCTCCGGCATCAACCGCTTCGTCGCCATCTTCGCCGTCCCTCTGCTCTCCTTCCACTTCATCTCCACCAACAACCCCTACGCCATGAACTTTCGCTTCATCGCCGCCGACACCCTCCAGAAGATCATCATGCTCTTCGCCCTCGGCGTCTGGACCAACTTCACCAAGAACGGAAGCCTCGAGTGGATGATCACCATCTTCTCCCTGTCCACATTGCCCAACACCCTCGTCATGGGGATTCCTCTGCTGATCGCCATGTACGGCGAGTACTCCGGCACCCTCATGGTTCAGGTGGTGGTGCTGCAGTGCATCATCTGGTACACCCTCTTGCTGTTCCTCTTCGAGTACCGCGGCGCCAAGCTCCTCATCATGGAGCAGTTCCCGGAAACGGCGGCGTCGATCGTGTCTTTCAAGGTGGATTCCGACGTCGTCTCGCTCGACGGCCGGGACTTCCTGGAGACCGACGCGGAGGTCGGAGACGATGGGAAGCTCCACGTGACGGTGAGGAAGTCGAACGCGTCGCGGAGGTCGTTCATGATGACTCCCCGGCCGTCGAATCTCACCGGCGCCGAGATTTACAGCCTGAGCTCGTCCCGGAATCCGACTCCGCGGGGCTCCAACTTCAAACCACGCCGATTTCTACTCAATGATGGGTTACACGGCGAGGCATTCGAATTTCGGCGCCGCCGACATGTACTCCGTTCAGTCCTCGCGGGGTCCAACGCCGAGACCCTCCAATTTCGAAGAAAACTCTGCACCTATGGCTCAGACCGCGAGTTCTCCCAGATTCGGGTTCTACCCGGCGCAAACGGTACCCACCTCATACCCGCCTCCCAACCCGGAATTCTCATCCACCCTCGCCACCAAAACTGCGAAAAACCAAAACCAAAACCAAAACCAACACCAACACCAACAACAGCAGCAGCAGCAAAACTCGCAGCAGCAGGTTCAAGCCCCAAACACCAAAGCTACCCACGACGCTAAAGAGCTCCACATGTTTGTGTGGAGCTCAAGTGCATCGCCGGTGTCGGAAGGCGGTTGTGGCCTCCACGTTTTGGGCGGTAACGACTTCGCAACCTCCGAGCAATCTGAACGCTCCGATCAGGGTGCCAAAGAGATCAGGATGCTGGTATCCGATGAGCACTCTCAAAATGGGGAAACCAACAAAGGTACCCATCAAATTTAATTAGAAAAAAATTCAAAATTGTCACGATTTCAGTTATTTTCTGAATTTTTTTTTTTTTATAATCATGAGATTTGCTGACTCTGTAATCATTGATTTGAACCGTAGCTGCTCCGGACCCGGAGCACTGTGCGGATGAGTTCAAGTTCCCCGGAAAGGGAGGAGAACAAGCGGAGGAAGACAAAGAGAAAGAGGGACCCATTGGGCTGAACAAGCTGGGCTCCAGCTCCACGGCGGAGCTACACCCGAAAGCCGGCGGAGCCGCCGAGCCCGGCGTCGGGAAACACATGCCTCCGGCGAGTGTCATGACCCGTCTCATACTCATCATGGTGTGGCGGAAGCTTATCCGCAACCCCAACACATACTCGAGCCTCATTGGCGTCGTTTGGTCCCTCGTTGCCTTTAGGTAAATCATAGTCAGTAACAGAAAAAATCAAAAAGAAAAAAATTACAGCGATGACAGTGGCAAAATCAGCCACAGCCAAACATGTGGTTTTGACTTTTGATTATATTACAGTAAACGTTAACTATTGAGTAGCAACATTGATGTGGTTTTAATTTGTTGATCATTAATTACGTGCAGGTGGCATGTGCATATGCCGAAAATAATAGAGAAATCAATCTCCATACTGTCTGATGCTGGGCTTGGGATGGCTATGTTCAGTTTAGGTGAGTGGGCGCCATTTCCCCCAAATTCCTACTCCTACAATAATTTCATTCTTTTATTGACAAATCATTTCCTCCTTTGCTTAAGCAACATTATTTTTCTGTGGCTCCCATTTCTAGTGTACATGTATATTTTGATTTCTCATACACAATATATGAAAGTATAATGCATGTTTCTTATGTGTGTCTTTATTGCTTTTTACCCGTTTGGTTATGTTGGTGTTGTATTTGTTGCTGCCTCCCAGATTATTGTTACCATGTAAAATATATATATATATATATATATATATATATATTATTTTAAGGTTAAAATACAAAAATCTTTAATTTAAGCTTATCAAGGTATATTCTAGTGTAAATTGAATTCTTATGCATAGAGTCAATATGACAATTTGATAAATTTAAAAAATTAAGTTATTGAGTTTTAAAGTGAAAAAAATATTTTTAAATAACTCGTAATTAGAGAGATACTTTTTGTATTTTAACCTTACCTTAATGATATTTTGTAAAAAAATTTAATTTTTACATTATATTTAAATATATGTGTGCATATATATTAATAATGATTGAGAATAAAATGAAATTGTGCAAGGGCAATTGATTCAATGAATTGGTAACATGGATAGTATGAATCCATGAAAAGTGTGGATTTGGGGCAAAGCAAGTGAGCAAGTGATGATAGCCGTCCATTTTCGTGACGTTTTATTACAAAGTAACCAAATGATCTTGTTCGCTTGAGCATAACGTGCCCGACATGTGGGGCCCGGTCTTAAACTACGTCGCTTTGCGGTCCAGGGGCGGTGGACACCGTTGGTGGTGACAGGTGCCATTTTTTGGGACCCTAATTTGCCAAAGGTGGTTGAATTGGACGAATCATGCAGTACTATAATTTCTTTTCTTTTCTTTTCTTTCTTCTTTATTTCATTTCAAGGAATGATGCTTTCCAATGTAAACGTGGATGCCCTTTGTTTTTTTTTCTTTTCAACCTTTGGCTAAAAACTGAGGATCTGGTGGTTGGGTTTTGATATATTTGTAGGTCTGTTCATGGCTCTTCAACCCAAGATAATTGCATGTGGGAACTCTGTTGCTGCATTTGCCATGGCTGTTAGATTCCTCACTGGCCCGGCCATCATGGCGGTGGCTTCCATCGCCGTTGGCCTGCGCGGTACCCTCTTACATGTAGCTATTGTTCAGGTAATCAACCCTAACTTCTAATCATGTTTGTATTACAAAGAGCTGAAACAATGTTGGAAAGTTTAATGACTTTAATTTTGATTTCTTGTTACTATAAGAAGTTTATACTATCATATAATTATACATTATTAAATCATTAAAATAATTTGATTAAGATAATAATACATGATTAGATGATAATATAAAAAAATTATATTAAATGTATGTTTAGTGTGGGAGTAAATATGAAGATATATTTTTATGGGATGAGTTTTCTATATAAAATTGTATATAAAACTCATCTTATGAAAATATATTTTCATTTTTACTCTCATAACAAACAAACCATAACAGTAGATCAAAATTAAATACAAGTTTAATACACTACTGTGCATACACAACACTTTAATATCATCTAGAATGTTAACATTATAGAGAGGCTGAATAGTATACTTGGGAATTTATTCTCTCTGCATTAATTAGTTTTTTATTTATAATTTGTTATTTTTTAGTTATCATATTAAGTTCTTAATGATTAAAATGTTTGACAGAGTGTGAATGACAACCAAACGACCAATATTGTTTTTCAGTGTTGGTCTGAATTATCATTTTTTGCCTTTTGTGGGCAACTCAGAGCTTTTACCGTTATTGGCTAGAAAAAAAGGGAAAAGACTCACATTGCTAACTTCAATGTTGTGGTTGAAAATAGGCTGCACTTCCACAAGGGATTGTTCCATTTGTGTTTGCAAAGGAGTACAATGTGCATCCAGCCATTCTTAGTACAGCGTAAGCAATCAAAAACTCCTCATTTTGTTCATCACATCCTCTGCCTCAAGAGAAAAAATTGACCCCTTTTTCTGATATGTATGAATTGAATTGCAGGGTTATATTTGGGATGTTGATAGCACTTCCAATTACTCTAGTCTACTACATACTCCTTGGTTTGTGAGATTCCTACACAGTAGTAGCCAACATACAAGGACAAAGTGAATGACCCCTTTCAAGTTTCAACCTTTGATACTATGGGAACTAGCAAGCATGCAATGCTTAGAGACCCCAGTGGAGTATGCTATTATTAACAAAAGATGGAGGATTTTTCGTGTGGAGAGGGAAAAAGAAAAATCACAAAATAGTATCCTTATAAACAGAGGACCACATTCCAAGTCTCCAGAATTTTGGTAACTTGAGAAAATTTGACAGATTTCTCCAAATCCTCATGATTCTAACGTCCCCTATTAATAGCCCAAGCTGATGCAATTTTCAAGAACCTCAAGAGGAAGGAGCAAAGAAAAGCAAGTGCAGTATTATGGGAGGGAGACACAACAGAGGAAAACAGGGGAAAGGTAGCAAGAGGCTGAGTCAATGATATATAGAAATGGTTCCCTCTCTGTCAGCATTGTAAATTTTATAAGCAAGTCATGTTTAGAATTGGTATAGAAGAGGAAGACTGCTATTTTTTTTGGGTTTTAAACTTTTCTTTTTCTGGTAAGTTTTTTATTTTTATTTTTTTATTATTGGTGTTTTTGTCTTTGATTGTCCACGGATCCAGCAATTATTTGCGTTTGTCGTCTTTCTCTTGTTACGTAACCCATTTCAGGATTTTTTTTTTCTGATGAAGTAAAAAACGAAAAAACTCACTGTCATTCATTCAAACTTGTTTAATGGAAAAGTTGACGATGGGTTTTCAATGGGATGGAGACATGTCAATGCGGTGTCCTTGTCTCTTTCTCGCCAAATTTCTCTCACATTTTCTCACGTAAACAGAAGCAAACTGTGGAAGAAATTTGCGACTTTGGGGTGCGAGACTGTGAAAAATGATCTTTCAGAACTCATCGTGTTTCTACTGTGTGGGGTTTTTGTACTTTTTCGCCAACTCTTTCATCAGAGGTTGAGTGAGGGAATGAAAAGAAAAGCAGGGAGAGGGCAGAGTCAAAAGCGCAAAACTTACTTTCATTGCTTTTCGGCTATTGATGCGCCCACAACCCTAACTAGCAAGTAACTCGGTAATTTTTTTTTTTTCTTTTGCTGTGAAAGTAACTCGGTAATCTTTTTTAATTATTTTATTTTTACACCTTAATTTTATATTTTTTTTCATGTATTTATCTTTTATGATAAAAAAATAAAAAAACAAGTAAGGTAAAAAGAAATTAAATTTATTTTTCTTATTTATTATCACTGAGGAGAGAAATTCTTATCTATTGTTAAAATAAAATATTTTTTCTTATTCAGTATAAATGAATATCAGATAAATAAATATATGAAATTTAATTTGATATTATTTTATATATTTATCTTACATCCACTTATATAAAATAAAAAAAATATTATTTTAAAACCTTATTTGATATCTAGTATAAGTCGTGATAATATAATTTATATTATATTTTTTATTTTATTATATGTTTATTATGACATATGATAAAATAAAATTATACGATTCACTTATTTATATTTAATAATTATAAGATTTACTAATTAACCTTTAAATAATTTGATAAGACTTAATATAATTATTTTATATTAGATTAGATAAAAATATAATATTTAAATTTCAAATCAATCTTAGCCTTTATCTTTATATTTTTATTTTATAATTAAATATTATATTATTAGGTCTTATCTTATAAAATAATATTTTTAAAACTTTTTTACTGTAAAAGTAACTTAGTATTGATGTATGTTTGATAATAAATTAATTTTAAAAAAATTATTTTTAATAAAATTTTAATTATAAATTATTTTAATTATAAAATAAATTAATTTAAACATTTACTTAATTTCTTTATAAGGAGCTAAGCTAGGGTTGGGGTAGGGGTGAGTTGGTCAGCAGTCGACTTTTTGTCCAGGAAAATGATGGAACCTTAACTACATTTCATTTCATCTCACATCCAATTCAATCATCCCGAAAAGGTCATTCAACCATGTTCATCTGGTAATTATAATAAGGGAAAAACAACAAAAAAAGTAAAATAAAATCACTTTCTCAAAACCTTAGATGGTGCATAAAGAGGAGAGTAGGTATCTGTTAGGTCTAAAGAGGAAAACATAGACTCTACCTTAAAGCAGTGCGGTTGCTTATGATGAAGTCATGAAGATCAATTAAGACAGGTATTGACACTTGATAGTAGAAGAAAAAAGAGAGAAATTTTAATCTTTTTGAGTTCTTCACACATACTTTGTCTTTTTTTATATCAAAGCTTTAATTTTTTTAAATCTTATCTTAAAATTATAGTATAATTTAATTGACCAATTTAAAGTGATGCCATAACTTTTAAGTTTGATTATGAAAAGAATATATATACCCATATTTTTTTTTTGTGTAATATATACCCATATCTTTTTAAAAAGAATAGTTGTGCGCACAAACTCTTTCGAAATAAATATCTATATAACATTATAGCATTATTCTTTGTTAAAAACTATAACAAATTTTTGTGTGTATAATTATCATGTGAATATTACGTTGACCAAAAAATTAATTTTATTTAATTTTTCATAAAATGTATTACTATAACTTGAGATTATAATTTTTATTTAAATTCTCACCCTATACTAACTACCAATTTATGCAATATCTATCTACATATACATATAGTAAAACTAACTTAAGTATAATAAATGTTATTAGGTAATGTACATGAAATACAAATTCAATCTTGGTGTAGTGAATATTATCTTATATCTGATCTTTCCCAAAAAAAAATTTATAATCTCAAGATAGATTCATTAAATATTAATTAACATAATTTAGAATAATTTTTTTAAAAAATTAAAATTACTCTAAATAATTTAAAATATGTATAAACTCATGCATCACACAGAAAAAATAACTAATTTTTCTACTTGTGATATAATCACATAGAGAGATGGATCTTTATAAAGAAAACTAAATTGTTTCACTAAATTATATTTTTGAATTTGTAATGGTGTTTAAATAAATCAATTTAATTATTTATTTTTTGTTGTGATAAATTAATTTAATCAATCAGAACTCAAACTCATGAGTTTACCATTCTAGTATGATTACGTTTATTTCTATTTTTAAGTGTGTAGCTTTTTTCCTAAAATATTTATATCACGTTTGCCCAAGAAAAAGAAAAGGATAAAAACAAAAGAAGAATTATAGGCCACATTTTCTTCAATTTGGGCCTTCATTTTTCAGTGCCCATGTGCAACTCTCAGTCTGTGCAATTTCAGGCCCAGTCACACCTCTGTTTTCTCTGTCACCTGTTCCCCTTATTTTTTTGATATTTCTTTTATATTTAGTGGATCAAAAATTAAGAATGCACTAATTTCAATAAGAAATTAAAACAATATCCTTTATTTTCTTGGATATAGGAAAAGAAAAATTTAGATTATGGTGACCCCATGCAACCATTGAATTCAATCTAAACTATTGCATTGCCAAATATTCTTATCAATCGAAATTAACTTTTAATCCTTTGTTTATTAATTAATAGCAATGCTACTTAATATTGTTGACAATGAAGTAGTGCTACTTATTAATTAATTAATTAATTAATACTTTGTTTACTGATTAATAGCAATGCTACTTAATTTTACAACATTTTTACTTGCATTAACAAACCATTAAGAATGAAGTAGTGATGAGAGACTAATAGCCTGTAAAAGTGTGTTATCTAGTTCGATTTTAACAATATTAATTTATAAGATGTCGACATAATGTTTAAAAAAATTTACAATTATCATAAAAAATATATATATATACAAAATCAATTACACTCTTGAAGACTAAAACAAATATATGAACAGCCATATTGAAAATGAAAATTGTAATATTAAAATTGATTTAATGATATTTATTTATTACATGCCAAAAATAATTAAAATTGAGAAATA
This sequence comes from Castanospermum australe, assembly GCA_019955255.1. Taxonomy (NCBI): domain Eukaryota; kingdom Viridiplantae; phylum Streptophyta; class Magnoliopsida; order Fabales; family Fabaceae; genus Castanospermum; species Castanospermum australe. The sequence continues at coordinate 119,601 of NSJW01000420.1, forward strand.
ATACAGAAAATATGCAACACATAAGAAGTAGCAGCAATGAACATTGCTATGCCAAAAGACCACGATTTCAATTTTCAACCTGGTAACATGTACCATTGGCAGGGAACACACGCACAACAAACTAGCCTCTAGAAATCCTCTATTTATCATCCCCATAAGTTGAGAAGAGCCCCTCCCTCCGCTACCTTTCGCCCTTCCCCACCAAAAAACTAATCTCCCAATCAAACATTTATTTATAAATTTCTTTCTGTTTGGTTGGAAGTCACAAAACGAGAAAAAAAATTTAGGTGTTCAAAAGAGTGAGAAATTTTCTTGTTCTGTATCATTTGATCATAATCATATAAGTTTTGTTAGGTATTATTATCTTTAATGTAGACGGAGTAATAGTTTATGAAACTGACAGGAATAATAATTCATAAAACTGATATGACTATTATTAAATGACATAGAATAAGAAAAATATTTTACTCTTTAAACACTTAAGAATCTCTTTAAAATAAGGCTATCATTAAATGACATAAAGTAAAATAAATATATTACTCTCTCCATCTACTTTTATCTATCATTTAAACTTTTTACACAAAAATTAAGAAAATTATTAAATAATCTCCATTGTAGAGAGATATAATTTAAAATGATTAAATTATCTTTTTTCTTACTTTATTAATATATTTTTTTTTAATTTTACTTATTCTATTAATTCTTTCTGTATTAAAAGTTAAAAATAAAATTAAAAAAAAATAATTAATAATTTTTTAATATTTTCAAATAACAAATATTATTAAACAAAAAATATTATTACATGACTGATAAAAGTGCGCGGACGGAGTACTCTTTTATTACCTAAGCAAAATGAGTATGTTTCCAAAAGCTTTTGATCCGATCCAAAGGGACCAAATACGCATGAAACGAGTGCGCTCCATTGAGGGGGCCTTGGGTAATTGTAGTGGTTTTGTCGAATACATGGAAGGAAGGAATGAATGGGTGAGACAAAGGACCACTAAATCGCGGAAAGACCAACATGCTCTGCCGAGAAAGCGATGGGTGCTCGTGCGTCACGACACCGCCAAAGACGCCGTGGCTGGTAACGCCTTCTTGTGCTTGCTCACACCCTCACATGCCGTTCTTTGGACGCCACGACCACCACTGCGTAGCCTCTCCTCACGTGTGCTTCTCCTACTGGCCCAGTTTTCTATAATAAATAAATTAAAAAATATTCACAAGTAGTTGTATAAGTAGTTAAAATATCATGACTTTAAGTCTTTTAACCCTCACATGTATCCTTATTTTAAATTTGATATGTATAATTATTATGATAATATTATATAATATAATAGTTAAATTGTTATAATTCACTCAATGTAAAAACTTAACAATATAAGTGTGCAAGATTTACTAAGTAAATCCCCCTCTCCACACACACACACAGGTATACATACAAAGAGTATTATTGGATAAGACAAAATAATTAATGTCATTCACATGTCAAAGAATTAATAAAAATGTTAACTTCTTTTATTTGTAAAAGTTTAAAAAAAAACTATTTTATTTTAAAATTAAAACATATTACAAACCTCAGACTTATAATATAAATACCTATATATTATCTATTAATTAAGAATTTTATCAGAATTAGAACCAATACATTTAAAAATACGTAGTTACCAAATGCTAACTTATTTTCTTTAATATCTTTTAAACTAATTTAAAAAAATAAAAAAAGTCAAAGGCCTTAAGTTCCCTTAAATTTTGGGTTTCATTGGACCAACAAAGCAACAACACGTGGATGTAAGCAACATATACCTATTTCTTTGAGTCCATCTTTTGCAGTATTTATTCATTGTGAAAGTGACTTTCGCTTTGTATTTAATTCATATACCCTTAACGGTTTTGACCCTTGATTAGAGTGATTGATAAAGAATTTATATATTTTAATTAATATTCAAGCGTGCAAAATTTTTTTGATTAGTTTACAGATAAATGAATGACGCACACAGATTCCAGAAGATTTAATTTGTTGGAATACGAATCACTGACATACATATATAATAATAATAACTATTGAAATCATCCTCCCACATGAAGACCTTCTCCTCAAAATGGGCTTAAGTTAATGATACTTAAATACAATAGAGACAAATTAGGGTTAGCTAACTATCATGAAAATACAATGGTTTGGTTGTAAGAATGGATTATAAACGGTAGATGACTATGAATATGGAAAACTCTATTAATGCTCCCTTTTGTCCTCTAGAGCCTACATAAGTTCTTGTGGTCTTTCCTCCCCAAAATCTCAATCCATCTGCTCTTAATAATAGGACAAAGATTGATTATTAGTTTTTTTTTATTTACAAGCTATATTTACACAACTTTAAATGTGAGATTAATTCCTAATCAAGTATTAAGACAGTCCTTTCATACAAAATATTTTCAATTAAATCGAATTCTTAACTTTGCATATAAAATTCATTTTATTAGAGTTTTAATTTGCTTATTAATAAACCATACCTTTGTGGGTAAATATTAGTTATTCTCAAAATATAAAGTTGGATTATGTGTAGACGGAATTAAGAATTGCAGATGATTATGCAATTGGAAAGTCTATTTGCACAAAAAGCATTTCATATATATTTGGTTTACATATGAATCAAATATTTAAAATATTACTTAACTATAACTATTTTAACTTTTAAGCTTTGAAGATATTTACTAAGCATTTATTTGATGAAATTGAAAATTTAAAAATTGAAGTGTCAAAGAGTTTTAACTCAAGTGGTATTAAATCCTTTTGAAGATTGTTTGATTTCGATCCGCTTGAAGCCGCCTTTACGAAACTCTAGTTACTTTAGCTTATCTTCCTCTTCCCAGTTGTAATGAATTTTTATTATTTGATAATTTTTAATTGCAAGTATTTAATGTATATTAAAAAAAGAACAAAATAAATAGCTATCCGAAAATATATAGAGCAATTTTTATTTAATAATTTTAAATTAAATAAGAAGAGAATTAGCGCTGAATATACTAAATAATAAACCTTTCATATGATAATCTTTTTGTAATTTTTTTCTTAAATTCATTTTTATAGGGAATATCTAAAATAATCATTCCCAATGTTAAAAAAATTTCATTTTTAGCATCGAATTAGATTTTCAAACAGACTTTTATATTTAAAAAATATTTTTATTTATAAATATATGTGTTAATTTCATAAGTGTGAAAGGGGTAGATAATGGGAGGTAATCATTCTCCCTCTCATTACTATTTTTGAAAGTTTTTGAAGGGAAGGGAAAGAAGGGCATAGAAGGGGAGTTAGTTTCCCTTATTTGGATTTTTATGGACAGAAGGTTAGTTAAATACAATAGAGTCAAATTAAGGTTAGCTAAGTATCATGAAAATACGTAGGGTTTGGTTGAAGAATGGATTATAAACGGTAGATGACTATGAATATAGAAAACTTTATTAATGCTTCATTTTGTCCTCTAGAACCTACATAAGTTCCTACACTAATTATTTAAGATAAAAATCAAACAGTTTTGGTATCTAATTTAATAATTAACATTTATTACAAATAAAATAGCTTAATTGAGATTCCATTTTGAGATCATATAGTTTCAAAATTTGATGTCACTTAAACAAATAAAAATCTTACACGTTGGGATTTCTATTTCGTTTATAATGACACTGACTTAGGGTTTTGCTCCTGCACTAAATCTGTTTAATTCCCTCATCAAACAAAAAGAAGAAAGAAAGAGAAAAGCAAAAAGAATCACTTTGAAATAAGCATCTTTTTTTTTTTAGAAAAAAAAAGATCAATTTTAACTCAACTAGTGTGGCGTACATGGAATAATCACAATATTTCATTAAATGAACACATAACTACTAGTAATTTGTTAAAAGGACAAATTTTGTAAACCATAGAGGGAGTGATGTTGATTATCAGTGAGGCACTAATAATAGAGAAACAATGATGGCGATTTATCAAGTTGATACTTATCACTCATCTCATCTTCTCCCAAGTACACATATGTGCCAACACAAACTATAAGTCATTATCCCTTCATTAAGGACAACTTGTATCCCATCCATTTCCATGCATGACAAAGGCATACAAACATATATATTAGGTTAAACTCATTAGACACTTCTATGTGAATGCACAGTGTTCGTTGTGACTTATTCTGATTTTCATTTTTCTTTTGGGTTAGAAACAGAGAACAAAGGAGATATATCCTTTTTAACATATATATTTATGTCACTATCTTCTTGTCTACTTCTAATTATAATATCTTCATAATTAATATCGTTTGTTCTTCTAGTTATAGCATATATATTCTCGCTACATTGTCCTTTTCAGGATGCATCACAAAAGACACTTAAGTCTCTCTTACTGTCTGACTTATTTTTGCTCTATTTTTCTAGGCCACTTGAATATACACCAATTAGTTTGTTTCACCAATAGCCAATGGTATTGTAGATTAAAGGTACACAACTTTCTTGGCTAATAGGCTAAATTATAAGAAACCTCTCTAATTATAGAATATGTGCAGAAAACCTTCTTATATTTTGAAACTCATCAAAATGACTTTTTAAACGCCAAACCATGCATATTGATTCTAAATAGGAGATTTTTGCATATACATAAGGGGTTCAATTTGCACTAATATGCACGTTTTTGTAAATTTATAAAGTCATATTTGTGAGTTTAAAAGCACAATAAAATTTTTCGTACATAACTCATGGTTAAAAGAGATTTCTTATAATTTAGCCTAGATAGTACTTGGTCTTGGATTTAATTTTTAGTGAGTTTAGTTACTTATATTTAGTTTAGCCCCATACTTTATTTTTTTTTTGCATCATTCTGTTATTAAGTTTCATAACTCCTGATAAGCCAGAATAAAAGAAAGATTCTATATACATTCATTAGATGTTAGCTAGCACAGACAGTATGAAAATTATAAAATCGAATCAAATCTGGTGCAGATTGTTTGGAATCATAAAGCTTAGGAATTGATGTAAATTATAAATAAAACTTTTTATTGACAAAAGTATAAAATAAGAATTGATTTGATTTTGAAATTTTTATAATGTTACTTGTGTACATACAGAAATTTTCTTAAATTTAGTCGAATTTTAGTTTTAATTATTTCAATTGGCAATTTTATTTTTATTAGCTGAGTCATTTTATTCTAAGTAAGCGCAAAATTATTTTAAGTCAATTTTACCCGTATTATTACAAAGCATTTCAAGTGATTTTTTTATATTAAGTTTTAAATGTGAGAATTAATTTTTAAATTAAATTAAATCAATTTAATTAAGTAAAAATATGAAATATTTTATGAAAATATTATATAATCTTATTAAAAATATTTATGTTTTATTATTTTATAAACATAAATTTAATGAGTATTTCATTTAAATCAAAATATCTGTCCGATAGGTAAAATTTTTTGTAGTGAGTGAAAAGATGTGAGATTAAATGCCATTTTTATCAAAGGGAATGGCTTAGGAAATATTAAGGTTATTTTTTTGTTTTGTAACTCATTAAGTTTTTGAGTAAGAAAACCTTACCAACTATAGTGGTCCAAGTTTTTAATTAAAACTTTGATGAACTCTTCTCGTTGTCATTTCTACATGGACTCTACATATGTTACAGGGTCGATGGGTACATACAACAAGCACATAATAGTCATGGACAAAATATAGGTTGGCATCGCTTTGACACAAACATGAGCTAGTAGTAAAGTATAATAATCATTGTGCAGATAGTGTACACGTTAAAAAAAAAAAGGGAAAACATGGGGTCCATGCTCGTGGATGCCCATACTGGGTTCATGTGGATTCTAGGGTTTTATAACAGTGATGGAAGCCAAATTAACATGGAGTGGTTTGTACTATTGCATGGAAGCAAAAGAGAATGACAGAAAGGAAAAAAAAAAAAAAAGCTTCTAGATGATTGGGTTAACTAGAACTAAGGTAGGGACTAGCGAGAATGAAGTTGAGCAAACTCAGGTTGTAGACTTTGAAGTTACTTTACTCATTTAGGGATTCTTCTTCCTTTTGAATAGAAAAGGAATTAAATGCATGGACCCATAAAGTGATTGGTAACAGTGATTAGTGTATTACGATTTCAAAAGCATAGCGATTTCAGGAATACAGGCAAAATTCACATCCTAGAATCTCCACTTAGAGAGGACTTTAACCTTTGTATTCTCTGCGGTTCGAAGGAGTGAAAACTTCTTACAACTCTTTTACATATCAAGAAAAGGAATTAAAGGGACCCCAATTTGACATGAACCACACTCATAAGGTCCTACCATTTGGTGGTTCTGGTCTCTACCAGGCCAGTGTGTGTGAGTGAGTAAGGATGATAATGTTGTCCCTCTTGTGAAGATAAAGTGATCCCCACACTGCATCTTATAATGGTATATCTCAATTCATAGTGAATATACCCCGGAAACAGAAATTCTCATAATACTTGAACTAGAGTTACATGTACTATTTTCATCTTGTGTCTGACAAAAGATCACACAGCATATGAAATTGTTAGTACCTTAACTGTACTGCATGATCATGTTAAGGTACTTTAAACCAACACTAGCTTGGCAAGTGATTAATGATGATTTGAAAGTGCTACATTGTAATCGAGTCAAGGTTTTGAATTTTGACTACTTGATTACAAAACAAGATCTAAGTAACTCTCTTCATTTTCTAACTCTCTCTTTTGATATTGAAAGTGAAATTTGATTTCATCAGCTGTCTATAACCACAACTTGAGACTTCTTCCAGCTATACAAATTAGCATGCTCTATGTTTATTTTCATTTTCTCCTGTTCATCAGAGCATATTAACCTATGTTTGGAACAAAAGAAAGAAAATAGGAGACAAAGAACTCATATTTGTTTGAAGAGAGAATGAAGAGAAAAGTTAGAGAGAAAACTCAAGAAACAAAAAATTCAAAATTTTCTCTCTAAGTTTTCTCTTCAATTCAAATTTTAAAATTTTCTCTCCTCTATCATTTTCTTTCTGCTCATCCAAACAAAGGGTAAGTGTTGGATTTATTTAGTTAGCGTCTCCCTTATAATCCATGAGCTTAACATTTGGTTCACGATACCTATAATGAGTACAGTTCCTTATTATGCAATTATACGTCTGTTATAACTTTTAACTTAATAGTAAGTATTTGATCTTATAAGTACTAACGTGTCTATAATGGATGCAGCTAGCCCTTAATGCTTGGTGCAATTATGAGACACTACAAATAATAATAATAAAGTTACACCTAGCAAAACTTAGATTTTTCAACCATCAAAAGATGATGGTGAAAACAGACACGATAAATTGACTATGAGGTAGTAATACAAAATTAATTACTAAGTGTGGCAACAAAATGGTAGGGTATAGTCCAAGATACATATGGTGCTACCCTCGTGTGCGTGGCCTTGTCTTTGAACATACATTGAGGGCCACCCTTCTAATTTCTTCGGTGGCTCCAATGAAAGTACAGCAAGCATTCCCATCGGTAACACTAATTTAATACAAAACCCCTTTCAGCATTAAATCTGTGTACACCAGCTGTTACAATTTCTTTGGTATTAGAATTTGTTCAGGTGAAAAAAAAAATTGTGCGTATTTTTCAAGTAACATCTTTTTCTGGATAAGATATAATTGGGAGGATATTAAATTTCTAGCACAAGTTGTGGATTGGACCCCAACAAAGAAAAAATATATTCAAGGCGTGGTTCAGACGAGAGTAAATAGGTGCAAGCAAAAACCAATCAATGGAAAGCGAGAGGGAGAGTGAGAGGGAGAGAGGTCATGGTCTTTGTCGGGTGAACCACGGACATGACCCAGATGAAGTGGACCAGTGGTGGCTGGGACCATCAAGGGTGATGGTGGGTTGAGTTTGACAAAGACATTGGAAAGGGATTAAAGGGAAGAAAATTCCTTTTACAGACCAAATATTTTCTCTCTCTTTTCTGTTTTTATAACTTTTTTAGAATAATTGTACATATTCTTAGTTTATCTTTATAATAATATTTTTAATTATTAAATAAAATAAATATTGAATGTCTTTTATATTTTTAAAATATTAAATTCTTTACTTTTTTATTTAGTATTTACTTTATTAAATATTAAAAATAATTTTTAGAAAGAATAGCAAAACTTATTTTTTTATTAAAAAAATTTAGGTTGAGAAGAGGTGCTCTAGTCCAAGATTAGGGTAAGCTCACGAGCCACCACTAAAAAACAAGTAGCTGAAGAAAAGACCGAAACTTGTAATTATCAAGTTGTAAATATGTTCATTTACCACTTAGCCCACTCTTTGTTAGTTCTGTTTTTATATTTTGTTTGATTACTTTTATTGGTTTTGGTGATTGATTGGATGATGTCAATGAACCTTTGCCATTCATCAGTCTATTATATATTGAAACCCTTTTTAGGTCCTTTTTGTGTTTGATGCACCGTATAGATGAAAACTGCCTGAGATCAGTTGGCTATTAATAGGAATTCATTAATAGAGTTTTATCCTCTCTTATGATGACTGCTGCATGCACCTTTAACATGTGTGTATGATGGGTCTGAGTTGGTGTAGTGCCTATTTGGCTAAAATCAATTGTATGCCAAAATGTGCTTTAATTTTAAGGAAAAGGAGAAATAATTCTCATAGAATTTGTCTAAACTCAAGTATTTACAAATGGTTGTGGCTGTATCTAAATTTAACAAATAAATAAGTAAATAAATAGGTTTAACAAATTATACATAACACCACTCAAATGTAATTATATAGAATGAGATATAATTATATACACAGAGAATTTTCGGTAAATACACTTATAATATACATGAATTTTAAATAAATTTTAAGTCTTACACATTATCATAAGTATATCCAGTATTAACATTTTGTCCTATACAGAAAATATTTTTCTACATAATAAATTTATAGTAAGGTAGTTATTTGAACAGCATTACTCTTAAATAAAATAAGAATTTTATTGACATGTATCTTTAAGAGCATAAGTTAAAGAATCAAAAATAGAAATTATTAAATAAAAAATAAAAATATTTAATGTCTTAAAAATATAAAATATATTTATTATTTTCTTTTTAAATAATTATAATAATTTAATAAAAAATAATAAATTCTATTTTTTATTTCTTTTGCCTGTTTCTTAACGACCCATATAATAAATCTTGCGAACCTTTTTCTTGTTCTTGCTTTGACTAATGAGTTATTGGGAATTAAAAATTAGAAAGTGTCGTTGGTTAATGGTTAGATAACTTGAATGCACAAAGGTGTAGGCATGACAATTGGGTGGGTAGGGGTGAATTTTTTTCTACTCTTATCCCACCTCGCATCCTCTATTTTGTATGAGAACTCTTTTCTATGGATTTTGAATAAAAAAAATTTAAACTCGCCCCGTAACATAAATAGAGAATTCGTATCTTACTTGCATATATGATTATTCTAGTTTATAAATTCATAAAATAATCAATTAAAATATATAAAAAAATTATAATATGATATAAATTAAAATATATGTTTTAAGAAAAATACAAACTCTAACAAGTTAGAAATTAAACAAGTTAATAACATAATTATTTCTTTTTTAATATAATAACATGATCAATTTTAAATATAATAAGGTCATAGAAATTAAAATATTAGATATGAAGTTAATAAAGAAAATAAAATCTAGCACTTGCTCTTACATAACTCTTTATCATGTAAACAACTCTTTACCATTCTTTTCTTTATCATCATTAATTGTAATATAATATATAAAAATAAAAAAAATTAAAAAAAATTAAAATATTAAGAGTACAGAGGCGGGACGGGACAGATCATTTCAAATTCGAATCCGTCCCATCCCACAAGTGAAATGAATCCTAATCTATCCTGCTTCGTGTTAGAGCGAATATTAAACTCACCTCACATGGGACGGGATAGGTTGGGTTCTCAAGAATCGAGATATATTTGTCATGCCTACAAAGGTGGGTCCATGAGGAACAGAAGTGGGCTTATCATGAAAATTAAGTGTGCACCGAAATACCTGCTAGCATGTCTCGCAAAAACCTGTCCCGCATGGGACAGGCTGGGTTGGATACCCACATATCGAAATATATTTGTCATGCCTAGAAAGGTTGGTCCATGAGGAAGAGAGGTGGGCTTATCATGAAAATTAAGTGTGCACCGAAATACCTGCTAGCATGTCTCGCAAAATACCATGCCAGTCCCCATCAGCGTGCATGCTCTCTTTTGGTCCCTCATTTCTGCATTAAAAACTCAACTTCATCGTCCTTTGTTCGTGCGCATGTCCTCTCTTATTTATTTCTCCAACAATTCTTGCTTATTTTCGGTGCAAGAATTTCTTTTATTATTTAATAATTATCCATAATCTTAATACTATATATATATATATATATACGTGTGTGTGTGTGTGAATCTATAAAATAATGAAGTAAGTAATAAGAAGACCAGTAAAAAGAGTGAAAGGAATAAAATATCTTTGAAAATGATTAAGACTCGTATTTATAGGTGACTCTTTGCTTTTCGAAAATAACCAATTTTGAGGCTAAGGTAACCCTCTCCATCGATGACTTTAATTGAGACATTGTTCGCTACTTTATGCATGTTTGGTATGGGTATTACAATGTTATATAAAACCTTTTCTTACAAGTTACACTTAGGATCACTTTGATATGCGATAAAAATAAAAATAAAATTTTGATGGATGAGTTTTGTATAGAAAACATTTCAGAATTATATACTCTCATAGTTTTGTAACATACTATCATGGGGGTTAGCTTCCTTTTCTTTTTTCATCCTCTTTTGCTATGATAGTATGATATTGTTGACATTACAAGACCTTTCAAAGCGATAGTATAAAAATGCACCCCCCCCCTCCAAAAAAAAACCGGGAGTACAACTTAAATAAAAGGACAACAAAGCAAAAACAATACAACTATTTATGAATAGTTTACGACTTATTCTATTGAAGTCAAGACTCAAGAGGCCCATGTTAGGGTATCAAATGGTCCCAAATTATATTGTGAAAGGGGTCCAAAACAGTTGTTTGGTCATGGCCCATATTATAATTGTCCACCCATTGCTCTAAAACTAGATAGGTGTTGTCTTTAGCAAAAAGATAAAAGAAAGTATAGGCCCAAAAAAACAATAGTGTTTGGGATTAAAAAAAAACTGAAAGAGAAATAGTTTTTGTCTTGAAGCTTTTAACTTTTAACAAGCACTTCCACTGTTTTAAAATTTTATAGAAATCTTTTTTCAAAAAAATTGAGAAAAGCATACTTCTTATCAACTTCATCAGCCACAGGCCACCATGGGCCTTGTACATGAGGTTATTATCCAACAGAACTAACATGGGTTTGGACTAACTGAACTATTTGGCCCATCCACGGAATTTCCTCCTTGGATTTCAATTTCATTATATATATCGTTTATTTTCTTTGTTATGAAATTCATCACACAACTAACCAAATAATCTTAACTTGAGCATTTTAGCTCTCATTTTGTACGCTGTATAAGAGATGAATTATATAATGTAATTAATATTTTCTATCTTAATATAATATTTAGACAATATACTAAATAACATAATATTTAATTAAAATAATTTTATCTAATATTGACCTTATAATAAATAGGGATTATATTATTTTTATTTTATATAATTTTATATTGTTAATTTTAAATAAAATTATTTTTACCAAATAAGTTGTTATCTAATTTTTTATTTAAATATTATATAAAAATAAATAATATAATTATATTATATTATCTATATATTGTATAACATACCAAATGGAGCATTTGTGCATTTGGGGTTCAAACTCAAGGAAGAGGAAACACTCACTTATTACAAAGTGGGTGACACCAAGCCAAAAGCTTGATGTCTTAACTATAGATTTTTTAAATTAGATTACGAACCTATGTGTTTAGCTCCGAGAGTTAGGATTTGTTAGATGAACAAGATAAGAGTGCGTTTAAATTTAGCAGTTTTTTTTAGCTTACCCATTTTTGGCAACTAAATTGGCTCGTAAGGTGGTGAACTTAATCAAAGTTTAATTAAATCCATACATATAGTAAAATTGATATAAATCTAATAAATATTATTGATTAGATACATTGATCATTAACCCAATTCAAATTAAATTAGTCTAATTAATATTATTAGATAAGATACATTGTAACACCAACTCAATTTAAGTAAAATTACTATTATCATATTTCACTCTCTTAAATTTTCTCTCATAATTTATTTAATTCATACTCGTTATATTTTTTAATTATTATAATTTTATTTTGCTTGAAATTCTTTTTTATTGCTTCCAAAATCTGAGTTGATTAGATTGATAGCTCATACGATAAAATGGCCAAATGGACTTTGTTTATGAAGGGACGACTAGCTCTACTTAACTTTGCATATACGCAATGGTAAAAAAAAAAAAAAGAAAGGGGAATACTAGAACCAAGGATCCAATGAATGTCCATCTGCTAGCTGGGTTTTCCTTTTTTTTTTTTTTGTTCTTCACCTTAATGAGCCTGAACTCTTTCTTTTTCTTTTGTATTTTCTCAAGAATGAGCCTGAACTCTAGGTGCAAGTTATCTCTTTTATGCCATTGATAGGGCCAAACTCCATGATAGAGCCAACTACCAAAGAAAAGGGAGAGAATGTCAATATAAAATTAATCACCAAGTTGTGGGTTCAGGCTTGGTTTAAGTGGCAACAATATTTGTCTTGAAATATCCCACACCTGAGATCAAGACCTGGTGAAAACTGCATCCCATCCCTCTCTCCCTATCCCCTGGCCTCTTGACCAAACAAAAAAACACTTTGACATGTTTTTCTCTTCAGCATTTCAGGCCAATAAAAGAGATGTCTTTTCTGCCTTCATTTTTTTTTTTTGCAAAAAAGATTTTATGAAAAAACGATTTTATATAAAATATTTCTGTTTTCATATTTTTTTTAAAATAAAAAGAAAAAAAAGATTTTATATTGTGTTAGAACCACGACAAAGAAAAAGTATGTTGGGCTTCAAAACTAAGACTATAACGAGTTTTGTGAGACAACTTTTGGGCTCTGAAGAAATTATCAACTCATCAACTGCCTAACCAAAGCATTTTCTGATGGACTATCTCTTTACTCTGGTTTCTAGAATCAAAATTGTATATGAGGAAAACAAAAGAGAGAGAAAATAAAAATTTTATGATTTCTATACACTCATTATTTCATACCGTTAGATTGTTGAAGTTTTAAAAAATTATTGAAAAAAGAAATGGAGTCTGGGAATAGAAAAGAAAACTGATAATGCATTTAGGGAAAAAAATAAACAAGATTTAAGCTGTGTGGTATCGACTTTATAAAATAAAACAAAAGTAATGCTACATACACAACTATATATGTGAATTCCTAAAATTCTAACTTAATGCCTTTTTTTTTATAAATGAAAAATGGTTTGAACCCTTACACATAAGAAATATAAAATGTTATCTGAATCCTTTTACCGTCAACCTGCAATGACATTCTAACTCAATATTTTTTTTTGGTATGAGTGTAACTTTTTGTGTTTACAACTTAGTCTTTACATTCTAAGGTTAGGCCTGAAAAGGGGCCAATTCTTAAGGTATTTGGATGCATTACATAGGGTTCAGATTACTTTTTGAAATAAAAATCTAACAATGCGCTTTTACCTCCATTAGCTGCTCCTGAAAACTGCTAAACCTCCAATTTCCAATTTATCCGCATTTGTTTCCAGTTTGCTTTCAGCTGCAGCTTTTAACCATTTCTAAACAGAGATACTCAGTTCATATAGAAAAGAAAAGAAACTTGGGTTAGCTGTTATTAGGTGAACATGTCTGCAGAAGAGTTCACGAAAATGGAAGATGGTGGAGTTCTCTTGCAAAGGGATTCTTGGCTTTGCGGTTCTCCTGAGACAGTTCAAATCACACAGAAGGTACATATCTGCATCGACGAATCTTGAGCTAAAATTTTGAAAGGGTCATACAGTATTTTGACAGTATCTGAGAGAGCAATATGTAATTTTTTTTTTTCAAGTATTCATGTGAAGTTTACAAAATATCTGATACTCAATCAGTATCTGCAACGCATTATCTACCTTAAATAGTGTGACTTTCATTTACTTTATGCAATTGTGGTATTGTAAATTGAATTGAGTTTCAATGTTATTACTTACCAAAACAAGTTAAATAAAGAATCACATCCCTGTGCGTGTGTCTTACTCATTCTGTCTAACAGGTAATTGCAGAAGTGATTGGGACATATTTGTTAGTATTTACAGGGTGTTCCTCGGTGGTTTTGAATAAAGTGGAAGAGTAGAGGGACAATAACGTTTCCTGGAATTTGTGTGTTATGGGGTGTAGCAGTAATGGTCCTGGTTTATGCTCTTGGCCACATTTCCGGTGCTCATTTTAACCCTGCAGTCACTCTCACCTTCGCCATCTTTGGTCATTTTCCTCTGAAACAGGCATGCTATTCATCACTTAACTTACTCAAATTCAACTGGTTTATCATGCTTATTTTATTATGTCAATATTTCTCGTTAATTTTGAGAGTCAATACTATTGTTTTTGTTCTTGGGTTGTGAATTTAACAACTCATGAGGGGTTGAATTGGTTCTTTAAGTTTAATAATAGAAAATTTAAAAATTAAAAATTATGTGAATGAAACATAAGAAAATATGAATGTTTGAAAATAAAAAAGATAGGGACAAGATGTGCTTAGCAAGTTTATTCTAGTTCAATTATAATCCGTGAATTACATCTAGTCCTAAACAACAGCTTGAGATTTTCTATACTATTGAAAAAACGAAAAGAGATATAACTCGTTTGGTACACAGTATAAGAGATATATAATATAATATAATTAATACTATTCACATTTAGGCAAGATACTGGATAATAATTTATCCGGTCAAAATAATTTTATCCTGTATTGGTTGTATAAGATTATATAAGATAAAATAATTTGATTCCTATTTATTATAGTGTTAAAGCTAAATAAAATTATTTTCATCAGATTGGGCAGGGGCTAAGATCTATCCTTGCTAGTGGGACATTGTACCTTCTCTTTGATGATCTAGAAGAAAATTCTTATTTTGGAACTGTACCAGCAGGATCCCATCTTCAATCTCGTCTTTGAGATCCTCGCAACATTTTTCTTGATGTTTGTTGTCTCTGCTGTATCCACAGACAACAGAGCAGTGAGCATTCTCAGTTTCTACTTATAATTAATACGTTTTTCTTTCATTTCTTTTGGTTTCAACACTGTTTTGCCATACTCAAATGAAGCCATTAGCATAGTGCCAAAGATAACATATATAGTGGAATTCTTTCTTTCTGGTCTAGCAATAATATTATTTAGATTTTTTTAAATATCATCATTTGGCTTTTGGCATATGAAATAGCTCCTCAAGTTCTTTTTTTTTTTTATTATTATTTTCAGATTGCAGAAATGGCAGGGATTGCTATTGGGATGACAGTCTTAGTAGACGTCTTCATTGTTGGGTAAAATATATATATATATATATATAGGGAAAACAGCGAAAGCACCCCTTTCCTTAAAAGCAGTCTAGAGCAAGCTAGACATAAAATATTTCGTTCTTTTAATCATTTAAAATATGCTTAGAATAAAAATTTTATGAATTAATTTGATTTATAAATAAAATTTTTATATTTGAAAAATTATAAAATTATAATTAATTTGATTTAGAAATTCATTAAATTTAAGTTATGTGTATTTAAAAATTCACTCAAAATTGGTTTGATTTGAGTGGATTTTAATTCAATTGATAATTTTAATTTTATTAATTTATTTACTAATTTAATCTAAGTAAAGGTAATAAAGTAAATTATTGAAATAAAATAAATTCTAATAATATTTAAAGAAGGCATGGCAATGAAACGAGTAGGGACGAATTTTTATCCAATTCAACCTCGTCCCACACCTATCAAAATAATACATAACACGCTTCGCTAGTCTTGAAAATCAAACCTTGAACCCACCCCTTGTAAAAATATTGAAAACCTGCACTCTATTCACCTCGTTTTGTATTCATCAATTTTTTAAATGAATTTATATTATAATCAATTATAATATTAAGAATCAATTATATTTTCGTATAAATTAAAAGAAATGTCTTCGTAAGTATATTTTTATTAGTTTTATTCATAATTTAAAAAATAAATTAATATAATAATTTTTAAATTAAAATATATTTTAAATATAAATTTAATATAAATAAAGTGTATTGGGCAGGGTGAGGGAGTTGACCCCAAACTCGCACCCAACTTACTCTCCAATGGTAAATAATTCTAACTCTCACCAAACCTCACGGATGCGAGTAGAAACTCGCATCGTGTGAGGCGATGTGGGGTTGGATACATGCAGAACAGGTTAAAATTATCATGCTTACTTTGAAGTATTCCAAACATAAAATTTGATTTACAAATCAAATCAAATCATATTTTTTATAAGGAGTTTCAAACATAATAATTAATTTTTAAATTGAATTAATTCAAATCAATTTCATTTTTAATGATTCCAAACACAATTTTAAGAAAATCATGATTTCTAAAAGCTACCAATATTTTCATGTCTGTGAGGGCTAGGAAAAGCAGAGGGAAAAGAAAAAAAACAAAATGAATGAATGAATTGGTGGATACAAAAATTAGTACTTGATTTTTTTTTCGGAGTTTATATGTCATTCTATGCTAAAGTGGCAAAATTTTGTGGCCATTATATCATTTACACATTCTTTGACTTGATCATCACTTTTCTTGTAGCCCGTTGGCTTTCTTAGTGGAAAAATGTTTGAAGAGGCCAAAAAAATTGACACATGAATCAGATTTCTCTTTGTTTTACTTTTTGTATTGGAGATACACAAAGTCGTTTCATATCCACTTCATCCATCAATATTAACACGGATAGCCAAATATAATTACTTGTTTCTTGTATTCGAGATACACGAGTCATTTCATCCACTTCATTTATGTTAACACGGATAGTGATATATAATTCTTTCTTACATAAAGTTTAATTTTGACATATTATCATTGTAAAAAATTTTATAATATCATTCAATAATTAATTATTAAATTATTAAAAAAATTTGACTATAAAATAATTATTTAAAAAGTCAAACACTTAGTAACATATAATTATATGATAGTATAAAAAAAGTCTTTATTTTTTTCCCACAACTAGTCTTCAAATTTTACTGTTAAAGTTAACCACTATGTTTTGGAGAAAAAAAAAAAAGAATAACAACACAACTGATTTTATGCAGCAAACCGTGTCCCCCAATATGCAGCAAATGTTGGGTATAATGAAGATTGGATAACAAATGTGCCTTATAAGTGCATACATTCCCAGAATTTTTCTGTCATAAAAAAAAATGCATACATTGACATTTAATGGTATCATCTTCAACTCAACCATTAATTTTTTTTTCTGAATTATTCTCAGGCTTGGTAAATGTAACTCTTATATAAATTATTTGAAAATATATTTATAAAGAAGTAGAAAATCCATTTATCAAACCATGTAATATCATGTGTAAATTCAAAAGTGGAATATAAAAATGGCATGGTCAATTCACTAAGATCGCTACCTGCCCCAGTGTCTTTTTATGTCCAATCTTTCTTGAGTTACAAATTGACCAGTATAAAGTCTCTTCATGTTCATGATTTGGAACACGAATTATATATAATATTTATATAGCCTTGCTTTTGTTTCTCTCTTAGAGTCACGCCATGTAAGAAATAGATATGAGCTTATCAGTTTAAACAGTGGGTAAAACATGGAGTCACATGAGAGAGAATGGGAAATAACATGATTTTGTCACTTTCCTATGGCAAATGAAGAAGTGTGAACAATATGTGGGCATTTTTGTTACCAATCACCTTTGCCATAAGCTATATTGACACCTGCCCCTAAGCCCACCTTCTTTTTTGGTTTATTCTTCGAAATTATTGGGTTCAGATGAAGATCATCGACTTGATATAATGGGGATCTTTGATTCTCTTTGTGGTGCCACATGGGTAGGGTCTCTTTGTATGTCATTGTTTTTGATACATGGAATTTTGATACAAAGTGGAACCCTAGTTCGTTCCTTTTCGTTATCATTCTTTTTGACCAAACAGATAGAGGCAAAAAGGAATTTCTTCTATATTAGGTAGGTTTTTCAGATCAATTTGGCTGGTTCGATCAAGTTCTTTTTATATGGTTTTTTATTTCTATGTTACCCTTCTTTGATGTTAATGATTCATGGATGTGGTATAGTGGCTAGTTTGTAATTTATTATCTAGTAGTACTTTACTTTCTAGATAGCACTATTTAATTCATACAGCAGCAGAACAATATCTTTTAAAATTTGTGAAGTTACTGTTAAACTGACAGTTGAAGAGAAAGTATGAGACTTGGTGATGGGCTAAAAAGTGCAAACCAAAGAAGTTTTGGTGAGATCTGACTCTAGATAGTATCAAGTACCTAAAGGGACTTGTGTTATTTAAATTAAGGCTCTCGAGTAGAAATCATTGTATTTAAGTTGAAAATGACCTGATTGATAGCAACATTAACACTACAACATAATTAACATTTAGCAAAATTTAAAAAATGTTGCTAAATTAAGAAAAAGTGTTGCTATTTATTAACATTAACAATATTTTGACAAGTGTTCTCTTAGACCTTGTTTGTAATTACATTTTTTACATCATTAATTTATTTTGTAAACATTATCATTTTCTAAAAGTGTAGCTAGAAGTGAAAAATGTTGCCAAACGTACTTTCAACGACATATTGTAAGTGCTAGTCCAACTTAAAAGATATGGCTAATTTTGTGGCAATCAAAGCAAATACAAAAGAAATAGTTTATACTCATTAAAAGGAACTAAAAGTTTAGTACATAATGATTGGAATTAGATCCAAATCTTTGACAAAAGTTTAGTATTTGTACTCAAATAGTGTACTAGTGACTAAATGATGTAATTAAAGGTCTTTTCAATATATGTTTATAACTTGACAGTCTGTACTAAGTCCTAGTGAAGTTACTAAAGATCAACGACATCTCTAGCCAAATTGCTCAACCCAACTAAAGACATGGAAAAGCAGCTTTTGATGTGAAGATCTTGCAAGAAATAATAACATCCAATACAAGGGTGTCAATTTTTCATAGTATCATCATAAAATTTAGGTTTAATTGCAAGTTTGATCCTCCTAATTTAGTAAAATGAACAATTTTGTTCTCTTATTTTAAAAATTAATTATTTAGTGTGAGAACCTTAAAAAAGAATCAAAAGAGAAAGAATGTGAAATATGTGAAATAGTGTTGTGTGTGAGAGTGAAAAAAGTGTCGTGTGTGAAAGTGACAGAGTGAAGGAAAAAAAAGAAACAAGACACATTAAATGTAGGTTATTGGGAGATTGATCATTAATGAAAGTAAAAAAAAAAAGAAAGAAAGTCATTAGCTGATGACATTAAAGGTGAAGGAAAGATAGCATTAATAAGCCATCAATTGATGGCTTTTAATGATAATATATAGGCATGAAGATGAACGTATGCGTTATGAGACTAAATAATAACAAATTGAGTTTCCGTTTCACAATTTGATGCAATTAATTATGATAACACTAGTTTGAGGTCATTTATTATTTTATTTTGACACACTACATATATACATATATATATATGTATATATATATATATATAAACAGACATCATAGTCATATTCGCTTACAGTCTCAAAATTAACAGCACTACTTAGTTCTCCTTCTGCTTAAGGAGTCCTAAGCCAGTTTTTTAGTACATGATCAACACAAGTTGCAGATTCATCTGCCTGCTATATTGTTTAAAACTTTTATTCAGTGGTAGAGGAAGTGACTGAAGAGGTCACAGTCCTCTTAACTCTCATAAATTTTTTTAGAGTTTTTTTAATATACATATATTTTTTAATATAATTACATTAAAAAGTATTTTGACTTTTTAAAATAAAATTTTTGGCTTCGCTTATCCTTTTACCACTCTTGTAAATAGTTATTTGCTTTAAATATTTGCTGGTAGTATGGTTAGCTTGATTAATATGCCCTTTATCTATGGTTTCATTGTAACTAAAATAATTTGGGTATGAGCTTGCTTTTATCCATCATATTAGATATATTTGGGAAAATAACTATGTATATTTTATGTGAAATAAACTTCCATAGAAAATGGTTGCTATCTTTTAATTACTAAACGAACAAGAGTTTTAACCCCATATTTTATATTTTTTGTTTAAAATATTTTTGAAGTAAATATCCTTTTCTATAAAATTTTATAATTTCCCAAAAAACAAGAAAATAAAAATTAAAAGTATTCATCATTTTTATTTAAGTTTCAAAAAAAATCCAAAATTTTAATTCAAGACTTTCAAAAGAAGAAAAAAGAGGGGAAAAATGAAAAAGATATTTGCCCACTTTGGGCTAAATGAACAAGGCTTGTTTTAAAACCCATAGCCATTTGTGGCTGTTTTCACTCCTAGCCCATTACAGAGGCTTTGTGCCCTTTTTTCCGAAACCCATGACCATTTCTAGCGTTGCCGGTTGTGGATAGAGGACTTGGCACAGTGAGGAAGGAGACGAGAGGAAGAAAGAACGGACAGCAGAAAATGGGGCACCGTCGATAATCCGCTACAGAGGTAGTGGTTTCAATCATCCTTCAAGTCTCGCTATGCTTCAGAGTTTTCATTTTTCTTTTAATTTTTGTTTTTGTTTTTATAGAAAAGTTTATGTCCTTGGTTTTTGGGGTTTGTGAATTTTGATGTTGGATAATACAAATATGGTGTTATGCCTAGAATTTTGCCTTCCTTCTTCTTTGGCAAAGGGGCACATTCATTACAAAAATGGAGTGTGTTGATAGCAAATTCTGGGTGAAGATGTAGGATTCCATTTGAAGGTAGATAGAAGGGCTGCGTTGGTTGAATATGCAGCACTTCTGAGAGAACTAGCTTCGTGTATTTCTTATTACATGAAAAGTTTCCGCGTGGGCAATAAAGGGGGAGTGAACGGATGCTGGGCTAAAGTATCTGAACTGTTTCAAGGGGAAGGTGTGAGTGGCAGTGATTTTATTGGGATGTGGGCTCGAGTATTTCAATTTCCAGCTCATTTGCACCCCTAGTTCCCTGTTACTTTGCTCTCAGTCTGCTAAATTTGTTTGTCTCTATAATGATTATTTTCCTTGATTTTCTGTGAGCTTCTTGTTTAAGATGTTAAGGGTGGCCACATTTTTGTTTGGAAGTTGTTGAAGAAAATCATGCTTGATATATGTGTCTTGTACGGTGGTCAGAAGGTGGTGTGGTAGTACTGTAGCAGGTAGTATTTTAATGGACTTACTTACTTTTGTGCTTGATATTGTGGTGCAACTTACACAGTTGCCTTGTGTGACCTGTGAAATGTTAATTCAAGATGAGGATGAGATTCATTTTACAGATTCTCCACCACTTCCAGGTAATATTTCAGCTGAAGCAATCTGACTGAAGCCTGCTTATATGCAATGCTGGAGTGTAATGTGTAAATTTTGGAGTAGCTGATCTATTTGACAAAAATGAACACCGCCCAAGTTATTGCATGCCAGCCCGGGATTTATGTGAAAAATATATCTCAGTTGCACCAGCTTCCTTCTAAACTATGTCTTTTACCAATGAATACCAATCCTTGCTCTAGTACTTCCCTAAGCCTAAGATCAAAACCTTTATTTGGCTTGCAACGTCTTCCCATTTCAAAATCTCAGGAACCTCTCCATGTTTGCTTTGCGGGTGGAAAAGGAATGATGGAAAATAGTGATGAGGTAATGCATCTTTTGAGTTATACAATTTAATATGTTATTATGCTATAACTTATAGTAAGCATGCTTGTAATGCTTTATGAAATGCTGGAGTGTAATGTGTGAAATTTGGGGTTCCTGATCTATTTGACAAAGATGAAAACCACCCAAGTTACTGCATGCCAGACTGGGATTTATGTCAAAAACATGTCTCAGTGGCACCATCTTCCTTCTAAACCTTGTGTGTTTAGAAGGAAGATAGTGCAATGAGATATATTGCTTAATGTTCACTTTTCCAAGGCCAAATTAAATAGGGGTAAATTCCTTTCAACTTAGGTTTATGTGTGCTTTGCCACTTAAATTTTTTCTCACAGCAATTTACCCCCTTAAAACTAGAAAAACATTTTTTTTAATTAATTAATTTATTTTGCTTGTTTAGCTCTTGTACTCATTTATTTGCTGGTTTTGGTTGATGCTCGAGTTGCTAGGAGTTTGATCATTGGTTAACAATAAAAAAAATGTGCTATTTAGTTTGAGATGCATGTGTATAAATTGTTACAATAAAAAACTAAAGGTATGCACTGCACATAAACCTAAGTTGCAGGAGGCTTGGTGCATTTTACCAAAGGAAAATGCTAGATAGCCAAAATTAATTTGACAGATTATGAGCCAATATGAGTTGACATTGTTATTGGCTCTTGGATAGATGAGTGATTCCTATCACTTTACCTTATCCAACAACTACCCTTAAATCTGGGTAAATTAAATTTTGTCAATTTCTGGCTGTCTAGTACTAGTCTTTACTAAAACTATACTTAGAAGTAGCCCAAATAGGTAGAATAGAATAGACCAGAAGCGGCCCTTTTCAATATCACTTAAGCGCAAAGGATTGTCAGTTGTGACTAACTTATTCTGTCATGAATCTCTGTGAAGTAGAGGAAATTTGTAGCTTAGATGCTTTTAACTTGATTCATTGAGAACTACTTTTTAGCTATATATATATATATATATATATATATATATATATATATATTTTGGTTTCCATATTTCTACATTTTACTAAACATTATAAATGTAATCAGAATTCCCCATGGAAAGCTCTTGAGAAGGCTATGGAGAAATTTAAGGGTCAATCAATCGAGGATGTATTACGACAGCAAATTGAAAAAGGAGAATACAATGATAATGGGGGTAGTGGGGCAAAGCCACCAGGAGGTGGCAGCGGTGGTGGTCCTGATGACGCTGGTGGATCAGAAGATGAAAGCTTTGCTGGGATGTTGGATGAGAATCTCCAAGTGGTCTTAGCAACTTTTGGCTTTATATTTCTGGTATTTTCTTTCTTTCTCTGTGTGTGTGTATATGTGGGTGCGTGTATGAATTCGTACTTTATCTTTGTTCATCAGAACTCTTAAGCATCCTGTATTTTGTTTTTGAAACTCTGAATCGTGAAAAATGAAAGGAGAAAGGTTTAAGTGGAAGTAGCTACGAAAAAAATGGTAGTAATTGTGTGTGTGATTAAGGAGGATGACTGCCAAGTTAAACTGCATTAATCTAATGTAAATCACTGATGCTGGTGGTGGCTAATTGCCAATGTCCTTAGAGTGTATGAGGCTTTTGAGCTTGAAATATGTTCATATGCAAACTTCTGATGGGATAGGAGTCACCTTGGACATCGTTAACTGGGTTGATAGGTCATAAGCGCCATTCCTCATTTCTTAATATTCAAGCTCTACATTTTTTTCAGTATATTTATATCATCACTGGTGAGGAACTTACGAAGCTAGCTAGGGACTATATCAAGTATCTATTTGGAGGAAATCAGAGTGTTCGACTGAAGCGTACCATGTACAAATGGGGACAATTCTACAAGAGCTTGACAGAGAAGAAAGAGGTTGATAGGTATTGGTTGGAGAAGGCTATTCTCAATACCCCAACATGGTGGCACGACCCTGATGATTACCGAGAAGCTGTTAGGAATTACATGTTATCAAATTCAGATAAATCAAATTCTCAATACCCTGATGAATAGTTTTTCTAGACTTCTGTATCCCCCCCCCCTTTCATTGGTTTTCCCTCAAGATTGTTGAATCTTTCTAGATTTTGTATTTGTATCATCATGCATTGCCCTTCCTTACATTTCTTTTTCGCTCAAGATTAATGATGCTAGGACGGCAGTTATGCTAAGTTTATATGAACTACTGTGGTTTCTCAGTTTCTCTGTAAACATTTGCAGGACATTCATTATCATTCTTTGTTGTCTGATTTTTCATGTGAAAACCACTTGTTTAAGTACTTACCCTACTGTCATAAACCATATAAATTGCAGTAATTTGCGCTATTTAGAATACTTGAGTATCCATACGACCAAATTCTTGGCAGCAAATAGCTTAACTTGATGAATGGGCACATGTTATAAGCGCTCATGATAGTTCATTATTTTTTATGCTAATCAGATTCCATATGGCTATTATCTTCATCATTCAGCATTGCAATAGGAGTTGAAGCATTTGTTGTACAGAAACAGGCGAAGTATTTTTAGGTATGATTTAACAAGGTATTAATTTCCTTGTACTTCAGTATGATTTTGCAACATTTTGATTTCCTTGTATTGTAAGTATAAGCCTGAAAATTTTCAACTCATCACTCAACTTTGAGCGAGGTTCTCCATTTTAAAAGATTGTGATTATTAATTAATGACGAGTTCTAATAGGGAGAGAAAAAGAAAGCTCTATGGAATTTTTGTTAAGACGAATAAATAAAGGATGGATGGTGGTGAAAACTTTGAATTTGTATGCAAAATGTGAAAGAAACTTCTAGACAGGGATGCAGCATTGAGGCTAGAAACATCTAAGGCAAATTCTATCCCTCTCCCTCTTTTGTCTAGTAAACCTGAAAATTCGTTTGCAATTGAAATTAATGTAGGTGCTCTTGATGCAAGGAAGAGGAAAGTTGTCGGATCTTTAGGAAATGCCTTCAACATGCAAGCTGCTGAACTAGAATGTTTTATTTTTCTGGATTGTCATTTCATTTAGCATAGAGCCCTTATTATATAAAGAGTAAATCTTCTTTTTAGTCTTCCAAATATATGTGTCATCACTTTGTTCTTGGAAAACTCTAGTTAATTTCAGGGCGGTGACTGAAAGTGGGCCTGTGTTTTCAGATTCCATAGATTGTTAAGATGAGATCAAAGATAGAGAGCACATTGCCAAACTAACGAATGAGGTGATTAAGGAGGTTGGAGCCTCAATTGTAGTACAAATTGTGACAATCAATGTACTAGTTTGTAAGGAAGCAGGGTTGATGATTGAGGCTGAATTCCCAGTATGTATTGGATTTCAAGTGTTGTCCTTACACTAAATCTAGTTTTGAAGAATATTTGTGCAGCCAAGAACAATAGGAAGAAAAATAGTGTTTCTAGAGACAGCTCCTCACTTTTATCTGACAAGTACATTGGCAACAATGCCAGATCAGAAGGCAAAACAGACGAGATGAAAATATAATGAGGGCTACTCAAAGGAGATGAAAATATTGAATTACAAGTGTTCTTAGCACCATAGTTTTTCAGTTCTTTAAATATTCTAATGATTTGCTGTTTGATAGTGATCTTCTGGCTTTACTCTCTTCTTTTTTGCCTTCTGATCTAGCATTGTTGCCAATGTACTTGTCAGATGAAAATGAGGAGCTGTCTCTAGAAACACTATTTCTTCTTAATGTTCTTGGCTGCACAAATATTCTTCAAAACTATATTTAGTGTATGGACAACACTTGAAATCAAATGTCAGTTTTGCTATATCTTCCTAAAACTTTCTTCTAAAAATTTTCTTAAAGCTTAATAAAATAAGTATTAAATGAAAAAGTAAAACATTTAATATCTTAGAAATATAAAAATCATTCAAAACTTATTTCATTTAGTAATTAGGAAGATGAGTTAAGAAAATATATAATTATTCTTTTTGTTATACTAAGTATAAAATAATTTTCAATTCAAATTTTCAATCTTTCCATTTTCCACCTAGTCAGCTAGGCAGACTTGAGTTCTGGTGCAAATCAATGCTCCTATTATACAAGAAAGCAGTCAACAATTATAGTGCAAGACCAATGCAGGTGTAGCGAATTTTCCTACTATCTTGAGGAAAGGCAAAGGAATAAAATCACTAAATTACAGCTAATTATGGCCTGTTTGATTTAGTTTTTTCTTACAGTCGACAATTGACACATGTGACACACTTTCGGATGAGCATTTATAAGAAGCAAAACAAAGCTTCAGTTGACTGAACAAAATTTTTTGAGTAGATATTACCTACCTTAGGCAATCAAATTAATTTTTAATATGTTTATATTTATATGAGTTATGTTATAAATGTACTTCTCTTTTTAGATCATAAATATAAATATATCAAAAATTAATTTGAGTACTGATAAATAATACTTACTTAAAAATTTCTGTTCGACTAAATTTCCGTAAGCGTTTGCTGAGCATCACACCAATCAGGCAATTAATTAGTCAAAAAAAGAAAAAAAAAAGCAATTAATCGACACAACACGTTACATGTGAATCAGCTACTAGCTTGCCCTTGTAAAATACTAAGAATGACAATGAGCAAGATTTGGTCCAGACTTAAAGTTGTACGAGGTAACCAAAAACCTGATTCATCTACCATCCAACGGGGAAAGACCTAACCCATTTAGTGAAGCTTGAGCCACCTAAAACCAAATGTTATTTTCTAAAAATTAAAAAAAAAATTGTTTCATAAAATTATTTTCAATTTATGAATGATTAACCATACGGTTGATTGCTATATACAAAAAATGGTTAATTAGTAATCAATTATTAACTTTATTAACCACTTGAGTGGTCAGTTGTCCTTAAATTAGAAATATTTTACAAAGAATTTACTTTTTTTTATTTTTCTCCTCCTAAACATTCTGATTTGTTTTTCTGTATTTTGGCTTGGGTGTCAAGTCTAAAATAAACTCATAAGAATCAACAAAACTTATTTTCCTCCCAAATGATGAATATATGCTATAGTATCTATATTAGATAAATTTAACCAAAAACTTAAAAAGAAACTCTTAGCACATGGCAGGTCACTTAGTTCACCTGTTGATATAGGGGTGTTAATTCGGGCTAGCCACTTTCAGGTTAAATGTAATTTTGGATTAGGTTGAGATAAAATAAGTATCGGTCAATATTTAGTCAATCTAATCCTACGTGGACAGCAAATTAATTGGGCCGGTCTATTGGTCTAAATACTTTTTTTTAATAATCTTTTGTGATTAATTCGCTAATTAATTTTTTTATAGTAATTAAGAAAAAAATATTATTTTGTAGACATTCTTAAACTAGTTATATTCCTTTCTATAAGATAACCAATTATATTCTTATACATTATAGATTTTGTAATTAGTAAATAATATAAAGTTAAAAAGTAACAATTAGCAAATAATAGTACCATAAAGTAGCCATTATATATTCACGTGTATGATTAGTTATATTATCATCAAAATAATCAAATTAGAAAATAAGTTGACACATCAAAAATATCACCTTTGAAGCAAAAGGACAAAAAAACTCACCTTCGAGTTATTCTTAGTTGAGAAAAAAAACCCAAACTTAGTGTTTTCTCATAAAATGAAATATCAACTGAGAATGGCTAAAAATATGAGATTTTGAAGGGAAGTTAAGCACTATCTTTAGTTGTCCATGTGCAATTTAAAACATAAAGGGTCTAGTGGATTGGATAAGGAGAAAAATGATGAGAAAGTTTATTAGAGTGAGTTTTAGAACCAAATGAGTTAAGGTACAGACAAATTAGCATCTTTTTTTTTTTTTTAGTTGCATCTCTATAATTATTGTTGTGAAATTAATTCTTTGGACATATAAAGCTGTCAATGTGGGTCAACCCACCCTACATTAGTTCTGGCCTATTTGTGGACTAGGGTCAAAAAGCCTACATCTTAAATACGCTAAAATTAAGACCAGTTCACATGGGATAAGGTCAATCCATGAGCTAGTCCACGGCCTACTAATAACTTTAAAATTTTTGTTATAGTTATAAATATCTATTTAAAAGTTTTGTGTGTCAAGACCAAAAAGTTTATATTTTAAATGGGTTAAAATTAGAGTTAACTAATGGACCAATTTATTAGTAACTATATCAATTTTTTTTTTGTAACAGTTATATTACAAGAATTAAATATATAAATAAAATTGAGAAATTGGACCTGAGAAACACGAATTGAAGGTTGGACGAACTACGAACTAAAGGCTGTGAAATTTCATAGAAACACCCAAAAATTTCAAGGATTTATTGATATGAAAAATAAAATAATGTTAGGGCATGGTTGGAACGATTCCAATTCCACAATTCAAAGAGAGATGAAAGGGAGACAACTCACAAAGTCAACAATGGCAGCACCGAAACAAGAATCTGTGAAGACTTCGAAGAAGAAGAGCTGCATTCTTTGTTTTTTTTTCGGGTTTATGAAGTCGTCGAAGTCTCGAAGAGGAAGAACTTTGTGTTGGTACTTGCTACACATAGAGAACTGGGGTCTTGGGAGCTAGCATGGGTTGATCCCATATGTGCGGTGGGTTAAAAATGGGTTAGGGCTAATAACCCACGGCATAAAAAATTTAGGGTCAAGCCTACTATAAGGCTTTTGAGGGCTGACCCATAGGTTATAGTCCATTTTGATACTTCTACAAATACAATTCCGATTGATTTTTTATTATAAAATTCTCTTAATAAATATTTATTTTAAAATTCAAACTTTAATCATTTTTCTTATATTCTTACAACATGGCTCATTTACCACGACATTTAACTCTCATTTATCAACGAATTAGCATGTAGCACACCAATTATTACACTGATGCAACAAAAAGAATGTTACACTATTAAGCCTTTCTATCTTTCTCTATAAACACCGTTATATTTTTATTTTAAATTTTTAAGTTCATAGAAGAGAAAATAAGTTTTGTTATATTTTTTTAAAACTTTTTTTTAATAATTCTTTTAATACTTAATAAAATAAGTATTAAATAAAAAAATAAAAAGTTCATTATCTTAAAAATATAAAAAGTATTTAAAACTTATTTTATTTAGTAATTAAAAGAATTATAAAAAAAATAAGTGAGGAAGCTATAAAATTTTTCTATATAATATAATCTCATCGTACATCTTCATTACATTCTCGTTCCCATAATTTTTGTGGGTAATTCAGCTTCATTTTCATTTTCCCCCCTTTGGTTTTTGTGATCCTTGAGAAGCTCAACATTGAGCATTGAGCAGTGAGCAGATACAAGCTTTTGTGTTGGTCTCCTCTCATCTGTTCTGAGCAACGACTGCTTATTGCTTAACCTTTTTCGAACAATATCGGTGGAGGGACATACCCACTTGCACTTGGGGACCAGAACCAACACGTTCCTCCCTTAAATTACTCATTTCTAAATTTTTTTAAAAGAAAATTGCACCTCTACTCCTCTAGGAAAAGATGGCGAGTAAATAAATGAATGATAATATTATTTAATTAAACCATTCAATTAATAGAGATCTAAGTAGTACAGAAGTATGAATTTTGTTATAAAATCTGCGGATAAAAAAAGTAGTTTTTAACATGATTTTGAAAGTTTAGATTAAGCCATTTTCAAGCAAAGGTGAGAAGAATTAAAGAAAGAGAAAAGTTAATAATTTTTTTATTATATCTTAATTATAAGAATAATTAAATATATACTATGTGTGTACAAGATTCTACTCTACTTTTCTAATATCTTGCTTATGTTAGACTAGTATATTTATCGTGTTTGTTATGAATTTTATTAGTTGAACTGATTGATAATTTCTAATATAAGTCAACTTAGAAACTCTAGGTCACCAAAAGTAATACATATTTATTGAAAATTTCCATTGGGAGCTGTTTTGCAGTTTTCGAATTTCCTTTTGTTTCTCTATCTTTTGCATTTTTTCTCTTACGAAACTTTCGTGATGTGGCAAAAGAAAGTTTCTGCCTGTCTCTTCATTATTTATTTTAATTGAAATGTGATGTTTCAAAGAAAACAGGATTTTAATTGGAAATTAGGACAAAAGCAAGATACTTTACGACTTTTACTTTCAGAAAAGGAGAACCATATATAAAATAAAGAACGAACCAAATAATTCAGACAGTGAAGATTAAAAAAAAATTAATTTAAATGGAACTCGTTTTTTTTTGTAACTCAACATCTAATCCTGTTTAAACTATTTTGTCTTTTCTTTTTCTTTCTTTTTTTTTGTATAAAAAAAAGTTCATATTCTCTAATACTTTTAACAGTGTAAATATTATCTATATTATATTACGTAATATTATAAATTTAATTTGAAAATATATATTCATTTTTTATGCTATGAATTATGTTTTCATTAAATTAATGTTTCATGTAAAAATTTGTTCCACGCCAAGTCTTAAATTTCATTAAAAAAAAAGAGAGAGAGAGAGACTAATAAGAGGAAGAAATTGAAGTCACTTGAAGTCCAGTTGTCCAGTGCACAAACATCCAATTTCAAAATCCAAAGCGGGTGATGTAACGAAGTGATTAGAATATCCTGATCTAAAGCATTAAAACAAAACAGCGAATACGAAATAAAAATAAATTGATTTTCTATTTTTCATCACCATAACAAAATGTTCAAGCTCTCAAATTTCTATTTAGTTTTTCTTTCTTTCTTTCTTTTTTTTTTCAACGATCTCTCACATTTACGCTGCAGAACTAGAAGCACAGCAAAAATCACTGCCACAGCAGATATATATATATATTTTTCTCGAAAAGAAAAGAAATTTGAACAACAATGATAATACCAGCTAGTACTAATATCCTAATGAAGCACCAAATCTAATTTCAAAGTGCAGCTGATTACATCAAGATTCTCACCAAATCATACAAAGAGAAGAAGCAAAGAAATGAGACTAGTTGTGGCCATCGTCCCTGTCCATTTCTGCAGAGTAGTAGTTGATGCTGAAGACTCTTCTGTCTGGTGTGGTGGCTTTCTGTAGTAGAATGGAAAGTAAGGTAGAATAGAGTCCGGAGGTGGTGGGGTGCCATAAAAACCGCCACCACTGCCACCGTCGCCGCCGCCGACGCCGCCGCCCTCACTGCTACCACCATAAGGTGGCGGTGGGTTATATGGGAAATACCCAGAAGGCGGTGGGTATGTTGATCCGGGCTGCGGCGGTGCTGGCGGTGGGTATGTTGATCCGGGCTGCGGCGGTGCTGGCGGCGGTAGAGTCCCTGAAGGAGTTGTGGGAGTGCCACTGCCGGTGGGGGGAGGGTAACATGGATAAGGGCATGGTTGGTCGGTTCTTGTTAAGGCCGGAAAACAGAGGAGGATTATTGAGAGCAAAAAGAAGGTGGAAGTAGCTGGGTTTGAGTGAGCGGTGGGCATGTTTGGATGGAAGGAAAATGTGGGAAACCAAGAGAAAATGAAGAGGTGGAGAAAAGACCAAGCCGGTGTGAATGAAGTGAAGGTGGGAGGAAACAAGTGAGTAGGGACTAGGGAGAAATGTGGGAGTGACTTATTGGAAGGCGATTGGTGGTTTTGACATCACTCAATAAAGAAAAGGCCAAGGATTGAAAAGAGTGAGCTGTTATACTGTAATTCTTTTTAGCGTATTCATATTTTAATTTAACATTTAATAAATAATAGTTGAATTTAATTTTAATTTATTATTAGTATAAAATTATTTTATATTATTATCTAATTATACATTTTAAGTATTTATTATTACATTTAAATTTATTAAATAATTTCACAATACATAATTATAAGATAATATATAATTTTTTTAATAATAGTAGATTAAAATTAAATTTATAATAATTTTACAGTGTATATAAAACTATAAAATATAATGAATAAATATTTAAAAATTGTATTAGTATAAAAAAACAAGAATAGAAGAATAATAGAGTTTTAGATACTTCGTATGTGATGTGCTAGAAGAAGTCAAACTTGGGCTTATAAACACGGGTCCTTACTAAGACTAATTAGATGAACTTTGTTTTAGTTTAATTGTATTTAGTTGGACAAAAGGAAAAACAAAAAGGAGGAGTGGGTGAGGAGGGTGGGGTTGGGGGAAACAGAGGCCTTTGTTTGGGCTATTAAAAATTAAAAACCATGATAAATAAGTTCTATTTGTTTTGTTAGCAAAGAATAACAATGATTGCACATAATACACCTACGTCATTAGGAAAGTGTATATTGAAAAAGGTGTCTTAACTCCTATCAAACTCTTATTACCTATGATTAAACGGAAAAGAGAAAAAAAAAAGAGTTAATTAGTTCAGTTGATAAAATCTCCCAATGTTTATTTCTAGCATCTCGAAATGAAATTACTTAATTTGACAGATATGCTCAGCATATCACTGATGATTAAACTAAATAGAAGAAGAATAAAGAAAAAGTTCTTGCTACTTAAGTTTTTCTCTTTCTGGCATTACTTAATAATTAGTGTATAATGAAAATATGTTTTCTTCAAAATTAGAAGTACAACAAAGATATTTTAGCCAAGCCTACTTTAAAAGTAAGGGAAAATTATAGTAATCAGAACCTTGTTTGCATTACTCTAGGCTAAATCATACTGTATTGAAATGTGGTACTTCTTTTTCGCTTTTTAGTTCATTAGTAATGGTTAAGATTATTTTATTATAAAAAAAACGGTTAAGATTATTTCATTGAATCTTGACTTTAACTCAACCTTTACTCAAATATCGACCACCCACAACCAATTTTAATTAATGACAAGTTAATATAAGTCTAGTATGGTAGTGGTAAGAACACATGTATCAGCCCGTTGTCAAATTTGATTGCTTATTGCCATTAGTTATATACAACATGTATATTCTTTTTTTTTTTTTTGGTCTTCACATAATGTATATTCTAATGACATTCTTTTTTTGGTATGAACGAAAATATTTTTTAAAATTTAATTTACTTAAATTATTTTATATATTTAATTTTTTTAAATTAAAAATAATAATAATATAACTCTCTTTATAAAATATAATTATTAGAATTTGAACCAAATTCCCATTCTAATGACATTTCTATTTACATGTGAAACCAAGATTCTTTTGTGGCTAATCCTTAATGTGAAACCTATCTAGGAACGGGTCCACCAGCCTCGCAGCTTGACCCAATACCATAATACCAGAGCCCGCTTTCGGCACTGAAACACATGTGCATGCCTAGTCTAATTAGCCAAACAAAAAAAAAAAGGGGTCATTACCATTCATGTAAAATTAATATTAGATATGTGTAATCAAAATATAAATATATTAATAAAAATGACTCACAAAATTTTATATATGTCTAATATTCTTTTAAGTGTCTATATAAATATAAGCATACTTAAAAAAAAAAAATCTATCTCCCTAATGCTTGAAAATCAGCCTACTTGCCTGCCGTATGAGAAGATTTTATCCAAGAATCACATGTAAGCAAGAATGGACATAGGTTAATTGGACATGAAATTCTCGTACAAGAGGCTTAAAAACACACTGAAGGTAAGTATTCTGATGAAATTTTTAAAATGATGTCTCATAAAAACAAAATGATTGCCATGTTCGTGCAAAGGCTCCTTTTCTATTAAAGCAAATAATACGTTTTAGGGAAAACCATACATCATAGTTAGGTTAAATGGTAGGCAAAATTTTCTGCTAAGCGTATGTTTAATATAAGAATAAAAATGAATGAAATGTTCATAAATAAATTTTTTATATAATTTTTCACATAAAACTCATTCATAAATTTTTTTTACTTTTGTTTTTACCTTTATAAATAATGGATGTACAATGGCTTGATAGAATTTTTTTTAATCAACAATCCAACACAACTTTGTTGATTATAAAAAGTTTGCAATTATCAAAGAGGTTATAACTTCCAGCTTCTAATACTAAAATATGTCAAACGTTTGATTTTTCACTACATAACTTATCCCCTTCCTCTATCGAGTGCATACAAATTCAATGTACTCAAAAACAAGTTTGCACTCAACACAGCATCCTTAACCGTTAACTACGCACGATTAATCATTTTGCAAATATTGCATCCATCATACCTTCAAATCTTAAGTTGCAAAGACTGTTCCTGAAAGTGATTTAGGTCTCCTTTCAAAGGGGCAATGCATCAATCCCGATGATGTCAAATGACAGTAACTGCTCCCTTCTGCTGTTGACTGGGTTTGATTGCTATGTGTCTTCAAAATGAAAAGGATACTTAGCTTCAACCAAAGAAAATGCAGAGAAGTGCTTATTTTTAATCCCATTTGAGAGAATTTATACTTGAATTGAGATTTGTGCTTTGATTTATGCATTGGATCATCCAAGCTCTGCTTCAAATACCCACATACTACTTTGTGAGATACCCAATACATTCTTTTAAGCTGTGATTATTCATTAGACTAGCCAATTATCTCCAAACTAGTACCAAACAATGATATTATAAAATATTAATTAAGGAGAGATATCCATGTGTTTGGATGGAGTACTTTTTGTAAAAGTCTAAACAATTTTTGGGCATAAAAAAATTATCAAAAAATTTAAAATTTATTTAAGCATTTTTTTACAACCATAACACTATATAGTTTTTCTATGAGAAGAACTCTTTTTCACTTAACAAAATGCTTATCTAAATGGAGACCAAAAAAAAAAAACATAAAATTTTGTTAGAAATATAAAATTATTCATATGTTTTTATTCAATAATTTAAGTATAAAATTACATAAGTTTATATATTGTCAACGTTTGAAGTCTAAAAAAATTTTACATTAAGGGATATGTTAGTAATATAAAAATTATTCATATGCCTCTATTTATCAATTTAAATTTTTGAGATAGTTGATCTTAACATATCTCACTTTTATGCTACCTTAGAATTGAAATATTGTGTGTACAATAATATATGTAAGATTAAATGTTAATTCCATTTTATTTCTTTTATTATATATATTAGAGAGGTTATTATTCTCAAATGTTAGTGCATATAAATTTAAATATATTAGGTATTAACTTGTCTAGGTAGATACTAGGTTTTAAACCAACCAAAGTTGTTTCGTGGACTGCAAGCATCAAATCATAGAGGAGCATGTGGTCAAGATTGCAAGTGAAGCAAGTATATCCAATTTGCTGACTTAGGAAGTGTAATTCAAACCACAAAAAACCCATTCCATACGCAAGAAAGAAAATTGAAGACACAGCTGGAGAAAAAAACAACGAAAACATGATCAAAATGAATGATTAAGACGTGTGGGCCAAAACCAAAAACATATATGAATTCATCACACAGCCTCACTTTAGTCGCTGCAATAAAAGAAAGCCACAATTTGTAGCACTTTGATGTTCAATCTGAACCAATTATTTACATCCACATAGTGAGTTTGATTAGCTTTGTAATGGTTATTTAGAGTATTAACCCCACATATAAGTAAAACCCCATTTGGTTTACAAATCAAAAGCATCACCAAGATCAAAGGTGAATTAGGTAAGTGCACTTAGTTTTACTGAAATTATTATTGTGTTGGTGGAAAAAGTCATCTAGTTGGGTTTCTGGGTTCCAAAACTGACACTTATTTTGACGCGTGATGGTGGTTATATGAAATCAACAAATAAATGATTCCAAATCGGTTGAACATCTCAAACCTTCTTTTAGTTTTTGTTTTGTTTTATTCTTTGGATTCATGCACTCGTACTCAACTGCCCAAGATACTCATGCTAATAATTGAGCACCCATATATGATAAATTTGCCTACCAAATACTGTGGAAGAGTTCTAGGTACATGATGACATTATTTAGAGTAATGTTACTTGTACAATACTTCTGCTATTGAACACCAACATTTTTATACCAAAAGTCACGGGTGAAGCTGAGAGATTTCTTCTTGGGGTCAAAAGAGAAGAAAAAAAAACACTTTACTTAAGGAGCTAAGTTATAAAAAAAATTATTTAAAAAGTACATGTAAAAGAATATTTTTTAAAAAGTTTTGGAGGCATGGCCCTCAAACTCAACTACCAGCCGCCCCAGCCATAAAAGCAACACTAGTGTAACGACAACCACCAAATAATTGATTTTGGTCGATTTTATTCGAAACCATTTGGTTTACCCATGGATTTAGTGTCATATGAATATTAGTCTATAACTTGATTTTAAATTATAATTACGATTGTGATTGAATTTGCATTACAATTATTGTAATTATGAGTGTTACAGTTAATATAATTACAAATGTTGCAGTTATTGCGATGTAAATTACAGTCTATGGTATTATTATTATAAATTTTTTTGATAAATAATATAATATAATAAATAATATCATGTGGATAAAGATCAACAATTGTAGCAATTATAATATTGTGACCGTATCACAAGATGCAATTCATAATTTAATTTCATGGTACACAGTTTATTATATCAAAAAATTGTGTAAATATTTTAGTTGATGAGTTAAATCTATTTTCTTATTTTATTTGTTTGTATTTTTCATTTATGTTAGGGAGAAAAAAGGACAGACTACCACTCCTCAGATCCTTTACGTATTGGCTTTCAAAGTCAATTCCTTTATATTCATCCTCTGGAAAACCACATGTACGAAAATGAGTAGAGTAGGTTATTTTCCAAAAGTCTGAAGAATCTTCTAAGCACATGTCTTGAAACTTTCCTGCATCTTCCTACCCCTTTGGTTCAACAATGCATGCTGTCTCTTTTCATTACTGTCCGTAGGAATTAAGGAACTTGCCTAATCAATTATGAAGGTTACACTTAGTGTTTTGTTTTGTTTTTATTTTAATTGTTATTGAGATTCCTATAATAATAATTGAATATTTATTAGAAGTCCTAATTCTTAATTGAACAGAAGTACTATAACAAATAAAGTACCGTAAAATTTTTTAAACTACTTTTTCTTTTGCTATTTTTGTCACATGAATTAGCATTTAGAGGAGAGGAAAAAACGGGGATATGAGAAAGAGAACTAAAAGAAAAAGTATTTATCTGAAGTCCTTGTTATAAATGTAACTAACCAATTACATTGATTCTAACAAATTATTTTTGAATAAATCTTTTCTAATAGAATTTATGATCCATTTGAGGATGAAGATCGTAGTCAGTTCCAAACACCTAATTTGAAAATCAAAAAGGAAAGGGTGAAAGTGATCCTCAAGAATTTCCGGTCTTATAGGTCTTGAGATTCAGATTTAAGCAAAGCTTTATGTGCTATTCCACTATACAAAATTCCCCCGTTATTACGAATAATGAGAAACAAGGATCATCCAAGCAGAGCATTCAAGAAAAAAATAAATGCTTAGCCTATAATTCTTCTTCTTCTTCTTTTTATTTTGCTTTTTGCTAGCAGCCTATAATTCTTTGTTATTGTTAGGTGGAAGCTGTTACGGCCTTGTAGCACTTCAACCAACGAGGGCAAACCAAAAATAATAAATAGTCCATATGCAATTGATGCAAGTTAGACAATGCTCTAACTAATTACACCACTGAACATTAGTGCATCAGATCCCAAGTATAGCTGACGCCTCAGTGCTGTCTTCTCAAGCCTATCCTTGGTGGGTATTTTCGAAACAGAGTATTAGTTGCATAACAAAACAAAAACAATGTGGTTAAGGTACAACATCATATTTATTGTAAGGTTTATTTGTTCTTGTACGAATGCCATTTGTGATTTATAAATGATGATTGGATTGCAAAGAAATTCTTAAGTACTCTCAATGTAAAAAATTCTTCATACATTATATCATTAAACATATGACACATCAGAATAATTAATATTATTGTCTGCATAATAGAAGACAATATTGACTCATAAATCTCATGTTTTGTGTACTTAATAGAGAAATTTCTTACATCAAAAATATCTAAGAATTTATTATGCATTGCAATATCTAAACCAATTAATTAATGTCTTTGAATAATGCTACTTGGATAAGTATCCATGCATGAAATTCACAAAGTTAGGTGTGGCAATTCCACTTCAAAAAAAAGTTAGGTGTAGCAATTGAATCCATGCATCCATTCCTATCCAATCTATCAATTTTTAAATCAAATCTAATTCATTCAATTATAATAATTAATTTAATAAATTTAGATAGATTGGATTAATTTTAGTTAATGAATGACTAATTAATGAACCAACTAAAATAATTTATATATATAGTTTGAAGAATATGATATATTTAGACATAAAAAAAGTTTACATGTATTTAATTGATAATAGATAGATTAGATATCTATTTATTAAATTAGATTAATGAATAATTGTATATTCATCTATTATAATATATCATAAAAGAATAGAATAATTTTAATAATTTTTTAATAGATCATAATTAAATTATTAATTTATTTTCTATCTACCCAAATACATAACTATTGATGTGTTAGCGATTGAATAATCCATCAGAGTCTCACTTCAAAGTTTATATTTGTTAAATTCAATAATTGTAATAAATTTTGCTAAATTGATTGTGTAAGAAAACCATTTATATCTTATTTCAGTAAATAATTAGTCTAATAGTTAAAAGAAATATGCTCATCTTCTACTTGAGTTGGAAACTTGAACTAGCACTTAGAATATATTAATTCTCGAAAATGCATCTCATAAATGTAATAGGTACATCCTTAATTAAAATCGCCTAGAAATGAGATGCAAAAATGGTTTCGAAGATACCCTTTATCATACAAAAATAAAAAAGATAATTGATTGGTTATGTGGTGACCTAATAATAATTAAATTATAAATTATGATATTTGTCAAGAATTTGGGTTAGGGAGATTTTGTACTTTTGTTATGCTTAAGGATAAGCATCACAGAACACTGAAGCATTAACTAGGCACTCTTTTATAGAAAATGCATTTCCAAACCAAACACTTCAGTTGGAGTACTTCTGAGAAGAACCCAAGGACAAGCAAACCACCGAACCCTTCTGATTCTGCCATTCATGAACCCGGAAGCCGTGCCCCACTAAAATTTTCTTGGTGGGGAAGGGTGATCAAACAGTGAAAAGATAGAAGCTAAACTTGCCAAGCATCACGAACTGGGTCCACATTCTTTAGTTGTTTGGTGAAACCGAAGTTGATCTTCCACGCACTGACAAGCGACCCCTTCGATCTCACAAAGATGAATTGAACTCTGACACCAGGATCCAATAGTTCTCATGGATCGCAGTACCTTACCTTTAAGGCAGAGAAGTACGTGGACTATAATAATTTATTATTAAACTAAATTAATTATTTTTTTATGAATCTTTTAATTATTTAATCATTTATTTTTTTTATAAATTAAGAATATTTTTATAAAATTTAATTTATTTAAATTATCTAATAAACTTAATTTTTTTAAATCAAAATAATAATAATATAATTTTTTTATAAGATATTATTCTCAATAATTATACTAAATTAATTATTTATAAAATTAAATTAATTATATCCTATATCACATCACTTTATAAATAAAATCACTTGAGGTCGGTTAGAACTCCCCATATTCTTGAATTTCACTATTCCATTTTCCATCCACGTAGCAGATAATAACCATCAAATTGTACCCTCGCACACGTCTCTGTTCTGAGAGTTTGGCCCTATCAGGTTGTTAATCCCCATTATCTCTTAAAGAAAATTAAAAATAAAATGCAAAATTAATTACTATATAATCCTGCTATGATACACAAGCACCTCTTATTTGTCGTTCACGGTTATTATTAACTCTTCTCTAATTAAATTGATAAGAAAATTAAGGAATAAAGAATTAACCAAGCTTAATTCTCCTCTCTTGATTCCACGATCCATAATCAAGGCCAGGCCTAACCCGAGACTAAGAAGCATTATTATTACCAACCAAAAAACAAGGTGGACCCCATTAAAAAATGAACCTTTTTTAAAAATTGCGACGTCAATGAGAAAACAAAAACTGGCTTGTTGTGATGGGTGACCCATATGCATTCATGATAATTTAATTATAGATCTCAACAATCCAACATTATTTGATTTTGTGATGTTGAATGAATCTGTATTGCAGTTGCAGCTATAGCAAGAACTCAATTTTGATCAGGACCCAGAACCCAGTTTTCCTCATCTTTCTTCCATCCACCAATTCACCCCCTTTTGCACTTTTTGAGAAATTTCGTGCAAAAGTAATATTATAGCAGGAAAAAGAAAGTGATAACATCATCCGAGAAAGACCCAAAATTTTATTACTTTATTAGACAAAATAAAGGACAAAACGAAAAAAAAAAAAACATTGCTTGCAAATTTGGTAGCAAATCACGGAAGACAGATTGCTATTATTATTGAACAATTTGGGATCACATATTAGAGGAAGAACATAACATGTTAAAGACTAATTACGGAGTACAAAATTCTCCTGGTCCTTAATTACCTTATGTATGATTTTGCTGGTAACCTCTGAATCATAACCACATAAAATACATAAAATTCTTCAATTCTTCTATTGCCTTCAGAATATCTGAATGGTCTCTGTTACCTTCTTCGCAAGCTAATCACCAAAAAGCCAGCACGCTCAACAAGCCAACCAAAAGTGGCAAGAAGGCGGCGAAACTCCGGTGGCGGTGGCCCCCGGTAGCTCCGCTGAAATTCTCATCGACGGGATACACGTTCCCCGGAGGACCGGTGATGTACATGTACGATCCCGGGGGTGGCGGAGGGCAGTACTGAGATGGCGATTTCTTTGGTGAAGGCGGCGGTGGTGACGGGTATATCAGCGGCGGCGGCGGCGACGGGTACACCAGCGGTGGCGGTGGCGGTGGCGACGGGGGCGGGTACACCGGTGTTGGTGGCGGCGAGCTGTTACCACATGGCGAGCACTTGTCACCACCGTTTGTGGCGGGCACCGTGGTCTCATCAAGCTTCCTTGAATCCACGCTGTTG
The DNA here is from genome assembly GCA_019955255.1 of Castanospermum australe. NCBI lineage: Eukaryota > Viridiplantae > Streptophyta > Magnoliopsida > Fabales > Fabaceae > Castanospermum > Castanospermum australe. Next base: position 160,363 of record NSJW01000420.1, read on the forward strand.
ACTGGAGCAGCGACAAAGACAAGCACAAAGAACAAATTCAGGATCATGGGTACCTTAATTTGATGCCTTTTTATTAACATGGTGATGCTGCTGGTTTTGATGGGAATTGATGAGGATTTCAGGGACTGGTTTGTGTGGGTGTGAATTCTAGTTTGTGTGAGATTAGTAGAAGAAGAACACAAGGGAGGAGGTAAACGATTTCTTACATTACTATAGGTGCATGGGAACTATAAAGAATGGGCAAAAGGGCCTTTTGGATTAGGGGTGATTTGGGTCTTCTAGAGGAGCAAATTAGAGTGAGGGAGACTTTGCTCTTGTGGGAATTTCTAGGGGTCTAAGAACTTGTGGAATAAAGGCACCCCCATTAGGCCATTAGCATGTGGGTGGTGTATACTGTGGGCTCCACCATGCATTCACATTACATATCCATAAGACCCTCAATAATTAGCATTAATCTACGCGGCTATAGATGGTCAAGTTTTGGCACATATGGGTTTAATCTATGATCAAAGAATCATATCCTTATCTTCCATTTTTCGCAGAACCTTTGAGGTTCCATATTACATAATCTAATTCCTATTGTTCCGTTGTGATGCAGTTCAAAGCAGCAAAATTTTGGGGCAAACCAAAATGCATATATATCACCAGAGTCATCATTGCTTGAAAAAGGGATAAAGCCATTACTTTTCTTGTGAAAGCGGAATTTTTGGACTTTTTTATATGCATATTCTATTTATTGAACCTTCTAATCTTCTATTACTTCACATTACGAAACCTTCTCTCATGGGCATTCTGCATGTAGCACATGACTGTTGAACCAAAAAAAATTAGCCAATCTTTGACCATATTAATTATTCTAAAATTCAAGTATTTTTCGTAATCTCTTCTCTCGTTTTCAAATCAATTTTTTCTCCGTCACTTTGAGTAGTATTTGAATTCAAGGTCTACGTTATGTTATACGTTGTCACCAATTAATACAATACAGAATTGTGAGCATGGATTTATATAAGCAGAAAAAGAAATTTGAAAAAAAAAAAAAACACTGAGAGTGACTGGGGATGAGGTTTAGCTAGTCACAAACACATCAAAGGTTGTCCACATGTATTTGATTCTACTCTATAGAATTGACGCGTATGATGGGTGCTAATTATAATATTGAACAAAACACACTTGAGCAACCTCATCTTTGCAGGACTCATCAGTCGTCATCCCTTCCCATGTCTTATTTTCTGCCCCAATCAAAGGGTTGCAATTGGGTCATCATCTACTATTGCAACTTTTTTGAGTCGTGAAAGTCACACCGCACTTTGGCTTGTTGCGTTTTCCAAACTCTTATCTTCAAGAGACCTTCTTATATGACCATTATTTTTTTCTCCTCCCTCTTTCCTCACCGTTGTTTAGGGGCCAGATAAGGTTTGTGATCATAGAATTTTAAAGGTGAGATTAGTGTTCTCTCAAAATGAAGTTGATAATTCATGAAAGTGTGGTTAAGTGATAAGTAAAACAGAATACTAATAAAATAAATTTTACGGGTTTGAGTTCTAATGAAAAATACTTTTTAAAAAGTGTGTCATTTTAGAAAGTATTATCCTCAATACTTCAAGCTCACAAAAACCAAAAAAACATAAAGATGATAAATTTATAGCTTAATTAATTTTATATAAGAATATATAAAAGAATCCATCCTTAAATTTCTATTTTCAAATTTTTAAAGGATATAAAATATTATAAGCAGAAAACACTTATAAGAAAACTTGCATAATGGCAATATGATAATGGACGTCTCTTGATGAAATTACCATGCATGAAATTTTAACTCAAATTTTGATTGTTATAAACTAGATGAATGCTGCATAGCTAAATTTTTTTTATAGAATTCAACTAAATATATGGGTGGTTGTTGGATGGAATGAAATGGTAAAGATCACTTACCTATTTAAAAGTTAACAAACATAACAAATCACTGGATCAAAAATTCTGACAAAAAATTATAACTATATAACATTTTCTTATAAACTAACTCATTTTTTTTAACTATCCCTTAAAATTGATATATAATACAACAGGTTATTAACTATTTTATATATATATATATATATATATATATATATATATATATATATATACCATCGGAATAAATGATGGAAAGTGGGAAATTAATAGGTAAAACCTGTCTACTAAATGAAGCAGAAGGTTAGAGCAAATGGGCATTATCCTAAGCAAAATGGTGGCAGGTCATAGTGAAGCAAGGCATATTTAATAGGGAAACTTGGGAGGGGCTGGGGACCAGAGGAATGATCTTGGCACTAAAGAAAAGCGGATCACACTAGAAGTTAATGAAACGGTATCTCTCCAATTGGAATTAGTCCACGATGTATAGCTGCCAGCAGGAACTCCAACTCCCACCGTCCCATTTTGGTGAGGCATCTTCCTCGAATCCCCCTTCTAATCTTTAGGGTACAACCTTTAGTTCCGGGATATATCGCTCTAATTGGAAGGTTCTTTTGATTTGTTGAGGATCATCCTCTCTGTACTACCCTATAATTTAAGACTAATAATGACAAATAAAATCCACTTAAATCTTATCACACAAGTATAATGGTATTCCCTAGCCCACACTCTCCACTTTTATTTGGTAAAAAAATTTAATAAGTTCTACCCATCAAGGCCACAATTTGCTTCTTTGACTTATTTTCTTAACGTGGAACGTGTTGCAGATAAATTTATGGATTTATAGGATTGTCATAAATTCAAGCGTTTGGGTTCAAATTGCTAATTAGACTATCTATCTTTAAATAATCATAACTTTTAATCGGAAGAAGTTATGGAACCTATTACATATTGACAGAAAAGCCCCTTTCAATTCCATCAACATAGCAATCGAAACCTGGTTGAGGCTGATTTTGGGATCAAAATTCACTTTTTAGACCTGTTCGCCCCACTTTTGTATTTTTGGCATTATTTTAATATTTTTAAACTTTTATTTTCGTTGGGATTTCAGACTTTTATCCTATAAGTACTTTACGTTTATTTTCTCTATTTAGTTTATCAATAAAATTTTTAGAATTTTTATCAAATAGAATTTCAATTTTGAAAACTTCTCTTTTCATGCTTTCTCGCTATATTATCTCTGATTTGTTTGATTGCGTGATATAAGCTCCACTCTTAATTCATGTTTGACAAAGCTTATTTTTGAAGAAAAAATTATTTTTTTTCAAAAATCCTTTCAGTATAAATTATTTTAATTATAAAATAAATTATTTCAAACACATACTTAACATCATTTTTATTTGATTCAAATGTTTTTAACATTTGGATCTTTAATACATAAAAAGAAAAAAAAATATGAATTATTAGTGCTTGAAGCAATATCACATAAGAAGGGGTGAGTAATTGTGTGCTTTTAAATCATACCATTTTATATAAAACCATATAACAGCAACCTTTTAGCCTCTAAACTAAGTTCCAAGAATAGGAAGAGTTAAAGAAGTGTAATGCAACATACAAAAATTACAAACAATAGCAGAAAAAACACTAAGTTAACTCAAGTAAATAGCTAAAAAGTCAACTTAAAATAGTAAATCAGTTAGCTTTGACAGGAAACATAAGTTAACTCAGACAAAGTAACACATAGCAGAAATGCTAAAACACAATCGCAAGCACAAATGTGAGACTTTTATAAGCCCCCTGTACGTAAGCATATTTATGACACTTACATAAAATGAAAACTTAAGCTTAGGACCTTAAATCTGTCATCAAAATAAATTAAAATTAAGTTTGATAAAATCTTAATGCTGATACTTTTAATTAAATTTTTCTAAATTTTAATTTACCATAAGATGAGCATTTCTAAAATTTTTATAGAGAAATTTGCAGTAAAATTCTTGTTCTCTTTTTGGGAGTAAAATTCATAAGTATATACAATTGAAGAAGATTTTTGGAGAAGCCATTGTGGAGAGCCAACCAAAAATTGAAAAAGATTTTAAATTTTTCTCCTTTATTTTTTGGGTGCATTGGAGATGCAAATTGAAGATTTTATATTTTTTTGATACATTAGAAATGTAAGCACCAAGATAAGGAAGAGGAAGGCCTAGCAAAAATGGAACCTCCAACATTATCATCATACCTTTATTTTAAAGTATGTGACTGGTGTGACGGGTGCCAGTTGAACTTCAAAGTGCTTGGCTAATTTTTTTTCCTCTGTTTAGTTTATGCAGAGAAAAGACATAAACCAATGAATTATGATACTTAAACATCCATTTTGGAACCACGTGGTGGACCAATCTGCAAAGTCCATGAACCATGCCGTCCACTCATAAATTTTCCCTTTGGTTCTACAATCTTAAAGACCTTAACTCTTAAGGAGCTTAGCAAGGTCTTAACTAGCCCCCTTTATGGTTTCATATATGTTCCATCAGCGGCCATGCCCTCATCAATTGGTAAATTGGACTTCAAAAATATCGAACAGCCATGGAAACATAGAATTTGGAACTCAGGGCAACTGCAGCATCACACGGTGGGGTAGTTGGAGATCGACACACCACTTGCTGACTGGCTGAAAGTGAACGCTGATGCATGCAGCCTATGTTCTGCCAGGAAGCTATGGCCGTATCACTTGATTTGACCGTAACATTAACACTAATTGTATTACATTGTCAGTGCAGATCACATATATTTGCAAAAATTTATTTCAGTCTACAACGGTTAGAACTTGATTGTGACTGTAATCGTGACTGTAATCATAATATAAATACAATCGCAATTTAAATCTTTGTCGTGGTCAATAAATTACACGTCTGCTTTGAGATGAAATGGGAAGACCCACATCAAGAATAACAACTGGTTTGGGTGGGCTCGAGGACTTCCTAGGACCATCGTCACGGATTGGGCCATGTTGTGATGGGTCAGTTCTTATAATCACTACAGTAGATTGGGCTCATAAGAACAGGGCACTATCTTTATTTGTTGCTGAAGCGTTGGCACAAGGGGGAGGCTATAGCATTGGTGTCAAATAGTCAAGCGCAAAAAGTGTACATAGGAATCTGATAAACTTGGATTGATGCAAGCCCCAACAGGGGAAAAATTCAAGTATGGGGGATAGATAGGTGTAATCACAAAGGACGTCAAGCAAAATAAACAAGTATGGCTTATCCTCCCCATTAAGTATGATTGTGATTTACTGCATTTGATTTCTTTTTGTATTATTAACATATTTATTACAGCAGAAGAATAGTGTTATCAATTTGATAATATTGAAAAGCTAATATTAGAGAAGTTCATCATTACGTAGATGATAAATTGTAACCTTTTTTACTGCTCAAAATCCACCAAGTTTGATGTGAAATAGATCTACCCTAGCCATATTATTCAACTCTAATTCTCGTAAATGATTTTGATAGTGCAGGTTCAGTTCCTCATTGTTTGAATATTTCAACTAGAAAAATCCTTGTTTTGAGCTCGTCATTGACGATCAGAGAACAATCCTCTGAAGTCTGGACCAGAAGATTCTCCACGTCCTAAGCTAACTTATTACAAGCCGCAATATCCTCCCATCCTCACCAGAAGGAGACTTGGCCAAAACCACAATCTTCATCAGAAGACGTGTCACCACCACGACATCACATTGGATCCCACTCTCTCTATGAGGAAACCCTCCCTCCCTCTCACACCAAAAATATCTGCCTCAGCCCATAGAATAGACAAACTCTTATTTACTCTGAGAGTATACGCTACCTTCATACATATATGGTACATATATGATAAATGACATCATATAATGATTTAATCCTCACATTAAATTTATAATTTGAGATTATCAAATTAAACTTATATCAAAATGAGATTAAATTTATATCATACACAAATAAATTTGAGGATATTACAGAATTTGACACTTTGAAAATAAGAAATTTATTTTAAAAAATAAAATAAAAAGTACTGATCATTAATAAAAAAATTAAAAAAATAAATTTTAATAATTTTATAATTAATTAATTTTATATATATATACATATATTTTATAATAATTTTAATCATTAAGTCTTTTATCAACGAATAATAATCCTCAATTTGTTCGTTCAATTCAACCCTCAAACTCAATACACTCTAATGTAAGAATTTTTTCACAAAATAGGAAATATCTACTTCCCACGCAACCCCTGCAAATATTCATCTTCTGCCAGTGCAATTGCTTCCGGAACATTCCAGGATTTGCATGGCCATTGGAAGAGTCCTTCTCTTCTCTCTGATATTTTTAGCCTTTTAAAAACCTTCTAGAGCACTCACTTCCGTAACCGCCTTTACCTCTCCGTAAAATCCCATCTAGACCCTCCGTCCCTCTTGATCGCTGTCTGGAGCAGAGACCTAATTGAGTGCTATTACTGTGCCAGTGATTGAAGGACAATTTCATGGTCTTCTTCTCGGTTGGTGTAATTTTGAGATTCACTGGTTAAGTTCTGAGAAAAAAGGTGTCAAATTTTTTGGATAGTTGGAGGTTGATTGGTTGTAGATGATGGAGGTTGATAGAGAAGGGTCTTCATCGTCTTTCTATAGCATTCTTGGAGTTAGCTCAGATTCTTCCATTGAAGAAATAAGGCGTGCTTACAGGAAGCTTGCTATGGTTTAGTGGGTTCTCTTTGTTTCTCTGTTTTCTTATGTTTGTTTTTTTGTTTTTTTATAACCCTTGTTTAGGATCATGGATATATGTCTGGACAAATGGACCGGCATTTCCAGGAAATGGGTTTGTTTTTTCCGTTTGAAATTTGGGTTTGAATGTAAGTTGCTCTTGTGAATGGGTTTCTGAATTCGATGCAGCAATGGCATCCAGATAGGTGGACAAGAACGCCTTCTTTACTGGGTGAAGCCAAACGAAAATTCCAGCAAATTCAAGAAGCCTATTCAGGTATGGTTCTTGAAATTCTTACGTTTTAGAGTTATGGGTTTTCTTTTTTTTTTTTGCTTTTTAAGTATCCAGTAATCTACGGTTTGAGATTGGAACTACTTTTTGTTTCTTCTTATGTGGGGAATGAGGTTGTTGAACTCTTCTTCTCTGACTCTACGCTTTCTTGGAGCAGTGTTATCAGACCACAAGAAAAGAACGATGTACGATGCAGGCTTGTATGATCCTGAAGAGGAAGTGGATGAGGTGTGCTTCAGAAATGTTGGTTAACTTGGTTTAATGATAGTTTCAAATGTGCTTCTTCTTCTTGTTTGTTGTATTATGGACCTCAAAGACCATTGTGCCTGATCTCTGTTTCAGGGCTTCTCTGATTTTATGGAAGAAATGGTGTCCCTGATGGCTCAAGTTAAGAGAGAGGTATATTTTCTTAACCTTGTTCACTGATATCTACTCCATAATATTTTGTACTTATTATTTTTAACTACCATTTGATGCCAATTTGAGAAAAGATATAAAACTTGTGGGCACAGTTGAACCACTTCATAGTCTTCACATTATATGACCCCTGAATGAGAATCCTGCAGAAGATGCAGAATATATGAACTACTCTGCTCGTGTACAAGGGAAATTTCAGTGGGGGATCCTTAGAAGAGTTTAAGAGCAGGAATGAAAAAATTAGGTAGTGGCATAGGGCATTTGGTGAAAAGAATTTGACATTAATTAATGAGATATATACAATATCTGTTGCAGGAAAAGTACTACAGTATGGAGGAGTTGCAATCAATGATCATGGAAATGGCTGAAGGATTTGAGTCTCCTTCATGGTATTGTGGAGTCCCCACGGTGCTTGGTGAATCTCGGTGCTCAAAGAGAACTCGTTTGGACAGAGAAGTGATGGAGAATGGAGGCTCACATTTTCAAGTACCTGGCCTAAAATTGTATGAAACAAGGGGTTATTGCAATTAGCTAGGTTACAGTTTTAAATTACAGTTATAGTTATAATATGTGGATAGTTGCAAAAAAAAAATATTATTAATGCAGTTGCAATTACGGTCATCCACTGTAATTTAAAATTATACCTAAGGTTGCCCTTGTTGATGTTTCTTCTAATTGTAAATGAGATTTTCCTTTGGGGGAAGAGGGAAAGGGGAAAAGGATTTTGGGTTTGTATCTCGAAATTATGGTCACTTGGGATTAGGATTAGAGGACTTTTTGTTGTGTGTGGGATTTGGTGAGTGGAGTATTGTTCACTCTGGTTTTTGTTTTGGCTTGACTTGACAATGGTGAATCCAGAATTAGGTAGTGCGATGGTGTTAATTTGGCATTTCTGATTTTGATCCATTTGGGATTTGTAATTTTGTACATAAGATGAAGATCTTTGGATTAGCTATGTGGTGTCATCTAGTTTTAAATTTTTATCTTTCTTGAGGCTTAGTTTTTGTGTTTGCTTTAATACATTGTTCTTTCTAAAACTCTCTTTTGAAATTTAAGGGGAAAAATGCATTAAACTTTTTTTAACTTATCCTGTTAATTGAACCTTAACAAAATGAGCATATAAGAAAAGTTTTTCCGGATTTTACAAAATTGTCACTTGTGTGATAAAATTTTCCTTTTGAATAACGTCACCTTAAAAAAAACAAAAAGAAAAGAAAACTCAGCTTCTTACATCTTCTATCAAAAAAATTAAAATTATAACATAATTAACTAATGGAGTCAGGCAGAGTTTCACATGTTGATTTTACTAAAAATTTAATAAATTAAGAAAGAGATTGATTACAATAAAAATATATAAGGATTAATTTTTAAAATAGATAATTAATGGAGTCAGGGCTGTTTATGAGTTGGACCCAATTCATGTCAAATTCGCCTAAACTCTATTTGATATTTTGATTAAATTAATTTTTTTTGACTCAGATATGATTCTAAACTTCTTTCTTTCTCCTTCCTCTCAAATCCTTACCTCTCGACTAAAAAAGAGAAAAGATATGATTTTAAACTCAAGTAGATTCAATTATCTTTGGCCTAATTAGTATTGGGTCGGGATTAGATTAGTTCAGAATTTAAATATAATTTAAATTTTTACATATATATAACTAGTTAATTAAGTCATAAAATTTTAGTGTTTAGAAATAAAAAATTTAAGAAGAAATATTTTTAATATTTAAGTAGTAATATAGTAATATTTATATTAATTTCAAGAATAAATATAAAAAAATATTTTAAAAATATAACTTAAAGTTAGATTAGACTAACTCAAAGAGTGGCTAGGTTTTGACCTGAAAATATACCAAGTTTATATTTTGTCACTTGAGTTCAACCCGACTTTTCATTAAATTTTAATTTTACTCAACTCAAAAAACTCAAATTTATGTTGAATCATCAGACATGTTGGGTCATGAACACCCCTAAATAGAGCATTACACATTTGCATATCTGGATTTTACCCATTTTATCAAACATTGAATAATCAAAATAAAATAGCAGAATACATTTATAAATGAAATATTAATTATAATTTTACCTTTAATATTTTGAAGTACAAATAGTAAAATAATAAATTTAATCTTGTGTATTAGTATATGGTTAATTGATGTGATTATTATGATTTATGTTAATTACATATTCTCAAATTCATATTATTTAAAAACAGAGAGAGAGAGTGAATCATTAAGAATTTGGAGAGTTTATAAAAAATCTTAAGTTTAAACTTCTGAGTCCGCATGTATAAGACATATAAAACATGTTCTTATGCAATTAATAACTTTTTAGTGTCTTGACATATATGTTAATTATTTTCATATTTTATTTAGAAAATAAAAAATTTAAAAAAAGTTGTATCTTCAACTAACTATTCACTAGTTATAGATGTATACTATTGATGATAAAACTTTTGTTTTTGGTAAACGATAACTTATTATTTTAAAGTTTAATTTGGTACTGTAAAAGCATTACTTAGTATTTTTTTATTTCAGGTTATTTTATAAATATCGATTATTTTCTTTGAACATTTTTATGTAATTTTTTTATATGAAACTGTCCAAATAAAATTTAATAAGAAAATGTGAAAGTTTTGTGTTTAAATTATTTTATTTTATAGTCAAAACAGTTTATAATTAAAATTTTATTAAAAAAATTTTAAATAAAAAAGTCTTTTTTTTAAAATTAATATGTTACTAAACATGCACTAATTGGGTTTAATAACTTGTTTTGTGTCGAGCTATTTTTGATAACTTTTTTTTTGACAACTTTATGCTTAACTTACAATAAATCTCAAAGAAAAGTAGTTAAATGAATATAAATGAGTTTTTTTTTCTTTATTCAGAAAAATATAAATAAAGTATGGGCTGTAAATACAATTTCCAATTTGCTTGAGCCATAATATCGTTCTTGGATTGCATCGAGTGGGCTTGAGAATCGAAATTCTTTTGTAACCCAATTTATTTACGTGAATTAATTTATTTTTTTTAAGGAATTTGGGTGCAAGGGGTGGTAAACAAATGATAGAACAAATTTTATATTAAATTGTAATAGATGAAGAAAAATAATAATATTAATTAATTTAATATCCATAAAAAAAATCTATTTCGTACATTACCTATTCATATGAATAGATAACCAACTTACTCATTATAATTTTTTCAACTGCTTGAATTGTAGAAGTCTATAATTCTACGGTGTTGCGACTATGGCTTCACTTTTTTTTTTCTTTAAATCACAATTAAAGATCTTAAGTTTGTTATCAATCCATATATGGCCATGCAAACATTTAATCTCAAAGGTACCCAACTCATCTAAATGACTATCACATCATAGCAAAAGGCCTCAATTTTTCTTTTGGTGGGAGAAAAGTTTAGGGAGAGAGAAAGATATCTTATTCTAAAGTAAAACATGCTACAAACTTTTATAATAACTTATAATGATATTTATAAATCGCTTACTAATAAGGGATCAAGCAAGAATTAAACACAAAATCTTTGAAAATATGCAATTTGATTCTATCATTAAGCAAACCCTCATTGGCTCAATTCTCATATTTTATCAAGAGAAATGTTAATTTGCACGAATTTATTATTATGAAATAGTTCTTCATTCAAAACTATTATTAATTAATTTTACGTTTTTTCTAATCATGAGTTTGCTAACTGTCGTAGCTCATGTTTGTTATGATTTTGGGATAATTTAGGGCCAATTGTAACTCATGCTCGTTAAAATTTTTATTTAATGTATTAATATGCCTTCTACTAAGTTATAATCTTGCCAAATTTAATATCCAAAAAGGGTATTTTGTAAATAAAAGAAATTCAATTACTTTAATTGAATTTACTTATATTTTAAATTTTTCAAAATTTTGAAATTCTTTATCCACACACAACATCAGAATTCAAAGGCCCTATTTATTCAAATTTCAGATCTTAAAGGAATTGATTTTTATAAAAACTAATAGTACCAAAGAAATAGACTTTAATTTTGGTGAGCATATATTATTATCTTTTTCTAATTTCTTCTCTATGTAACACATTATCCCATAACTTTTCTTATCGTTCTCTTATGTTTAGAGTTGTTTGGGCTAATCCAACCCATTTCAAGGCAAATTATATTTATTTCTTTTTAAATTTATAATCCATAAATTTCACATATTCACAATCTTAGTTTTGAATTTTATATAGAACAATCAGAACAATTATTAAAAATTTTGATTCAATACCATAAAATTAAAACAACACCCCCTATTACTCATGAGTAACTATTGCTTTTCAACCATGACATTATTTTATTGGAATCGATTCCAAGTGAGATTTTAACAAAACATGAAGCTTTTATCATGAGATTATTGCTTACACACTCCAACCATGACATTAGTTTTGACAGCATCATTTAGGTCTACTGGTATTTTCAATAAATGTGACCCGACTTATGGACTAACCCATTCCTAACTCAATCCAGCCCATAATCCAGTGTGTTAACGTAAAAAAGCCCAAGTCTTTAAATGAGTTGTCAAAATAATTTGTGACTCCACCCCATTAGTGTAGGATCATGAATTCGGCCTATGTTGACAATTTTACTTATTTTTTGTTATATTTTATTTTACTATTTTTCTATTTTTTAAACTTGTTTTTTTATTTTAATTCTTTTATCCTTTTGTATATGCATACGCTGTTTTAATGCAACTTTCACCTCATGACCGGATCCTCCTCTATTGTTTATAATTATTATTTATATTATTAGTAAAGAGATTTTTTTTTAGTTTTTAATTTTTTATTTTTTAAAAAATATTAATAATTAATAGAATATAAATATAAATAAAATAAAATTATAAACATAATTATTTTTTGACATTTATAATTTATAATTATAATTAATTTTAAATATAAAAAATTATATTATACTTTTTTATAAAATTATTTTTATTTAACTAATTTTAATTATTAAAATTATAATTAATTAGTTCATAAAATAATTATAAAAACAAAAAAATAAAAAAATACGAATTAAAAGACACACAACAACACGCTACTCTTCATAAATTTGTAGCAGAAAAGTTCCTTTGTCTCCTTATATTTGCTTATACACTTGCCTTTTATCTTTTTCATACTAGAGTTTAAATAATTTCACAAACCAAAATAAGGGTGTTTATAATCAAATAAAATCAATCTAAACCAAAGAAACTGAATTGACAACCAAACAAAACCATCTTTTTATACAAAACAATTGGTTTGACTCAGTTTTTAATTTTTATTTATAAAATTAAACCAAATCAAATCAAACCAAACTTATGTTATTATACATATATATTTTTATGATTATATACTTATATATGATTATATTTTAATTTAGAATAAACATTCATTTTAGTTATCTAAAAATATAATTGTTATTACTTTAGTCTTCTAAAAATCTTTATAATTAATTTAGTTACTAAATCTAAAAATATATCATATTAGTCTTTCAAATATATTAATCAAAATTTAATTTTTTAATAATTAAAAAATATCATCAATTTAATTCATCAATTATATAAAACTGTTTATCAATTTAGTCTTTTAATTATTAAAATTTTGTCAATTTAATTTTTATCTGTACATAAAAAGATGATTTTAATGACACTTTTTAAATTTAAAAATTAAATTGATAATAAAAATTTTTAAAGAACAAAAGTAATAACATTCGTATCTTTAAATGATTAAAATAAAAGTTTATTCTTTAACTTATTATTATTTATATAAAAATATTTAAGTTAATATTTTATTTATATATACTTAATTATATTTTTATTAAAAATTATAAACTAAATTATTACTAATTGAGTTATGAAAAAAAAAATGAAGTTAAATATATTTTTTTAATAAAAAAAGTACTTAACAAAAAAATGACTACTCCAAACCGAATCAATTAAAACAAAACTGAATATAAAAAAATTAAACTAAACTAATTAATTTAATTCAAATATTTTTTATCTTAAAACTGAAACAAATCACATTCCCGAATGCCCATAAATCAAAGAAACATATTAAAATTGTACCTAAAAAAAAGTAACTACAGAATTGAAACTCATCTCCACCATTAAAAAATCAAGATAAACACAGAAAAAACCCCATGATTTCTCATTTGACAAGAAACCACATTAACCTAGTTGACAAGAAATTGAAGAAACCATGCTATATCTGAAAATTTGAAACTAAGGAAGCTGAAGCGGAAACCAACCAGTAATAGTTTATAAGCGACACACACAGTAGTTTACTATCCCATCGAGCTAAGCCTGTCTCCAAAGTACCAAACACCCCACCACAGCGCCGAGACCTAGCCATGTCAATTCTCTCATCCAAACACTCCCTAACCTCCTCCTTCGCCACCATCCTTGTGTTCCTGCTTGTCACCGTCGAGATTTCAACGCCGAGCTCAGTTCTCGCCGGGAAGCCCCACGTCATCAATTTCCGGTCCCCGAATCTCTACCCCGAAGGCCTCGCTTGGGACCCATCGGGACAGCACTTCCTCGTCGGATCGCTCCGGCGACGGACCATCACCGCCGTCTCCGACGCCGGCGTCGTGGAGACCTTAATCTCTGACACCTCCCTCCCCGAAAACGTCACCTTCCTGGGCCTCGCCGTCGATTCCCTCAACAAACGCGTCCTCGCCGTCCTCCACGCCATCGACCCTCTCCCGCCCTTTAATGCCCTCGCCGCCTACGACCTCCGCTCCGGCCGGCGCCTCTTCCTCTCGCTCCTCCCCTCCTCCGCCGACGAGAACGGCCGCGCCGCCCGCCCGATCGCGAACGACGTCGCGGTGGACTACAGGGGCAACGCCTACGTGACCAACTCGGCGGGGAACTACATCTGGAAGGTGAACGACAGAGGAGAGGCTTCGATCTTCTCCAAGTCCCTGATGTTCACGGCCCATCCGGTGGACCGCGACACACCGTACAGTTTCTGCGGGCTGAACGGGATCGCTTACGTCAGCAAGGGGTACCTGTTGGTGGTGCAATCCAATACGGGCAAGTTGTTCAAGGTCGATGCGGACGACGGCACGGCGAGGCTGGTGCTCCTCAACGAGGATCTGATGGGGGCAGACGGCGTCGCTCTGCGTGGAGACGGCGTCGTTTTGGTGGTTTCTCCGGTGAACAAGATGTGGTACCTCAAGAGCCAGGATAATTGGGGAGAGGGAGTGGTGTTTGACAAAATTGACCTTGACTTGGAGGGGTACCCTACGTCCGTGGTTGCGGGGGAAAGGGGTAGGGCGTATGTGTTATATGGGCATGTGAAGGAGGGTATTTTGGGGAATTCGGAGAGGGAGAGTTTTAGAATAGAGGAGATGAGGTCGCAGAAGGACAGTGAGGATGAGAATGTTTGGATGTATGTGTTGATTGGGTTGGGCTTGGCTTATTTCTTGTTTTGGAGGTTTCAGATGGGCCAGCTTGTTAAGAACATGGACAAGAAGATCAATTGATTCTAAGCTTTTTTGTTGTTTGAAGACCCAAAAAAAAGAAAACTAGTTTTCTAGTTTAATTATCTGTTTTGTTGTTTTGAGAGATTAATTAATGAAAGATGTACTTTTTTAATTTAATTTTAGCTAATAGATGTACTTTTTTTGTTTTAAACTTTTTTGATTTGTTTGACCAAAGTATAAAGTTACTATTTTATATGTAAAAGAAAAAACAATAAAATATTCATTTTACAACCTGTGTTGTGGTCCAGTGGTTTGTGGCTCAAACTCTTTATCATTGGTCTTTGGGTTCGCGGATCAGGCCAGTAGATGAATGGCAAAGTTGCCTTTGATGCCTCCGCATGCAAGTTGGATCCCCTTCCTCTTTACCCCAAAACTCCCCTTCCCCAACCAAAACAAAAAAAAAGACCTTGGGTTCCAATCTTTTTTGTTAATAGTGACTAGGGATGGAAAATTATGTCTTCCCCACGTATATCCAACTTGCCCTACTTCGTAAGGAATGAGTTGTTAATCTGTGCCAGTAAGAAAAGTTTTAATAGTAATGTTAGATTTACATCAACAAGTCACTCACTAGAAAGAGGGAAAAAGAACTTACGCCTACTTTAGTTGAAATCTCATCGTCCGGAAATGATGGTGGAGCTCATATGGACGGATATGTATATAAATGATTTATAATTTTTTAACTTTAGCTCCTACCGAGGGCGCATGCTAATTTAATGTTTGATATGATTTCCTTTTAAGTGTTGCCTATGGGGTGTTCAAATTTCATTACAAAAACAATTATGTAGGAATTAGATCATGGAGAGTCTTTGTTTCTTAAGATAAATTGACTTGTAATATTGTTCTTGGAATTTGATTATTATCTTTAAAATTGGAGTTTGGATATTTATTTGTATTTTTCTTACTTTGTTATTTAAATAGATTCTATTGCAATACGAAAAAAGAGGTGAGGGTCTACTCGCAATCTTGAATTATTTAAATAGCTACATGAAAAAAAGCTTAATATAAAATGACAAAATAATAAGCCTATGGACTAATATGAATGGTTGTTTAAGAAAATGTTTGACCTTGTTCTAAGGATAGCAATGAGGCGAGTAGGGGTGGGTTTTTGCACAACCCAACCTCGCCCTTACTTGCCCTGTTGGTTTTGGGAACCAAAACGCAAATCCGACTTTATGAAAATATTTAAAACTCACACTTTACCCGTCTTGCCCCGCACTTATGAATATTTCACACTAATTTATATAATAATTAATCATAATCTTAAAAATTAACTATTATTTCATATAAATTAAAAAATATATTTAAGAGGACATATTTTCAATACTTCTATTAATAATATAAAGTAAATTATAACAAAAATCTTTAAATTATAATATTTTAAATATAATTTTAATATATATAAGGAGTGTGGGCGAGGTGAACTATCCTCAACCCGCACCCGCCCTATCCCGTAAGAACATACAATCCTAACCACCCCTAGACCTCGCATGATGGGCAAGTTGGTTAGGTACTCGTGGAGCAAGCCTATATTGTCATCCCTACTTAGTTTTGTTGCAATCATGTACCTTTAAACATGTTAATAAATATCTTTTCAAATGAAATTTCATTTATCAAAATTTTGACATATAAGTTATTATTTTTAATGACTCATTTGAAAGTGGAAGGTCAAAAGTTACATGTATGGGTACAAATGAATACATTTTATAGGAATTATAGTCATTTATTAAAGAAGTACTACAATTTATATGGAGATCTTGAAATTGCTCTAGCTAATGTACCGCTAATAATGACAAAAAATAATTAGGAGTACTATGTGAACTAGTACAGTAATGGAGATTGATAGGTTTGTGCTTCAACTGCTGTTATATTTATGAATTAAATAATTTCAATATGATTTATTTTTTGAAATATTAGAAAATGAGTTAAGTAAATATGATGAACTGAGTTGCAAACCATATTGTCCATAATACTTGCTCAAAGAGTGCCCAACAAAGGAGGGAAGATGTGGTAATAATTTTTTTTTTGTTAATTTTTTCTTTCAAAACCTAATATCTAAGTATGCTTACATGTTGCATTGTTTGTACAATTGTAGTTAGAAAATATAGGAGAAGAAATTGGCCACGTTCATTTTTGGGAAATTACACATTCAAGAGCTAATGAGCAAGTTACCAATTAAGAATCACAGAATAAACTTGTAAGAGATATTTTTTTAAAGAACTTTAGCTTTTATGTATAACTATGAAATATAAACTAATATATTATTACTATTTTAATTTCCTTCCTTGTTCATTATTTTATTTTTTTGAGTTATAGGTTTAACTTAGAGAATTATCATCTCAAGCACATGAAGTAGCATTGGAAATGAATGAGCATGAGATAATGATAGAAGTATTTGGACCTGAACGACATCGAAGAGTTTGTGAATATGGGCTGGTGTGACTCACACACAGTTATGGGGTCCTAAGTTATTACTAGTTTGTGATCTTTAAAAGCAACTTCAAAAGTCAGAGAAAATTCGTAAAGAGTCTAATGCCAAAGTACAAGAATTAAAGAAGTTTGTGGAACATGTGGTAGGAATATTGGAACAGTTGCTAGAACGAAGGCTACCTTTGCTTCAAATTAGAAATGTTGTTCGTAGATCTGATTCTTCCACTGATATGGGCAAGTTTTCTTTCCTTATCTTTAATATGTTGTTTGTGTATGAGAACCTAACTTTTAAGTGAGTAATTTTGTTAAGAAGATGTAGTTACAACATCTACTACTTCAATTATGTTTTCAAACTCAAATGACAAAATAAAGTAGAATTTGACTTGAGAACATAAGTCAAATCCATTAAAAAATAATTGAATTTTTCAATGAAATACCATTCATGATCGAGTTGGAAAGACAATAACATGGAGTTGCAATTTCCACATGGTTTCGGTTTAAGAGCCTAGCTAGCTTGTTCGGAGGGATTTTGACTTTTAACCCAACCTGGTTTGAGCCCATGCATGGTTTATATTTATAAGTTGAGAGGAAGTGCATACAAATTGTTTTCTTTTATCAAATACATAAAATAATTCAAAAATAAAATGATTTCATCTATAAATATTCAATTCATACATGGGTTAGGTTTAAGTCGAGAGGCAATAAATAATTTATTCTTGTCAATAGTGGTTCCCCTCCTTCCTTTTTTTTTATATGAAAAGGGTATCTTTGGGTTAGCTTATGCGTTTACTGAAACTCAATACCTCTTCAAGCAATTTTAAGGGTATATCCCCCACATTATCCTAGTGTAATTAAAAGAACTAATTCCTTTAAGTGCTGGTTCAATGTTTGAACCCAACAATCAATACAGGGAACATACTTTCTTAACTGCTGTAGATTAATCCCATTGGGTTATCATATCATAATCTCATTCGAGTTACTGAGATGATAAACCAAGCATGAATGATAATATTCACTACTAAGATGTAAATGAAATAGGCCATCTTCAATACCATATTGCTCATCTTCTTTAAGAATTATACTTTTTGTATTTTGAGAATCTTCAATAATATTTTAATAAATCTGCATATATATTCTCTTCTACTAAAATCAAACATAAGTATACATTGTTAAACGAATGTGTTCCTGCCTTGAACTGGGGGGTTCACCTTCTCTCAACTTTAAGCTCTCCTCTTTCTTCAAGTGCCTTTTCTAGAAAAGGTGTGTACTTGTAAGGAGGGCTCCGATGCCTAAGTTAGTTTTTTGGGGGTGAAGTAAGAAGAGAAAGAAAAGAGAGAGAATTATTAAATGACAAGGACATCATATAAAGCCACTCGACAAGGAATAAAAAGGGGGGAAGGAGGCGTTAGTGGTCACTCCTTGCTTGTCCTCTTGGCTGCGCTGTGCCTTGGAAATCCTGTAGGATCCACAAAATAATGAGTTAGGGCATTCCGTTAAAGTTTTGTCCTTCATGGGGGGAGGCCACTTATATTGCCCACTAGTAACTTTTGGGTTCTCAATGGGCCTCTATATAAGGTAGTGTGCCTTCTGCATTAGAGCCTCAGGTCAGGGCCCAAGTTCTAGCCCCCGATCCACATATCAGTCTAGAATGCATAATGTTTGAAATCATAACTAAAGTAAATGGCAAGTTGGAAACCATAAGCTAACCTGTTATGTGTTAAAAACATAATGCGTAAATACTATATGCAGTATATTGGGGTAGATAAAGTGTGTGGATAGAGGAGAGTATTGTCTTTGTCTTTTTATGAAAGTTTTGAGATAAAAGACGTAAGAATAAAGTCCTCTAAAGTACATAGTGTACTTTATAGAGATTAAATAAATATTTTTCATATATTGTTCCCTCTCAATAAAAAAATTAATTTTGACCCCCTAGCTAGATTAGTTCAGGTGTTTATAATTTTAATCAACAATTTATAACTTAATAAAATGAAAGCAAATGAATAACAAATTATGAATTTATTAAAATTTTTTTTTTAATTTTTTCATCAATAATTATTCAACTGCACTATAGAGAATTCAAACACACACACACACTTATCAACAAATTCTAAATTTAGTAATAAATTATATTTTACTTCACTTTTTAATACTTTGTTTCATTTTTTTAATTTAATTAACTGTAGACTTAACACTATTTTGTTTTTTAAAAATTAATAATTATTAATTATTAATGAGTTCTGTATGACAATAATTTTTCTTTTACCTTTCATGTTTAATATTATTATGATGCTAAAATGAAGTTAATAATATCCACATAAAACTCATTTATGACCTCTGATGAGATAGAGAGAGAGAGAATTATACCTGCTAGGAATTCCCTCGGCCATGTTGGGATGGAGTAGCCCCAAATAGAAAGAAGGGGGTGTTGAGTTCCATACAGAACCTTGTCAAATGAAGAGTCCCTTGCTAGTACCTCTGCATTCATTGTCTATTCGACCTCAAAATTTCTTAGAACTGAGTCTATTTAATTTTGACACTTCGACATGTATGATGCATGTGCAAATCTGGGTAATCCAAAGCTGAAAAAATTTTTAGATGTTAAAAAAAATAAGATATTTTTTTATCTTATACTATTTAACAGTAATTATATCAATTTTATAAATTATTTTTATTTTTAAAAAATTTTAATTTAAACAGATAATAATAACTTATATAATTAATATAATTATCATTAAATGACACAAAAATAGAGAAGTGTGTTCCTCCAATATCACTTATGAATCTCTATACAAAGCTCAGTGCATGTTAAAACTTCTTGATCCTGGTTAAACGAGAGGCAAAAATAAGCAGTAAAAAATGAGAGCAAATGATGGTCGCATCCCAAGGTGTGTTCGGCTTAAAACAAATAAGGCCATGCAATTGATCCGAAAGAGTCTGTCCTTTTTGAAAGGACAATAACACTTTTTATTTTATGATTGTGTCCAAATCAAATGACTATTAAATTTTGAATGAAAAATATGATGACATAAAAGTCATTTACTAGGATGAAAAATAATAATTTATTGATATAGTAAATATTTTTGTTGATATGTGAATCAACCACTGTCATTGACAAAACACATTTATGTAATTTTAGAGTTAATTAAAATTTTTAATATCTAACTAATTAAATAAATTAATTTTGTCGTCCAAGTGTATAAAAATCCCAAAATAGATAATCAAAAAGTATAATTTATCCTTTATGTGAAACAAATATTTCACAAGCTGAAGTAACTTTTATAGAATGTGTTAGTCACAAAAACGAAAAGAAAAAAAGAACGACAAAAAAAGTAAAAATGTTCTATGGGCAATTGCCCATTTTGTGGTGTTTCTATGCTTCTAAATTTTATCATCATAATTTAGAAGTCGGAATAAAGTTACTAATACAATCAATTTCTATAATTTTTTAATAAAAAAAAAACACATATTCCACACGCGATTGAATCATTTGCACAAGACACAGTTTACCAAAAAAAGAAAAATTGCAAAAAACACATTGATATAACAGACCGACCAAGATTCAAAGACCTACTGAGATGGGTGTGGTTTTTCTTTTTTTTTTTTTTGGTGAAAATTCAAGTGGTCGAATAACATTATTCTAAAATATGTATAGTAGTATAGAGTAATTGGACACCTTGTGGACTTTCCAAAATTTGGTTGAAGGACACAAGGAAAGAAGTCAACCCAACGGACAGGTCTTTAGGAGAAGCCTATCTACAAAGTGTTAGCTCCACATTTATGTATCTTCAGAAGCTTCAGTGTTTAGTTGGCAGGTTCACTTCCTAGTCAAACCAAATTGTCTGCACTTACCACACAAATTATGAAAGCTTTTTGTTTTGGGCGGAGGGTACGTCGAATGCGAGAGTGAGACGAGAGATAGAAATAAAGAGAAGCCTACAAGTCTTCTAAAACAATGGAAATTCAAAAGTTTTTGTTGGTTTTATCGGGTTCATGAAGGCCTAAACCGAACCGTATCAAAGACTTGTAGATATAGAAATAAGAGGTGGCAGCTAGGAAGTTATCCAGAGATTTACACCCCAAATTCCAAAGGCAAGTTATGTGTAGAATAAAAGTATGAGTAGTATTATATTTTCCTAAAACATTCTCCTAATACTCCTCCTAATACTTAATAAAATAAGTATTAAATAAAAAAATAAAGTGTTTAATATTTGAAAATATAAAAATCATTCATTTTTTACTTCATTTCATAATTAAGATATTTATGTATTAGAAGGATAGATTAAGAGGATATAAAATTATTCTAAAAGTATATAAAAGAACAAGAAGTTAACACCGAAAACAAGATAGAATGAGAGCCAACTAAATGACAGCAACGAGCCCTCATTAATTCTACTATGTAGTGAAGGTGGTTCAGTTAGGTGCGTTTTGATGTAGTTCCATTCGATTAGGTGCATGACACTCTTACTGCATATAGACTAAACCAATAAAAAACTAATAGACAAATCTAGTAGAAAACTAACAAATTATTATTTTTAAAGTAAAATGTCAAGCAAAAAAAGTTACACAATTATTTAATATAAAATAATGATAGGTCAATTTTTTTATTAATTTAATTTATACAGATATCTATCGATAAAGGAAACTTCTTAAAGTAAGTGAAAGATGCATGACATAAATATGTATGTAAAAGTTGATGACTTCCCCAAATCAAACAATTTTGAGTAGTAATTTCAGTCAAATAAGAATTATAATTTTATATTTAAAATAGTTTATAATTAAAATTTTATTGAAAAAATTTTAAAAAAAATATTTTTTTCTTAAAAATTAAGCTTTAGCAAACATGCACATATGCTTCTTTATGGAGTTAGAGAACTTGGATCTATAAATCCCTCTTGAATTTGATTTCTTCTTTGTCCTATACATCTTTGTTATAAATTTACAAAGGATATATATGCGTTGAATTTCATAAAAGAAAACATTTGCTCAAATTCCTTATCATGATTTCATTCTGCCAAAATATGGTAAGAGAGTCCTTATTGTAGAGCCATGTTGCAAGAGACAAAATACCCTTTTCATGAAATTTCACCTGTAACTTTATATATAGTTATTTGAACTTTATCTAGTTTATGATAATATAGTATACTATAATACTATTCATGAAATATGAAAAGATATTTTCAAGTACCCAACACATGACTCCGAGAATAACACACTTAGGATTTTAATCCAATAACCAAGGACAATAACAACCAATAGATGTGATCGGCTACATACATGGATCAATATTAAATCCTATTAAAAATTAAATATTCATTTAAACACTATTGTAATCCAGTTTACAAAACAATACTGATATATGATACAGACATATACAAGGATATACAATTATGCATACATGTGACATATGTCATATATGCTTAAATTTCTTTCTGCACCCATCCATGTATGTTCTCAAGGTGAAGAAGATAGAGGAATGATTAAAGAATATATCATGTATATGTGCACAAATATTGTATTAAAGGTGTTAATAGTCATATAGAACAACGAATCTGATCAAACATGCATGGATTGACCTGTTATAAAAACTTAGAATATATGCAGGAGATCATAATTTATTTATCTATGATCAGATTAATTTAATATCATGCTATCTGCAGCTTAGGCCTTATTAGGGTTTTCTTGAAACGTGAGTTTCAGGCTTAGCTTCAAGGTCGAACAGACAACGAAAGGAAGGGTACCCACGAGAAGACTGCTCACTTGACAAGCACAGCATGGAATCCACTCACCCAAATTCTTCAACGAAGATGGTGCCCAGAAGATTTAATGTTTACTCAGCTGGGTTGATTGGTCAACTAGAGCTTACATGAAAGCCAATCTGAAACCCATTAAAAAAAAAAACAAACAAACATCAGAATAAATAGAAGAAATAACAACGAAAAGAAACTCAATAAGAACCAAGAGAGAGCATGTAGATGATTAGAATTAAGAACACACAATAAGTGCAAGGAAAGGAGATGATGAAGTACCTTAATTTCTTAGAGATCTTTGGCTTTTGCCTTATGAATATATGCTTCTTGTGGTGCGCTTCCTACCTGATTTATAGAGGTAACTGGATAAGAGTCACCAGGGTTAAAAAAGCGTGCAAGTATGTTTGGATTGTAAGAGAATAAAAAAAAATAAAGAAAAAGAAAAAGTTTATTTTAAAATTTTAAATTTAAAATGCTTAAAATAAGCCTTCATTTTCTTTTCTTTTCTCTCAATTTTGGGCGATCCAAATACGGGCTTATGCGTATCTGCTACCTCAGACAAGTGAGAAACTTTGACTAGCGGGTGAAACTCACGCACTACTTACACATAGAGCCAATGAAAAGGTTCCAAGCTTTAACAACCATCCTTCCTTTGGAAAACAGCGTTGTGAAAGGAAGAGAGAGAGAGAGAGCAAGTGAGCAAGACTGAGGTTAGATGCGCTCGTGTGATCTGAAATGTTGATAGGTAGAGTGGTGGGATCTTATTCGACATCGTTTAACCCCACATGATTTCACCGCTGCTAGCTACCCCATTGTCTGGTTTTTATAGTTTTCTCTATTTTTCTTTTCTTTTTGGGTTTGAAATTTCAGTTTCTCATCAAATTTTCTCAAAAAAAAAAAAAAATCCATTTCAGAAGTACAACGCAGGCTTTAATCGATAAACCTTTTCTGTGGGTACCAGGAGAAGTCAAATGTTGTTGGCTGGTAACGTGCATGCTTGCTAGCTAGCTGTTTTTCTCTTCCATGATTTTTTTTTTCTGAGTTACACAAATTATAAGTATTTTTAATTAAATCAAATTAATCATAAGGTTTTAACTAATACACCTCTGATGTGGGTGTGTGTGTGTGAGAAAGAGAGAGAGAGAGAGATTAAAAACATTACAAGTACTTTATTAAAAAAAGAGTACGTACTTGATCAAGTATTTAAGACTTAGAGACAGCTAGCTACAACTGTATATATCTGTTAACATTCCTTATGTGGACCTTGGAGATGAAATATTTAACTAAAAGGTTAATAATTGCTATTTTTTTCCTGCAAAATGTAACATATCAGGGAATGTTTCCTGGTACGTAATCACACAAGCATTAGTGAGGAATTGCAATTTTGTTCGCTAAATGATAGTTTTTGCTTTTCATAAAATGTATCGATTTGCACTTAATTTGGCCAAAAGAGTATTTAATTTCACAAGAATTGCACAAGGAGACAGCACACAGCACAGCAACTGTAGTGCAAATAGGAGTTTTCTATAGTACATCAGCTACAGTCTAAGAAGATTGCTCTCGAACCAGCATAGATTTCAATATACGTGGATTT
Source organism: Castanospermum australe (assembly GCA_019955255.1). Classification (NCBI taxonomy): domain Eukaryota; kingdom Viridiplantae; phylum Streptophyta; class Magnoliopsida; order Fabales; family Fabaceae; genus Castanospermum; species Castanospermum australe. Next base: position 184,970 of record NSJW01000420.1, read on the forward strand.
GATTATAGCCAAATATATAAGTGCTCTTGGTTATATTAGACTCAATCCCTCGAACGTAGGGCTAACAATGAACTATTCCAACTCAGAAATAGTTTAAAACTTAAATTGTTAATTATAACTCGATGAACTTAATTTATGAACTAAATGAGTTTAACTTGAACTCAAAATTGAATTTGTTACATAATGAGCTCAATTTGAATTAAGTTATGCTCAAATTATTTAGTTTATAAACTGACTCAATATATATATATATATATATATATATATATATATATATATATATAAAATTTAAAAATAAAATAAGTTTGAAAAAAAATAGAAAAAATTTAAGTTGATATTTAGTTTATTTGATTCATTCATAGTTTATGTAACTCGAACTAATGAGATAAAACGAATAGTTCGCAAACTTGATTCGATACGAGTTTGAGTTACAGAAAAATGATTAATATCAAACTCAAGCTGAGTTTTGAGGTGAACTATTTTTTATCAAGTAAAATCAAATTGAACCTCAGCTCTATTCAATTTGGCTCGTTTCTAACCCTACTCTAATGGATCAAAATTTACAAACTGGTGCAGTGAGACAAAATTGTCAGAGTTTTAAAGTTTAAGAGCTTATATAATATAAAAAAGAAAACAACTAATGCAGAGAAAGAACTTAAGCTAAGAGATTTAGACGTTGTAATTTGCATTAATTAGCGTACCCCTTTTATAGTAGAGGTCCTTCAGAAAGATGTTAATGTGGGCAAACAGTTAGTGTGAGTCTCCATTTTGCTGGATGTTGAGAGATGAACAGATAAAAATTTCTTTAGATTGATATAAGAGTAAAACACTTTTCGACTTCCACATATATCTCTTTTATCAAATTTATTTCTTAGAAAGTAATTTTATTAATTTAATCACATTATTTATATATCAACAATAATTAACACTGAAAATAAACTGTAATAGTTAAAATGAAATAGTATGTACTTACACTCAACATACTTAATAATCTCTTTTAGCGAATATCATAAGTTATCCAAGTGTCATAATGTGATAGGTTCGAACCAAAATTCAAGTAAATGCCCTTCAACCAGTGATGTAGAAAGTGCATTTGATTATAATTAAGTACGAAGCATGTTTCAATCGGAAATCTTGCTACATGATGCTTTTGTACGTTTTTAAAATGTTGATAGGATCGATAATTCAATGTAAAAAAAAAATTAACACAATACCTTTAAATTACATATATGAGATAAAATCAAGACACCGTCCTTAAATTTACTTAAAGTAGCACATATTTCAAAGTTTAAGGGACAGTTTGGCAACCCTCAAAGACTAGTTTAGAACTGATAGTGGCTTAAATGTATGGAATCTTAAAATAACATCTAAGGTTTTTGTTTTTTCTTTGGAAAGCATGCAGCTAGTAATAAATTTCCAACTTCCATTTCACTTTTTATGAAAAAAATATACTATGCTAGCTCTTGGCCATTGTTCTTCCATCTTCTCCACAAAATGCCCTCTTATAAAGGTTTTATATGCCCAGCTAGCTGTACAAATTTGGAACTCACAACATCTAGTGAGCTTACTTAACTTGCCTAAATAATTATTACTTTCATTTACACCAAAAACACAAGAAAAAAAAAAAGAAACTACTACCATATACATTGTGTTTGTTTGAGATTTTTCTCAACACCCAAGAAAAATTCTAAACCAAACACACTTTAAGTAGTTGAATCAAAGTCTGTACGGACGAAGATTGAAGTGGCCAAGGTAATCAGGTCCATTTAAAACTACAGAAATTCTTTTTAAACTTAAGCATGCCTTGAAAACCTACCAACTTATCAATACTAATAATAAATCAAGCCCAACAACAGATATATGCCCTAATACTAGGCCAGGAATAAATTTGGGTTGGGTTACAAATTTGAAATACTAGACATAGACCATAACCAATTTATTAAGGTTAGACCCAACAACCCATTACTCATTTATCACTAGAAAACATTCAACCAAAAAAAAAAAAAAGAGTTGAGTTTAATTGGAGGGCAGTACAATTGCCATAACCTACCGGTACACTAATTGGATGGCATCTTCTTCCTTTAGGTTTTATTAAAATTGAATATTAATGGTGCTTCCATAGAAAATCTGAGTAGACCCTCGTTATTGTAGGTATTTTAAGAGATAGTATTATATCATAGCAACCTACACATTGGTTTAGCAACAAATAATACAGCTGAATTACGGGCATTGAGAAGTGGATTAATCCATTCAAGGCTAAAATTTTTTAATCTATAGGTAGAAAATGATTTCCAGATATTGATTCATGCTATATATCAAGTGCAGATAAAAGTGTAAGTGTTCACCTCCAAACATTTTTGTGATGACTTTCTCAGCTGATAAAAGACTTCGCGAGCATATTCAGGTTAAGAAGATATGGCAGGAGGCAAATTTTGTTGCTGATCATCCCAGCAAGCTTTGGAACTTTGATTACAGTATGTTCCAAGCTTTTGAACTTTGATTTGGTTGTTTAAGAAATTGATTTGTCCATTGTTAAGCCCCTGGTCAGGTCCACCACTATTGACACTAATCGCAAGCACACAAGACTTTGTTGAAAATTTTTTACATGAGTTATAATTAATTGTAATATTTTATTTATAAAAATTAGACTAATGATATATAATCTAGGTTTTAAACAAGCACGATAAATCAAATAATATTATGATTAAATTATTATAAGCTATGCATATCTTACATTGAATTAGTCTAAACTAATAACAATGTAGACTTTAATCCAACTGACTTATGATATGAGGCATACTGGGTTATTTATTTATGGATAAGTTCCTCGAGACTCTTCAACATGCTCCATTGAAAGGACATGCAGAGAAAAACCTAGTCCTTGCTCTTATTGAATATTAAGTAAGATCTAATTAGTGTTCTATTATCATATAATGGATTAATTTTATTCTTATAGACTTCCCCTCCTAATAATATTAAAGGTGGCCAATGGTTGGATTTTGAATTGGATCATCAATAGAGATGGATAAAAAATAGACCTATAATCTATCTATGATCAATTAAAAAATTATTAAAATAATCCAATTCATCCATAACTTATTTTAATAAATGATATTTAATCCATCTATTAATTCATTTAATGGATGAATATCCAATCCATCTATCCTTAACTATAGATGTATCTACACTCCTATGTCCAAATACATCTTATTTTCTAAATCATATGGATATCCATTTGGTCCAATAAATATTTTGGTTAATCCATTAATTAAAACTTACAATCCACCCAAATTCATTAAATCTATTATTATGATTAGATAGATTGTATTGGATTGAATTTAGATATGGATGAATTGGATGAATCATAGATCCAATTGACACCCTAAATCAATCCTTCTTCTAAAACTCCCAAAATGGAAGAAACAACAATTGAAAGAAATGGCGAATCAAAATTAGAAGAAAAGGCTCTAGCTCACTTTCCAATAGACCAAATGAAACAAAGAAAAAAGAAAGAAAAACTCTGAGCAAAGATGAAATTTAAATAAATATGCATAGTTTGATCATGTAAGGTTGTGCATAATCACTGAACAACCAAACTAACAGATTATTAAGCTAATTATGTTCTCTTACAATCGCAGGATCTGAGAATACAGAAAGGGAAAAAGAATGAACATAAGATGATATATATATATATTTCTCCTCCTATGATCTATTGTGGCTTATTACGGGCAAATAATATAGTAATCATTTGGAAAAGAAACGCTGCTGTCTCTGTAAGGACTGAGCTTATTGTGGCACTGGGAAGGACCAGATGGTGGCACTGGCCCTTTTGGTAGCTGGCTTTCCAACGTGCTTTTGAAGTTCCTCAAGTCTCTGATGCACTCACTTGTTGAAACCATTGCAGACAGTACCACTGCTACAAGAAAGAGAACCACACCAAACTTTGTACCAGATCCTCCAAAACGTGGCATGGCTTTGCTTTCTTTCTTTCCCTTCCTCTGAATAAGACAAGCCCCAGCTCAATACTTTCTGGTGGGAGAATATATCCAATTTTTATACACAGTTAGTGAGAACCAAGATGGAATTGGGGGCATTGAATTTTTGGTCCTTCAAGGAAAAGGAAATGTGTTTCATGCAGGTTTTCAACGCCCGTGACGCAAGTTATTAAAAACTTTGAAAGCTTCCTTCTGTAGTGGAATGCATCTTTTAGAAGATTTTGAACGGAGAGTTTGACATTGTTGCTGTGTGTTGAATATATGCATATAGCAGCAGCAGCCAATTTAGACAGCACAGTGACAAAATGGGACTTCTTTACACTGTTATCCACCATATTAGAACTTCAAACTAATATTTGACTTAGTATTTTTTATTTGATCATTTGATCGAAACATATTATGGGCAACAAGTTTTAGTTATGTAAATTACAATATATAATTAAGTGGAAAACGGAGCTTAGACGATACAAAATTCTTTTAAGTTCTTTTTTGTATGTTTAAAAGTTTATATCATTAATTATTAGGCGGTTTTTTTTTTTGTGAATTATATATCTCGAGAAGTCGTTTGCATTTATTGATACTATATCTATCTCCAAACAATTTTAAGGATCCATCTTTCATATTGACTTAGCATATGTTTAGTTTTGTATTAGGGGTAACAGAAGCCTGTTCAAACTTTCCAAAGTCAAGTTTGAAATCATTAAACCACTTTTTTTTCAGTCTCACTTAAATTTCTTTTCCAAATCTTGATTTGAATAGAAGTAACAATTTGTTAGCAAAAGTCAGTGAAATTTTGACATTTTTGACTTTGATATTTTTTCCTATAACCTTTATTTTATTTTTCTCACAATTAATTCATATTTTTTTAAATAATTATATATTCAGAAGTGATTTTGACAAATACTATCCAAATAATATTTATTTTATTAAAATCAAATTTTAAAATTTTTTAAATATATGTTACTTCACTGAGTTTACTCTAAACTAACTTTTGTATAAAATCAAGTTTACAAAATCAAATTCATCCAAAATTAACTTTATAAAAATTAATCCAAGCATACACTTAATTTATTTAGGAGAATTAATTTCCCAAATTGTTGGTCCAACGATTGAACTTGAGTAATATAAGCATATAGACACCTCATTAAATATTATGTTAAATAGGCGGCTTTCAAAGAGATAGATTTTTTTAATAAGAAAAATGATAGTAATTTAAAAAGATGAATAATTTGACTATAGAAATTCAAATTTATACTATAGTAGACCCAAATAATTGACTTGGATACCTCTGCTTTTTTTTTTTTTTCCTAAATGTCAATAAAATAAGAATTTGGCAGACAAAATGGCTTTCTTAGTATAAACACTGAGCAAGTTGTTGATTCCACTAGTTCTTTTCTTAATTCGAGTTAATTTACACGAGTATAGACCATTTCAAAGTGTTAGTTATAAGATGTGAACGATTTTCCATTTTTCTTTCTTTCTAACATTACTTGCGTAAAATGTGCATGTTCAAACTGTGAATGTCACGTTGTTATGGCTCGTTCCCAGGCTTCATCGTTGATTTGAAAGTTTTCACATTATATATTTAAAATTAAATTTTATGTAATATATATTTTCAAAATTATTTTAAGAAGATACATTATATTATATCGAATTTTATATTACAATGATAACTCTTATTATTTTATTAAATAGCATTTTAGATCATGGTCAAAATAGAAGCCACAAGGCAGAAAGATTAAGTGTGAAAGTTGGCAGAAGAAAGGTGCCATAATATATTGACTTGTTGATAACAAATGACAAGTAAATATGTTTAAGTGTTTGGATTTATTGAATAAGATACTACGTGTGTATTTAAAATAGTTTATTTTATACTTAAAATAATTTATAATTAAATTTTTATTGAAAGAGTTTTTAAAAAAATGATTTTTCTTAAAAATAATCTTTCCAAACACTTACTAAGTATTAATCTAATTGTGTATAGAGAAAAAAATTTAAAGCAATTCGGTTTAAAAGGTAAAATTTTGTATAAAAATTCTAAAATTATATTACAATAATACATTTTTATGCTTCGAAAAATAAAAATAATTTTTTGATAAAATAATGTTCTAGTCAATTAGGCCAAGCAGAAAATATTAATTATCTAGAGATTTTAAAGATATTTTTTTTATTATATGTACATAATTTTATATTATATAATATGTAAAAAGTTTAATTTTGATTCATCGTCAGTATAAATTTTTTTTACACTATCACTCAATCCTACATAAAATTATTTTTAGTGATTTACCTGCAAACTTAATGAGCTAAGCACAAAGTTACATAAGAAATTAAACTTCAAAAAATGAAGAGTTAGGTTACTACTTATTATAAGAGTAAGTCATGACACACTTACACAATTGAATAACTTTTTTATAAGTGTTGAATTTTAATTTTTTAATTATAAAATTAATTGATAGTTCTCGTGAGATAGATAAAGTCCATAAAGTTTTATACATATAGTCTTGCATACTTAATTATATTATTAAATAATTTTTTATAGAATACGAGTTTTATGGATTCAAACCATTGACTTATTTATGAAATAAGTGAATTCTCACTCTGTATGTACATACACTTTAGTTTGAATTTGAGCTTGTTGTCAAAATAGGACTCTTCGTATTCCTTGCCTTGGGCAATATTTCTAACTAGAGCGGGTAGACTTAAGCACTTTGCAACAGTACGAAGGTTGCTTTATCCTTTGTCGGTAAAAGATGTTTTCAAGCCCACGCGTTATTTGAAACTCTTGTGCATAAAAAAAGCTAGTGTAGGCCAGAGACCGTTGCACAATATAATCCCATCTTAGCTTTAAGCATATAAACATACTAAATAAAACAAATAATTTCTTCCAATTTCCACTAAACCTAGATTAGACGAAGTGATGAACTCATAAGCTTCCAAAATCATGCCCAAAATAGGCCATCCCATGATGAGAATCAAGAATCCAATACCAAATGAAACTGTTCTCTACACAACCAGCAAACAAAAGCAAAAGTTTAAGACTGAAAATTTACCATGAAGTGCACATGGAACACTGTGAAAGAGATGAAAAATGCATAATTGGTTTACCTTGAAATTACTTCGTTTCGTGAAGAATCGCAGAGTGAGTTTTAGTTGATGGTTAAGAGCACTCCAGAGACAAAGAAGATTTGATTTTAGTGGCACAAAAGAAAAATGGTGTTAGAAAAACTGTTATTAAGCAAAATCAAACAACAATAAACAGTATCCCAAACTTGGCAAGAAACTTGTCATAGCACAAAACTTACATTTCCCATGGCTAGCAATCCCTTGTCAAAGTAGAAAATAAGTAGAAAATAATCCCAAGGAATGAAACAAATATACCAAAGCCCTTAATCCCAATCTAATCTCTTTTATGTGCCATTGCAAATGTTAAGTGTCGCAAGATAAAAGAATTATAAATAAGCTTCAAAATGGAACAAAAGTATATACCAACTACATAATGTAGAAAAATATAATATACAGTTTAGTATTATCATAACCTTCTGCTAGCCAAGATATAACAAAATAAATATAAAAAAGGCACTAATTTATGTTTTAAAAATTGTTTCACCTCAAATTACCAAAAAAAAAAACGTTTTACCTCAAGAAATTTTCTTCTACCAAGAGAAATTGCATAGCCTTAACATAAATCAAAACTAGATAACATTTGTCCCAAATAACTGAATTTAGCAAGGAATTTATTTATAGAACTATTGCAAACTCTGCAATCATCTATGCTTAGATATAAGAATTGAAGACAGCAAAGATCAATTCATATAATACCACTATTGCTAGCTAATTAAAAAAAAAATCAAATTCCACTTACTCTTTCGATCTGTGAAGAGAAATTTCACATTTGATATTTTCACCCTGAAATAAAAAATAATAAAAAGACATTAAAATTAAACGAACTGTTGAATAAGATCAAACCCAATAATTAAACAAAATTAGTATATTTATACCTGAAATCATCTAGTTCAATGGTAACATTCTTATTGTAAACATCGCCTTTCTAGTTGTCTCTTAATTTTTCAATAGGTGACAATGAACCTATAATATTTTAAATGGACACACAAAACAACGAATAAAAACATGAAAATGTCATTAATTTAAAAATAGATGAATAACATATCATAATACCATACGAAACAAAGATGAAAATTATTTAACTATCATAAATTCATTGTCATTTGAAACTTCTTGAATACTTACGAAAGGAGATAGATGGAAACCAAACAATAGAATAGATGGATCCTCAACCTCACAAACAAATTACTTAAGCAAGAAATGCTGCCGAAACTCGTGTTAAGGGCTTATACTTCTGCAAATTCTTACCAACACCAACATTTGAAATAAGGCTAAAATATAGTTTATCCTCTTCAACTTTATCTCATGTGCATTTTACCTCTTGAGATTTAAGAACATGCAGCTTACCCCGTCAAGATTTATAGTTAGATCTTAAAACCTCTTACTTTCAAACACCGTTAAATAATTAACGGTATTTTAAGAACTCCCAACATAGAGCTTTATAGTAAAATTCCCAAAGATCAAATATCTCCTCCAAAGTTATCACATTTCGAATCCATCTGTGTCTCATGAGCTCCACCGTATCAAAGAACACCCATGAACTCTTAACGGGTTTCATCGCCTCAGCAAGGCCAAGCCAAATGAGGTGGTAAAAGGAAATGCCATCCATCTTCTACTTTCTTCTCTATCATGGTGGATAAAATTTTTGTGAAAAGTTGGAGAATTCGGCCCCATTCTACATCATCAAGACCTCTTCGTGCATTGCTTGCTAGTAATTAGTTTGGTTTCGGTACGGTAGCTTTTCAAGAAAACTATTTTCGAATCTGGTTTGAGGTTGCAATTCGTGAGTTTAGGTATGTTCAAATTATATACAGCAGCAATTTATAAGGATTGGAAAAATAAACACCTATAGTAGTTGAGATTGGCCACAAGGATCCAGTTTTTTGGAAACGAAATTGGGATTATGCGGTCCAACATTTATGAGAGAAATTTCAAGCCTTTGTCTATTGGGTTCATGGGTGTTCTTTGATTCGATAGAGTTTATGGAAGAGTAAGGGATTCGCAATATGATAACTTGAAAGGAGAGATGAGAACTTTGGGAATTTTATTTAAATGCTCTGTTTTGGTGATATATAGAAGACCGTTAATTATTTAAATAGTGCTTGATGATAAAGGAGTTTTAAGATCCAACTAAGAATCTTGTGAGGGCAAATTGCATCTTCTTAAACCTTAGGGGATAAAATGCATATGAGATAAAGTTAAATGGGGTAAACTGTATTTTGGCCTTGAAATAATTACAACACAGTTTTCCTCTAGACTTGACTCAAACTTGTAAACATGCATTCATTTTACTATAACTTAAATCCAGCCACCCTATTAAGGATGAATTTTCTTTAATTTGAAGGGATATCATTGGATTGGAAATATTACAAAAAGAAAAATTACCTAAAATAGTGCAATGAAATAATTAAGGAACAAACAATATTTATCAGAAACAAAGGAAAAAAAAACAAAGCAAAATATTTATGACTGAAAAATAATAAGTATGTCTATAACCGAACCAAACTGATGTAAATCAAAAATCATGTATAAAACTGAATCAAATCAAATAAATGAAATTATGTAATTATACATATATATTTTTATAATTACACACTTATAGATAATTAGATTTTGATTTATTATTATTTCTACATAAATGTTTAGGTTAATTATTATTTATATATATTTAATTATGCTTTTATTAAAATTTTTAGACTAGTTTTTTTTGTTAACTAAATCATAAAAAGAAAAAGTGTAGTTGGATATGATTTTGTTTTTAAGAAAAAGTATTTAACCAAAAATCGATTGGATCAAACAAAATTAAATTGATTAAGAATATCTTAGTTCGATTTTCTAATTAGAACAAAATTAACCAGTTCTCAGTATAAGAAAATTAATTAATTTGATTTAAATAACTTTTTCTTTTAAAATTAAACCAAACCAAACCACAAATACTTTTAAAAAATAGCAACAAAAGAATCCTAACCGGAGAAAATTAAAAAATAAAAAAAAAACCTTTTCGTTAACAACAACCATTTCCAAAGTCACCAAATGATGGATTGACAAAGTTAAGTTGTTTCCAAAGATGTAAAATTTTAACTTTGAACTTCCAAATTTCGTGCTTAACTTGCACATCGTTGATAGGGTCGAATTGGCAGACCATCTTAAACAAAACAATACAAATAGTTATGGATTATTAGTAAGATTGATAACTACGGAAAGCTCAAAAGAATGGTAGAACTAAACCTGATGATAATAAATCAAGAAAGGAAAAATATCGAAAATCCTAAATTTGGGACCAACTACGCATAGATGAAGAATTGGAAGGGAACAAATTGATAGAATGAAAAGGGGGATTAAATATTGGTTCAACGGTAAAAAATTTTGATGAGACATGGCAATAATTTTTTGTATTGATGTCAAAAGTGGAATTTTACTTGGCAGAGTCAATTTTGCAATGAAAGATAGGAATTTTATTAATTAAGAAAATCGAATTATAATACATCTATAAAAAAAGTGGGCAGTTCCTGCGATCAAACCTCACCCTCAATAGAGTGTTGAGCCCATCAAACTAGTCTATGGGCAACGCCGTTAGCCTTTCTAGGAGAAAAGGTAATACTACAAATGGTGAAAAGGGATAACGAGACCTTAATCTTATCATACAGTGTTCCTAACTCAGAAAAATCAACATTCCCTCTTTTAAGGTCATCTACTACTCTTTTGCAATCACTTTCTATAATGATAGAAGACCAGTTTTGTGCTGCAACAAAGTTGAGAGCTTCTATTATAGCACGAGCTTCCAATAAGATTGGATTGGTCATCATCCACACAGGGAGAGCTACACAGCCATTCACCTGTCCCAAGTAGTTTCTAGAAATAAGACCAACACTCCCTTTGTTAAGGTCTCGAAAAGCAGCATTAACATTGATCTTCATTACACCTGCAGGTGGAGGTTTTCATCTTGGGATAGGGTCGATTGATGATCTGGTTTCCTTGCTCCTCTTGTTTAGCCTTGTGTTTGCTTCACACCAGTTGGTAAAGAAGGATTCCGTTCCAGCCAAGACTTCGTGGGTTGGCCTTGGTAGAGTCAATTTTTACATGTCAAGCTCAAACATATTAATTCCTATTGTATATAGTATTTGATTAGATTAGATTGTAGGAAACAAGGAAACTCTACTTGGAACTTTTTGTTCTGAACCTCTAATTATTACTTCCAACATTGTATCTAAACGCTTACCTAAAAAGGAGGCAAAGTTTTCTTACCCTATAAAATTTTAAAATTAACTAATACTTTATTTAACTTTTTTATTTTAATATATAATACATTTTTAAAATATAAATAAATATTATCTATTAAATTAAATATTTATGTTGTTCCACTTATTTTGAATTTAATATGTATGATTATTATATAATATACATAATTTATTATTATTATTATTATTATAGAATTTTTTTATATGATGAGTGATATAAAACAAGTTTTGCCTAAAATATTTTTATTTAAAATTTTAATTACAAAATTACTTAATAGTTTAGATTTTATGAGCAGGTGAACTGCACAGAGTAAAGTGAAAGGGGTTGCACCCTGAAAGGAGCAGTGCCCAATATTCCTCGTTGAAGAGAAAAGAGAAGAGCTTCCCCAACTCAAATACCCATTCGCGTATGGCTATGAGCTCCAGATTGGGGTGGTCGCCACAAGTGTTTCACGTCGGTGAGGCAAGGAGAAGGTTTCGACCAGGATTGAGGTCTTTCCTTTGATTCATTCACCACAAATGTTTTACCGCTTTTTTTTTTTTTTTTGGATTTTGTGGTTTTATTTTCGTTTTTATTCTTCTTATGGTGGAGATGAAGGGGTTTTGTATTTCATTGTAACAGAACTCTCTTTCCCTTGTTTGGGAGTTAAAATTAAAGTACCAAGAATCAGAGTTATTTCTCCTTATTTATCAAATGTTAATAAAACTGAGAAATATACATAGAAAAAGGAATTCGAAGCATAATTGACTGAGAACATGAGGTAACCACAAGGGACTAGGGGGTGGTGAAAAGTGTCAAGAATTCATGGAGAAAAAGACTGTAAAGGGGTATTTTGAAGGGTAGAATGCAAGGGTGGAAGAATATCTATAACCAAGATTTCTTTTTTTCATCCCACTCAATTTCTGACACAGAGAAGGGTTCTAGTGTAAGGTATGCTTGGTAGGAGAATTACAGAACAGGAAGATGGAAGATGGAGAGGGTAGTGAATGTGGAGATGGGTTGGAGGATTTTGATTTCAATTGTCAGGGCATGGCAGTGGCACAGAAGGTGCAAAATGAGATGATTGAAAATTATTTTGATTCTTCTTTCTCAGAACGAGCATCGGTAGGGAGGACTAAAAATATTGTTATATGTGTAAATGATCCTATTTGCCTTGTTAGAATGAAAATATTTCTGAAGGATGAAATTCAAACGGTGACCATTGTATTTTCGTTTCGTCAAATTACTAAGTAGGTAATCACTTTCACTTCTCATCTTTAACCTTTTCATTGTCTTCTGGTTTTCATGTCTACCAAACATACCATAAATATATCTGCTTCATTTCATTTGGGGAATTTCCTTGGGTTATATTTTTAGCAAATAGGCCTCTCCAAAGCCTTCTAACACTTATTTAACCGTAATTTCTTACAGCTTCTCTCTTAAATTCCAAGGGCAATCAAAAGTCAGGTAAAATCCTTCAACCGGTTCAATATTCTTTGACATTCTTTTGGACATATTGGATGATCTGCATCTGGATAGCTAACTTCTTTCTATGCTATACTGTCTTTATAATCAAATTCCCCATCCTTGACTAACATGAACTTGTAGTAGTTATTATAAATAATTCTAATACAGGGCACAAGAAAAAAAGAATGGTAAGCAAGTGCACTTTTCATATTAAAATCAAAAGCCATTTTCATGTTAGTTTGATTTTCTGTTATATATGGAACATGCTGGACAATACTTCATTTCCTTGTTTATAAATTGCTACATATATGCATGCTTATATATGAATTAACTGCTGGTGTTTTGTTTAGCATGGTTTGCTTGAGAAAAGCTGACAACTACTCAAGCAAGCGCATGTATGAATTGTGGCAATATGAACTATGTAATCAGTTACATATGCAATTAATTAAAGGCACAGAGCCTCACTAAACTGTCTATTTGTTGTTCGTAGAGTATAAAGCTAGATATCAATAGTTCCATGTGACACTAGATATATGTCATATCTTGTCTGATTAATTTGTTTTAAATTGTGTACAACTGCAGGAGGTTTGTTAAAATGTCTGCAACTGAACTCACAAACTCTAGGATATCATATGAGTCCTTTGCACTAAAACCTCCAATCCACCCCACTTATGATTTGAAGGGCATTATCAAGTTAGCCCTTGCAGAAGATGCTGGGGATCGAGGTTGATGCTTGAACTTTTGTCTAAGTTTCTTGCACTAGCCACATTGTTTCTTCTTCCTGAGTTTTAATTTTTAATTATTTTATATACATTCTGGAATTGCTATCTTGTTTGTTTATTATAAATAAACGTAGATTTTTTTATGTTAGGCATCTGCAAAAAATAATACTGATACATACTCTCTGCTATTTGATAGTTATAATGCACACATGGCATTGAATAGCAAGTGTTTCAATTGTAGGTGATGTAACATGCATGGCCACCATTCCATTTGACATGGAAGTGGAAGCTTATTTCTTGGCAAAGGAGGATGGTGTCATCGCAGGAATTGCACTTGCTGAGATGATATTTCACGAGGTTGACCCTTCTTTGAGGGTATGGAGGCAATGTGCAGATGTGCTTTCAATTTCATTCTTTGTGTGGTTAGCACTTGGCTGATTCATTGTAGGGTTACTTTCAAATATCAGGTGGAGTGGTCTCAAAATGATGGAGATTATATCCATAAAGGGCTTCAGTTTGGAAAAGTTCATGGTAAGAAAATAATTAGAAAAACATAGTTACGAAAGGAAGGGGAAAAAAGTATATCAGTAGTGTGTGAGTGATTTCTTGAAAGGCTGCTATTAATCCTCAATAATTTATGTGTAGGACGGGCGCATAACATTGTTGTAGCTGAAAGGGTAGTGCTGAACTTTATGCAGAGGATGAGTGGCATTGCAACTCTAACCAAGGTACTTTTGTTTTCTTAAATCTTGATTTTTTTGTTAAATTTTCTCTAATGTACTTACAACTACCTAACAGATTGCCATGAAATCTAAGCGAACTCAGTTAGCTAACAGTAGATGCCATTTTTGAAGGTCCCTGTAAGGCTATTGAAAAGCTTTTATGTCAGTTATTGGCAACATGGGCAATAGAGGATCAAAATTGCAAAATGGCTGAATTGGTTATATTTCTCAAGATGAATCACTACTCACTAGGATTTATTCCTCTTCTGTCTTGAGTATAGTTGTTAATACCGTGCCATTGTAACTGTGATAGTGTTTATTGGTGCATTGTGGGTTCTTGCGCTATGCTCAATGTCTAGTGTGGCATTGTGGGTTCTTGCGCTATGCTAAATGTCTAGTGTGGCAATTTTGATATGCTGCTCTTCTGTCTTGAGTGTAGTTCTTGCACTATGCTATGTCAAAATAGTTTCCACCATCATCGCTAACTGGAAAATGGGGTAACCCCTTCTGTTTTTGTTTTGATTCAGCCCTAAATCAATTTGAAAATCCCCAACCTCCCCTCAACTTCATGCATCAGCGCATTTTCTGAATTCATTTGAGGCCTTTGACGTTGCCAAGGGCCTCTGGGTTCACCACTGGAGTCTTGTCCTCCGTTCAGGTGAAAGTAACTTCACCCTTTCACTCTATTCTCTTCTTTGCATTTCTCTTGTTCTCCCTCTACTTTCTTCTCTGTTCTGATTTCTAAAATCCCTCTGTTCTGGGCTACAACTATTGGGTTCTCAATTCCTCTGTGTAGTGGTAAAACCATACAAGAAGCAGAGGATCTGTCTTTCATTTTGAGTTTTCAGTTTCCAGTATTTCATTTTGATCTGCATTGCATGCAAAGGAACTTAACAGCTTATTTCTATACTTTTAGAATCCATGAATTATGTTTGGTCAAAAAGACAAGCCTCCAGAGTACTTGCTGCTATGGTTGTGAGGTTCCTTAGTGGTCCTTACCGCAGTCGTCATTTTCCTGATCATGCTGCTTTGGATTTAGCGTGGGCTGGAGTTATGAGATATCAATTTTCTTCTGTGTTTATGCTAAGAGGCCCAACAGCCCAAGACATACTCATTTTCAGAGATATTAGCTGTTTTGTGTGCATATTGTTGTCATTTTGAATAGTATTAAAAGTATGACATTTTTTATATCATGCATGCTATATGTTAAAATAACTGCACTATGCTATGCACTTTAGCCCTCTGAGCCACCTATTGCTGCAAGTGCGCTATTCACTATTAACAACTATGGTCTAGAGTCCAGTTGTAAACTTTTGAAGGAGATGGACTGGGCATTAGGATGGTTTCCCTATCGTGTAGGCTCCTTGTACATTCTAGGCAAAGTTTTAGGAGAAAATTCTCAACATACAACAACAACTAAGCCTTATCCCACTAGGTTTGGTTGACTATATGGGTCAATCAACATTATTGGACTCTATCAAAATCCAAAAAACCATTTAAAGCAACGTGTTTTCTAATATTTTTTCATAATGTTTTCTTAGGTCTCCTCTATCCTTTTAATTGGATTATCTTCCATTTCATCTACTTTTCTCACTACAGCCTCTATTGGTTTTCTTTTCACGTGGCTAAACAACCTTAGGCAAGTTTTTGTCATGCTCTTAAAAAGTGCTACCCTAACTTCCTCTCAAATATATTTGTTCCTAATCTTATCTTGTATTTCCACTCATCCACCTCAACATTCTCATTTCCACTACACTTAGTTTTTGCTATTGTTGGCACTTCACTGCCCAACATTCACGACTATAGAGCATTGCTAGTCTTATAGTTGTCCATTTGATAGGCATTTTCTGATCACAACTTACACCTGAAACATTTCTCTATTGCATCCACCCAACTTGAAGGGAAGGAAAAAAGAAAAAGAAAAAGAATGAGTTTACTCCTAAATACCTGATGTTCTCTCAATTAATATGACAAATTGTTGATGAAAATATGGGCTTCTTATATCTGTTTTTGTGATAAAAAATAATAAACAAGTTATGGAAAAAAATATGAGAAATTATATATATATTTTAATGAAATTAGATTGGTTGTAAAAGATGGTACAGTTTGTTATCATCTCACTAGGCCTGGTGATTAGTGAAACTGTTTTGTTAGAATACTAGTCTTGATTCATTAGCATATTTAGCACATGTTAGAATATTAGTCAACTAGAATGGAGCAACATTCCCTCCCCTAAACTTTTTATTACCATAAAAAAAAAGAATATTTGTCAACTATAGTTATGACTCTAGTTAATAGCTGTTAATTAGCTCTGTGATTAGTCCTTGATTAGCTCCTATACTTAATGCACTCATAGTATAAATAAGATGAGCTTTGCATAAGCCACACAGACAATTTCTCTAAATACTCCCTATATCTGTTATATTCCTGGACTGCATTCCAATTCCATGTTTTTCCACAGGCAATGGCAGATGCAGCTTACCCTGCATATATGTTGGAGACTAGAAAAACTGCTCCAGGTTTACGTTTATTGGATAAGTGGGCGGTCTGGACTCTTGATCACTTCCTTGCTTTTGGTAATAACCATTTTATTTTCACATAAAATTTACTCAATGAACTAGTGTACATCTGTTTCTATAGGTATTAATTGGTGGAGGTCGGAATCATAGGATGGGTTTGTTCGATATGGTGATGATAAAAGATAATCATATATCAATAGCTGGAGGAGTTACTAATGCCCTTAGAGCTGTCGACCTGTATCTAGAGCAAAAAAAACTTCAAATGGAGGTTGAGGTAGTGCTTTCATTCATCATTTTACACATTTCTTTTCCTTGTTGATTTTGAGGTCTTTATTGGTGTTTTCTCAAATTTGAAAGTTCATGAAAATTGTGAAGCCTGCCAACTGACTATTTAGCAGTTATTGCAATTTATAAGAATTTTTTAAATGATTTATTGTCCACTTGCAACATGATGAGATGACTGTTGCATTGTAAATGATTTGTTGATGCCAACATCAAGATTTAGTGAATTGTGATATTTATTTGCATGTTTATACATGCACTGGTGTTAACTGTGCATGTGGATATTTTGACTTTTCATCTTACATTACCATTACATGGCATGAATTCGATGTTTTGTTGATACGACTATGAAGCTTATGATCCCCTGAACAATCACTTGTGTGTTTGTTTTTGTGTGTGTGTGTGTGTGTGTGTGTGTAGCTGCAGCTGTGATAGTTTTAAGGTTGTTGTGTTTTTCCCAGGTTGAGACCAGGACTCTCGAGGAAGTGAAAGAAGTGTTACATTATGCATCCCAAACCAAGACTTCATTGACCCGGATAATGCTGGATAATATGGTTGTACCCCTACCAAATGGGCATGTGGACATATCTATGCTTAAAGAAGCTGTGCAGTTGGTCAATGGGAGATTTGAGACTGAGGTATTCATGACTAAATTTGTTTACTTTAATCTGTATCATATTATTTGAATTATTTGTTGACTAGACGCTTTATATTATTTTGCGACTGATTTCATCCTTATTTATATTTTTTCTATCCTTTTCTTGTTTCTGTCAATTTGTTGAAAAATTTGCATATTTGCTGAGTTGTCTAATCTCTTAACGAGGCAGATGGAAAATCACTGAGCAATATGTAATGTGAACTCCAAAATGATGGGTATACACTCCAATGCTGGTCCATATGTCTTGAGCTCATATTTTAATGTAATGGCTAGTTTTGTAATGAACATGAAATATGCAGTGAAAGATGGTGCTGCAATGGTTTTGGTTGTCATCAATTTGGTACTGGTGGAGCTTGTCATCTTCTTTGCCGACGCCTATTCCCTTCTTTCTTTGGACTAATTAGCTATTCTTACATAATTGTAATCCTCATTTATTGGGATCATTGGGTAATTTCTGATATTATGTGGCTATCTTGGAATTGCTTGGGGATGATTTAGTAAGTAATTTCCTTTTCATGTTCTTAACTAATTTCTAGTGTGTCATTTTTGTGATCCCAGGCATCTGGCAATGTTACTCTTGACACGGTACACAAAATTGGGCAAAGTGGAGTAACTTATATTTCTAGGTAAAATTTAGTCCCACAGCACTTCATAATCTCTAGTGTCAATGTCATGCTACATTTCCTTTCCTTTCTTCCAGACTCCAGTGTTGTTAAATTCATTACATTAAAAGGATTTTGTTTATATCCTTGTAAAAATAAACTGAAATTGATGCATCCAAGACATAAAATTACCTCATTCAGAGAGATGGGTTTTCGTTTGGGAAATAGATGTCTCAAAGTAGTCATGTTTCAGATAAAAAATTAACAATTTTTGTTTCTGGAATAGAAGTGTAGAGCTATGGTACTCTTCGTTTGCTGGATATATATTTCACATATTCTGTATTTTCTGAGTATGTTCAATCAAGCCCTAGGTTACCTGCTGGTGGATGTAATAGACTGCTTTATTCACAGTTGAGAACAATCATTGTATTGAGATAAACTGGTAAAGCATTTAGAGTTACACCCTTATCAACAGTTTTTTTTAGATCTGATGCTTTGTATTGTTTGATATTTTCCGTCTGATAGAAGAATTATTTTTGGGTTGATGAGAAAAAGTATATTAAAAAACACAATACTTTTTTATAAATATTACAAAGCATATTTTATGATGATTTTTTTTTATTTTATTTACTTATTTTGAACGAAAGGGGCAAACAATTAGGTAATGTGAACCTCCATTCTTTTTGCTACTCTTCTTTCTTTTAAATGAACTCTTTTTTAATGGAGTTGAAATTTGATGGCCACCTTATGTATAAGTCTCTTTACAAACCTGGATAGTGGATAGCATAAATGTTTAGATGGTGGCCAAAAATGAGAGGCAAAACAAACTCTGCATTACTGAGATATGGCTGCTAGTTACCATCCGGCAGATTGAATCTTATGCACAGAAAATAATATTTAGTTATAAATAATACACCTAGTTTAACTTCTGAACAATGTTAGCAAATGCTTTGACTAATCTCTTTGATTCTTATAATCTGCATCATATCTCCATTTTGTAGTTTTTTTTTTTTTTTGGGGGCCCCTTTTTTAACATGGTTACTATGGTTTAAGAAACTCTCATGCAGTACCATTTCTTGAAAATATTTACTACTGTGACTTGGCTTTTCTGCAGTGGTTCCCTGACTCATTCTGTGAAAGCACTTGATATCTCCCTCAAAATTGATACCGAATTGGCGCTCAAAGTAGGAAGGCGCACCGGACGGGCTTGATCATCCTTCATAAGATATTATCTTTATTTTCTTTCTTGCTGCTACTCACTAATCACCATGCTGCATGCATATCTTGAGGCTGCTTTTTCTTGCTGTTGGCATCTAAAATGGAGTGCTACTGCTATCTCATGTGACTCTCATGAAGTGACAAAATTCAACTCAAATCAACATAAAAGCAGTTACTGAAGATTTCATCTGTTAATAAGAAAACTTGTACATTTGAGATGAATCACTGTTGGACCATCAATTAACTAGATGGGGCCACAGAGATCATGCACAGAAGTATAATAAAGCCACTGAAAGAATGCCATAAGGCAATGTTTGTTTTTATCTTTGGTTTTGTTTTCCCTTCATTTGCATATATTTAATAATTATTCATTTCATACCATTGCTCGGGTAACATGACCCTTTGTCAAGTTTTCCATTTCACGTAATGAAGGTAATCTCTGAAGAATTATTTTATTTTCTGATCGTTGAAAAAAGTATGGAGTCAAGTATCTTCTAGATCTGAAACGACTAAAGGTCATTCATAAAATACAAGGGAAATATTATATTTTTAATGATACTTTGCATTGGTTTCTGAATGTATTGAATGTGAATTTATTGCTGTATTAGTTGAATGTCGTCCAGGAAAAAGTCTATGTGTCTCAATTATGAAAGTAACTGTATTAATGACTTGAAAATAGAAGATCCATGTGATACTTGGAGTGTAAGAGATGCCAAAACAATAAAGTGTTTTGGGGTGTTGGAGGGCATATAAAGAGAATTTTGTGCTTGATATTTTTGACTATAGGTAATTTGCATTTGCACGCTTGCATCGTCCATTAGTTGACCCAAATGTGTTTTTGCGTGTCTAAGGAATAAAGCTTCCTACACGAACTATTTTTTCACACTTATAGCTGCAAAAAGGGAGACAAAAAAGTTACGATTCGGGTTGGTTGATCTAAGATGAAGCCATCTATGAGAATAAAAAGTTGGTAGAGAACGTGCTAGGCCTAACAAATAATAATCATCTAAGGTTATGTTTAGATTGAGAAAAAAAAAATTATTTTAAACATTTTAAATATAAAAGTTTTGAAAGAAATATTTTCTTGTGTTTCTTTTTCCATATATTCTTCTTTGATCTAAACATGCACGGAAGAATTTGGAGAGAAAGGAGAGGAGAGGTGGGGTGATTTTTCATTACTACATTAAGATAATTATTAAATATTTATAAAAATGAATAAGAAATGTTTAAAAGTTACATGATAATTTATTATTTTATTCTTCTCATTTTAAAATATTCTAAAATAAATTAAATATTTACCAATAAGAGTTGGACAGTAATAAGTGAGTTGTACTTTCACGAAAAAATCAAAGCTCGAAACTTGAAAGAGATACTTACCGAAAGAACTTCTTAGTCACGGCTGTCTTTGAGGAAATTTGGAACTCTCCCCTTTCACAATGCTGATGGCTGATAAGATGGGTTTACCTTTCATTGGGCCATAGCTTTTGTTACTTTATTTTTCCATGTACCCAAAAAAAAAGAAAAAACTGAAAATGTTTATCTTCCCGTCCATTCCGTTTTTCTATCCTAAGACTTTATTATGGTGCTGCCTTTTCTTTCCCTTTTTATGAGTAGTCTTTTTCCTTTTCATCTCCATTACGGCTCTATCTTCATATAGTGCGATTTGCTGGATATTGGCTTCTTCTGATCTTCAAGATCAAGTATTTGTTTTAGTCTCATCTCAACCTTGAATTCTATGTAATCATTTTACCTTTTTTTCTCTATCTAATTGCAGAGCCTGAGATCAATTGGACAGGGAGTTATATGAGCTTCTTCATTTGGGAGCTTTGCACGCCAAACTTGAAGAATTTGTTACCTAATTTGGTTGTTGTCGGTTAAAGACCAAACTGCATAGATCTGCTTGAAGCAAAGTCAATGAAAATACAACGTTAAAACAACTCGGTACTAAGCGTAAGTTCACCTAAAGTGGCAACCATTTTCTATTTTGCTCGTGATCACTTCAGTGAGATCAGAAAGTTAGAAACTTGAATCTTAAAAAAATTTAAAAAATTTAAGAAAAAAAAAAGTTAGAAACTTGTACAACTGAAATATTGGTCTTTCCAAAGCGGCGCCTGCCCTTAAAGCCGAAGTTCATTTTCAAGCCTTAATGGTGAGGAATCTGATGGACAAGTAGGAATGTAGAGTTACCCTGGGTGATGAGTGAAGGTGGTCCATGATTGGGGAAAAAAGAACACATTTTTTAGAATCTGAAATGACTCATTTCCTTTTGTATAACAATAATTTGCATGAGTTTTTGTGAACTTTGATTGATAAAATTGAACTGAATTGATATTTAAATGGCGTATTTGGATCCTTTCATGTAATAAAATTATTTTGTTAGAGAGAGAAATATAAATTTTATTATGTAGAGTCCTATCATAATGAGTTATAAAATTTATTAGTTATATTTAAAATTATTTATTCTTTTCATTTATTTTTATCTGTCGTTTTAGATAATTTTTTTTATATGTCATATAAAAATATTAAAAAAGTATTAATTAATTTTTTTAACTTTATTCGTATCTTTTACTGAAATGGGAGAAATGATAATTTAATTATATTAAACTATATTTATCTATAATTGAAATATTTTTTTAATTTTTATGTAATTACTTTAAATGACATATTAAAATGAACAAAGAAAGTATGTCTTTATCTCTTTAATGGAAAATTGTCTCGTAAATAAGAGAATCTTGATCCTTAAATGGCCGTATGGTTGGTTTGTAAAGTAATGCAGGGAAAGGGAGACACCCAAAAGTGGTACACCATGATCCGCTGTAACCACCTCTTGTCTGCATTGATATCCTCCGTATCAATGGGGACAAAACCTCTTAAATAAGAAGAGTAGGGAATTATAACTCTGTTCTTCACAAAATAAACACACAGAACAAGAACTCTGAAGCCTGAACATATAAGCATTTATTTTGTGTAGGGTATGGGCACCTGCTCATGGAACTGCATGCCATTAGTATAGGATTCTAGTTTATAAGCTTGGAGCTTGAAGGTGGAAACTAAGTATAGGAATTTACTTGCTCAGTTGCTTGCTCACCACACTGTCAAAAAGATGCAGCAGAAGAGGAGAAAGTTAAGAATAGAACTATTTATCATAGCAGTTGTTGAAATAATGCAGCAAAACTATGATGACCGGTAGTTAAAAGGAGCTACCAACTTTTTTCCAAAAAGAAAATGCACTATTAATCTACCGCTGAAAGTCAATTTTTACCCACTGAAAGTCTCTATTATCCTCCCCCAATTAGACCCACAATCCTTTGGCCTTAATTGCCTTTTCATATGTCATTATAACCTTCAAATTTCAACGATAAAGGCAATGCAAGGCGTGTCAATCAACATTGTATTTGTATTAGCTTTGGCATCAGCATTACCTATGATGGTGATATTTACCGACTGATTAGCGAGAAACCTTCATATTTGGATCCTTTCTTGTAAGATTGACAGGGAGTTTTAAATTGTGGATTGTATTATCTAAAGCAGCCATAATATTTTAGTCGCGGCAGCCATCATGATTACGGTACGTATTGTATCAATCCGTGATAAACATAACATCACCGTAACATCACCATGACAGTAAAGTAACTATAATCGTAATTTAAAACCTTTATACAAAGTTTATTGTGTAGTGTGAGTTTTGACTAAGTTCAAATTGGCTTGTAATAGTTACAAAAGATAAAAGAAAAGATAAAATTAACAACTAAAAGTTATATTATAATTCCTATAATAATATTAATCTTAATTTAATTATAAAATTAAGATAATAATAATATTCTCTTTCTTCGTAATCCACCACGATAGATTATATGATTCATTAATTATAATTAAAATTAATTGTATTTTTTTTATTTCTAAGAAGACATTCTCTTATTATTCTAATAATAAAAGAAAAACTTGATCCGAAACCTTCTGAGTGCGACATAACACAAATTGGGGCAGTACGTGTTGGGGAGGTTTGTCCCTAGTCAAGTTATCATGAACAGGGTGTAGCCGACCAATGCAGGGAGACATGCATGCACAAGAAGTGCCACCCTACAGTTTTCTTGGGGATGTTTTTAGTCACAGAATTTTCAAAAGATACTAACTATCTCCTTCTAAGGTCCTATTGCTGATCTTTCTGGCTAGAGACTACTTGGTTCCTAAAGTGGGTGATGACAAGATAGCATCACGCCTAATTGTTATTTTACCACATTTCTCAATAGGATACTTGTGAATGGGTAACTTTAGAAGATTCTAAATTCAAAAAGGTGTGGGTTTTTGTGTGATGTGCATTGAATCTATTATATATATATATATATATATATATATATATATATATATAAATTCCAAAGCGAGTTATGTAAAGTTGCCACATCAGCAATCTTAATCTTTTTATACCTGCCAAATTAATAATTTTTTAGAATTCTCCCCTTTTCATGTAATGAGCTTTCATCTCTCAACTTTAGTCATTCATGTCTTCTCAACATTTATTTTTACCTTCAGTTATTGTCTTTTTAACTGCCCGAGGTTAATAAAGATTGACCATTGTATATGGCCCTCAGCTATGAAGAAGGAATTCTAATCATCTTTCCTTGATGGTCCCATAAATGCTATCACTATAGAAGGAACGCTTAGGCATTCTACTACTAGCTGCAAATGTACAAGGAACGGATGAAGCACTCTACCCATGGATGGATGCACAGACATCCCAATTACTTCTAGATGCTAGAATGGCTCTTTGAAATCAACAACTAATCATCCTAGGTAAAAACCATCAGTACATTTTATTTAACTTGAAACATATGTATTCTTATACATATTGATATAGATAATTTTTTTGTCTTCTGCCTAAACAGTCAGATGGTTCAAGGAAATTCAAGAAGTGTGACAGCAACTTTGCAGCAAATCCAAACTCAAACTCTACAACCCCTGTCCTTACTTGCATTGCATAGTGCTTCATCTTCCTTCCCCTTCTTCCTTGCTTCCTTCCCTATATAGTTTGAAATGCTAATTTCTATTTTTTTTTCCTCCTCAGCAGGAGAATAAACTGAAGTAAATATGGGCATGATGCAGAGATCATGCCTGTGGCTAACCTTATTCAATTTAGGTGCAGGGAGCAATGCAGTCAAAACCTGAAATCACAAATGCAAGTTTGACAACATAAAGGAAAAGAGCAGCTTAAGGAATGAATTAAATTTTAAATAATTCAGATTTGTACAACTTTATACCATGCAAAATAGGCAACAAAACATGGTAGACCTAGTAAAAAATACACAACTAAACGAACAAAAAAAAACAAAAAATACACTAAAATGATGATAAACGAACAACACAATACACTAAAAAATATTTATATCATAAATATAAAATGTATTTAAAGTAAAACTTACACTCAATCAAAAAGAAAAATAAAATAAAATAAAATAAAATGATGATAAAATTAGTCGCGTAACGCCCGAATATACATCTAGTTATATATAAACGAACATGGATGCTCTTTTGTTAGTGATATAATATAAAATATTTTGTTAAAAAAAAAGATACACAAAATTTTGAATATAATTAATAATTTGTATAACTTTTCCTAAACAATAAAATTAATATTTATCTTTTTCTAATAAAATGATCTTGTTATATAAGAAAATTCAAATCCTATATAAATTTGCATTAAAAAAAATAATTATGTGAATTGATATAAGAAAAAAAAATGTGTAGATAAAAAGATTTGTAACTCACATATGTACCTTGAAACATAGTTTATGTGAAAGGAAAGCGGCCAATTGAAGATTGCGATATTTTAGAAGCTTAATTAAAAGAAATTGTTATTTGGTTAGTTGCCGTATCCTCATGGAATTGACTCAAGATTTAGTTATAATTTAAGTATAAGGGACAGTTAAAGCATCTTAAGTGCTAATAAATAACCCATTAATAAAATATAATTCTAGAAGTGGGGTCCTTCTTTGTGCCTTCAATTGGAAAAGCATCATATTCAAAAAGTAGAGTAGGGTGGATTCTAATTGTCTATAGCAACCAAAAATAACTCACAAAGTAGCACACCGTCCCACATGGAAATGACTCATGAATATGGAAGCAGATGATCAAGAGGAAGCTAGATTTGTTTGCATGAGACCATCCAAGGGTGGTTCTTTCACTCTGTCTTCTTATCATTTTAGTGACTATTTCTGTGTAGGAAATGATGCAACTCATGGATAGAGCAAAAGGGATGCCAATAAAACTTCAATTATATGATATCCCAACTTGTGTTTCAACAAAGCATTTGAAATTAATTCACAGGTAACAGCTTAAGTTATAAGTAAATTTGAGTTAAGTAATTAATGAGTTTTTACAATGTTAAAAGTTTAAACTTTGTGAAAATACACTACTGAAAAAGACAACTTTACTATTTTGAAAGGAATTAATTTCACACCTAAAAAAAATGTAGAGATACTTGCGCAAAGACAATTTGAAATTAAGAGTGAGAAAATTGTAATTGAAAATTCCAATTTGCTGACACCAAGAAAATGGACATGTTGGAGAATTGTGGTTTACCAAAGAAAACGTCAACAAAATACATGAAATAATATATTATTCTAAACTACATACTTCATATTATTTTTATTTATTTATAATATTTGGTGTAATTTAAGAATATCTTCATATAATTTTGTCATTTTAACCGTCTTATAAAAATAATTTTTTTAAATTAAGAGTGATAATGATATGACTCTCTTCGTGAGATATAATTTTTAAAAATAATATTATAAAAAAATTATATTAATTTTATGTCATTTTAAAAATAATAATAAAATTCTCGTTGGGAGAAAGAAAAGGCATTGGTATCTTTTGGCACACCTCAGCTGCCACCACACCTTTGCAGATGTTGTCTGCGCACCAAACCATTTATATAATAATGGTACCAAAGCCTTTTCTCACCTGTGACTATTGCATGACATTTCACTACTTTAAAAATATAAAAAATTAAAAAATTATATCGCATTCTGCATGTTTGTACTGGTTATAGTTTTAAATTTCAAATTGATGCTATAGGAAACAATTAATTGAAAGCAAATATTGTTTACAAATTAAGAGAATGAGAGAGAGCTCAATTAGTTTTAATAATATGATGTTAAATGTATCATGTCTTCAAATGTGGAGTGGAGCCCTTGCAACCTTTGTGATGACAAAGGATAACGTATATAATAATATTATATATAAACTTCAAATCATTCATAAGCTATTATATTTATTTCTAAAAATCTTTGTTGTGTTATAGTGAATTTTTTTATATAAATACATATGTAATTGAACAATTTTTTAATTTATTATCTATTTGTGTCTCTTTTAATGCTGTTCAAATAGCATCATCGTCCGTATAGTGTAATAATATCCTTGTGACAAGAAAATAAAAAAGAAATTATAACGCCAATCAAAAGTAATAAAATTTGTATTATATTTTCAAGTATTAGTATCAGGAATTTTTTTCTCGTTTATTTTCCTTAATTAGCATTCTGACTCTATCACCACAAGAGCAATACTGATTTGTTAATTAGATGGTTAATCTGGGAAATTTAGCAGAAGGGGTCAAATTGTATTTGGTTCACACAAATTAGCCCAGATCTAATATCATATATATGAGCTATTTCAATTGTTTAAATTTGTAACACACAGACATGTTTATGAATGTATAGGTGTTTAGAATTGAAAATTTGAATTTGTCATATTTGTCAAAATCAATTAATTCAAAGATAATCTATATTTTAATTAGGTACTTTGTCATTATTTATGAAGTTCTCTCCAAGAGTGATAATCAAGAGAGCAAAGGCTAGCTGAGAACAATTCTGGGTAATGCCAGAAAAGGAGACCTTTTGCCTTTGTTTCATTATTCTTGTGTCTTTACTACACTAACTAGAACTTCAACTAATTTACTCAACGTAGATTCCTTGCTCGTTTCTTTAGTCCTTTTTCTCCTTAGAGATGACAACGGGATGAATGGGGAAGGGTTTTAGAATAATCCAATCCCGCCTCATGCACTTAAAATACAATACAATCTTATTCACTTGGTAGGTTTTGAGAATTAAAACTCAAATATACTTTTATGAAAATATTTAAAATTTATACTTTATCCGTCTCATTTTACACTTATAAATATTTCACATAAATTTATATAATAATTAATTATAATTATAAGAACCAATTATTATTTCATATAAATTAAAAGACATATTTAAAAGAATAACATGCATCCATTATTTTTATTCATATAGCAATGTTTAAATTATAACATATTAGGAGACGGATTGTCTTCAACCCACACCTATCTCATTCTGCTTTGTTTTTATAAAAATTTACAATTTTAACCTACCCCTAAACCATGTGTGATCGGTAAAAAAACCCATCTCATGTGGGCGAAATGGGTTAGATAGCTGCCGCTGAAGAAGTCTATGTTTCTCCTTCTTGGTTTGCAAATAGTTATAGGTGCCTTTCATGTGTTGCACTTGCTGCTTTAATTTGTTTGTTTCGTTTTGGGGAATGGAACTTCCCACTGATCCAAAAGCAAGTTGAGGTGCTCTCTGAGTCTGGGACACGACGGGAAATGTATATGCAATCTCACGTCAAATAATGTAAAGAAGATTATATAAACCTAAGATATTGCTGCTACCGTGTTTACTGGTATATCCGGACTTGTGATTTATATAAGTAATTTTCTCGTAAGATCAAAGATGTAATTGATAATTTTCCACATAATAATTTTGGGGGGAAGTTAGGGTAAAAAAATTATAATGGAAAATTGCAAATTTAGTTTATTTTCAAAATAGCCTTTTGTTTATATTTCCTGTCTCGTAGTCCCTCCTCTCTCCCTCAACATAACAAAGACACAAAATAATAAATATTTCATAAAAATTACTGCTTTAGATTGAAAACGTATATTATTAATCTATATTCTATACCATATTTATAAAATTTTTAAATTAATCTAAATTTATTTATTATCTCATTAGGTTATATTTAAATTGAGATATAATATGCTTTAAATGAAAAAATATCCACTTAGTAGAATATGCAATAAATAAATATATAAAAGAGGAATTGATTTTATAACTATCTATAATGTGTCAATGTTTTTTTTTGTACCATTTTAAAAAGAAATTTAAAGGAGTAGGATATTGAAAGAGTAGTCTCATTTGGATTATATTAATATTCAGTATATTTATTTTAAAATCATGATAGAAAATTTATGAATGTGATATCATAATAGTAATTTCTTATAAATTAAGTTAGATTTTAATATAACTTACATAATAACATTTATTATTAATTTTTTTTGAAGGAGTAGAAATATATGATAATAGAATACATTTCATTTAAATCGCATTAGCATTTAATGTACTTATCTTGAAATCATAAGAAAAATTTTGGAAGAGTTAAATTTGATAATAGTAATTTTATTTAAATCGAGTTAGTATTTATTATATTTTATCTAATAACATTTATTATATTCAAGTTAATTTTATCATATGTATCTTAAAATTATGAGAAAAAATTTAAAATTATCAGATTTAATGATAATAATTATATCTAAATTAAGTTAATATTCAATATACCTTAACAAATAACATTTGTTAGACTAAGTCAATTTTAACATTATCATCTTTTTAATATGTATTTTTTTATAATAAAAACAATTTAAATTGATATATGTAAAGAATTATATATTAAAAAAATTATATGTTAAAAAGTATCCCTTTCTTTTATGAAGATATGGACAAGAATGTTACTGAAAAAGAGAAACTAAAGAAAAGAAATGTGACACTGACTTATAAACTATCATGTCAATAGAGCAAATAACATAATAAATTATTTTACTATCAAAATAGAGAATTTATATTTAATAGGCTAAAATGTAAAAGAATCTATAATTATGAGTTATTTTTAAAAAATATTTATGTATTTTGAAACTCAGCAACATGATTCTTTAAACTTATTAAAATATATATCTTAACACAAATTGAACCTTTTTCTATACGTACAAAAACCACCTGTAAGTAATTAATATACACGATTTAAAAAGTTCAAGCAGTCGAATAGTTAAGTTTCATATTATATAAGAATTTTTTAAAAATAAATCATAGTTAAAGGGTTTTTTTTTTTAGCATTTTAGCCTATTTAATATATAGAGGCAGATAATGGTAACTTAAATTTAATATACTTAGGATATAATTTAAATTATCTAGAGGTTATATTACGTAATGTTTGTTATATAAAATAATGATTTCATAGAAATAGAATGGAATATGAATTCATTCCTATTTCATAGTTTAGTAACTTTTGGAATATAATGCCTTTACAAGTCACTCCACTGTTTGGTATATAGAATCACCGTAGAATGAAATCAAAGTTGATGTTAATAACATAAATACTCCTTATAAAGAAAAAAATCTTTTAAATATTAACAATAATATTTAATTTTAATTTTTTTAATAATTTAATTAGAAAAATATTGTCATCTTTCAAAAGAATAATATTATCACATTAAGTAATTACTTCGTATTTATTTTTATATATAAATAATTTTTTAAATTGAATACAGAAGGTTTACATCGAGATTAAAAATTATAATGATAAACTAAAATACCATCAAGGTTAATAAATAATCAAATAAATAAAATTTAACAATAAAAAAATTATACCATAAACTGAAAAATATCAAGAATGATAATATTTTATTATTAAAATAAATAAGAAGGACAATAGATGAAATTATATAAAATTTTTAAGAATATATTAGAAATAAATAATTTTAATTTCATTTCATAGAGTATAAAATCTCAATCCCATCTCTCTAGGAAGGAATAAATTTCATACTCTATTTCTTATTTCATGAAATGTGACATGAAATGAAATTACTATTTCATAATTTTTTTTGTTAACAAATATAAAAATATTTCATTTAATAGGATGGATAAATAATGAAATCATCGTTCTTATATACTAAATGTCATGTTATAAATTTAATTTTTCGTACTAAAAAAAATAACTGTAATATCAATTTTTATGTGAGGGAAAAGAATATTAGTTGCTTTGGTCTCAAACAAGAAATCAAGTTATTATATCACTTTTTTCTCGTGGCCCACATCAGCATAGCCAACACACGGATCGGATCGGTCAGAATGAAGACCCCACTTCTAGCTTTGTCAAGGGAGCGTGTGTTGTACGCTTTTGACAACGCGTGTAAAGTAAAACTCGTTGTTTATTTTTTTTTTTCAAAAAGAAATTAATAGGGCTGCAAATGCACAAACCAACCAAGCCTACCATACCAAAATCAGTTTTTTTTTTTAAATATGAAAATTATTATTATTATTATTATTATTATTATAACAAATAATAATATCTTTTTTTTTTTGAGGTGTATGATTAATCCTTTTACAGTGAGTGCAACAACTTAACATCAAATGCAGTTCTTTTTTTTTTTAAATTTTAATAAGGCCAAAATCAATTTAAATTCAAGAAATATATGACATAATGTACGTGTCAAAATATTTTAGGAAAATTAGTTTTAACAATTTTTTAATATCTTACATTTTAGTTTGATATATTTTTTCTATAAAGATGATTATTTGATATTAGTTTCTATGAAACATAAACACTATATATGATATCGGTATAATATGATACCGATAGGACAATATTATAAAATTTAAAAAATTTAACATATGATACAACATATACGTATATATATAGATGAACAACATATAGATTACATGGATATACATGTATAACTTTTGCAATCAATTAACAATATTAAAAAATTTAAATTTTTGACTTTCGTAAATCAATTACCAATTCCTAATAACCGATTACTAAATTTCAGAAAGATCCACTAATATATTATCAGGTCATGTTAAATAAATTAAGAATTTATTTTAATTGGTTATTTTTATGTAATAATTAATTATACATTTCCAATAATTAATTATTAGACGTATGAAATCGTGTCATGCTTGTTTCTGACATTGACACGTCTTGAATTTTTGCTTCACAAGAAGAAACATTAATGTTATAACTTATGATAAAATTAAAGTTGTACTCAAATTTTTTTATGATGTTTTCTTAATTTAGTGAAATGGCCTACATTTTATTGCAGATTGTAACATTGGTGTTACAAATGACACTAAAGAATTATCCTTTTTATAATATCTTTCGAACAATTATTTTCAAAAAGAATGATCATGATAAAATAAATAATTATTTTTATTTAAAATTTATATAATTATTTACCTATCTTTGAATTGGTCCACGAGACCACATCATAGGTTACAAATCCTGTCATTCTAAAATATATTTATATTATTTATTTAATTATTTTATCAGTTTTTGAAGTAATAAAAAGAGTTAATAAAATGAAAGTAATAAAAAAAAAGTAATAAAAAGAGTTCTATCTGTGGTCTATACGCTAACGGCTGATGCTGACCCATCAACGGGAAAACTTGCAAACGGAACAAATCGATCAAAGTCTAAAAATGGTAGTTGCTATCTTCCTGTATTTTTAATTATTTTGTTAAATATTTATTAATTATTATAATAAATATTAAAATTTGTTAAAATGTACAATTAATTAATAAATATTTGATAACTTATTAAAATATCAATATTAAAAAATACAAAATAATTTCATTCAAATATAGAAAAAACAAATTAATTAACAAAAACTAGTATAGTCTAAGATTACATCTATAAGAGTGGCTTTAACCCCTTGTTAAGCATGCTGTTGGCGACCAATAGGGAGCCACAGATTATAATATTATAGAAATAATAAAAGACAATAAAAAATAATATTAACTATAGACATAATAACATTTAACAAGGGATCATCAAGTAATTTTTTTTATTAAAAACATTTTTGAAATCAGTAATATAAATAGGATCTCAAAAAAAAAAAAAAGAAATCAGTAATATAAATATAATAATAAGGTGAGGGAAGAGGGGGTGAAAACAAAGGCAAGGAAAGGAAAAGAAAGGAAAAGAAAAATAAGGGAAGCAGTGTGGCCGGGAAAGAAGGGTAAGAAGGAAGTGTTGTTGTTTGAGATGCGAGCCGATTACGGTAGAAAGGGAACCTTCTCCGTACTTCTTCTCTTTCTGCTTTTCATTCTAATTCTTCCCGGCATTTAAAGTTTCTTCCTTCTCTCATTGTTTCTTTGCTCTTTCCGGGAACTTCTTATTCTTCTTCTCTGATTGAGGATCCAAGACTTCAACTTTTAGTTCACAGTTAAAAGATAAACTCATTTTCTATCAAGGGTCGTCTTCCTTTTCTTTTTTTGTTTTCAGTGATTTTGCCTATTGGGTTAATGCTTGACTCGATTCCTGAATGCATTATTGATGATTCAGGGTTGGGTTAGTTAGTGGGGCATTTTCATTTGAAGGTTTTGTGCTTTTCTTCCTGGGAAATTCTGGCTCTTTGTTGTGATATTCAAAAATTGTTTCGTTGGTTTAGTTATTTTAGTGGGATTTTTGTGTAAATACTGTTAGTTTGGTGAATCTCAGATTTTCGTCGTTATAGTTGTCGCCTCCTCTGATATTATTTGATTCGAGGAGGATTTGCAATCACCAAATAGGAAAAAAAGAAAAGAGTAAAATAATAGGAAGAAAACCATTTATAATTTGATTAAAACAATCCCAGTCACCTCCCCAATTTTATCATGGGTTTTAATCAAACTCTTTACTTGATTTTTTATTTTTAGACAATTTTAGTGATCAGTATTCTGGTGCCAAAGGATTTTTTTTTTTTAGTGTTTCTTTTGGTTTTGGAAAAGAAAATCTATAATTGTCCCATGTTTGTTTTGAGGCACTGGCTGAGTTCTCTGTTGGGCGATTACATCTTATGGGAATACCTGATAGTTCACTAAGAGATCTAATAGGAGAGGTTAGGTCTTGGGTTTCTTGGGGAGGAAGTGATTTGCCT
Organism: Castanospermum australe; assembly: GCA_019955255.1. Taxonomy (NCBI): domain Eukaryota; kingdom Viridiplantae; phylum Streptophyta; class Magnoliopsida; order Fabales; family Fabaceae; genus Castanospermum; species Castanospermum australe. The sequence goes on from NSJW01000420.1 coordinate 218,483, forward strand.
TGTTTATATGACAAATTTGATATGCTCAATAGTGGCTGCAAAATGTGCTGTGAGTGTGATCGAAATTTCAATGAAATGTCCCACCACAAATACAATTGCAAAAGCTGTGGCCGTTGGTTGTGTGGCAACTGTATACGAGCTTGTGATCTTCCAAAATTTGAATCTGGCAACAATGGATTCAGGGAAACCATCAATTCTTGCAAGTTCTGTTCAGATGTTAATAGCAAGTACAAAGGTCAGAGGAAGTATAGTGAGAAAGTGCATCCTTCAGCCTCTCCACAAGAGAGTCCTAGACAAAGTCCTGAGACTCCTTCACCGTGTTTTAATATTGAAAGTGATAGAATCAGTTCTCCACTGAACAGTGAATTGAATCAGGGCAATCACTTTGAATGCTATCTTCAAGCCCAAGGTTATTGGTATTATCCCCATTCCATTATCAGCACGAGTATGACCTCATCTGGTACTCATCCTTCTCCAGTATTCACTCATCCATCTACCTTCAGGTAAATCATATAATATTTATTGGAGGAAGTTACATGGTTTTATTTTATATTTTTGGTTCTTCACTGAAAAATTGTCAAATCTCATCAAAATGATGTGCTCTTTTATGTATGTGACAAAACTGCAATGGGTAAATTTTCATTGACATTGTAAAAAGCTGATTGAATATATGTTTTCTCATCCCTACCTAGGTGAATATTAATCTTTCTTAATTATTTGAAACTCAAATGATTTTTTTATAATTCAATATAATCCCTCCTTCCCGAAGTTCTTTGTACATGGATTATTGAAATTTTGTTTATAATTGTAGGAGCAATGAAGAAGAGACGGAGGATTCTGGGAAGCACTTTCTCAGCCCATCACGTACATATTGTCATAATGATTCAGATATAGATTCAAGTAGTGTTAGTGCTAGACATGAGACTTACAAGTGGTCAAGTCCTTCAGAGAGCCCCTCTAGGATTGATTTTACTTCTAGTAGGGTTGAGCTTCCTGTACAGCAGGGGCAAGAGAGAAGCTCCATCTCTCGGTATGATGGTCCCTTTGGTCAACCAACTATGGCTGTTTTAAAAAAGCCTGAACAAGGGACTGAGGATGCATATAATACTGTTTATTTTTCTGATGACTTGTCAATTTTCCGGAACCAGAATGAGAATTCACAGAGGCCATTGAATTTTGAAAACAATGGCCTTATCTGGTACCCCCCACCACCTGACGATGAAAATGATGATGCGGAAGGTAATTTCTTTGCATATGATGATGAGGATGATGATATTGGTGACTCCGGTGCCTTGTTCTCATCCAGTAGCAGTCTATCTAATATGTTTCCTGCAAAGGAGAAACATAACAAGGAAAACAAAGAACCTTTAAGAGCTGTAATTCAGGGGCATTTTAGAGCTCTTGTTTTACAGCTTCTACAGGGAGAGGGAATTAAAGTTGGTGAGGAAGATGGTTCTGAGGACTGGCTTGACATTGTTGCAACAATAGCATGGCAGGCTGCTAACTTTGTGAGACCAGATACTAGCAAAGGAGGTAGTATGGATCCTGGTGATTATGTGAAGGTCAAATGTGTGGCATCTGGAAGTCCAAGTGAGAGGTACTATGTGTTCCAAACTTTTTTCAATTTACCTTGTGGGTCTACGCCATGTTCCTTGGCATTTCTATGTTATTAATAATTAAATTATGGACTTTTGTTTTGTAGCACCCTTATAAAAGGAGTAGTTTGTACAAAAAATATTAAGCACAAGCGCATGACCTCCCAATACAAAAAGCCTAGGCTGCTTCTTTTAGGAGGAGCACTGGAATATCAGAAAGCTCCAAATCAACTTGCTTCTTTTAATACATTGTTGCAGCAGGTGCCTTCTTGTTTTACTGATGGGTTTTGTGTCTTTCAGTTAAGTTTATTTGTGTAGAAAGAATTTATGATTTTTGTAATTGCTGGCAGGAAAATGATCATCTGAAGATGATTATTTCAAAAATTGAGGCTCTTCGACCAAATGTTTTGCTGGTAGAAAAAAGTGTAGCTTCGTGTGCCCAGGAATATCTGCTGGCAAAGGAAATCTCCTTGGTATTGAATGTTAAAATGCCTTTGCTAGAGCGTATAGCTCGCTGCAGTGGTGCTCTTATCACTCCATCGGTAGATAATTTATCAACAGCACGATTGGGGCACTGTGAACTATTCCGGTTAGACAGAATGGTAGAAGATCGTGAGACCGCCAATCATATCAATAAAAAGCCATCCAAAACCTTAATGTTTTTTGAAGGTTGTCCAAGGCGTTTGGGTTGCACGGTAATTTGTTTTGTTCTTGTTTGTGTCCTCATTTTGTAAAGCTCACATAAAGGATTATCTTCTATACATTCTCTTACATGATTCTCGAGCTACACTTTGATATGATGTACTGGCATAGGATGGGTAGTTTGAAGTGGAGTCTGTTTTTGATTTTCTTTCTTATTGTAGGTCTTACTGAAGGGTACATGCCGTCAAGAACTAAAGAAAATTAAACATGTTGTTCAATATGCAGTTTTTGCAGCCTATCATTTATCTCTTGAGACATCATTCCTTGCTGATGAGGGTGCTACCCTACCTAAAATGAGAGTAAAACACTCGATTACCATGCCAGAGAGTGTGGGTGATTCTCATATTTCTATAGTATCTAACACCCTTTCTCCAACCATGTGCCAATCAGAGGTGGACATCACTGCTGGAGTGAAAGAATTAGTTGGTCTTGATTTAAAGCTTGAAAGTTTGGAGTCAGCATCAGAGCATCTCGATGACCTTGGTTTTCATTCATATACAGGCACCATCGTGGATTACAGGGATAAGAATCTACTCTCTGATGCATACCATAATAATTTAACTTCTAATTTAACTGTAGAATCAAGTTATTTGAATCGTTGCAATGAATCAGAGGGGGACACTATACTTCCTTCTGGTATGAGATGCCATTTGCGTTTTCAATCAGAACTGCAAGAAACCATGGTTCAAGAGGAGAGGCAGAATGGTGAAATTGCTGAATCAACAAAAGACAAGATTAATGAGGATGAGCTTTCCAGTGAATACGTTTCTGCCACTGATGGTCATCAGAGCATATTGGTGTACTTTTCTAGCCACTGTGTGTCAAAAGGAACTTTATGTGAACGCACTAGGTTGCTGCGCATTAAGTTCTATGGCAATTTTGATAAGCCACTTGGGAGATATCTTCGTGATGACCTGTTTGATCTGGTAAGTCATGTTTGTTTTCCATGTTTGCTGGTACCCATTAATTCTGAAGTGAAATGATAAGTTGATGGTGTTTTTTCCAGACATCTTACTGTCAGTCCTGTAAAGAGCCAGCAGAGGCTCATGTCCTTTGTTTTACACACCAGCAAGGAAATCTTACAATCAATGTCAGGCGCCTTCCTTCTGTGAAGTTACCGGGGGAAAGAGATGGCAAGATTTGGATGTGGCACCGATGTCTGAGGTGTCCTCTTGTGGATGGGGTTCCACCAGCTACTCGGAGAGTGGTTATGTCGGATGCTGCCTGGGGATTGTCTTTTGGAAAGTTCTTGGAACTTAGCTTTTCAAACCATGCAACTGCAAATCGAGTTGCAACCTGCGGTCATTCTTTGCAGAGGGATTGCCTTCGTTATTATGGGTAAAGCATCCAGACAAGGAATCAATAATTGATTATTTCTATTTATGTATGTATTTTTTTTTTTTTGTTAATTATTGACACTTGAAAGGTGATAAACAAACTGATGCAACAGGTTCGGGAGCATGGTTGCTTTCTTCCGGTATTCCCCTATTGATATTCTTTCTGTCCATCTACCACCATCATTGCTGGAATTTGGCCACGTTCAGGTGGAGTGGATTAGAAAGGAGGCAGGAGAGGTGATCTTAAAAAATTACTGCTAATATTTGTTTTACTCTTTCAGAAGTGGCGTTGAACACTATCAAGTCATAGATTGTAGGTTTAGTTTATCAACTTTGCATCAAAAGTTTAACTTCTTTTCTTCTACAGCTTTTTAGTAAAGTGGAAACCTTGTATATGGAGATATCAGATGTGCTGGAACGCTTGAAAACAAAGATTGTATCTCCTGGTATTCAAAATGAGCTTTCAGATACCTGTGACATTCATAACCACATACTGGAGCTGAAAGATATGCTTCAAAGAGAAAGAAGTGATTATCATGTGAGCAAACTAATTTATTTCTGGTGTCCATGTATCATTGTTATACTAGGATACAGACCCTGTAGAGTGCAAGTGTTATATGTGCTTACTCTAATGTTTGTTATGAATCTTACTGACTATTCTATTTTCCCTCTTCTGCATGTGTATCTACAGAGTTTACTACAATCAGCCATGGAGACCCCACAACCAGGGCAGATGGCTTTAGACATTCTTGAACTAAATCACTTGAGACGTTCGCTTCTAATTGGTTCACATGTTTGGGATCACCGGCTATACTCATTGGACTCTCTCATTACAAGAAGTTTCAGTTCCAAGGTTAAACAAGGAAATGAATTTTGTGCAGAGGTTAAAGAATTAAGAGTTGACTCATTTCGCAAGAATCACAATTTAGACATTAGGCTTGAGCAAAATAATCCTCAGCCTTTAAACTTGCATGAATCTCATGAAAGTCATATACTCGGAGAGGTGGATGACCCACCTGAACCATGTGTTTCTGAAATCCTTACATCATGTCATCATGATAGAGAGGAAGTAGATTCAGATGGTGAATTTATTGTCAACAAAACATTATCCGAGTGTTTCCCACCACAGGAATCCAATCTTTCTGAGAAGATAGATTCTGCCTGGATTGGAACTGATCAACCTCCATTGAAAGTTGATCCTCTTAATACATTTCAAACTGATGTTGCCCAAGCTGGGTATGTTCGGCAGTCTAATCAAAATGATAATTCTCCATTTAGAAGGTTGAAACAACCAATGAGAGTTCATTCTTTTGATTCTGCATTAAGAGCTCAGGATAGAATCAGGAAAGTCTTGCCACCCTCATTACATTTGTCGACACTTAGATCTTTCCATGCTTCTGGGGATTACAGGAATATGGTTAGAGACCCTGTATCTAATGTTTTGCAGACTCATTTCCAAATGTTGCCGCGGGAGGCACAGAAGCTAAATCTGATACTGAGCTCCACACCATCATTCATTTCCTCCGTGTCTCGCATGGCTGAAGGTGCTCGGTTGCTACTTCCCCAAACACGTCTTGGTGATAGAGTTATTGCTGTTTATGACAATGAGTACTCTAGCATAATATCCTATGCCCTTAGTTCCAAGGAACATGAACATTGTGTTACTGATAAAATGGATCTGCATGATGGAAGCTGGATTGCTCATGAGAGAAACATAGAATATTCGTCCATTTCCAACTTTTCTGCATGGGGCTCTCTGGACTTGGATTATATCCATTGTGGTAGTTATGGGTCTGAAGATGCTTCATCTTCTATTGGTACTCTTCTCATGGACTCCAAAAAATCTTTACACTTGCAAATTTCTTTTGGCGATGATTCTTTCGGTACTGGAGGAAAAGTGAATTTTTCTGTCACTTGTTATTTTGCAAAGCAGTTTGACTCACTTAGAAAAAGGTGCTGCCCTAATGAAGTTGATTTCATACGATCCTTGAGCCGTTGCCGGAGATGGAGTGCACAAGGAGGGAAAAGTAATGTATATTTTGCCAAATCTTTCGATGAAAGATTTATTATTAAACAAGTCACAAAAACAGAATTGGATTCCTTTGAAGAATTTGCACCTCAGTATTTCAAATACCTGACAGATTCCCTAAACTCACGGGGCCCAACTTGCCTTGCCAAAATTCTTGGTATTTATCAGGTGAGAACTCATTGTATGGTTTTGTATACAAGCTCCAGACCGCTGCATGTGTGTAAATTTTAGGTGTATAACATATTTTTGTTTGTTGGCAGGTTACTGTCAAATACCCTAAAGGTGGCAAGGAAACAAAAACAGATCTAATGGTAATGGAGAATCTCTTCTATAAGAGAAATATATCAAGGGTATATGATTTAAAGGGATCAGAAAGATCTAGGTACAATTCAGATACAACTGGGACAAACAAAGTAATGTTAGATATGAATTTATTAGAAACATTGAGAACGAAACCCATATTTCTTGGGAGCAGGGCCAAGAGAAGCCTTGAGAGAGCTGTGTGGAATGACACATCCTTTTTGGCGGTAAGCTTCATTTTGGCTTCCAAATCACCGTTAAATGGTTAAAGGTTCTTATATCTAGCATCTTTTACTAGAACTATTTGGGGTTTGAAGGTTCTTTTACATTAGTGGTATAATAGGCATACCTAAGGGTTCCCAGGGTTTCTAAAAGTTTGTTTCTTGTCCTAGTCCTATGGCCTCCCTCAAGCTTCATATCATCACTTAACGTTACTCCAAGTTCCAGTAAATGATCTCTTGACAATTTTGCCTCAAACCATGAATACAAGTAATGATGTTCATAACTTGTTTGGAGATAGATAGATTCAGATACCATATGATTTCGCCTGATTCTTTGTAGATATACCAAACCCTTGCCGATTTGTGACACATAAGTTTTAACTTCCCATCTCCTAGTTTTACCTAAATTTTCATTTATATTAATTAATTGTAGCCATTGCCTCTTCTGTAAAGATGGTTACTCACTTCATCCATTCTTGTCCAGTCTGTTGATGTCATGGATTATTCGTTGCTGGTTGGAGTGGATGAAGAGCGGAAGGAGCTGGTTTTGGGCATCATTGATTTCATGAGACAATACACCTGGGACAAGCATCTGGAGACATGGGTAAAGGCATCTGGGATACTTGGTGGTCCAAAGAATGCAGCCCCCACAATAGTTTCTCCTAAACAATACAAGAAAAGATTTCGAAAGGCTATGACTACCTACTTTCTCACCTTACCCGATCAGTGGTCATCATGAAATGTACCCATCAAAATTCTTTTCTTAACAGCGCATTGATTGATCAATAAGGAAGTTGGTGGAGTATAATTGTGCATACATGCAGAGGGAAAGTTAAATTTTCAATCCTAAAGATTTTGTGCATGGTGGATATTCCCTAAACCAAGAGTTCCTCTCCAAAACTGTAAATATTCCTTCAAAACTCTTCTGAGTCATGACTCTCAAGCCACATGCTTGCTATTTTTCTTTCTTTGGAGAACAAGATTGGTATAAACTAGACTGGCGAATACTCACTTCGTGACATAAGTATGATATGCTAATCAGTCATTGAGAAATAAAGAAATTCCTATTGTTCTCCGTTACATTATTTTAATATTTCCCCCTTATATTGGTTCACCTAGACAGCCATATAGCTGCCACCCTCCCCTCTTGTTTTTGGTCGGAAAAAAAAAATTTCATGGAGGACAGCATGGTGAATCCATGGTAATGTCTGTTTGGTATGGGATAAAAATAAAGGTGAAATTTTCATAGATGAATTTGTGTATACATTTCACTTCCACACCAAACGTACCTTTTAATGTCATACTTGATGAATCCAAGTTTTAAGTTATGCTGCTTGAACAACACTATTATGACCAGAACTTCATAACTGTCTGTATTTGAATATAACTCGTATTTTTTTTTTTCAAACTGTTGAAATTTGAAACTTGAAACTTGAACAGTAATGGCTACATACTGCTAGGTGTGTTATGAAATGTAAATATCAATACTCTATTGGATTCATGAATTATTATTTGTTATTTTTTTTATTTTGTTTAATACAGGCTGCTTTTTGACTGCCCCTAAGATGCCTTTCTTCGATTGTTGTTGAGTTCCCTCATAGCTTCCGGAAGGTTATGAGTTCAAGGGAATATCACAGGTTGTGCCCTTTTTGCACATGCTTTTGTATGGGAAAGTGAAAGGACATTTGCTTCACTTCAACTTTTCAAAATGTGCAAGCTTTTACTATTTGACTTGCAAACGAACTCGTATATTTTGGCTACAATTTTGGGATGAAAACTTCTTTACTTCTTTTTTAGGAGAAAAATCAGAAATATTCTAAAATGGATGCTTTGCATAGTAGCGTCAGAAAGCCAACGGTCAACGTGGATAATGATATAAGCACGTATGGGAATTATGCATTACTAACACAGGAGAAAATAATCGAACGCTTTTCTTCCACTTTTGAATTTAATTTTGATTTACTATTAGTGTATATTTAATATGTGATATAAATAAGAGTGAAAAATTTATGGATAAATGTATATAATACTCAGATTATGAAATTTTCACACTTTCGTTTTTTGACATCCAAAAGGAAATTTTACTGAATTGAATCATTTGGGAAATGAAATCTGGCGGATCTTCAAGCCATATGCCTAACTCAAAACTTGGCATGGAAGGCTAAAGAATCTGCAACAACATTACAATTGTGAGAAACAAAACCACAATCAAAAACATTGCACCAAGAAGCTACTATATTTAAATCATGAGTGATGGAGCCATTGTAGAAGTAGCCTTCAGAGCCAGCCTTGATATTCTGCTATGCATTCTTTGCGTTTCCTTCCAGGTATACACGTTTGAATACCATCTCCCAAGCAAACAGGAGGCCTTCCTTTGCAGCAATGAGCTCTCCCCTGTGGGCATCAACAGTTCCTTGCAACTTCTATGTTTTGCCACCCACAAATTTGACCATTCAATCTCTAATCACAATCCATACACCAAAATAGTTATCTTCAGTAAAAATAGCTGCATCCACGTTCGCCTTAAACATGTTTGGCATTGGTTTACTCCACTGCATTGTAGCCCCAGGTAGGGGATTCAAGACCCGGTTCATGATGTGTACATCCTGATATGAGTCTAGATTTAGCATGGCTTGAGTGTGAATCTCCACAGCTAATCTAATAGTCTTACTCTGCGAAACCTGACTGCGTATTAACAAAACAGAAATGGTATTTACATGCCAGAATTTTACAACTTTTCTTCACATATTTGATGTGGCAAATTTCTAGCCGCAAAGGGAGAGAGAAGGAGAGCTGAGTTGTGGTTAGAAATTTGTCACATTAGAATTGTAGAGAAAAGATGTAAAATTTTGGTGTAAATAACAAAACTCTTAACCAAATACCATACCAGCACATGGCCACCTTCTCAAGATTTGACTGAGACAACATAGAGAGGCAACCAGATACCTTGTTAAGCCAAGGTAAAGGAGGGTCGTCAGTAGAAGGGAAATGCATAATAAGCTCCCTAAGAACCTCTCTAGCATATTGACAGTCCAGAGAAATATGGTCTATAGACTCAGCAATGCCCCCACATAGAAAACATCCATTACCTACCTCAACACCCCTTTGGATTAACCGATCCCTTGGAGGAAGGATATTTCTGCACAACCTCCACAGAAAGATTCTGACCTTTGGAGGCATTTTAAGTTTCCAAGTCATTTGCCACATTGATTGAAAATTCCTCAGAGTATGGTAAGTTCCGTAGCCATTCTCATCTATGGCTGCTTTTGCTTGAATGCCGCTATCCAAAGCAATTCTATATGCATATTTCTGACATAAACCTCTCCTCTTGGGTCATGAAACCAGAAAGGGGAGTCTTCCAGAATCCCTTGGGATAATGGGATTTGCAGAATCATGCTTGAAGCCTCCTCATAAAACAAGTGCTTAACAATTGCTCCCATACTCATTTTTACTCGCGTACTAAATTACTCTCAGGATTAGTTTAGTATAAGGATAAATATGGGAGTAAATTTTCATAAAATAAATTTTTTATACAAATTGTAAATTTTCATAGGACAGATTTTCTATACAAATTTGTATAGAAAATTTATCCCATGAAAATTATCCCTGTATTTATTCACATATTAAACATACATTCAGTATAATCAAATTATGTGTTAACACATTATTTAGTGGGTTTAACTATAAATTAAACTCCTCACTTTTATTGTAACAACTTGCAAATTTGTCCAATTATTTATATGTCCACGCTTATAATGGGTAGTTTATGTAATGTTGTTGGAGGTTTGATTCTTTACGAGGTCACTTATCTCTTTTTTCACTCATGTACTTACACATCTTATGAAAAAAAGAAAAAATAACAAGCCATTATGTTTCTTGAGAGAATGGGTGATTACCCAACAATGACATCTATCCATATTCACAATAAGGGGATCGAACTATGTCTGGACTCATGGAATCACGGCGTACTAACCACTGTAACTAACTACAGAGAGGAGCTCTTTCATCGTGAAGTGAATACAATGACCAACCCAAGCATACAATGAATGACTGACTGCCATAATTGCCATTCAAAATACATTGTCAAGTATTCAATGAAGGATCAAAATATTCAAGGTTAAAGCCTTGACGAGGTGAAAGTACTAAATTTTGCTATCTGGTGCTGGCCAAACCATAAAGGTTGGGGAAATGACAAGCCATAAAACACAGTAAATGGAAACTAAGATGTTATACACCAACAGCCCATGTTGACTGACTTGTTTTTTAGGTTATTCCACGTTGACTGATTATAATCGGTCGATCAAGCCCTACTTGCTTGTAGCCAGAAATTTTATCTTGCGAGGCCATGGCAACTTGCTTTCTCTGTCTCCATTCATGTCTTTCAATATATCAATAAAAAATACTATCAATTGAGAGAGATGTGTAATTTTATACTTACTTAGCAGTATTTTATTAAGGGGACAGGTGGCGAGGACAAAATATTCGAATTCACAAAATTTTATACTTAGGTTAGAGGCAATTGACTAGATGTAATTCACCTACTAACCAAGTGACATCTCAATGTTTCCGTACGCCTAAGTTATAATCCGGCCTATCATAAAGCTATCAATAAGCTAAAGGCTCGTTTGATACACCGTATAAGGAATGAATAGTATGCTATAATTAATACTCTTCATATTTAAGTAAGATATTGGATATATAGTAATTTATCCGTTCAAAAAATAATTTTATTCTGTTTTTTATTGTATGAGACGACTGTATATAAAATAAAATAATTTGATTCTTATTTATTATACGAGATTTAAAGTTAAATAAAATTATTTTGACCAGATATTATACTATCCAGTATCTTGCCCAAACATTATATAAAGATGAATAATATTAATTATATTATACTATTCATCGCTTATACAATACACTCAACAGATAGAATGTTTAATGAATTAGGTCAACTTGTAAATTCACATAATTCAACCCATAAATGGTAGGTTGGTCCTGTCTAATAAATTATGTTGAGTTTGAAATTACCCAATTCACATAGGATGAGTCAATTTGCAATTCAACTCTCCCAACTTGCACAAGAATTAATAAAACCTATTCTGTTTTGTTTCTTGTGAAACGATATATTTTTGAGATCTCTGACATCAAAATGACATCATTCCACTTTAGTTTTACTAAAAAATGTAACAATGTCATTCTACTTACAATTTTTTGTTGAAAGATATAAATCTGCAAATTTAACTTAATTCAACCCACATATGTGGCAGTTGCCAATTGGAGAAATTTTTTTTCCCCTCAATTCAACCTAATCCAACTCACTTTTTCATGATTAGATTTGGTTCAAAAGCATTCCAAACTCAATCCAACTAGTAAATGTTTAACAAAATAGTTAAGAATTCATTAAAAAACCAATACTGAAAAAAAAGACACAATATCGTAGCAACTCCCCTATTTATTTTATCATTTGGAGTCCTTCTGCTAAGGACCCCAGCTTTGGTGTATCTGATTGATTTCCTCTTTTTTGTAGGACCAATCTTCACGGTTGACCCAACATCCACCTACAACCGTCCATGACTGCTCAATCATTGAGTTCTAATCAAGGAATCGTCAATAGTAACAAGCACCAAGAGAGATACTGAGTTCTTCTTGCTGCTAATTCTAAATTCCAAGTTCAAAATTATTAGGTTATGGCAAACAATTAATTTACTAGGAGAAGAAGCACCAGAGAGAGATTGGAAAGTTAGTGTCCAGTCATCATAATGTCCCTTCTTTATAGTCCTTCAAAAAGGTTATAGTTTCCTCCAACTCCGAATGAGCATATTATTCTAGGAGTTATGCTATATAAACCACATATAGGTTTATACTTAGTCACAACTACAAAGAAGTCTGTATTATTGAACTACTAATTTTACTTCAGCTCATGGTGCTTTTTCTGTTCTATGAAACTAATATACAGACACCTATATTATAACCAGTTGTGATCCCAAATATAGCACTATTAACTTAGTAAGTAGTAACATTACTCTCATTCAACTAAGCAACAGAAAACTTCTTCGGTTGGTGAGATATTCCCCTGGCTAGCAGCAGCACTGTGGATTCACTGTTTGGCTTGGTTAACGTGCAACAACTGGTTACGAAGCCACAGCTACTTGGCTCCCTCCTTCGTTGATTGGCATAAAACTCACCCTCTTCTGCAAGTGTTGTTAATCCCAAGCAAACCAGTTAGTGGGTGCAAACAAACTCTTCTAAGCATATTGGTATTATTTAGTAGCTACAAGCAACATGCAATTGTTCATAGAATCAATATTATTTGCTCTCCCACTCTTTCATATATCTTTTGTTTTTTTAAAAATAATAGATTTAAATTATACACACATCTATGGAAGAATCTTATCTTGTGCAGAGCCAACAAATTGAAAAGGACAGCACATTTAACACTTCTGATCTCAGTATCATTTTTGGGCTTATTCATGTAGTCATAGTTTTAAATTGCAATCTTCAATTATAATTACAGTGACAATATTATTAATATAAGTACAATTATGATTACATCAACTATAATTTTTTCATAAATATTCATAATTTTTACAATCATAATATAACTATATTTGTAATTATAATTATAATTTAAAATCATGCACATAACATATATAATTTGACATGATGAATGTGCAAACTGGGCCATTAAGAACTCTCTTATCCAAACTCTGTTGGTTGTTGCCTATGTATGAAATATGAATGAATGGCACGCAAGATGCAATTGAATTTAGCACCATATATGCTTGAGATCCTTCAGTTCTTTTCTTAGTTGCTCTCTTTTCTTGGAATTGTCCAGATAGTGTGCTGATTATATCATAGCTCTTTGATAGATGATTTAATTAGATTCATTTAGTTCCTCAGTATAAGCTTACGGGATCTTTATAAATAAGAGGGATAGTTAAATATAAGTATTATACAATGTTACAAATAATATGTACGTCACTAGGTTGTTGGCTTAACTTACATTGCTAAGATAATTGATAAATCAATATAAATATTGAATAATTTATTCTTATTTTAATAATTAAATCATGTCAACAACTTAAAATGAGTTATAGCGTTATACACAGAGTCTTTCTCTCTCTATAATATATGTATATGACAATAAAAAAATTATTAAATTTTAGAGGTATAGTTATATGTACGGATCATTCTACATTGATGATTAAATCATGCCAACTACTTGTAGTAATATAATTCGTTATATGTGTGCGTGCGTGTGTGTAGATAAAATAAAAACATGCATGTAGGAATTTTATGAATAGTTCTTAAATGGTTGGTAGTTCAGGTAAAACTACTATGTTACCAATAAAATGATTTGGAACATTAGAAATAAATTTTTTTATAAAATAAGTTATCTTTAACTAAATTTTTTTATTTTCGATTCAATTTTAATTAACTCCTTAATTTTATTGGTGAGGACAATATTCAGTTCAGATAGATACTCTATCTCTCTGGAAGGTTCAAATTAAACGTTATTCGGTATTAACGGAGGTTATACAAAAAGACCAAAATGGGTAGTCAGTATGCAAGTGTGGAAAGATATTAATAATAGAAAATGTATTTGATTAGGATAGTATATAGTTTTTTTATTTTTCATTTTTTTGAAATGAGGGAAAATAATGTCTTCAGGATTGCAGCAAAAAGGAGAGAAAAAAAAAATAATTCCACGATGAATATATGATTGCATTATTTAATGAGTCGAAAAATATTTATTACTTTTTCTGTTTTTTTATTTGTTGTTATAAAAAAGTTTTATTTTATTTTATTTATAATTTTATAAAATTAAAGAATTATTAATTATTTTTTCTAACTTTATTTATGTTATTAATGAAGTAAAAGAAAGTTATTAGAGCAAATAATAATAATTTGAGTATTTTAATAAAAGAGTAATTCAGTTAAATATAACTTATTTTTCTTGTAAATAATGCTATTTAATGATTTTTTTATCCATGTACAAAAAAATTTAAATAGCAGATAAAAAGAAATAAATGGAGTATATATTATAATATTTATAAATTCTATTTATAATCAATAATTAATAAATCTTTGATAACTTATTAAAATATTATTATTTAAAAAATGAACACCTGAAAAATTTACAAAATAATAAAATCAATCACTCACATTGAATTTAGAACCTCCCCTCATTTCTTTGAAGACACATTTATTTTTTGTATCATGTGGCCACCAAACACACATTACAACACATTTTTTATTTTTATTTTTTCAAACAAGAAAGTGTGTAAATGATGTGAAAAACATTTCTTATTAGATTACCTTACTATTCTCACATCAAAAATGTTTTTTATACATTTTTTCACACCATCTCTTTATATTTTTTTATTTGGTAAAAAAAATAGAAAAATTATGTATTAAAATGTATATATACCGTATTTTATTATAAAAAAAAAGTGAGGTAAGAATGAAATAATAAAAGGTACATGTAAATAAGATTGTTGTTCTCCATTATTCTACATATATAAGAATTTCTTTATATTTTGACTGGTTTACAAAGCTAATATAAGACTAAAAGGTTAAAATCATGGGCACTGAAAGAAATATTGCCACATAGTAAACGTTAAAATTTGAAGTTTTATTTCATGCCTGACATAACTTTTTTTTTTTAAAGTGTTCGTAATTCATTGACAGATAGAAAAGAAATTCGATAACCAAAATATGCTGTATCAAAAAACAAATGAAGGCATGGCCAAACCAAAGACGTTATCTTCTTTCTAAAAAGCATACCTCGCGTGCTTTTGTACTTTCCCTGACCCTGCCTCTGCCACCTTTCCAATGCATTTGCTGGTTCAGCACCATCATCTTCTGATTCTTCTCTGCAATTTCCTCAATTTCATGGCCACTGTCTCTGCTCCTGTTGGCCATGCACAGACCCATGATCCTCTCTGCTGCCTCAGCTTCATCTTTGCTGTCTCGGATCAACTTCTCCACCTCTGCCCTCGGAAGCCTCAGTTTCAGCCTCACCCCACCATTCTCCTTGCCCTGCTCTGCACCCACGTTGTTGCTCTGCTTCATGATGGTAAGGTCAGAAACCGACCTTCGAGACAGAACCAGGCTCTCGAGCCTGTCCTTGGCGCTCATGTTGATGCCAGAACGAACCCTTCTCGGCACTGTCTCCTTGGGAAGCTCCACAAGAAAATAGAGCCTCTTTGGCTGCAGTTCTTTGTGTGGTTCCAAAGGTTTTGCTCTCATTCCATAGTGCTTAACCGCCTCTGATTCTAGCAAAACAAGACCAGGGTGGTCCTTAAGCACTTCCCCTGCTTTCACCGGTGTCTTCAGTTTGAAGGTTTCCCCATCAATTTTCATCACCTTTGTGGCCTTCTTTGCTCCCAAGGTGTTGCCCATTAGCACCCCAAGTGACCAGAGTTTTTTTGGCCCTGGTTTTCGGTTCTGTGAGTGAGGCACCAAGAGCACACAAAATGGTCTTTCAAAGTTGATAAAAAAAGAAAAAACCAACCAATTTTCTTGCACCGGGTTATCCTCACAAACCACCAAAGGAGTAACGCTCACATGGGGAAAGGTGGTTGCGAGACAAAGACATGGTTATATGGGTGGTTGTGGATTTGGGATTTTTTGGGTCAACAAAGAAGGCGAGTTTGAAAACCAGACAAATTTTTGACAAAAAGTACCCAAACAGAGAACACCAAACTCCGTAGCATTTCGCTTTCGGGAGACAAAAATATAGAGCGCAACACTTGGAACAGTGCCACTTCTTCGAAGACCTCGTCGCCTTCTCATGTTAGTGTTTTTCAACAACCATGTTTTAATCTTCAACGCGAGGCCCCAGTTGCCAAATTTTAAAACACATTCGCAGACGAGGACGCTTTTGTTTTCGCAGCAAAACGATGAGAGAGTTTGGTTTGGATTTCTGATCCCTTCGACGATGTGACTAACGGTAATCACGGCCCGGATTCAAGGATTTCGAAAAGCGATCGAGGGAGTTTGATTCGTTGTGGTGTGGGATTGATATTGACTTTTGCTTGTAGGTATATGTGAAACAAAACACTCAATTTCACCACCAAGGATTCGTTTTTCTTTAATTGATTGATATTTCTTTGAATATCTTTTAATTTATCTTTTTAATAATTTTGTTAATATTTAATAAAAAATATTAAAAAAATAAAAATATTTAATATCTAAAAAAATAAGATAAAAATATGTAAAATTATTCTTTTATTTCTTAACATATGTCTTTAAAAGACATGTAAAAAAAAAAATAAAAAATAAAAAATTAAATTTATCTCTCTTTTTTGTTAATATTCAAAATAAATATATAGAAGATATACAAAAATTCACGTGTAAGAATAACTTTTTTTTTCTTTCAGTAGTTGAAAAGTAATTTCAGTTCAAATCAAAACGTTTCATATTTAGTAATTTATAAACGAGTTCAAATAAATCAAGGATTGAATTTCCATGGGTTATGGGTAACCTTTGTCAAAGTGAAAAGAGGTGGGAACATTAGCCAAGAAAAATATATATGAGGAGAGTTATAGGGATTGGATTGGAAACTGAAGTCCAAAATTAGAGTCCAAATTGATAGTCGGCTCATCAAATTGGAAGTAGTGCCCTTTCGAAAGATAATGGACAAAGGGTGATTTTTTAACCTGACTTTGAAAAGCTACTTTTACTTCCATGTGTTGGATACTGTCGTGTGAATCAAAGCTAGTAATGGAATTTTTTCATATTTTTAAAGTATTATATCTAATCAATAAAAACATAATATTTATAGTAACAATTATATTATTAAATTGAATTTATAATTTTATATAATAAAAGTTATATAAAATCTAAATTGTTAAATATAATACTTTCAGTGTAATTTAGAATTTCCCCCACAATACTTATAAAGAATCGTGAGTAAAGATTAAAAAGAAGTAAAATGTAGTGAATCTCTCACTTACAAATTGTGGCAAATTACTAGCATGTTTGAGGCAGCGTTGGGCCTCGTACAACACGTTTGAGGTGCCTCGTAATTTGTTCTATCTTGTTTGACTTTCCTTAGATATAATTATTTTTAATTCTTTTAATTTTAATTTTTATTTTAAACTAAGATTTTTATTCAAATAAAATTTTGTTATTTCTATATAAGAATAAAAATTAATTAAAAAAATTTTGATATTATTAACCTTGATATTTTTTTTTGTTTTATTTTTTATTATATCTTAACTTAAATATTTTTTAATAATTATATATTTAAAAATAATTTTGATCAATATAATTTAAATAATATTTATTTTATTAAAATTAATTTTTAAATTAAATTTTTTAAATATAGATTATTTTATTTTAAATTTATTTAAAAATCAAACTTATAAAATTTAATAAAAACATACACTATATTCATTATGGTTTAGAAAGAAATTTGCACTTCCACACCAAATCTTTTTGTCCACATCATATTCTTCTAGATACACAACCACCCAACTCCACCTCACCAGTACGGTGTCTATTAAATTGGATTAATTCACAAATTTATAAGTTTTGATCTATTTTAACTCGTAATTGACTGGTTGAATGGGATTCATGAGTTAGGTTAGGTTCAAAAATTTTTAACTTGATAATAATGGGTTGGGTTGCAGGTTAAAAAAATTTCAACTCACTCAACTCAACCCAATTCAATCTATCTTTTTTTTAAAAAAAATAAAAAATTATGTTATTTTTTATATTCAGTATATTAAATTTAATGTTTATTTTTTTTTCTTTCTTAAATCTTATGCAATTGATTGTATTTAACTTTTGAAATTTATATTAGTTCTTTTTATGTTTAAAATTAAGACTTATTATATTATTTTTATGACTTTTAACTTATTATATTTAACTTTTAATTTATTTAAAATTTTATATGTCATATTTTATTAAAATTTATTAACTTATTTATTATAAAATGTAATGACTTTTTAATTTTATATTAATTTTAATATTTAATTTAATAAATAAAAATTATTTTTAATATATATTAGAGTCACAAATTTAATCTGACCCAACCCATTAATAAACAGGTTAGGTTAGTTCAAAATTTTTTAAAAAATATTTCTAAACCTAATATAATCCAATTTAATTTATTATTTTAATAAATAAATTAAATACAAAAATACCTCCGATTCAACGTAAGTCAACTCATATACACCTTTACTCACCTGCTCTGTCGGGATGGATTGGTTAGTTGGTTTTCAAAGCTATCAACACTTCGTACGTAATGATGACACTAATTTAATGCGGAGTAAGAATAAATTTAATTATTGAATATTGTATGATTGTTTTTTTAGATAATAAAATTTTTTTGAGGTAGAAGTTTCGCAATAAAAACAAGACACCCTAACATTGAGTAAATTTTATATAAATTATTAAAATTCAAAATTTTAAATTATGACTTTTTCAAGTAATTCTTTTTTTTTTTTGGACGTGCTCTTTCAAGTAATTATGGTAACCTTAGCTATTGATATAAATAATAGTAAAGTTTACTTCTTTCATTCCCGCAATATAAAATCACATGGACGTTCATGTGCACAACGACCCATAAATGTGACCACGTCAATGTCATGTCACAATTTTCCATTTTTTCGGTACAATTTTCCATTTACAATTGAATATATAGTTGGTTACCAGTAGCACGTGATTGTATAAGATTGAAAAGTCGTTGCAATAGAAATATCCAGAAAACAAAAAAATGATTGCAATAGAAATATAATATTTAATTAGAACTATCTAAAATTAGTGGGATTAAATATGTACAAATAAATTGCACTAAGCCCCAAGCATAGTTGATTTAAACTATAATATTATTTGTGTATAATTTTTATTATATTATTTTTAAATTATTTCTTAAAAAATAAAATAAGATAAATACATATTTTAATATATCTTTTCATTTTTCTTTTCTTAAATAAAAAAATATAAAAAATAATGTGAAAATATTAGTGTATAAAAAAAAGTTTCCTTATTTAAATTACACTTATTTTCTTTTTAATTTTAAAACACACACTAACATTCATTTTCTTCGTATGTTCACCCAATAGCTAGAGAATTACTGCAAAATGACCTCTCTTTAAAAAGGTGATACACAATGTTTTAGTGTATCCATTTATCAAGTAATATGAATATATCCCAAAATATTATTTACACATCAAAGTTTTTATATTATTTTTATATTAATTAATTATGTATAAATTGATAGTTAAATACATGTATTAAATAGTTAAACAAATTAGTTTAATTATTAGTCTATTTAATTATTTAATACATGTAATTAACTATAAATTTATACATGATTAATTGATAAAAAAATATGTGAAAATATGGTGTAGAAAAAATAGAATTGGAAATATGCAAGCATAACTTTATGTCGTTTCTTACACACTTCTATTTCCTAGCTCTAATCGCAAAATGAAACTACAAGAGTAGATTATTTCAATTCATGCTATATACCTATATGGGGGAGAGTACTATATGGGGGAGAGTAGGGGAGAGATCCATGGAGAATCTCTTGAAAGCTATTAAAAATAGACCAGAAAGCACTGTTCTACAAAGATTCTAGAACTCATTATTGCTACTTCCCAAACCCCAATATGGACGGTAAATAAACAGGCTTATTGGACGTTTTAGTATTTAGACTCTATTAGTTTATAGTGCATTTCAATTTCTCCCACAAAACATAAGGTCCTGGTTTCAATCATTGGGCAATAGGAAATAAACTAGAAAGAGTAAGGAGAAGTCCTTATAAAAACCAGAAAGAATAAGATCGATGATAAATTATTAACAGAATTTGACTAAACAAAATAATTGATTTATTCAACTTCAGGCAAGTTTGGTATCTCTAAAAATTGGGGTTAAAAGTTTAGGCAAAGGTTTTGTTACAAAACAGGAAATACGTTTTACATACAATTTTGTATATAAAATCTATCCCTGAATCTTTCATTACACTTTCAAGGAGATACCAAACTTAACTTTAAAGTAATGAGGAACGAGGAAATATCAATTAGAAACAGGAAGAGTCCAACATGATGAGATCGGAGAGATTCATCAATGAAGGGGCTTAAGTAAGGAACTATACTTATAGGCTTAACATCACATCTTAACTCAAAACACTAAGGCTTTATGTTTATTAGTCTTCCTACTTATATAATCCTTGCTTAATCCATTCTTATTTTATGTAAGACTTTCACTCACACTTAAATTTTAATATAACCTTTTTGAGTATACGGTGTCACACCAAGCTCATAAGCTTAGACTTGCCTACATGGGTTTATACTATCAAGCCAAATATTCGTTTCAGCTAAACCATCAGCTCTGATACCACTTGTTAGAGGCAAGGGGAGCCTAATACAATGGCATTGAAGAAATCCATTAATGAATGGGCTTAAGCGAGGAACCACACTTGTAAGATTGATACCATATCTTGACCTAAAACCTTAAGGGTTACTAATTTCTAAAATGAATACATAACAAAAAATTATATGAAACTTAGAACACCTAATAACAACTTGTAAAATCCATGGAGAACTTGAATTGGAAGTCAAAGGCATAAAGGAGAGAAACCCCTTTCATTCTCTATATGCTTAGAAGGCATATGGTCTCAATAAGGTAACCATAGTACGTATAGGATGAGAGCAAGGACCTCTCTTTGTGTTTTTTAATATGGGTTGACTTACCCATCATAAAAAACTCATACAAAGTTCACATATCATCACAATCTATAATGGGTGTAGTGCTTATAAAAGCCTAATAACAAAAATGATCACAAATGGACTAAATCAAAATATGCTTAATAATAATATTTGATATTCAATTAATTCAAGTTTTAAGAAATATATGACTATGCTAGTTCACAAAGAATTGAAATTCCATTAGTATCTTCTAACCTTCTTTCTTTGCATACAGGGGACATGAAATCATGGTTTCAAGGATCTTTCAACAAATACAAAAGCAAACAAAAACAAAAAAAAACCTTGTACGAGTGATAAATTGAACGAGAAACTTGAGATAACAAAATCAAGGACTATCACTATCAAATAAATAAGAAAAAGAAAGAAGCAATATGCTTTGTATATCTATCTATGGGTGTTCATCGGGTTGGGTCCACCAATGATCTTGCACAAGCCATCTCAACTCAATCCACAAATGATGGATTAGTTTATGCTATGAGTTGGGCCCAAAATCACCCAATCCACAGATGATGGATCAATTGACGAGTTGACTCTACCGATATATAAAAGAATGACTCAACCCATTTTCTTTTTTGGCCCATTTGTGGGTAGTTTGATTTTGCCGCTTTGTGTTTTGGATATGTGCTTAAAAATAGCTTATAAACTTGAAACTCCATTTTTTGTGTCATTGAGATTCAAACCTAGATCCCTCGTTTAGGAAACCAACAACTGAATCATTAAGTTATATCATGCATTGTTGACTATGATAGTGTCATAATTTCTTTAATAATTGGTTAAGAATTTCTTGAGTTTTTTTAGAGTAAACATGTATTTTGGTCCACCAAAAATATAAGTAACATCAACTTGATCCTTTACTTATCGGCGAGCTCAAGGTAGTTATTGAATGAGCATTCCATTAATCAGAATGGTCAAATATACACAACTTATCAGGAGGTCATTACCAAGTGTCCTATATGGTCAGTTATCTATCTGCACATATATATGTGGTGCTTAGGTAAAAGTTAAAGTTTAACCCTAAATCCCCACATCCTATGCTATCTACCAAATTCAAATGAAACAAGTAGGAAAAATCACTTGAAACACTAAGTTTGCTAACCATGAGTGCTCAATCTTATTGTTGCTTTCACAGCCAATGCTAGAGTAGTTTTGCATATGGAGACTCTCGGAGGAAGAAATAATCAACTCTGTGATTGTGTAAAAATAGCCTTTTTGCTTACTTTAAGGATCAAAGAGAACTTAGGAAGGAGATTCTTGAGATGCCCATTATACAATGATCAAGACTTAATTACATGTAGATTTTTTTAGTGAGTGGATGAGGGGAATGCAACTTCAAAATTGAAAGCCACTAATTAAGAGGATGAGAGGAAGTTCATCAACAAATTGACCAATAAAGTAGTTATGTATGAAAATGATGGCCTTGGTATTATGTGCATTTTGGATTAGAGCTATGATGGCTTAGGGTTGGTTTAGGATGGCGCATAGTGAATGTCGATGGTCTTTGACAACAGCATGGTGGTGGTGATGGTTGGCGGCGGCAGACGATGGTTGATAGTGGTTGGGGACGGATGGTGACAATGATGTGGTAGTGGTTGGTAAAGATGTGGTGATGGAGGGTTAGACTTTTAGACATATCATATGGCAAAATATTCTTATGCCATGAGAATGTAGCAAAACCATCTTTCTAAGTGTGGGAATATTAGGTAAAAATCACTTCTAGGAATATGTTTTACATGGAAATCTAGTGAATGTTGTTAAAATCAGACAGATAATAAATCAACTATGCTTTCTGTTTAGGTCAATCAGTTTAATCGTTTAAATTAGTTAGTCGAACTATATGATGCCATAAAAATAAATCACATGCAACATTATGGAATCTATGAAAATATTCGTAAATATAAAAAATTAGTTTTTTTTTTAAAATTAATGAAACAGCCAATTCAATTAGTTTTGTTCGGTCCAAAACGGTCATATCATGAATCTAATTATAAGGCTTAACTATAATCGACTAGGTGTCTGATTCATGGTTAGGCCGTTCAGTTTGGTTCAGTTTTGACAGCAATAAATCTAGCATTTCAAAGTAAACATTTTCGAAATAAAAAGAAAATTCGAAGAATCAAACACCTATGCTTGATTGTTTTTGAGTGAGGTAGGAAGGGATGGAGGGGGCGTTAGTTCCCCTTATTTGGACGTTTAAAATAGAAAGGAAGGAAAATGAGAGTTACATCTTCTTATTTAATTTAAAATAAAACTTTTCTCCTTCCTTAACCCCTCAACTTGACGGTATTAACCAAGAAGATAGAGTCTTAGTTCAGACTTGGCTTATCTGTAATAGGAAACTTAGATTAGTTAAGTTTGTTTAATCTGTTCAGTATTTGTTAATTCTATTAGTATCTCATGTACACGTGTGTAGGCTTGTATATAACTATCGGTATTCATTCAATTCAAGCTAAGCTAATTCTTCCCCCATTCAGGAAATATTCATATGGTATAGAGCTCTCTCAAAGAGAGCTCTGCTTCTACTGTCACTCTATTTGAGTTTGAAGCTTCGCTTCAATGGCGGATCATGTCATGACTGAAGCTTCTCCAATGGATTTTTTCCAAGATTTCCTGATGAATCCGATCAACCCGTATTACCTTCACCCGAACGAGAATCCTGTTGCAGTTCTTGTTTCACCAGTCTTGAATGCCAAGAACTACCATTCATGGGTCAAGGCCATGAGAGTTGCTTTGTCTACCAAGAATAAACTTGGTTTCATAGATGGAACAATCACTGCACCTGCTAAGATTGATCCGATGTATAAGTTGTAGTTCAGATGCAACAACATGGTAGTTTCATGGCTGACACTGTCTCTCTCACAATCCATAGCACACAGCGTGATGTGGATGGAGAAGGCAGTGACAATCTGGAATGATCTTCATGATAGATTTACCCAAGGTGATATCTACAAAATCGCAGATCTGCACGAGGAAATCTCACTTTTCAGACAAGGTGAACTTTCAGTTACTGACTATTTTACATCTTTGAAGGTAATGTGGGAAGAATTAGACGATTTTATACCAATTCCTATGTGTTCCTGTGCAATCCAATGTGCTTGTAATTTGTTACCTACGATCATCAACTATATGGAGAGTGACTGTGTGATCAAATTCATCAAGGGTCTGAATGATCAATATACAACTGTGAGGACACAAATTATGCTCATGGATCCATTACCTACCCTGAGCAGAGCTTTTTCCATGGTCATACGGCAGGAAAGGCAACTGTTAGGAGGACTTATTCAAGAACCAAGAGTGTTTGTTAATACTACTGATGATGATCAAAGCACTGGCACAAGAGGTCAATTTCCCACTAGAGGCAGAGGGAGATCATCTAGAGGCAAAGGGATATCCCAAAGTACTTACAAACTTTGCACACACTGCGGAAAAGCTGGCCATACCATTGATGTCTATTTCAAGAAGCATGGCTACCCGCCAGGCTTCAAGTTTAAAAACCAGAATTCATCTTTTGTAAATGTGACTGCTGCTACTGATGAAGTCACATGCAGCCAACAAGGGGCTTCTCGGGAAGGTCATGAGAATTCAAGCTTACTTTCACCAAGGAGCAGTATCAGTCTCTGATGGCATTACTTCAACAAAATGCAGGCAGTTCCACTCAAAACATGGCTAACCAAGCTATCATTCATACTGTGCTACCAATGATACATCTGTTCCCACCAATACAGGTATAACCCATTACCATTGGCTGTTAGACACGGGCTACAGACCATATTTGTCATTCTCTCGCACTCTTTGACTCTTACAAACAAATTAAGCTTGTTCTTATTAGATTGCCAAATGGTAATAATCTAGTAGCACAATTCCCTGGTAATGTTCATTTCTCTGATACTTTAGTCTTGAATGATGTGTTGTATATACCATCTTTTCATTTTAATTTGATTTCTGTATCCAAATTAACCACTGCCTTAAATTGTCAACTGATTTTTCAAGCAAATAAAGGAATCATTCAGGACTTGGACTCGTTGAAGATGATTGGTTCAGCTAATGCTCAAGGAAGACTTTACATTTTGATAGCTCCTGACAAACTCGAGAACCCCACTGCAGCTATATGTCATTCAATTTTTTCTGCTTGCTCTGCTTCAAATAGTCCTAGTAAAAAATGTACGTACACCAAATATATGGCACCTTAGGTTAGGTCATCTGTCAAATGACAAACTCAATATTATACATAAGAGTCATCCCCATATCCCCTACACAGTTGTGGATTTGTGTGATATCTGCCAATATGCAAAGCAAACGAGATTGCCATTTCTTAATAGTAAATCAAAGACTTCTAACACTTTTGATCTTATACATGCAGACATTTGGGGGCCTTTTGGGTGCATTCTATACGTGGTCATAGATACTTTTTCACAATTGTAGATGACTTTTCAAGGCATAGATGGATTTTTCTCATGAAACACAAATCAGAAACACAGGGCTTAATTCAAAGTTTTGTTGCCTTAATAGAAACACAGTTTAATAAGAAAATCAAAACAATAAGGATTGATAATGGAGCTGAATTTTCCTTGACACAATTCTACAGTTTAAAGGGCATAATTCATCAAAGCTCATGTGTTCTGGGGAATAATTTTGGGGCTTTGAAGTGGGTGTTTTCCCTCGTTCTCCCTTCCTCCCTTCCTCCCTTCCTCCCCCTGTTAAAAAGCTGCCCAAACAAAAGTTTGGGTCAGTTTTCCCTTCCCTTTCATTTTCCTTCCTTACCTCACATTCAAATATAGCATAGAAATATTATATAGGGGTCTAATGCCTTTAGATAAAGCACTTAATCGAAACTACTCTAATATAATCTTCTTTGGGCATCTACTAATGAGATCGTGAGAGTCCCTTTTCTTTGTAGGTGCACGGCGCATTCTCACAAAGGTATAGTATTCTGGAGATAATAATTTAGGTCGGTTTGCTACTTTCCCTTAGTATATTGTATTGATAAAAAAAAAAGGTTTTATTTGATTGTCATTCTTTTAATTATAGCAACATTTAAAAAAAAACTTTAATTCAATTGTTTATTTTATTTTATTTTTTTCGTTATTTTCATTACAAAGTAAGAGTACTATTCTTAGAATAAGGATGATTTGTTCAATTACTGGCCAAAGCTAGCGTAACTAAACTGGTAACTTACTATGGGTATCAAGGCAATTAAGATTCCGGGTTAAAATGTTCCCTTTACCTGTACTTGTAGCTAACAAAAGAGTGATTTTTATGGAGTCTGCCAAAATATGAATTTTTATGATCACTCCACTGTGTAGCCTTTCCAAGTCACAAAATAACAAATTGGACCTCACTTAAATTGTCATAGAATATTGATTTAGGTTGTTCACATCATTCACATATTATTTATATTATTATACAAGAGATTTTCCTCTTTAGTCTTAAATTTTCAATATTTCAAAAATCATAAATTTTTGAACATAAATAGAAAAAAAATAAAATTGTAAACATAAATTTTTTTCGGATAACTACTTTCTATATTTACACTTGGAGTTATATTTTTTTATATATATACAAAATTATGACTGATTTCAAATATATTTTACTTTTTTATAATTTTTTAAATAATTAATTAATAATTTTTATAAAATAATTATATAAGCAAAAATTAAAAAAAGAGACGAAAAGAGGCACTATCGTACCTCAAGATACTATTATGTAAGAATTATTATTTAAATTTAATATCTACTCTTTGAGAATTAGCATCCATAGGAGATTGTAGAAATTTTTAACCTTAACTGTAGTCTTATTGCCTTCTTGATGACAAAAAGGTAGTCTGTGTTAATAAAAGAAGAGAATTGCTATTTTATAAACAAACCTTGATTGTCAAAGTGGAACGTGAACAACAATTACATGCATGATCTTAGCAAGCTATCCAAAATATCTTAATTAAATTTAAATATCAATATGTGTGTAAGCCCCTGCTATATATCATTTTCATTCATTGTGCCTGACCTTGTCACTTATGGAACACCATTTTCTTCTTCTAACGTCAACTGGGTCAAGTTCCCCGGGTTCTCATTCTCCCTCTGTGCCTTTGCTATGTCATAAGAAGCATGCAATCCTATAAATAAATAATATAGCAACAAAACTGCAGTCCACAGTCCAAATCTCTTAAATGAAGCCTTATCTATTGAACCAAGAAGGAAAATGTTGATGGCAATTGATGCTGATGGCAAGAATGGAACCAGTGGCACACCCCAAACTTTTGGCTTCTTTGCAAGCCGAACCAAAAGCCAAATTCCCATTGTTCCCGCTGACCAAAGAGGTACTATTATTATATAACCAACCCACTCTGTGCTTTTAGCCCAGTAAATAGCAGCGGCAATAGAAGAGCCTAGTATGACAATAATGCACACAATGAATTTGACACAATCCCTTTGTGTAGTCACCCCTCTCACACAATAGCGGCGTACTAATAAGGCCAAGGCCACAAGGGAAAAGAGAAACAAAGTGGAAATTGAAAGGAGGTTAGCAAGAATATCAAGCCTTGTGAAAAATGCAATAATTGCAGTGGCAACAAGCATGACAACCGTGGCATTGATGGGTGTCCCAGTTATTTCATTCCCTCTTGCAAACCATGGAGGCAACAAATGGGTGCGAACAATGTGTGTGAGATACCGAGCTTGACCCACGGCTCCAACTAGCAGAACACTAGTCATTCCTTTCAATGCTTCAATTGCAACAATGTACTTTGCCCAACTCCACCCAACAGCTTCAAATGCTACTGAGAAGGCAGCATTCTCATCAACCTCAGTATATCTTTGCATAAGGCATAGTGTTACTGCTAGCGTACAATATATAAGTGTAGTAATCGTCATAGAACCTATAAGACCAATAGGTATGTCTCTGCTAGGGTTTTTTTGTCTCCTCTGCCATTGTTGAAACAG
This sequence comes from Castanospermum australe, assembly GCA_019955255.1. Taxonomy (NCBI): domain Eukaryota; kingdom Viridiplantae; phylum Streptophyta; class Magnoliopsida; order Fabales; family Fabaceae; genus Castanospermum; species Castanospermum australe. The sequence continues at coordinate 246,322 of NSJW01000420.1, forward strand.
CATCAAATCCAACATAAGCAAAGAACAGCACTGCGGCAGATTGGAAGATCCCGCGGACACCAAAAGGAACAAAGTTGGTGTAGTTTTTAGGTTTGACTTTGGTTAGGCCAGCAATTATGATGAATAGAAGGACAACAATGTGAACTATTGAGCAGTGTAATTGAAACGTGAAGAACCCTTTGTGCTCAAGATAGCCGGGACACAAGTAATAGCGACAACACCATAAGCAATGGGATCAAGCTGGTTGTAGCCATCTGCGAGAAAATTGGCTTTGATGAGAAACTTATCAGAGTCTTGGTTGCTGAGGGTGGCAAAGTACGATGTCCAAGAGCGAGCAACTGCAGCACCGCCAATTACGTACTCAAGAAGGATGTTGCCGGCAGCTATGAAGGCAACGAAGTCACCAAGCTCCACTCTGAGGTAAGCAAAGGAACCAACTAAGGTAAGGGCATGAAATCAACATTCAATTAGTCTTATTGGGAACATGATGTTAAACATTGATAAAAATGAACCATGCGTTAATATTTACAATATCTGTTAACAATAAAATGTCACGTTATTGTAATAAAAGTTTTTCACTTTAAATTAAAGTTCTAAACTATTTTAATTAACGAAATTTAATTTGTAATTAAACAGCTAGCTATTATTATTATTTTTTTAAAAATGAAGGATAAAATAAACTTGAATGTATCTATAAGAAAGTAAAGTCTTACTACTCTATACCAGTAAATAAACTATGAACGTGACAAGTGATGTAAATACTATGGATGTTCATGATCTAATTTGACACAAGCTTAAATTATTTGGGTTGAGTAAGACTTGGTTTCAATAAAAAATTGTACTAGGCTTGAGTCTTAAAAATTAGATCCAATGCATTTTCGGGTTGAGATTGGGCTACCCTTTGAGTTAGCAGCACCCAATATGAGGTTACATAATATTTTCTTCTTAAATATTATCTCCTATTTATTCTTGAGATTAGTATAAACATTAACATTAACATTTTACTTCTTAAATATTAAAATAAATTGCATTCTAAGTTTCCTACTTTTAAATAATAAGGTTTTATGACTTAATTTATTAGTTATACATGTAAAAATTTATATATTGTTCAAACTTCAATCCCGACTTAATCTTAATCGAGTCACACATAAACCCAAATATGATAGGGTATACCTAAGTCTAGGATTGGGTTTGAAAAAAAATTTATTGGAATTGAGAAAGGTTAAACCCGGCCTAATTCAGCTCATAACTATTGTAAACAATATATTTTGTCCCTACTAATATAAAATTTTCAAGATAATAATAAAAATGATAAAAAAAGAATTAATATTTTTCATAAGACTAATCCCTTTGGCTCAATTTTTCTTTTGTCAGCACTCAATTTTTATCTAAGTAAAAAGAATTAGTCTTTTAAAAATATGGAAATACAAAGTATTTGTTTGGTTAAAAAATAAATAAATAAATATTTATTTTGTGTGGAATTGATAAAGAAGAAAAGTCCAAAATAAAATTCACTTATTTCCTTAGTCTTCATTCATTCATTGAGGCTAGTCCAAATGCATGCACCATGAAGCCCAAACCCATATTTTATGTTTGCTAATTCTCCCCTTCACCACAATACCCCTATGAAAAAATCTAAAATATTCTTTAATGGTGCTGGCACACACGTCCCAAGCCCCAATGCGTCTCTACTCTTATCCATTAAGGCCATATTTTTGGTTACAAAAAAAAGAGAGGGAGAGAGCAGTCCACAGCACCTCTTACTCTCGTTTTCCATCCCTTGACGAGAACACCCAAGCCTCACCTCACTTGCACAGTAGCCCCCGTCTCATTAATTTTATTTTGATCAAGTATACATTTTACGTTTAATCAATACTTAATTGTTTTTAAAATCTTTCAATACACATGCATTATCTATATAAATTATGTGATTTTAACTTCTCATTACATGTAGAGATATATAGACACGTAAGATAAAATGAAATTATAAATAATTTCATTTAATTATTTTTTTTTAGTCATTATCTGTTATTCATTATTTTACTTCATGAGATAAATTAAATACATTTTAGGTCATAATTATTTTTTATACAATTAACTTTAAAGTGTCCATCTTAAAATGAATGTATTAAGGATATAATAAAATTAAATTTTTATCTTTTATAATTAAATTCTCGAATTTAATTTTATTTTTTTAAAAAAGGACCAGTTTGCTAATTAAAAAGAATTTTTCAATTATTTTCTCTAATAAAATAAAAAATGATGGCTATTCCTTGAATTTTTATTTTTTTTATAAATTTAATTACTTTTCGTTTTGGCTTTCTTCCGAGTATATTGTGACAACCACCCCTAGTAAATACCATTTTTTTCCTCCTTAATTTATAAATTACTCATGTTTGTAGCAAATTTGAAAAAAAAGGGAGAAAAAAAAAAAAACTAACTACTTACCAGCCACAGGAATTTCCACTGCAAACTCAGTGCAGCAAAAGGCAGGAAGCATGGCAGAGATGCCGGGGATAACGTAGGACAGGACAATGGCAGGCCCCAAATGGGTCCTAGCCTCGAATCCCGTCAAGAAAAAGATTCCGGCGCCGATGACACTGCCCATGCCGAACCATATGAGGTCCCACCATGACAGCGTTTTCTTCATCACATGGTGGCTTCGTCTCTTCGCCTCCACCGGCTCCGCTTCGTCCATGGATCGGGCCACCACTTGATCCACCAACCTACATGGCGTGTACAAGAGGGCTCTACCACAGTTGGACAAACTCTGGAATGACTCCAACTTTATCCGTGGAGTGGAGAGACATTTTGGTCCCAACCTGGGCTTGAATTGCCATTTCCTTCCATTCTGGAAACCCGTCTAAAATAATAAATTAATTTAATTTTAAATTCAAATTTGTCAAATTAATTTCAAACATATTTTTCAGTATATGTAATAATATAATTTTGGACTTTCATATCCGAAAGTGCTACATCAATGAGACTATGAATTTGGATTCGTCGAAGATGGAAGGGCCTTTTTTCGTATTGTAAAAATGTAATGTGTATTTTATAAAGTAAAGTGTGAAGCGTTTTTTTTTTCTTTTTTATAGTAAAGGAATTTTTGGAAAATTTTTTACATCAACTGAGATTTAGTCTCTCATCGTGAAAATCTAAATAGAAGGTGGTGTCTAAAACGAAAAAAGAAGGAGAATCTAAATAGCTTTGAAGGAAAAGTTACCAAATATTCTAATATAAGGTCATTAGAAACAAGAATTATATTTAATTTGGAAATATTGAGCATATTCTGGAGCACTGAATCTTCCACTTTACGTTTAATTTGGAAAACTTGAAAGTGTTATAGAGTACATTTTCTTCCATTAATTACTCTAGAAGTATAATATATCTTTTTAATGTCAACAAGCGAGATTCGTAGTTGAATGGAGGATTTGAAACTAATTTCAACTGAATCAAGAAGAAAAAAAAAAAAGCAAAGGAATAGGGAAAGAAAAATGAACATTTCTGGCAATTGAGTTCTTTTAATCTAAAAATTATTTTTGCCGCAGAAAACCAAACATAAAACAACAATATATATATATATATATATATGCGTACCTCTCTCCTCTGAGACTTTACACCCAGAGGTGTAAACTTCAAAGGCTTCGAAGTCACGCTTATCCTCAATTTAGAAAGAAAGAACAGAGAAAGCTAAACCAAAAACCTTTCTTCTTTCATTTCTAGTATAGATAGAATATATAAGAAAAGCCTCATTCATGAACTAAACCAAATATTATAATGATAATAAGAAAAAGGACTCTATTCTCGGTCGGCAATAGCCAACCAAAATACAAAAGGATGAAGATAAAAGCTTTCGATACAGGCAAAGACGATGCTACTTAATTTTCGTAGTTTTCAATCCAAGTTCCAATTGTAACCACAAGAAAACAGCAGAAGGAATTTGGACATATTCATTGATGTATATCTCCTTCTGATTATTAATATGCACAATTGTATATATTATGTATTAATTGAAATATTTTTTTTTATGTAGACTAGTATAAATCAATGCATTTTTTGATAAATCTATATTAATTAGATGTCAAAATATTAGAGTATATTGTTAATTTTGTTTAGATTAAATAAGTGATCAATATTGTTATTGAACTTTTGTTGTTAAACACTTCATAGATGTGGATTATTTGATATTGGACTTTATTGTAGGCTAAGCTATAATGGGTAGCTTAGCCCATTTAGTAAATCCAAGAGAGAAGCCTTTATCTTTAGCCACTCAATGGGTGGTAGTTGCCCCATTGAGATCAAAACATTATTAGAACCTTGAGAGGAAGAAAGATAACTGTCTCTCATCATTGATCTAATCTCGATTACATTTCGATACACATGGCTTCTACGGATTCATCATCATCCTCCTATCCAAGTAATCCTAAAACCCTAATCTATAATTTCTTTGTTCAATTTACATTTCACTATATTAAGGTTAAAATTTGCGGCTTCTATTAGGTTATTTGTCAATTGTCTGAATATGCGAAATTAACACTAATTGTCAAACAGATACATTTAGGATTTCTGTAGTCCAAATTTTCATTCAAGAATCTTTATAATTTGGTTCTCATTTAATTTACTCTTAGAAAGAAACATAAAAATGAGCACAAGCATTGAATTGGTCGAATACTTAACTGGAGTGAGCCTTAATTCAACAAGATTGTGTTTGGCACTTGGTTTGTAACTAAAGGATAATAAAACTAATGCTGAAATTAGAGTTAGTGGAGTTGATAGACAGATTCAATGATAGTAATTTTCTTTTTATTCTTGTCGGGTTTAACCTTGCTTAGGATACTGATTTGTTACTTTTCACAAAGTGTTCTTTAATATGATTCAAACTTCTGATCTTATAAGTAAAGCTCATTCAAAGATAACTCCAATTTATTTATTACTAAACTATACCTTTGTGAGTGAATTACAATGATTCATTATTAATGTACTCCACTCTTTAGTGTGCTCTCCCTAGTTTTGTAAGTAGCAGAACAGAAATGGCCCAATTATGAGTCATTCCGCATGTACTTTCTAAACTTGCTTTTGCTATTGAGACCTTCACCTTTAGCTCACTTATGATGACTTACAATGTTGTAGGAAAAACATAAGAGTATCAATATGATAATAATTGCGTATACTTTTTAAACTTACTCACCACAAATATAATAGTTTATTCACTTCCATTTTTTATTGAAGGTACCGGTGTCGATGCTTATTTGCGCGAAATATGTATATAGAAGAGTGCGTGCTGGAACAAAAGCCTCATCATCAAGACACCAACTCATCAACTCACATCATATAAACAACCTCCCTAAACCAGCCAAAGCATGTTTTATATCGCTCTCGTTATCTTTTCTCTCTCTCTAGATCTGAATATAATGAGAAAAGCTACATTAATACATTATCTTAAACACCTAAGTAAGCAATTTTTTATCCATTCAAATTCAATCTTCTCTGTAGGGGGTGGTTCTAGAGCATTTGTATCAGGGGCCAAAGAAAAAAATATTATTACTTCAATCTTGTTCGGTTGGATATTTGTTTAATTTAAATTCACTTTTACGCACTTTAAAATCACTTGTACTACAAAAAAATTATCATAACTATATATGTGCTTTAAGAAATGTATAAAAATATAGTTTGATTTGATGCAGGAATATCATTTGAGTAACAACTATAAATTCACTTCTCAATAAAATCAAGTTTGTAAAATTAAATTCATGAAAAATAAAATTTACAAAATCTATTTCAGTACACACACTTAGACTTAATATTTTTGTTTGGGAGGGCCAAGCTATTTTTTTCATTAAAAAAATGTAAACTAAAAGATTAAAAAATTTTAGGGCAAGCCATGGTTCCCTCAAGATTACACAAGGAGCCACCTCCGCTTCTCTATTTCTTAAACATGAATGGCAGCTTCAGCTTATAATGATACATAGCCTTCATTAAGTTCAAAAATGAGGAAATGAGTTTGATATTACTTCCAACACTGACTTCTATTTATATGTTTTTTAAACAGAATCTTTAGCCTCATGTAAACTCATAAGCAATTGATTTCTTTTAGGAGCATATATTCTTTATAGGGTACTTTTGTAGTTAAGCATTACTTTTTAAAAGTACAAAAATTATAAATGAAGTTTTTCTAGTTACCTTTCTTTTTATAAGGCTACCTGTACTCCTAATTACTAGTGGTGAATATTTAATCATGTGTCTCAGTTTGTTGATATTTAGTCAACAAATTTTTTCAATGAGATTTTATATGTTATAATATTACTTAATCTTAATTAATATGACGCATAGTTAAATACTAATACATTTGCCTATGAAATTCACGGGTTATTTTTCAATTTTTATTTTTTATATTTTGTGTTTTAATACACTTAATTTTGTTCATTTTTCCTTTACACTCCATCAATGAGCTTTCATTGAGTTGGAAAAAAGTCTCATATTTAAAGCTAAGAAAAATATATGTTTTCATCCAATCAAATTATAAAACTTGGTTAGGTTTTGATACCTCTCTTTTACTAAATCTCTTTACCCGTTGTAATTCTGAAACTGGGAATCTGTTCTTTGCTTTTCAATCATTTTAATTTTATATTGCAAATCGAAAAAGGACATAGTGAATAGTTTAATTTTGTTAGAATATATCTTGAATATCTTTAAGATATTTACAATATCTTTAGAATATTTTATAAGATCTTAGAATATATTATGGAGTCAATTAGTCCTCTAATTGAGGAATTCTAATTTCATTATGTTTCCTATATTTTCTTATTTGATTATGATTGTATTTCCTTATTTCATTATGATTACTAGAATATAAATAGAGGTTAGTGCTTTGGCTTTTGTATCACATTAAGCACATCTACTACATTGATCACATCTTTATCTTATTAATCTCAATTCTCTTTTCTTTCTTCTCTTTACATAAACCCTATAATTTCAACATAGTATTAGAGCGGTACCATCCACCTTGAGAGTTCCATGCTTTTTGCTATCTCGAGTTATATAGAACTCTTTTGTAAATTTTTCTTTATTATTTTCTCAACCTATTCTCTCATTTTTTACTATTTATTTTTTTTCTAATGCTAGCATAGCATTGAGGGTGAGTGATAATGGTGATATCTCTTCCACTGATGAGTCATACTAGTGGTGACAGTTTTTCAATACTAATGCTTATGATGTTATTCTCTTCCCATCGAAGATTATTCCGATGGTGACTTCTTTCCTACTGATGAGTCATACTAGTGGTGACATCTCTTTAATATTAATGTTTGTTATGTTATTGATCTTCCCATCGACGATCATTCAGATGGTGACTTCTTTCCTACTGATGAGCCATGTCAGTGGTGACATCTATTCAATACTAATGTTTCTCATGTTATTTTCTTCTCATCAACGATTATTCTGATAGTGACTTCTTTCCCACTTTTGAGTCATATAAGTGGTGACATCTCTTTAATACTTGTGTTTGTGATGTTATTCTATTCACATTGATGATTATTCCGATGGTGACTTCTTTCCCACTAATGAATCATATTAGTTGTATTTCTGCTCAAGTTATCTGGATCAGTCATCTGGTCAAGCAAATCCTTAAAATTTCTCAAGTCATTTGGGTCTGCTGTCTAGTTAAGTAAAATCCTAGAATTCTCAAGTTTTTTGAGTCTGCCATCTGATTAAGTAGAACTTTAGAATCCCTTCTTCTCACATTATTTGGGTCTACCATATGATCAAGCAGAACCCTAACTTTTTAGGCTAATGATCATTCTTTACTAAGTTATCTTTCTAGCAATGTTCATCTCTTCGGCATCCTCAGCATCCTGAGTTGTCTATCAGTCATGGAGTCTACTTTATATTTATGTTATTTATTTAAAGTATTTACTTGTCACAAGCTTAAAGCTTAGTAAGCTTTAACTTGAGGGGGAGTGTTAGAATATATCTAGAATATCTTTAGGATATTTATAATATTTTTAGAATATTTTAGAAGATCTTAAAATATATTATGGAGTCAATTGGTCCTCTAATTGAGGAATCCTAATTTCATTATGTTTCCTATATTTTCTTATTTTATTACGATTGTATTTCCTTATTTCATTAGGATTACTAGAATATAAATAGGGATTAGTGATTTGTCTTTTGTATCACATAAACACATCTAATACATCAACAACATTTTTCTCTTATTAATTTCAATTATCTTTTTTTTTTCTTCTCTTTACCTAAACCCTATAATTTTAACAAATTTCATAGCAAATATCTTCCTAGAAACATTAACGAAAACATATAGCAACTTGAATTGTTAATTAATGCCATACATAAAGAGTACATCTAATTAACTCTCTATAACACGCTATTTGTGGATTAGATCACCATTTGCACATAAGTTAGATTACACAAGAAAAAAAAAAGAGTATATAATTTCATCTTATACATATATACTAGCAATCAATTGAATCTCAGTCCATATACCAGCGTCATATTATCAAATATAAAGAATAAGAAATTGTTGCAACCCAAAATTATTAGGTCAGGGCCGATAGTCCAAAGGCTATTTGAGATAATTTTATGGACTGATTGATTGGCAACAATATAGTAGCCTAGAAAAAGGTAACTGAATTTTTGAGTGAGCTCTAACCCAAGAAACAAGGTTCATATAGGTCTAATACCAAAAGCATGGCAAACAAAATCATTGGTTAGGTTATAGGAGTCTATACATTGGCCTAAAGGAGAATGAACAAGAGAAAACAAGCTTTAGGTGAATAAACTAACAAAAAGAGACTATTATGACCAAGTCAAAGCTGGTGCTGGAAGATAACTGTTGAGGGGGGTGCCCATGATTGCTAAAAACGTGGGTTGTGGAGGTTTCCACTAGCTCCATCATGCAAAACTGGAAAATGGCACTTTTTCTCAGCTAAGGCTTTAAAAGGTGAAATAAAGACTAAAGAAAGAATCCCAACATCATAAAACACCAGTCAATCTCAAATTTATCATTTCTTTATCATTTACCTTAACTTTTTTTTTATCACATTTTACTTGCTTTTCTTTACTACAATAGTTCATTTTATTGGCTTTCATTTACTTTTTCAAAGCTTCATTATTATTTCCAGCTCGATTTCATGTAATTCATTTATTTCCAGTCATTTTCTCATTTTTTGGGATTATTTTACTTCAAGTTCTATTCATGTAACTTTACTTTTTTGAAGTCCATTAATGTAATTTTGAGTTTTCCTTAATCTTGCACTTGATCCATTTCGAGAGTTTTCTTTTGTACCTCAAGGTTCTACACCGAAAGGCATAATTTTCCCTTTTTAGGAGTCTCCATTGTGCAGGGCTTACCTTTTAGGATAACAATGGAAGTGTAAATTTAATTTCATTGACAAAACTGCATTTGTTTTTCTACACCAACATCTTTATGGCATGCCCGGTGCAAACCTAGATTTTAGATCTCTAAGAGTTTTTGAACTTATCAAGTTCTTTGATTACATGCATTTGCAGTCAGCCCGATTTACGACTGCTTCGGCCATGACTTCTTAGGCGGAAACATCTATTGTGCCATCAACCAGTTGGTCGAGGGCAGTCGCTAAGGTTGAACCTATTACGACACAAGCCGTGGTTTCTACCACTGGCTTGGAGACTACAATGAGTGTTACTTCGCAGTCATATAGCGTTGCACTTATAAGCTATCAGATATGTCAAAGGGTGGGTGAGATTGTCCCCCTTATAATGGCTCAACTAACTAAAGTTGTAAGGCTTCTCTTTGTGAACGAGATATGAAAAAGCAGAGAAGCTAGAGACGTCAACTAGGGAACTGTTCCATAGTATGTACCGTCAATTGTTATAAATCCATATTGGTTTCCACCTCAATCGGCTTATCCTATGTCGGTAGTATGACCAATGGCTGTCACCCCTTTTAACTTCCTTCTCGAAGATAAGTAGATTCGGCTGCCTAAAGGACATCGCATTCCTAAAGCCGAAGAAATTAAAGGCAAAAAGTAGTTTAACTGGCATAATTCCTATAGCCATTATACTAATAATTGCATAGTTTTCAGGAACGCTATACATAAATCCCTTAAGAAAGGAAGGTTTGAGCTAGCTGACAAGGAAGCTTCTAAGATGGCAATTGACATAGATCCATCCCCAAATCAAGCAAGTGTAAATGCGATAACCATTTCTAAATTTGAATGCAAGAATCCAACAATACGCATTAATGACAAAGAAAAGTTGATGTGAAGAAAGAGATGTCACTCCAGATATGAAAGCAAAGACAAGGATTAGCTGTGAAGAAAGAGGCATCACTCTAGATATGTGTGTTGGTGTCGGCAAATCCAAAGCTATGATAATCCTTGCTGCTGAGAGACAACAGCCATTAAGTAGACCGAAGGATCCAGGCAACAATGACATTACGTGTGGCAAAGTTGATTCTAAAGGTCAACATAAAGAAAAGCATGCTGGAAAGCCATTGACCGAAGAGGAGCTACTTGAAAATGAGACAGAGCCCATAAAACTAGGAAATAAGTCAAACGTGGAGGAGTTATTGGATGAATTGATAACCGCAACATGATCGACATACTCCCTGCAGATTTCTGCCCCACAGAAAATTCAATCAATGATTTAGAAGGAGATGTCCTGACTCTAGAAGCTGAGTGGGATTCATTGTCCACAGACAAATATCCTAAGCAAGTAGCAAAAGTTGTGTTTGAGAAACTGAAAGAAGCAACGGCTAGACATTTGAAGCCAAGGCATATGTCAATATTAGGCTGATCTCTAGAGTCTTCATCGGAAATGGGGTCGCCTTTGATATTATGTCGATGTCCACATTATGGAAGATTAGGAGTACTTAAGCTGATTTGGTAGCCACCAAAATGCAAATGACTAACTTTACAAGTGGAGCAATGATAGCTAAAGGAATACTTCCTCTGGAGTTAACAATGGGAAGCAGGATCACCACTACTGCTTTCTTTGTGGTATATGCTAAGGTCACTGTCACGATCGTCCACGGAGGGTGCCGCAACGGAAATGGTAGGACAAATTGATAGAAAAATAGAGTTGTCACAAATTTTTATTTATTAAAAAAAATAATTAAAAAAATCTTTTAAAAGAGAACTAGCCTTAAAACTAGATTGAATCTGAGAGTTTATTTATGCATACGAAAGGGTAGGAACTTAATCTTACTGCACCCCTGATACATCCATATTAAAACAGCTATCATAAATTAATTATATAAATTATTAATAACCTTAATAATATTTAATTTACCTCTAAAAATTAAATAATTAAAATAAAACTAAATTAAAATATTTATTTACAAATTAGAGAAAGAATTAAAAACATATATATAATAAATTTGATTAAAAATATTTTTTCAATTTTGATTAACAAAACAAATTATTTAGGTTAGACTTGCCTGAAATGCCTACGTATCTCTAAATTAAGCAATCAAAGTCCACATAGTTCGTCAAGAAAATAATTGTGGGATGGTGGATTGTAAATAAAATGATTGATTAAAAAAATAATTATCGAAAAGCCATCGTGGCAACATTGAAGTTTGAGATTCTAAATTTATTCTTAAGATTCAAGAGTCATCACGACAACATTTATCTTAATTAATTATTTTTTAAATATAATTAAAATTTTAATCTAGGGCTAAAGAGCCATCGCGGTAATATTAATCTTAATTATTTTTTAAGTCAAACAAGCTGTCATAACTAAAGTAACTCAGATTATTAAAATAAATTATGAATTTTTATTTTTTTAACATTTATTAAAATTAAGCATTATGTTAGAGATAACTAAATCAAATTGAAATTCTATCTTTAAGCAATCAAGTTAAATATTAGGATAAAATATCAAACACAATCAAATAGATAGGATAAGACAAATTAAGAGATCAAGGTATATCACATTAACAAATATTTAAATTATTATAATTAAAATTTATTTTAAGATTAATGAGCCGTCACAACAACATTAATTTCAATTAATTATTTTCTCAAATCAAATAAGTTATCACAGCTAGAATAACTCAGATATGATAATTCTGAAATTTTTGTTTCCCCGAAATTGAAGGATAAATCATAATAGAGATAACCAAATTAAATTAAAATTTTATCTTAAGTAATCAAATAGGATATCAAGATAAAAATATATCAAACACATAGATAGGATAAGACAAATTAAAATATTAGGATATATCACATTAACGAATATTTAAATTATTATAATTAAAATTTATTTTAGAATTAAAGAGTTATCATGACCATATTAATACTAATAAAATTATTTTGAGTCAAACAAGCCGTTTATATTTTTTAGTATATAACATCTTACACCTTTAATCACAAACTCTAAGAGGTATTGATCAAATGAAGGAATACCTCTGGACGAAAGTCAATTAAAACTTAACGAAAATCTAAATTAAATTGAACTCGAAGAATGAATAATTACTAAATTCCATATTACTATATTGTTTGATACCATTGGCACACAAATCTTACATATATGCGAGAACCATAAATGAGTACGGATCAAGATTATTTTATTAAGACACAATCAACATAATGAATGCAGGAGGGAACCCTTTGTGAACTATCTCTTAGAATTTAAATAATGGAGGTTAGATTATATGACAAATAAGTCCAAACTTCCCTATTTACAAATGCACCGCCGAAGAATATATAGGAAAATCTCCCAATGATAGCAAATACTATGAATCCAACCATTAACACATGAATGATTGACTTGGACAATTAATTGTTTAGCTTCATACATGAAAGTCAATATTTCAAAAATAAGATCAGAGTGAAGATAATCAGGCACAAAATCATACCTCAAACTTAGAATATCTCATAGTGAGGTAGGCTAGAGCAGTCACACCTTTTGAATTAGAACGATGAACCTGAAAGAAAATCTTGCCTTAAAAGCCTTTGTCACTCCCGTTAGCTTAAGAAATTGCTTTCTCTCAGTCAATCGTCTTCTCTCAATATAACGTGCTCTTTGATAATTGTGTGTAAGTGCTCTCTTATCTTTCTTTTCTTTTATTGTTCCCCCTCATGTACGTGCTCTCTTCTGTAAATTATTATAGGTGCTTTTTTTTTTTTTCCTAATTGTTGTTATACTTCCCCTTTGATAGAATTCTTTCTAAATCTAGATAATATTTCATTTTAAGAAGAAGATATCATATCATTTCTTATCTAAATTCAAATTAAATTATTTTCCTTCTCTTTCTTATCTTATCTATATAACTTCTCCTAATCAAATCTATCACATCCTGAATTATTGAATTTTCATCATTTTCATATTATTATTATTATTATTATTTTAATTATCACATCCTAAATCAAAATTTTTTAATTAATTTTTATTAAAAAGCTGAACAAAATATAATGTTTACAGTCACTTATACATTACTTCTCAACAGGGACTAGATTCATGCCAACCAATACATCCCATCGTCTCTGAATCAAGTCTTGATCTACTGGAATAGGGATGAAGTTTGAAGTTGTGAATGTTGATGACTGACCATTTGCTGCTTAGGTAGGAATAATAGAGTGGAAGGACCCATTGGAATTGACAGCTCTATTCTTTGGATTAATGAAGCATTAGAAGTAAAGCATAAGGCCGACCCATCTTTGCAAGTATTAGTTTAAATGAAAGCAGTCAAAGATTTGCAAGTTAGACTGGCCAATTATGCAGCCGAAAGTAAGGTTACATCGGCTATCCCAGATGAAGCATCTATATCCATCAAGCTATTTTCACGGAGTCCCAGCTGAAAGAAGACATGAAGATTGTGGAAACACAAGATCTCTCGATTGAAGTTAATTTAGGGACAACCGATGAGCCTAGGACCACATTTAGACGCAACTTGCTACACAAGGAGTTCAGAGGAAAGTTGATCAATTTACTTTAATTGTAGTTGGCAAAAGCACCAAAGTGAAGGTTGAATTGTGCTCTTCGATTTTGAATTTTACTGCAAATACAATCATATTTCTCAAACTTTTCTCAAGTATGAATACTTGGAATTAAAAAAGTTCAGAACAAACACCGGTTAAAGTTGAGAAGGGTCACTTTTCTCAACTATGTCAAATAATATCAAATGTTATATTTAGTTAAAAAATTAGTTTCAGATTTCTTTCTTCCTAAGTTTTGAAACTTATAAACTTGATAAAAGACTTAAGAAGAGATTTTAAGTAGATTAAACTCACAGAATCTTAAATTCAAACACTTATGTTGGTTAAGTTGATATTTTCGAAAGATATTGATTTTTAACTTAACAAAATTAGTAAGCTTGAAACTTTCTCAGAACTAAAACTAAGCACAAAATAAGGGAGAAAAGAACTTTACACAAAGATTTATACTAGTTCACACTAAACCATATGGGTTATGTCCAATCCCAAGCTCTTCGCTGAGATATTTCACTATAAATTTGAGTATTCTTTGAGCCGCAACCTCTCTAGGATAATTTTACAAGTATTCTTTGGCACCTAGCCTCTTCAGGCTAAATTACAAGTAGTTTTTGAAAACACAGCCTCTTCAGCCTAAAGGAAATATGAGTATTCTTTGAGTCATAACCTCTCTAAGCTAATTTTACAAGTATTCTTTAGCACCCAACCTCTTTAGATTAAATTTACAAGTATTCTTTGGCATACAACATCTTCAAGCTAAATTACAACTATTCTTTAATACATAGCTTCATTAGGCTAAAACAAGAAGCCAAGTGATAAGCATAGCCCGTTAGCTCTCCATTCGATCTCACAAGATTTGGGTAAAGATAAGAGTTTTTGTAATGGGTTACTCTCAAAAACACTCACGAAGTAAATATATACAAGTTAATGAGCAATACAAACACGTATGAAAGGATTTTAGCTAAGATTTGCACAAGAAGACAACTAGAAAATTGATGATAAGAGTGTTCTGCGTGGCTCACTATAATATTGCTATTCAACCTTATAACCTTTTAATATCTGAATTTTTGAATTGAGATTTTTATATATTCTTCAAAAAGTAGTTGTTGGAGCTTTAGGATATTCTATTATCTACTAGACAAGCACAAATTGTTATAACAGCTCTTTTAGATGACTCAGCATGAAAGTACAATTTGCCTTTCAGTAACTTGAGAAAGTTCTTCGTGACTTTTCTCAACTCCAACTTCATCAGCTATTTTAACTAACTTTCTCAAGTCTTAATTCTTCTCAGGTTAATTTCTCTTGTCTAGGTTAATGCTGACTTGTTATGAATGTAGAGAAGTCTTGCTCTTAATCATCTTTCAAACATCAATTGCCATGACATTTCTCAAGTCAACACTAACTCTTCTCATTAAGTTTTAGTGATATTTCAGCCATCTTATGATCTTTTTCATTTGTATTTTTAAGGTCTGCATGTCAAAGCGTTAGAATAAAACTCACAAAAACACTTTAATCTACTCAAAAAGTGTGAGAGCAACAACTCAATATTTTTAACATAATTTGTTAATCATTAAAACCAAATAAAAAGAATTTATTCAAAAGGGCTTTAGAGCTTACATTGGCAATACAAATACTGCTTCACGTAGGGCTGCCACAAAATGCTTAGCCTCTCCAAGTGCTTGGTGGAACACCGTCTCCCTTTGAAGGACAATTTTAGACCTTGATGACAGGCCGCACGCTGATAATTGAATTTTATCACACTTAATTGTTGCATTTGATTAATGATTTTAGGGATGTTTTAGTGTGTAATTAATGGTTTTTGGTCTAAATTGGACTTTGGGGATTTAATTGGATTTAATTTATTTTCGTGCTAATTTTTTCAGATTTACATTGTTCCAGTATTTTGATCATAACTTTTGTTCTAAGTATCCGATTAACCTCATTCTTATTTCGTTTTGCAGATAACTCAAAGAGTTACAAATGGTATTAGAGGCTTGAAGTCAAAATTCGGACAAGAAAGTAGTCAAAATTGGAGCCAAATTCAGTCATAGAATTCTGGAGCTATGTCTAGTTAATTAGGCGTAACTTTGTAATTAGGAGTCCAAATTACCTTGGACCAAAGCCATTAGTTATGTTTTAATTTGGGCCAATTTTGGAGCCCTTGACCCGGTTTAGTTTTAGGTTAAAATAGCAAATTAGGAAAACATGAGACGGCAGCTTTGACATTTGGGAAATTTTGGATCAAGAACATCTCTCTTCTTTTCTCTCTTCTGTTCATCTTGTTCTTCTTGTTCTTCTTTTTCTTTCTTTTCTTTTTCTGTTTGTCTTAGTCATGGTAGGCTAACTTTCCATTCAATCAACCCATGAGTTGAGGATTCTGCTGTTGAATCCAAAGAACCCGTGCTCTCCATGAACTGAATCTGTTTCTCTTCCCCGTTACTCGAATTGAGCAACACGATTGTGTATGTTGAATCTGAGCGGATGAGGTTTGTCCATGATTTTTGTATTTTGATTATCTAAGGGAAGGGATTAAATGTTAGATTTAATATTTAGGTTAATTAACCCAAGGGACTTAAAATCAAAACAGGTTGAAGTGAATACTATGCGATGACATGAGTGAACGCGCCAAGTGTTTGATTAAATGCTAGGTGATTGTCTAGTAGAGAGGGTTCCTATATGAATGCAGGGATTCTGATTTGTTTAGAGTCAACCAGAAATTCAGTAATTCTTTGTCTAGTGACGGATGTCCTTGAAACCTCAATTCTGGGTTGATTGCTTTCAAATTGTTAATTTCATTTTATCTCTTACTCTAATTTCGTTTTATATCTTACTTTAATTTTAATCGAATTAAAACTCCCCTGTTTATTGTTCTGTTTTCAATTGAGTGATTTAGTCCTATACAAAATTTCTTGGGAGACGATTCAGGTTGTCCTATATTACAAATTTCTTTATAAGCCTGGTTAATTTGAGCGAGTTCGATAGTTCACGTCAAATTTTGGCGCCGGTGCCGGGGAATTTTTGCATTATTCTTTTGATCTTGATTATTGCATATTAACAGTAGATTAGAGTAGAGTAGCTGCGTTTCATTTTGTTCCTTGTTCCACACTTGAGTAGAGTAGAGTAGCTTAGTAGTGTCGAAAGTATTGAAAGTGTCGCATAATTGAACTAACCTGTGGAGTTAGGTGCTGAGGCTTGGTATCCAAAGTTTATCCACTATCTTGAGCAAAACTAATCCCTTTAGGGTTAATTTGGGGTCAAAATCCTGAAATTCTTTCATCTGGTATGAGTTTTCTTGTCAGGGGTATTTAGCTCATTTCATTTCAACTACTGTCTGGAAACTATCAGTCTAGGAAAAAATTCATAGATCAGGACCATCAAGTTGGACTAACTTTGGTAGGGCCTATTTTTTGCCAAATTCCATCGTTTAGACCACTTTTTTAAAATTTTTTTTTATTTTCATGATTTTTAAAAAATTGTCAAAAAATTACAGAAAATCAAAAATACATTTTAGAATTTTACTGTGGTGGTCCCATAATTTTTAAAATTCATTTGATAGTGTTTCTGACTTTATTTTGGCTAATCTCTTAGTGTAGTTTACATATTTTGTATGCTGTTAGTGTTTTTACCTGTTATGCCTTATGCTGTATGACTAGGAGTAGTAGTAATGCGCATGACCTGTTTGCTTTTGATCCTGAGATAGAAAGAACATTGCATGTTGCTAGAAGAGCTTATAGGCTAAGTCATAGGATTGTTATTGAACTTGATCCTGAGTCTGAGCATATTCAGTATACTGAGCATTCTGATTCTGTTCCATCTGTTAATTTTTCTACTTCTTTTAATAGTGTAGATTTTACTTATTCTAGTGGTAGTTTCATTAATTCTGAGAGCATGGATAATAGAACTTTAAAGGAATTGGTTGCACCTGACGTTAACTTTCAACCTTTGTGAATCAAATATCCTGATTTTGATGCTGACTTTGAGCTTAAATCTGGTCTTATCCATTTACTTCTTAAGTTTCATGGTCTTGCAGGTGAGGATCCACATAAGCATTTGAAGGAGTTCCATGTGGTTTGCAGCATAATGAAACCACAAGGAATTGATGAGGAGCAGATTAAATTGAGAGCTTTTCCTGTCTTTCTAGATGGAGGAGCTAAGGACCGGATGTAGTACCTTCAACCCTCATCCATTGGAAGCTAGAACGACATGAAGAGATTATTTCTGGAGAAGTTTTTCCCAGCCTCAAGAGCCACTGCAATCAGAAAGGAGATATGTAGCATAAGGCAAGCAAATGGAGAGAATTTACATGAATACTGGGAGAGGTTCAAGAGGCTATGTGTAAGCTGTCCACACCACCAGATATCTGATCAGTTGCTGATAGTATACTTCTATGAAGGCTTGTTACCCATGGATAGAAATATGGTGGATGTAGCCAGTGGTGGAGCTTTAGTTGATAAGACACCTACTGCGGCCAGAGAATTAATAGCAAACATGACAGCTAATTCCCAACAATTCGGCACCAGAGCAACCAGCAGTGGGGTCTTCTCAATTCAAGTGCCCCCAGTCCAACATCACAGTGCCCAAAAACCAGCAGTACTGTCTAGTGCATACCACCAGAAATTGGAAAATAGACTAGACAAATTGACCTTATTAGTAAGATAATTGGCATTGACACAAACAGTGCAGTCTCCCACTCCACAAATAAGCAGACCATGTGGTATCTGTTCTGATCCACTCCACCTCGCTGATGCTTGCCCAACTCTGCAAGAGAGCACCTCTCTAGACCAATCAGTACTGCAGCAGGAGTCTTTCCTGGAAAGCCACAGTATCAGCAGCAACATAATCTATTTTCAAACACTTATAATCCTAGTTGGAGAGATCATCCAAACTTAAGGTGGAACCAGAACCAGATTCAGAACCAGAACGGACAGAATTTTCCACAATACCAACATAGGCAGTTTTCACAGCACAAACAGAATTTTCAATAGTCTGCACCTCTACAGCTAGTGCAACAGCAACCACCAGTACAACAACAGACCGGTAGTGGTCCTTCACTGGAGGATTTGGTGAAGCAGCTTGCAATGAACAGTTTGCTATTCCAGCAGAGAACTGAATCTTCCATTCAGAATTTGCAAACTCAGATTGGGCAGTTAGCAACAACACTGAACCAGCTCTAACCCCAGGGATCTAACAACTCTTTTCCTTCACAGACAATTCCCAATCCGAAGGAGAATGTCAGTGCAATATCCCTAAGGTCTGGCAAACAACTAGAAGAGCCCAAGCAAGTTGCAGTTGAGGCTAAACCGACCCAAGAAAAGGAGAAGACTGATGCTAAGAAAAGTGAAACATTGAAGCAAGGCAATGATGAGTCTGAAACCCCCATCCCTCTACCTTTCCCTCAGAGAGCCCTTCAATCTAAAAAGTTGGCAGAGAAAGCACAAGAAAAGGAGATCCTAGAGACATTCAGAAAAGTTGAAGTCAACATACCTCTCTTAGATGCGATCAAGCAGATTCCCAAATATGCCAAATTTCTGAAGGAGTTACGTGCCAACAAGAGGCGACTAAATGGGAATGAGCAAGTGAGCTTGAGCCAGAATGTGTCAGCACTCATCCAGCCCATGCCTAAGAAGTGCAAAGATTCAGGGACGTTTACTATTCCTTGCATAATTGAAAATTGTAAATTTGATGATTGCATGTTAGACTTAGGTGCTTCCATAAATGTTATGCCTGAATTTGTTTATAATTCTCTTAGTCTCGGTCCTTTGCATGCTACTGGTGTTGTTATCCAGTTAGCTAATAGGAGTAATGCTCACCCTGCTGGTCTGATTGAGGATGTTTTAGTTAGAGTAAATGAATTAATATTCCCTGTTGATTTTTACATTTTAGAGATGGAGGATGAGTCTCCTAGCAGTGGACCCCCGATTATTCTTGGGTGGCCTTTCTTGAAAACAATTAGGACTAAGATAGATGTGCATTCTGGTACTCTTTCCATGGAATTTGGTGATAGTATTGTGTATTTTAATATCATTGATGCCATGAAACACCCTAGGGAAGAGTATTAAATTTTGTGTATTGATGTGATTGATGATGTGGTTGATGATGTTTATGTTGAATTGTGTGTTGATTATCTAGATTTTGCATCTGTTAATGACGCTGTTGTTTGTGGTTGTACTGATAATGATAATGAATGGTGCCCTGTTTGCACTGATTTTTCATGCTTTTCGAATTTTTGTGATGCACTAGATAGTGATGGTGATTCTGACTTGCCTGATGATGTTAATTCTAATGTGAACATTGTGCAATTCGGGCAAAGTTTTTTGCTTCTTTGAATTTATTTTCAGGCACTACAGGTTTCAACTGATGTACATGCTGCAGAATTGGTGCAACCCACCAAGCTTCTTCCCTCTACTGAGCAGCTGCCTAAGTTGGAGTTAAAATCTCTGCCCGATCACTTAAAATATGCCTTCCTGGAGGAGAATGAGCAGCTGCCAGTCATTGTGGCAAAAAACCTTCTACCTGATCAAGAGGAAGCAACTGCTGAGATTATTAAAGGAAAATAAGAAGGCGATTGGGTGGACTTTAGCTGACATTGTTGGCATTAGCCCTTCCATGTGCATGCATCGAATTTCATTGGAAGAGGGTGCTAAGCCAATGAGCCAACCTCAGAGGCGCTTGAATCCCCTTATTCTAGATGTGGTGAAGAAGGAAGTGACTAAGCTCTTGCAAGCTGGCATTATCTATCCCATCTCTGACAGCCAGTGGGTCAGCCCAGTTCAGGTAGTTCCCCAAAAAGTCTAGAGTAACTGTAGTGGCCAACCAGAAAAATGAGCTAATTCTCACAAAGCTCAGAACAGCTGGAGAGTTTGTATAGATTACCGGAAGCTCAATCAGGCCACCCGCGAGGATCACTATCCTTTACCCTTTATTGATCAGATGTTGAAGCGGTTGGCTAGCAAGTCTCACTATTGTTTCTTGGATGGCTACTCAGGCTACTTTCAAATCCATATTGCACCTGAAGATCAAGGGAAGACTACCTTCACATGCCCCTTTGGAATATTTGCATACAGAAGGATACCCTTTGGACTCTGCAATGCGCCTGGAACCTTTCAGCGGTGCATGGTAAGCATCTTTTCTGAATTTTAGAGGATTGCATGGAAGTATTTATGGATGATTTTACTGTGTATGGGTCTTCTTTTGAGGCATGCTTGGGTGGTTTGGCTAGAGTCTTGAATAAATGTATTAAGACCAATCTTGTGTTGAACTTTGAGAAATGTCATTTCATGGTTGAGTCAGGGATAGTTTTAGGACACATAGTGTTTAGAAAGGGTATTAAGGTAGATCCTGCTAAGATAGATGTTATTTATGCTTTACCTTACCCCGCGTCTGTGCGGAAAGTGTGTTCTTTTCTTGGTCATGCAGGATTCTACCGGTGCTTCATTCAGAACTTCAGCAAGATTGCCCGGCCCCTGTCCAACCTTCTGCAGCACGACACGGATTTTGTGTTTGATGATGAGTGTTAGTCAGCCTTTAAGCAATTGAAGTGCTGCCTGACCACAACTCTGGTAATCCAGCCGCCAGATTGGTCTCTTCCATTTGAGCTGATGTACGATGCCTCCAACTATGTTGTTGGTGCAATTCTTACTCAGCGGGTCAATAAGGCCCCTCATGTCATTGCTTATGCCTCCAAGACTTTGGATTCTGCTCAGTCTAATTATACAACCACTGAGAAAGAACTTTTGGCTGTAGTTTTTGTACTTGATAAGTTTAGGTCATATCTGCTAGATACTAGGGTGATTGTCTTTTCTGACCATGCAGCCTTGAAGTTTCTTTTGAAAAAATGCAGATGCTAAACCTCAACTCATTCGGTGGATGTTGTTGCTCCAAGAATTCGACATTGAGATTAAAGATAGAAGTGGAGTAGAGAACTAGGTAGCTGATCACTTGAGTCGGATCACTCACCATCCTTTTGATCTCTCTCCCATTCGGGATGATTTCCTGATGAGCAGCTTTTACAACTGCAAGGTAAGCTTCCATGGTATGCTGACTTAGTAAATTATTTGGTTGCTGGTATTTTACCTGCTGATTCCTCTAGGGCCCAGACTCTGAAATTGAAAAGTAAATCTAAATACTATGTTTGAGATTACCCTTATTTGTGGAGATTCTGTAATGACCAAGTAATTAGGATATGTGTGCCTGATAATGAGTTTCATTCCATTTTACATTTTTTCCATGCTTCTGCCTGTGGTGGTCACTTTGAACCCCAAAGAACTGCTAGGAAAGTGTTAGATTCTGGTTTATTTTGGCCTTCTTTGTTTCATGATTCATATCTGTTTTGTAAATCATGTGAGAACTGTCAGAGGGTAGGGAGTATTTTCCGTAGGCATGAGATGCCCCAGCAACCTATACTGTTTTGTGAAGTTTTTTGATGTTTGGAGTATTGATTTTATAGGTCCATTTCTTGTTTCCCATGGTTTTACTTACATATTGCTGGCTGTTGATTATGTCTCAAAATGGGTTTAAGGCGAAAGCCACCCAGACTGATGATTCTGCTGTGGTTGTAGATTTTGTCAGGTCTCACATTTTCTACAGGTTTGGTGTTCATAGAGCTATTATCAGTGACCAGGGGTCTCATTTTTTGTAACCGAAGCATGGGTGCTTTATTACGGAGGTATGGAGTGATTCACAAGGTTGGTACAGCATACCACCCACAGACCAATGGCCAAGCTGAAATCTCAAACAGAGAGATTAAGCAAATCCTTCAGAAAGACTGTTAACTCTAACCGGAAAGATTGGAGCAAGAGGCTAGATGATGCTTTGTGGGCATATCAGATTGCCTACAAGACTCCGATTGGGATGTCTTCCTATCGGCTTGTCTTTGGTAAGGCATGTCATCTTCCAGTAGAGTTGGAGCATCAGACATATTGGGCCATTAAGCAGTGCAACATGGATTTGGCCCAGTCGGGGGCAGAGAGGAAGCTGCAATTGCAAAAGCTGGAAGTGCTTAGATTGGATGCCTATGAGAGCTCGCGTTTATATAAGGAAAAGACAAAGGCATTCCATGATAAGCAAATCCTGAGAAAAGAGTTTGTTATGGACCAGAAAATCCTCTTATTTAACTCCCATATCAAATTTATGCCTGGTAAACTTAGATCTAGAAGGGATAGTCCTTTTGTGATTACTAATGTTTTTCCTTTTGGTGCAGTGGAACTGTGTGATGCACCAGGAGGACTTTCACAGTGAATGGACATCGCCTTAAGTATTTTTATGAAGGACCCCAGCAGTAGCCTGTGGAAGCAGAGATTAGGCTCACTGATGCCACGTACCCTCCCTAAGGAGGATAGGGAGTCTTCTTCCTCTTTTCTCTATTTTTCTTTTTCTTTGCACTTTTAATTTGAACTTTGATTGTTAATAACATGATTTTATGAATAATACAGTGTGAACCCTCCTTGTGATAATTATTGAGATGTACATAGTGTTGAACTTGGATATTTTGTTTTTGATGGATTCATTCTGGTTAGACTAAATTTCTCAACTCTTAGATTTTCTAACTTGGTAGTTGATTTTGTGATGCTAATTGCGTGTTGGTATTAACCCTTGTCAGATTTTTGGGTCTGTGTGAATGAAATTTATTTCCTGTCATTCTTTCTTTCTTGTGTGCTTCTGCTCATGATTTTGTTCTCTAGAACTTGCCCTTTTTCTTTTTGAAACTGCATTTTTTCACTAGTATGCATAAATATGATAGAGGCCTTTTTTCTTTCATTTACCACTTTTGGCCAGATAGCCATCCCTTGCATTATATTCCCGTTGGTTAGCCCCTTTGTGCCTTTTTGTATCATCCTTGTCTTAGCCACATTACAAGCCTAAGTGTAAAATCATTTTTTTTCGCACCTTGAAAATTTATTGAATATTAGTTTTACCTTAGTGTTGTGTTTAAGTGTGGGGTTGTTCAGGGCGTGTAACATTTTAAGTATGGGGGAGATATTTGATGCTAATTGTCATTTGACATTAGTTTGGTCATTGTGCTTGTATAAGTAATTGTTGAATTATTCAAAAAAAAAATAAAAAAAAATAGAAGAAGAAAATCTTAAAAAAAAATGTCAATTTGAGAAAAATTTGGTGTAATATTGAGTTTTGGGGAAGGAAAAGAGTTTTGTTGAAAGAGGCGATTTGTTTGTAAAAGTGTATTTCATCACTTAGTTGGTTTTGAGCAAACATTTGTATTTCTTGACTAATACTCTTTTAAATTTCTTGGGTGCTTAACCTTTCATTTCCAAACTTGTCAATACCTTCACCATAGCCCCATTACAACCTTGAATAATAAGTCCTCTTGATTTGTGCATGCATGTGTTTTGAATAGTGGAGAAGTAGAATTTGAGCAAGTTTATGGTAGGGCAATTTTCTTGAGTGGAATTTGAGTGATACACTTGCTACCCTATACACTTGAGAGATTGATTGAGAGCATATCTTGAGAGGCCATGTTGCGTGATTAGCATCATCAATTGAGATTGCCATGTTTTATAATTTAAAATGAGGAAATTTTTGTCATGATTGGTTGTTCTTTTGAAATTTTACATTCTTGACAATTGTTAGAAAGGAATGGTTTATTTTTTATTCTTTATCTTTGTTTTATCATTTCTTTAGTTTTGCTTTGAGTTTTTAATTTTGTCCAGGAGTGCAAAAGGATAAGTGTGGGGGCACACGCCGATTTGCTCCAAAACTTATAATCAAGATAAAAGAAGAAGTTGGAAGCTGCTGTGAACTGAATTTATAAGGACGACTAGGTACATATAGTGGCTAGCCAACACAGTCCCAATTATCAAGAAGAACGGGAAGCTGTAAATTTGTGTAGACTTCAAAGATCATGGTCACGCCAAAGGATGAATGCACCATGCCTGTGGCAGACATGTTAGTCGATGCTGCTTCTTCCCATAAGAGCCTTTCACTTTTGGACGACTATTCTAGCTACAACTAAATTTGCATTGTCAAAGTTGATGTTTCAAAAATGGCGTTCATATGCCCAGGGGCTATCGAATCCTTCGAATGGTTAGTGATGCCTTTCGATTTGATGAATGCTGGAGCCACGTATCAACAAACCATGAATACGATATTCCATGATCTTATTGGCAACATCACTGAAGTGTACATAGATGACATGGTTGTAAAGACCAGAAGCAAGGATCAGCATCTAGCTGATCTTGAAAAAGCTTTTCTCATATTATGGAAGTTTAACCTGAAAATGAACCTAACGAAGTGTGCTTTTGGCTTCTCAGTTGGCAACAAGAAAGGCATCGAGGTCAACAAGAACAAAGCCAAGGCAATCTTATAGGCTGGGCCTCCAACAACCAAGGAGGAGTTGCAAAGCCTTATCGGCGGAATCAATTTTCTAAGAAGATTTAGAGCTAACTCTGCTGGTAAGCTGCAAGCTTTTTCCATTTTGCTGAAACTGAAAAGTAATGAGCAGTTCACGTGGGGAAAAAAATCAGGAGTAGGCCTTCAATGACATCAAGAAATGTTTAGCTCGATCACCAGTCTTGATGCCACCATCCAACAAAAGGCCACTGAAGCTGTATATATCGGTCACTGAGAACTCAGTAGGGGCATTCCATGCCTAAGACGAGAAAGATGGCACCGAGAGAGCCATATATTTTATCAACTGATTGCTAACTATGTGGAAACTAGATACACCTCACTTGAAAAACTATGTTTATCTTTGTTTCATTCTTGTACCAAATTGGAATACTATTTGTTCCCAAGAATAGTACTTGTGATTTCTAGAATTAATATAATAAAGTATCTATTATGTCGACTAGTTTTCCAAAGTAAGTTGACAAAGTGGGCCATGAAGTTGAATGCTTTTGATAAAGAATATGTCCCACTCCGTGATATAAAATGACAAGCTCTGGCTAACTTATTGGCCAACATCCATGTTTAGACGTACAAGATCCCTTAGCCAATCCCCACGACTTTGTTGAGATGTCTTATTGGCTTCTGTACTTCGATAGGTCTTGTGTAGTTGGAGTAGTCATAACCAGCCCCTCAGGAAAACATTGCAAGTTTAGGGTCGAGTTGGAAAGCACTTGCTCCAATAACCAAGTTGAGTATGAAGCTCTCATACGTTAATCCTTTAGCTTCTGGATAGATATTATTAGCATCCATCCAAGTAGTAAATATTGAAGGCTCAATTCCAGGTTCAGATAATATATAATCAATAGTTTTACCATCTTCATATATAATTGAATTCTGACCAGAAAGATGAAAGCTTAATCTCTCAACAAGAAGTTTCCTACTATGAATAACAAATGCAAAAAAATTTCATACAACTTCACAAGGAGATATATATCTACAGTCAAGATAATTCTTGATTTCATCAATTTTCTTATAGCCTTCATCATCAGTAGCATTAGCTAGAATAACAGTGATACGGTCATAATCCTTATTTATCTATTTGAATAAATTGCCTTACTTTGATTACACCACTCTACATTGATATGCACTTGATACTTCATTAACAAAGAAGGATTATATGGAACAACATAACGATTATCAGGAACAACATAAGCTTTTTCAACTATATAACCATTATCCCTCCTCCTATATATAAGATCTATTTGCATCAACAGTAGTTAAATCTGCAAAAGACTCGGGAAAGAACTTTGCACAACTGCCATCTTTTATACATGGAGAAAAAATATTAGCAGCACCACATGGGCCATGAATCATGAGTTTTTGACACACTCATACAGTTCTAGATGCTTATATTATCAAGAATCTCAGCACAATAATCTTGTCCATATCTTCTGGAGCAGTAAATTTACTTGAAGAATCTAAGAATATTAAAATATCACAATGTAAAAGTCCTGTTTTTTGAAATTCAATAGTATAAACATATGTATGCATAATGTCACAATGTACCTGGAGGACACTGCGACGAGAGACAACTAAATTTATTAACAATTAAGAGTCACCACTAATTTTTATTTTATTGAGAATGTAATTGGAAAAAACCTTTTATTAGAAAAACTAGTATTTAAAAATGAGTCAAGTTCAAAAGTCTAATTATGTATAAGGAAAGATCGGAACTTAATTCTATTGCACCATTCATACAATCTTCCTAAAATAGTTAACTTAAAGGTAATTATGCAAATTAATAACCTTTAAAAATATTTATTATACCCCTTGAGTAAAAATAACTAATAACAAATAAATATAAAAATAAGAAACAAAGAACTAAATTAATGAAAATATTTATAATTTTTGACTTGTCTTATGTGCTTACATATTTGTTAATTGATTTATTTTAATTGAAATGGATTGAGTAGCTAAAAAAAATATTTGGAGGAATTAAATTGATTGATTTTATAAAAAGAAAAATATCACAAAAAAATCTAATCTTGTATAGAATTTAGGATGGTGATGGCCCATACAATAAATACCCCATGAATTTGGTAATACGTGAGAATGGCAAAACCATACAATCAACATCATCAACTATTTTTTGGATAAAAAAATTTTAAACATGAAAAATATTTATAAAAAAATAACAAAAATAACAAAATATGTCAAGCAAAAAACAAAATATTTAAACAAAATAAATTAAATGAAAAGGCAATTAATATTTAAATATGGTCAACAATAATAGTTAGATAATAATTCAAGAAAATGAAATACATGAATCATATGATTAACAAGAGAATTAAAAGCCACAAAATCAAACAAGAAGAAGAAGAAAAAAAATTCAATTTATTGAAAAATCAATTACAAATTTAATGAAATAGATCAGAATAAACATAAAATCAATCTAAATAATTAAAAGATATGTAGAAAAAGGAAATAAACCACTATGCCAATCAACAAAACATATTTAATATGGTCAAATATCTTTTTATTTATTTTTATCTAAAAAGGATTTTTTTAATTATCTTCCTTTTTGCCCCCTTTTTCCTTATTTTTGTTCATTATATTTTATTAAAAAAAATCACGTTTGCTTCATGAATTATGAAAGAACTCATCAATCCTTTAGCCAACGTGCAGCCATGATAGAGAACACCACTTCTAATTACTTTTAAAATAGTAAAACAAATCCTATATTACCCATTATTCTAACTTAATGGTTTGCTATCCCCAGAAACACATACTCCCAATACACCTAGATTTGTAAATTCAAATTATGCATCAAACTTGGTATTTCTTTTATCCAGGCTGCCATTTAGAATTGAAGACATGACACTTAGCATCCCTATTTCATTTTACGTTGCTGAAGGGACCACATGGGGACTTGCTTTCGTATTGGGAAGATTGAAAGCTCTCTAATGGTTCCAGACTTTAGATAGGAATTGAAACAAAGAATTGGTTTTAAACTCAAGAACTCAAGGAATAGTAAGGAAGTAAACTAAATGAAGGGAAACTTACTTCTGCTGAAGGTCGTGCAGAAAATTCTGGGCAACCCCTTTTCCTTTGTTTCTTCACTTTTTTTTTCTCTCTCTTTTTTGTCGTGCTCTCCTTTGTCCCTCTTCTCTTTTGTTTTTTCTTTTTTCTCTTTTATGCCATGTTCACCTCCTCTAGCCTCCTTTTTCAATTCTAGGTTTTTCTCCCTTTTTATAGACCTATCCCATTTAATTTCTTCCATTTATTTCAATTAATCCTCCACAATCAATTAAGGTAATCAATATTTATTCCTTTTACTCAACATTAATTCAGAAATCAAATTTCAATTTTAAATTATTTTAAATTAATTTTGACTCTCAAATTAAAATTTCTTAAACTTGGGCTTGGCCGAACAAAAGGGAAATACCAACAAAATGGATTCAAAAATAAAACCAATGAGTATGGACATCTATAAGGGCTAAGGGGTTAGATTAGACCTAGCCTTTATTAATTCAAAACCCAAAAATAAAAATAAAGGAAGAAGTTATGACAAAATATAGTGTTTACATATAAAAAGATTGCAGCACACATACATAACCATTCACAATGCAAATATGTAAACAACTAACAAGAAAATATTATTTGATGTAACAAATAATTACTCACTAGTGACAATACCAAAGAAACTTTCTTTCTTCAGATCGTTAATTAATATGTCAAACTTCATCTTAAAAACTCTACAGACAATATTAAGACAGTCAACTAACTTAAGATGTAAAGGATGCAAATATTTGTCAATATCTGGCCATTCTGAGTTACATGTACGTAAAGGTTATGAACAAATTTGGATAACCAACATTGCCACAAATGGAAACACAATCATGATATAAGCCATCCAAATAACGCCTGCCTCCCACAAAACTTGCTGGCAAAACTATTCTTGTACCAGCACTTGAACTAATAGTCTAACTTGTAGATCTAGTATTGTTTAAATTATTATAATCTTTAGCTCTAAGATCATTTTGATGAGTCCTAACATACAATAGATGTTCAGATTCAATCATAGTGTATGCATCCACTATAAATTGTTGAAAATTTTTTTTAGAAACCAATAATGTTTGAGCCTTTCCATGCCTAGTTTCAAGCCTAAATGCAAAAAAACTTTCACATAGTCAGCTTGCTTCTCTTTCTAGGATTTAAACTACCTACAACTTTGTGTTCAATATCGATTCTATATTCATCCTCTTCATAAGGAAAAAGAAGAGGATCCTGTAAACCAAGATAAGCAACATAATCTCGTTTATACGCTTTAAACAACCATCTTGCTTCTCCAAAATTATATCGCTAGTTGATGATAAATTATCAATGTCACCAACAACCAAAGCTGACACCTAAGAAACATTAGGCAAATTATGTGTTCTACCATCTCGATCCCTGGTACTTAAATTCAATGTTAATTACATTTTCCAGCTCATATTCAACATATCTTTCCCTTGCCATTCTAAATGACTTTGCAAAAACATTTTGTTCATCAAGCATTTCTTTTAGTTTAGCAACAATATATGGATCAATAGCATCAGTGAGAACTACTTCCCTGCAATATAGCAAAATTCAACAACTTTAGCAATTAAATAAGATGACAAACATTACCGATTAAAAAAGTAATCACTTAAAAAAGTACTGCAAACTAACTTTAACAAAAACAAATTATCTGAATGGTGCCATCCTATTTTGCACTTCATTTTCAATGTCATATTTGTATAATTGAGCAAACTTAGGTCTCTCGCTAGGCATGGGAATTAAACTGCCAATATAATGAAAATTTTCTCCACTAATCTTGTAAAAGCAAACATCTGGTTATATGCTGTGACATTCTTTAGGAAATTTATATGATACCTTAAATTATAATAAAAAAGAAACTCTTTTAAAACTTCAGAAGGCTTTAGAAGAGGCTATTGAACTTTGCCTAGATTGCAGCAAAGTCTAAAGGCAGGAATACTACAATTCCTATTCTTTCTGTTCCTTTCATCAGACCACATTAAAGAACCACAATCTTGTCTCCAATATCATGATAATCCAAAATTACAAAAAAAAAAAAACAAAGAGTTACAATTACAATACTTAAGCTAAAAATAATGATACAATACCATTATAATAAAAAAAAGTATACAAATAAGAAATTACGTAAATACAATGGCCATATTATATTGAAACTTTTGAAGAAAATTAAACGGATTATATTTATGACTATATAGAAAATTAATAAAAAAGGATTTATTACAATAATCCCTTCTTGAAAGTATGTATTGTTGTCATAAGAACCAACATCGAAAGAACCAAATTGCTGATAATATACAGAAAAAAAGTTTTAAAATTCAACCAAAAACTTTTTGAAAAAATAGCATACAAAACAAACAAATAGTGTTACAACATAAAATTTACCAGAAATACCATCACTGAAGTCATATGCAACTCTAATAGAAGTCAAATCATCTTTTGACATACCAGGCTAAGAAACTTGTGAAAAACAACTTTCCTCCACTAACCGCATGATGCCCAGAAGATAAATGATAACTTGAACGCAATACAGATTTTCTTTTGTAAGAAAAACTTTGATGAGAAACTGAACTTTTTCTAGAATCATTTCCATTAAACAATGTCTCACCTAAATGTATTAACCATCATGTACAGATTTCCCTTTGTAAGAACAACTTGGACTTCACTTAAATTGTCCTAGAATATTGATTTAGATTGTTCACATCATTCACATATTATGTGTAAGAATCATTATTTAAATTTAATATCTACTCTTTGAGAATTAGAATCCATGGGAGATTGTAGAAATTTTGAGCCTTAACTGTAGTCTCATAGTTTTCTTCGTGACAAAAAAGGTAGTCAGTGTGAAGAAAAGAAGAGAATTTCCATTATTGATATAAACAAACCTTGATTGTCAAAGTGGAACATAAACAACAATTACATACAAGTTCATAGCAAGCTATTAAATATATCTTAATTAAATTTGACAATCAATATGAGTGTATGCCCTGCTATATGTCATTTTCATTTTTTGTGCTTGACCCTGTCACTGATGGAACACCCTTTTCTTCTTCCAACCTCACTTGGGTCAAGTTCTCCAGGTTCTCATTCTCCCTCGATGCCTTTGCTATGTCATAAGAAGCATGCAATCCTATAAATAGATAATATAGCAACAGAACCGCAGTCCACAATCCAAATCTCTTAAATGAAGCCTTATCGATTGAACCAAGAAGGAAAATGTCGATGGCAATTGATGCTGATGGCAAAAATGGAACCAGTGGCACGCCCCAAACTTCTGGCTTCTTTGCAAGCGGAACCAAAAGCCAAATCCCCACTGTTCCTGCTAACCAAAGAGGTACTATTATCGTATAACCAACCCACCTTGTGCTTTTAGCCCAATAAACAGCAGAGGCAATAGAAGAGCCAAGTATGACAATAATGCACACAATGAATTTGACATAATCCCTTCGTGAAGTCACCCCTCTCACACAATAGCGACGTACTAAAAGGGCCAAGGACACAAGAGAAAAGAGGAACAAAGTGGAAATTGAAAGGAGGTTAGCCAAAATATTAAGCTTTGTGAAAAATGCAATAATTGCAGTGGCAGCAAGCATGACAATCGTGGCATTGATGGGTGTCCCAGTCCTTTCATTCACCCTTGCAAACCATGGAGGCAACAAGTGGGTACGAGCAATATGTGTGAGATACCGAGCTTGACCCACGACTGTAACTAGCAGAGCACAAGTCATTCCTTGTAATGCTCCAGCTGCAACAATGTACTTAGCCCAACTCCACCCAACAGCTTCAAATGCTACTGAGAAGGCAGCATTCTCATCAACCTCAGTATATCTTTGCATAAGGCATAGTGTTACTGATAGCATACAATATATAAACGTAATAATCATCATGGAACCTATAAGACCAATAGGTATGTCTCTGCCAGGGTTCTTTGTCTCCTCTGCCATTGTTGAAACAGCATCAAATCCAACATAAGCAAAGAACAGCACTGCGGCAGATTGGAAGATGCCACGGACACCAAAAGGAAGAAAGTTGGTGTAGTTTTCAGGTTTGGCTTTGGTTAGGCCAGCAATTATGATGACTAGAAGGAAAACAACGTGAACTATTGAGGTAATGTAATTGAAACGTGAGGAACCCTTTGTGCTTAAGACAGCTGGGACACAAATAATAGCAAGAACACCAACAGCAATTGGATCAAGCTGGTTGTAGTTATTTGCAAGGCCATTGACTTTGATGAGAAACTTATCAGATTCCTGGTTGCAAAGGGTGGCAAAGTAGGATGTCCAAGAGCGAGCAACTGCAGCACCGCCAATCACGTACTCAAGAAGGATGTTGCCGGCAGCTATGAAGGCAACGAATTCACCAAGCTCCACTCTGAGGTAAGCAAAGGAACCACCTATTGTAAAGGCATGAAATCAACATTCAATTAGTCTTACTAGGAAACATAATGTCAAACATGGATAAAAGTGAACCATGCGTTAATATTTACAATATCTATTAACAAGAAAACGTCTTGGTATTGTAATAAAAGTTTCTCACTTTAAATTAAAGTTCTAAACCATTTTACTTAACGAAATTTAATATGTAATTAAACACTTGAGTATTATTTTAAAAAGAAAAAAAAAGTGAAGGACGAAATAAACTATCAAAGCGAGAAGTGATGTAAATGCCATATTTTTCTCCTTAATTTATAAATTACCCATGTTTGTAGCAAATTTCAAGAGAGGGAGAAAAGAAAAAGCAAACCACATACCAGCCACAGGGATCTCTACTGCAAACTCAGTGTAGCAGAAGACAGAGAGCATGGCAGAGATGCCCGAGACAACATAGGATAACACAATGGCGGGCCCCGTATGGTGCTTGGCCTCGAATCCTGTTAAGACAAAGATTCCGGCGCCGATGACACTGCCCATGCCGAACCATATGAGGTCCCACCACGACAGTGTCTTCTTCATATCATGATGGCTTTGTCTCTTCACCTCCGCTAGCTCCGCTTCTTCGATGGATCGGGCCACCACCCGATTCACCAACCTGCACGGCGTGTACATGAGGGCTCTGCCATAGTTTGAAAAACTCTGGAATGACTTCAACTTTATCGGTGGAGGTAGAGTGACATTCTGGTCCCTTCCTAGGCTTGAATTGCCATTTCTCTCCATTCTGGAAACATGCCCAAAAAAATAAATCAATTTAATTTCAAATTCATATTTGTCAAATTCATTTCAAGCATATTTTTCATTATATGTAATAATATAATTTTGGTCGTTCATATCCAAAGGTGCTACTTCAATGAGACTATTATACATCAATGAGATTGCAAATTTGGATCTGTCAAATATGGAAGGGTCTTTTTTTCGCCTCGTAAAAATGTAGTGTGCATTTTATAAAGTAAAGTGTGAAGTGTTTTTTTTTTTTTTTTCCTTTTTACAGTAAAAGAATTTTGGGATAAATTTTTGCATCAATCGAGATCCAGTCCCTCATTGTGAAATCTTAATAGAAGGTGGTGTCTAAAACGAAAAAATAAGAAGAATCTAAATAGCTTTGAAGGAAAAGTTACCAAATGTACTAATTTATGGGTTATTAGAAACAAGAATTACATTTAATTTGGAAATATTGAGTATATTCTGGAGCACAGTATCTTTCACTTTATGTTTAATTTGGAAAATTTGAAAGTGTTTACATTTTCTTCCACTAATTATGCTTGAAGTAGAATATATTATCTTTTTAATGTCAACAAGTGAGATTGGTAGTCGAATGCAGGATTTGAAACTAATTACACATAAGTGATGCAAAATCATAACTGAGTTACTTTAACCACGTGAGTCAATCCTCAATGGTGAATGTTTCAGGATTCTAAGTTAATGAAACATCACTTGACTTGTGAAGCGGTAATTTTCCTAATTTTTTTATTAAATGTTTAATTAATATGACATAATTTTAGAACATTTTAGTTTAATCAATTATGGATGCATCGCTATATCAGTCTAGTACATTCAAAAAAATTAATTGTCTTAATTATTAGTTCAAGGTTAGAATCAATTAAAGTAATCAAGACAAAGAACACAAACTCTTTAACTACTTTGTCAACTCCTCCTTGATTTAGGATTTGTTTTTCCTTTTCCCTGAGTTGTCAAACCAAGAGGAAAATGATATTTATTCCTTTTACAAATAATCTATATACTTCAATGTTAGTTATAATAGGAAGAAATGAAAAACTAACTATACATTGATTAGGGATGTTTATGATTTGAGTTTAGAGTATTGTTAAATTTAATCCGCTCATGAACAAAATGAGTTGAGCTGAAGTTAGACCTATGATTTAAAACAAAAAATAAACATTCAATGAGACCTGCTCAAATAGAAACTAAAATCAATCTAAACATGTATAGCATAAATTAATGTCTCAAATCCAAATACAATGTCCTATCTAATATAACACAATAAACATAACTTTCAACTGAATTCGTTCACAACAGAAAAAGAAAAAAAAAAGAAAAAAGTGAAGGAACGAGAAAAGAAAGATGAACATTTCTGACAATAAATCAGTTCGTTTAATCTAAAAGTAATTTTTCCAGCAGAAAACCAAATATAAAACACGTATATAAATCAGGATGCAAAAATATATACATGCGTACCTCTTTTCTTAGAGACTTTGCACGCAAAGGTGTAAACTTCAAAGTCACTCTTATCCTCAGTTTAGAAAGGATGAACAAAGAAAACAAAAACCTAAAACCTTTCTTCTTTGATTTCTAGTATAGATAGAATATATAAGAAAAGCCTTATTCATTGACTAAACCAAAGAACATAATAAGAAAAAGGCCTCTATTCTCTGTCCGGCGGCAATAGCCAACCAAGATACAAAAGGATGAAGACAAAAGCTTTCGATAGAGGGAAAGACAATGCTTCTTAATTTTGATAGTTTTCAATGCAAGTTCCAACTTTAACCATCAGAAAACACTAGTAGGAAATTTGCAAACAATATGAATAATCCGCCAGTATTCATACGAAAGGGACAAATAGAAAGCAAAAAAAAAAAATTATAAGAAGGCAGAAGATTTGAACAATACGTCTTCTTTGTTTACTGGTACTAATTAGCAGTCGTTTTCTTGTTCGTCATTGTCTTCTGGAGTTGATGTTGGAGAGGTTCCTTCTTACCTTATATTTTGACATATTCATTGACTATATCCCCTTTTTATTATTAATATGTATAATTGTATATCCTAACTATGTATTAATTATCGAAAACATACAAATGAGTTGAATTGACCGAATACTTAACTGGAGTGACCCTTAATTCAACAAGATTGTGTTTGGCATCTAGTTTGCAACTGAAGGAAAATAAAACTAATACTGAATTCAATTAGAATTAATGGAGTATGATACACAGATTCAATGATAGTGATTTTTTTTTCGGGTTTAACCTTGCTCTGAGTACTAAGTTGTCCTTTCCTACAATGTGTTCTCTAAGGTTATGTTTAGGAGTTTTGAGAGAATGAAAAGGAAAAAGATTTAAAGAAAATGATAGGAAATAAAATTAAGAATAATGGAAAGCTTACTAATAGGTTCTCCTTTCCTTATTTGGACATTTTAAATCTTTCGAAATCCTTTAAATTGAGAGAACTTTTAAATATTTACAAAAATTAATTTAAAAAGATTTTGAAAAACTTTTAAATCCTCTCCATTCTCTTATTTTTTTTTCTCTAATCTCTCATTCAAACATAGCATAAGAGAATTTAAACCTTTGATCTCGCAGGTAATTTTGTCTAGCTGGATTTCTAATTTGCTCACTATTGAACGACATCCATCCTTCTGATTCAATGACAGAGATTCGTTCTTAATGTGCTCCATTCATGCTATTCTCTCTCTAGTTTTGTAAGTAGCGGAGCGGGGATGGCCTATTTAAGAGTCATTTTGCATGTACTTGACCTTCACTATTAACTCATTGATGGGCAGTTAGTGTGAGTTTAGATTAAATTGTATATATTTAATTTTAGATGAATTTAACTTTATAAATTTGATTTTAGTTAAAAGTAAATTTGAAAGAAATGATTTATGTTTTAAAAAATATATATTTAATTTAAAAGTAAAAAATAATTATTTCATGTTAAATAAAATTTTTAAAATCATAATTATATTAAAAAATAATAAAGACGTAGAAATAAACTAAACAAAAAATTAAACAAAAGTCTAATTAGACTTTTAAAAATCCGTATATGTGATGAAAATCACTACCCAAAGACACTTCTATAATGCTGCAAGAAAAACATAAGAGGAGTAATAATTGCGTATACTTACTAAACTTACTGACCATAAACATAATATTTTATTCACTTCCCTTGTTTAACGAAGGCACTGGTGCCAATGCTTATTTGTGAGAAATATGTATAGGAGAGTGCGTGCCAGACCAAAAGCCACATCATCAGCACACAACTCATTAACTCACATCATATGGACACCATCTATCAACCGGCCAAAGCAAGCTTTATATATATCGTTCTCGATATCTTTTTTCTCTCTAGATCCGGCTATAATAATGAGCAAAGCTACATTAATACATTATATTAATTCTTTTATTTTAAACATCCAAATAAGCAATTTTTTATCCATTCAAATTCAGTTTTCTCTATTTCTTAAACATGAATGGCAACTTCAGGTTGTTAAGTTACATTCCCTTCATTGAGTTCAAAAATGAGGAAATGAGTTTGAAATTACTTCCAACACCTTCTTCTATACATATATTCTTTTAAAAGATGATCTTCAACGTCATGTAAACTCATATGCAGTTGATGTTTTTTAGGAGCAAGTAGAGGATTACTTTTTAAGAGTATAAAAAATTCTAGAGAAAGTTCTTTTTGATACTCTTTCCTTTTACGAGAATAACAGTACTTTAATACTTTTTTATAAGAATACTAGTATTTTTGATAATTAATGGCTAATATTTAATTAGGTGTTAAACTTAATTAAAAATTAAGATTATGTTATATTATAAATATAAAAATTTATGAAAAGAAATTGTTGAATTTATATTAACAAAATTAGATATGTGGTTACATATTAGAAATGCCATAGGTACGGAAAGGATCTCTCATTCTTTTTTTTTTTATGATACATAAGATTGAAAATAAATTTTCATTCATTTGACTTGAGAGTATAAATATTAAAACTTGTTTTAAATAACAATTTTAGAATTTAATTTTTTTTTATACTTTTAAAATTGCAACACACTAATTACTGTCGATCAACCACTTGCTAGGAAGATGTCATTTTAAATTGTGCCTAGGTAATTGTGTTTTCGGAAGCCCAAACACTGCCCTACATGTCGTTGCACATAGCAAAGAGTGACGGCTCTTACAACTGCAGACAGTCAGCAATACGTGACACTGCTTTGGATGGGGTTTAGGTACTTTCAGTTGATGATATGCTTAATGGTAATATAGAGCTAATTTGCTATTAGATGGGTTACTGTCTTTTCACTCACTGTAAAAATTAAAAAAAATAAATAAACTGTCTTCTCATGCTTTTTGATCCATTGGATTCCCTATTCAGCCGAAAAGAACATTTATTGCCTGGATGTGCATGAGGGTATTTGTCTCCCTCAACGTATTTTTTCTTCATTTTTATCTTCTAATTTTTTTAATTCTAAATTAATTCTCTAATTTTTAATAATAATAACATTATTAACTTAACACTATTAATAAAAAAATGTAAGTTGATTTTTACGTGACAAATATGTCATTAAATATATATAACATATGATAAAATTTAAAAAGACGTCATTTCAAGTTGAAAAAGAGAAAAAAAAAAAAAGAAATGAAAACAAGACGTTACAGCAAAGATCATTCATCCTGATGTTCATTAGGGAGGGAAAAAATATTGGAAGGCAATTGCTTAATTTCTTGAATGTCTTTTCATGTCTTGAGGGAAGACTTGTACTCCACATCGTGGTGAAGGTTAGGGATTGCAAGTAAGTTAAGTTATCCACTATGTATATTTTTGGGGGTTCATTCACGTAGGTGGTAGGTTTCCATGTTTTCCGTCGACCCCTTAAGAAACCACATGAATAAAAGGAGAAATTGCAACGGTGAGAAGAAGCAAGAAAAAAAAGAAGAATAAGAAACCCTAAGTGTATCATAGACCATAAAGGGATGACAAAGGTGCACCAACAATAATATTTTCAAGATTATTTAAATATATTAATTTTTGCCATGTCAAAATTCCACCTAAGTATGCATCTGCCCCTTATGCTAATAGTTCTAACAGAAGTTTAATTAAAGAAAATGTTAAGTTGTTATTACGAGTTAGAGAATTAATTTAAAAAGAAAAAGAGTTGAACGATGAAAATGAAAACAATAAATAATTGACAAAAATATCCTTATTCTCCAATTTTATTCATATCAACTTCCTTCTCTTTTTCTTTGCATTCCTCTATTTTCATTGTTGATAAAGAAATGCAGAAGATTAATGTTGATACAAATTATTTACATTATTGAGACAAACACTATTTTTTTGTAGAGGGAGGACTTTTTTGGGAGGGGATAGGACTAGAAGCTCATCAGTCATCATTCTGGTTAATAGAGAAAACAGATTGAAGCGGAAAACAAACTTCCATAAGAACTTGACAAGGAAACAATATATCGATTTCTTTACACACTCAGAACAAAAGAAAAGGAGAGAATACAGTGAACCAATGAGGCTGACTTTCTTTTTTCAGCCTCGTATGATCAGCTTGCCAACAGAAGCATGGATAATTATGCCAAATAATCAGAAAGAAAGATATCGAATTGAAAGTTCTTTTCACAACTACATGCAAAGCTGCTGCAACTTTCGAAGATGCTCCAATAATGAAGTAGCCTTCCGCTTGGCCCTCTCTGTGCCACTCCGAGCAAGTTCAGTAAGAGGTATGACTGCACCAAGTCTACCTACACAGGCAAGATTGTCGGGGTCCCTCTTACACAAGGCAAGTAAAATGGCAGCTGCATTCTCTTTGTTGCGAGGCAGTCCAGTCCTCAAAAGA
This sequence comes from Castanospermum australe, assembly GCA_019955255.1. Classification (NCBI taxonomy): domain Eukaryota; kingdom Viridiplantae; phylum Streptophyta; class Magnoliopsida; order Fabales; family Fabaceae; genus Castanospermum; species Castanospermum australe. Next base: position 285,679 of record NSJW01000420.1, read on the forward strand.
TATATTAACACAGGTATAGTGCTGGCTTTTACTATAGCAACCTTTGCCTCTTGGTGGCTAGCAAGAACTGACATTATTGTCAGGGCTTCGTCAACCATTGATTTGCTTGAATCTGTAAGCATATTCAACAATGCTGTGATAATCCCTGCCCTAATGGCCCTACCCTTGTTCCCTTGATAAATGCATAAATTGAACAATGCTGTGGCTGCATCCTTCTTCCCTCTAGGGCTCCCATTTTGGAGCAATTCTACCAAAGCATTTATAGCTCCAGAGGCACCAATTATTATCTTGTTCTCATCCCCAAGTGACAAGCTAAAGAGGGTTGCTGCCGCGTTTTCTCTTGCCTCCATGCTTCCAGCTCTGAGGACTTGGACAATAGATGGAATGGCACCTGCAAGCATTATAAGTCCCTTGTTGTTTTCATATATAGAGAGATTGAGAATTGAAGTAACTGCATTTTCTTGCGTCAATACATCTTCTGATGTTAAAAGGTTGACTAGGACTGGAATAGCTCCAGCTTCAGCAATTAGTATCCTGTTGTCTGTGCTTCGTTTTGAAAGAGATCGAATTTCGGTAACAACTGCTCTACACTCCTCAATGGACCTGCTGGAGAGCTTCCGGACCAGAGCTTCAATTGCTGCTATATCACCTGTAACATCTCTGAACGATCCATCACTCTTTTTTATTTTGCCATTAGTTAGTCCTGTTGGCTGCTCAATGTTGTGCTTTATACAACACTGAGTTATAAGGCTTCTTAAAACATAGTTTGGTGTAAGGGTCAAGCTTTGGAGCTTCTGCTGAGTTTTAGGACATGTTGCATTTCCACAATCTATCCATCTCTGTATGTAAGATCTCTCGTATGTCTGCAGAAAAAAAAGCAAGCTAAGTCAGAAAAAATAAGTGTTTAAATATAAATAAGCTGAAAAATTCAGGAAAAGCCTTATGTTTTAATCAGCATCTCAAATCAACCATACCTGACCTGTGGCCACAACAACAGGATCCCTCATTAGTTCCAAGGATATAGGGCAGAGAAAATCTTCAGGAATTACAATTGCTTCAGGCTTTTTAACTTCATTTAGACTCTTTCTCTGAGAGTTTTCTTGACTTTTAGGATCAATAACATCTGATAAGGAAACCCCAGAAGAGGCAGGGGTGCTCCTTGTCCTTTCCAAACAAGGACCAGCCTTATATGTGCTGCAATTTTTCCATTCATTGCTTTCACGAATGCTGTCCAGTTCTGAAAAATATGCAGGACAGCTATTTTGTTTATGCAAGTCCTTCAGAGATTTTCCAAGAACCTGACGAATTTCTTGAGCGAACGGCCGGGATAAGTCATTTGATGGCATTTCTGAAATCATATATCCATATTTTTCTGTGGCTCGTCCCAATTGTGTTCTCACCATGTCCACCTACAAAAGCAAATAATATCAACAAATTCACTCGAGGAAGTTCTAGGTAAAAGTAAAAGAAATTAAAAAAAAAATCACATTTATCCAAGTTCTACCTGTTCTTTAACTTCCTCTGAGATGTCAAAATTGTCATATGGTAGGTTGCTCAATAGCTTCTCCAATTTCCATGTCACACACTGAAATTGGAAGACAATTCCCTTGGCAGCTCCATCCTTAAATCAAGATATAGCAAATTTCAGAGTACCCAGACCAGACATCCTTTTACAGGTATACATGCTCACAAAAATTCAGCATTTGTAAGAATCTGAGTTAAATAATTTGAGAAGTGAAAAATCATCTCAATTTGAAGAGTAAGATTTGAACAAGTAAATCTTTCCCAAGACAGTCGCAAATAACAATGTATGAAATGCCAAACAGAAGAACAATTATTGTCAATGAAACAAGTATAGAATATGAGCAGGCCATGTGTAACCTATATGGCACATGTTTGCTTCCCCTTCTCAAGGGTGAAAACATATAGTGGTTTGATTGCAATTCGCACCTATCACACCCATCTCCCAACTTTTTATCTGGCAGTAAACAAACATGATTTTAATTAACCTGAAAGAGCAACCCCAGAAAGAGGTTAATGGTACACCTGTTGCCTGGTAGCAACTAACATATTTGATGTCATAGGGCCTAACTAAATCATGTCATCATGTGTAATTCACAGTTACATATGGAAGGGAAGTTTTGTTGATGCATTCCTATTGAAAAGAAATTTTCCTTTAATTCATTCTCCAAGATGTGTTTGAGGCCATATAAATTTAACTATGCAGTAAACTCATATTGGAGTAAGTCAAGAACTGAATCAAATGGACCCTTTTTACTAAAGCAAAGCACTCAACATTGTGTGATGTTGTTTTGGTTCAGCAAATTGAGTCTAAAATTGCTCCATTCAAAGAAAAAAGAATAGAGAAATTTCACACGCACAATTATGATGAGGTAAAATAAAAAATAAAAAAAAAGTGATCCATGTTTTGAAATTTCAGATAGTAATTTCAACACTACAGATCTAAATTACTCAAAAACCCCCAAAAAGAAGAAATCACATCCAAATGTGGGCTTCTGCTGCCACATTGATGCAAGCTACACAGGAAACAAAAGGAAGTGGGAAGCACATTGTGAGCTGAGATGAATTTTTCTTATTCGTTTCTGCATCAATCGTAGCGAACAAACAGAAGCTTGGAAACCCAAAAATGGAACAATGAAACGTGCGAAAATAGGAAGGATGAGGGTTAGATCGAGCAACTCACAGAAGAGCGAATGCAACGGAAGTTCCTAGCGACGGAGAGGAGGCGCTTGGTAGAGTGGAGAGCCAGCACAAGATCAGAGGACCAGGAAGACGAAGCAGACCCAGTGGCGGAAGAACTGGAAGCATCCAACTTTGCAGAATCAGCATCCTCCTTAAAGTCCCAAATCTCCTCGAACAAGTGGGTGAGCAGAGAGATCCGGCGAACCAGATCGATGCAATCCTTCTTGAACATGGCATCGGCGGCTATGGCGGTGGCGCCGGACGACCCACCGGCTCCGGTGCACATTCCGACGATGTCGTGAACCAGGCCTAAGAGCTCCAGGGCTCGGTCTCCGGCGCCGGCCATTGTCACGTTTTCTCGTAGCTGTTTTCTCTGATAGTCAGAGAAAGTGTGATAAGCTCAGTGACCGTGACCAGAGCCTATCCAGTATCCACGATGACGGGGCTTTATGAATTAAGATTATCTATAAAATAATAATAAAATAATTAAATTAAAATTAAAACAATTATGTAATTTTGTTTTGGAGCACTAAAAGGAGTAATTTTATAAAAATAATATTTTCCTCGTATGTTATATATAGTTTAAAATTAATATTTGTATTATAAAGAAGATGAAAGAACTAATGTGAAAAGGAAAGCAAGTTGAAAGCAAGTTAAAATTGCACGAAAAAAATTGGGTGGACTCTATCATAAAATATATTTTTAAAAATTTTGGTGTCGCTTGAATTGTAAATCTTAAGTTATTTATGTCTTTTATAAATATATATCCAAAAATATATTTTGATTCACATTTTTTTTTATCATGATCAATCACGAATTGCAAAATAATAAAAGAAGTTTGATTATAATAATAATTATTTTAAAAATTAAATTAGTTTATTCACATTATTAGGTAATAATGTAAAAAAATAAATTAAAATTAAATTTTATATTTACTTTAATAAATTTATAAAATATTATTTTATATTTATTTTTATTAAACATTATATGGTTATCCTCAATAAATTATAAATAGGGAGTTAATAGGGAAAAGTGAGAATACAACCGACCATGATTTTTCATTTTCTTTTTCCTGCTATGTACAATGTTCTTTTCTATATTTTTATATTTTACTTTTTAAATGAATTTTAATAATATAAAGTTCCTAGGATACACAAAAATGATAGACAAAAATGCACACTCCCTGAACACATTTTCGGGCTGTATATACTGTTGAGATCCAAGTATGTGTTTGTATAAAAACACACTTGTGCCCCGAACACAAACACAAGCATAATTGATGTCAAGGTTAAATTTTAAAGAGAAGTTCTAAATTGGATTCTTCTTTCAAAATAACTTGTTAATGTTAACACAATAATTAATAAATATTAAAATTATTATTTTATTAAATTAACATATACTTATATATGACCGAAAAAATGTGTATCACTTGCATTGCTATAACCATACAACTAAATTTATTTGAAATTTTAAATACAATTAAGAGTTTTTTTATAGTAAACTAAAATATAAACATTTATGCAAAAGTGACACATTTTGAGTTTAAGGGTGTATTTGATGAACGTTTAAATTATTTAAATAAATTTTTATTTATTTTTTATTTTATTTATTTTAATACTTTGGTAATTTTTCAAACAAAGTATATTTAATTTAAAAGTAATTATTTCTTAATTTTATATTAAAAATTTTTAAAATAAAAATTATTTTATTCAAATTTATTTTTTATTAAAATTAAATTTATTTAAAATAGAAATTACAAAATTTAATATAAAAACACACTAAAAAACATATATGTATTATTGCTTGCCGTAATTTTTCTTTTTAATTATATTTTGCAAGCTAACAGGATACATCACAAAGGAAGAAAAAGGGTGAGGCCGGTTTGCCAACCTGTAAAGCCATCATGTTGTCGTCTTACTAGGACTAACATATAAAATAGCCCACAGGAAAGCAAAGAAGAAAAGTAGTTTCATAGATTAAAATATTAAATTAAAATAAATGTGTATTTATGATATTTTATAATTAAAATAATTTATAATTAAAATTTTATTAAAAATATTTTTTTAAAAATTAATTTATTATCAAACATATACTAAATATACAATAATACTTTACTTTTCGTTTAGTATTTATCAATGAACATCTTTGCTAATGCTGCAGGCCAAGGGATACGGCCGAGGTGAGGTGAGTAGCACTTTGGGTTAGTTGGAAGGTAGTAGATAGGATGCCATTATACTAAAAAAAAAAAAAAAGGTTTTGAAATGTTCTAATGCATTAGTTTATCTTTTTAATAAATGATAATTTAAGATTTATTATCATTTAAATGACACAATTCTTGTATTGCATTAATTTTAATCTATACTTTATCTTATTTTTTTGTTTTTAGTACAATGATGATATTGGGGTTTGATTTGAACAGTATACTTAATTTTTTATAAATTATTTAAATTAGCTCATTCTTAATAATTTTATATTTTATTTGGTTTATATATATGTTTGTCCTTTTGTTAATTGGTAAAATACATTGGATTCTGCACCGAAAAAAACAATACATTGTATTCCCTCTTCAGTAGTACTAGCATGTGCTACGTTACCGGTTCACATAAAAAATTTAGGTTATTTTTGACAACTAAATGAGGAGGAATTAGAATGAAAAATAAAATTAATTAATATTTATTTATACATTATATAGAGGAAAATAATAAAATGAGAAACTTACCTATATTTTTTTTACTCATTTGATATTTTGAGAAAGATAATTGTATAATTTAGAAGCATGACAAACTTATTTGCTAATTTGAATACATTTTTTTTAACAAGAGATTGATGTTCTAATTGAATCTTATTTTTTTTATGTGATATTCCAATGTTATTATTTAATAGAGTTAAGTAATAAGGTTCTCTTCATTTTTATTAGAAAAAGAGCACACATGCATGTTTATGCGGAACTGAGATTAAATTACACTTTTATATTTGGGCTTTGAAGTTGACACGAATTATATAACAGTATTATGTTTCACCATATATGAAAATTAGGTAGAGAATTTCATGTATTCATCTAGAGTTGAACTTGGTAAGAATTGGATTCTATACCAATTTGGAAATGGAATTTTAAGAGTTGTAAAGTGAAGAGAGGATGACTTGGTGTCATGTGTTAGAATTAGACAAAAAAAAAAAAACTTGTGATTTGAAAAGGAACAACATGATGATTTTTTTTCTTGTATATATTGAATAGGAAAGAAACTAGAAGGGGTGACATTTGGCACTCCAATCTCATGTTCTCAGTTCTTCTTGATAATGGAATAATCAACAATCACCGTAACAATCCAACTCTCAAAGTACTTGTTGAGATGATATACAAAGGAATTGGGAAAGCTAGCAACTTTTGACAAGTGAAAAGCTAACACATGGCACTCCAAGAACATGAGATAATCCTTTGGCATTTGACATGACAACCAACTTGGTCTTTATACATGTAACCGAGTAGCTGACATTCGAATACTGAGTTACGAACACGTGTATTGGACATATTTCTTCAAGTCCAATGTGACATACAATCGATCATTGTAGGTTATACTACATTTTTATAGTTTGAAACTTGACTGGAAACTTTTGGGAGATGAAATTAGATTTTTATGTTTGGGGTTTGAAGATGAAACAATTATATAACTATATTATGTTTCATGATATATAAAAATGAATTTAAATTTAATATATTGTCAGTGTATAACTTTATACATTATCATCTAATGATGTGTAATAATAATATGACTTTTTAAATAATTATTATAACAGTTAATCTTTTTAATGATATGTAAATACATAATTAGATAATAATATAAAAAAATTTATATTGACAATAAATTAAAATTAAATATTATAAAAATTAGGTAAAGAATTTCATGAATTCATCTAAGAGTTGAACTTGGTAAGAGTCGGACTCTATACCAATTTGGAAATGAAATTTTGAACGTTTTCAATGTCAAGAGGGACAACTTGGTGACATGTGTTAGAGTTAGACATAGAAAAACTTTTGATTTGAAAAGGAAAAGCATAATGATGGTTTTTACTTGTATATATTGAATAGGAAAGAACCCAGAAGGGGTGACATTTGGTGCTCCTGTCCATAGTTCTGGAAATCGAACCAGTATATCAGGAAACCGGATTTAAACCGTTGAACAGGACATGAGTATCAAAGACGAGAATCGAACATGTGTCCTGAGGGGCCCATGCAGCCCATTACTAATTAACCAGATTATCAACTTAATATTAAAGCTCCCAATCTTTATTATATACTCAAGAAGGAGGCTTACCACAAAGATCGAACTGTGCTACTTGGATTGAATGCTGTGACTTTGCCGCTAAATCATTAAAAGTTATATGCCATTGTTTTCGTATTATTTTATATAATTATATTGATTTGTGTCTTTTATTTTCAAAATAAATATATATGTGTACAATTGAATTAAAAAATAAGTTAATTATTTTTAAGCATTAAGAAATTTATTTGCACCAGTATTTTATCAAATTAAAAAAATATTTTAGCATATTAAATATAAATAAATAGATTTAGTGAAAACTTTATTTATTAAGAGACAACAATTTTAATATGACAAATCTTCAAAACATCAAGAGAATAAAATTAAAATAAATATTCGAGATGAATCAAGTATTAAGAATGATAAAAATAGTAAATATATAATATATTTATAAAATATAAATACAAGTATTTATAAAATGAAAATTTATACATATTAAATTTTTAATATATTCAAATATAAATACGTAATTAAACATATATTGATTCGACCACGGTTCAATTACGGTTAAATTATTGAATCGTGAATTAGTCCTTTTACCGGTTCAATGACTAATTCGGTTTTCAAAACCTTACTCCAATCTCATGTCCTCAATTCATTTCGATGATATAATAATCAACAATCACCATAACAATCCAACTCTCAAAATACTTGATGAGTTTATGGGTCTCTAGTCTCTACAGACAAATTAAGAAAAGCTAGCAACTATTAGCAAGTGAAAAACTTACACTCAGCACTCCAAGAACATAGGATAATCCCTCTAAGAATTACACCTTGGCATTTGACATGACAACCAACTTGGTCTCTATACATGTAACCGATCAGTTGACATGTCGAATTTTGAGTTATAGGCAAGTACACAACACATATTACTTCAAGTCCAATGTGCGATCACAGTAGGTTACCACGACCGGCTATAGCTTGTGGCACCCAACATCCATAAATGAGCCTCCACTCACCATGTAAGTGATTCAAACTCTGTCTCTCTCCATAGTGTTAAGCCCTTCTCTCTTCTCTTCTAGGTATTTGACCTTAATTATACATCATCTATCCAACCTTAGGCTTGGACACCCTCACTTGGAGCGCATAAGTCCTCAAAACTATCCAAATCCTTTAACGTACCTACCCGTCACCTCTGAACATAATAGCTTTGTCATAATAACAGCTTGGGCAAGCATTAAAATTGAAGTTTACGTGGGAAGAAAGACCCCATTTAATCGACTGGCAAATGCCCAATTATTTTGTTTATAGTGAACTAAGCCACGACTTTGAAGGAACCGATAAACTAAACAAGCTATCTTTATGTACCTGTCTTAGAGAAGAGAGATGAAGGAAATAGAATGATATTCATTGTCACGATGTGAATGTGTTACACGTGCTTTATATGCTAAGATATAACTGACTCTGAACTAACACAACTAATCAGAACTAACTAAGTGATAGTATTATACTTTATCAGTACATTGACAATTATATACACTAACAACCTGTAACTCACAAATTTCTGATTTCTTTTGTCATTTTCACTCTTTATAGCTTCTCTTTCTCTTTCTGCAAGTAAGCATAGGTGAGTTATCAACTAATAACATCCTTTTCTAGAAAGTTTGTTGAATATAATGTGTTGAACTTTGATTTCGTGATCAAATTTTTTTTTTTTTTTGGGTAAACTGTAGAACTTAAGTTGTAGAGTAGATTATTCCAAGGATGAGTTAGAAGCTTGGAAATCTCTCTTTCTCCACTATTTAAGATTGAAAATCCTTAAACTTGGTGAGTTTTTATTAAAATAGGCATAATTTCACTTTTTCCTTAAAATTTGGGTTCACGGTCATATCAAAACCAAGACAAGGCACTTGTTCAATTGCAATAGATATTATAAACTTCTAACATATTTTCTTCTCTACATCTTTACAAGTTTTGAGTTCAAGGATAGCTAGACTTTTTTTTTACTACGTTAAAGGGCAGATATGCAAAATTTTTGCAAGTTTTGACTTAATTATGAGTAGTTTCTCTAGCGCTCGAGTAGCTAGAAAATTATCTTCATGTTACAAACATTTACTTCAAAAATACATTTCTTTTTAATAAATAAAACAGATGGAAAGATTTACAGAGATTGCAAATTCATACCAAGAGAAAGATTGACCACCCAACATGGGGTTTTAGTTCTGGAGAGGACAATGAGAAATCGTATTATTGTAGAGTTATAAACCCAAGGATCAAGTGTTGGTAGGTAAAGGAGGGAAAACAATTGTTGTTTAAGGTAAATTTATTAGAGGAAGAGTTTTGGGAAACAAAATGGGGTGCCAATTTAAAATTAAAAGACAATTCTTTAAAGAATTGTACCTTTGCAAAAGTAAGGTTAAAATAAATAATTAGTCCTATAATTTCACTCAATTTAAATTTTGATTCCTATATCTTTTTTAGATATTGATTCATATAATTTCACTCATTTAGATTTTAGTCCCTAAAGAACTAATATTTTAATAATTAAAAATTATAAGGGCTCATCCTTTATGAAAAATAAGGACCAATATCTCAATGAATAAAAATTATATAGATTAAAACTCAAATGAGTAAAAAATATAAAAATTGATACCTTAACGGTAAAGATCAAAATCCAAATGAGTGAAATTATAAGGACCGATATAAAAAAAAAATTACAGGAACGAAGATCTAATTTGGGTGAAATTATAAGGACTAATTATTTATTTTAACTCAAAAGTAATGATAACTTGAAAAAGTATCAAGTAGCTAAGAAAGATACTAAAAACAGTTAGTCAGGTGAAAGCCAAAGCTTTTGAGGGGTTATATCAATATTTAGGCACCAAAAAATGGTAAAAGACATATATAAGCTTGTCAATGAGTGAGAAAGAAAAATAACAGATTTAAACCAAGTGAAATGAATTAAGGATGAGGACGGAAAAGTCATGGTAACTGAGAAAGTTCAACGAAAGATGAGGGAGTTATTGCCACAAGCTATTTAACTATGGATATGCAAAAATAATATTTAACTATGGATATGCAAAAATAATGGACATTGAAGAGTTTAACAACTGGAGAGGGTGATCTAAATTGTGTTTCATCTCATAATTTGAGATTTTGAGGTAAAGGAAGCACTAAAGAAGACAAAAATGATAAAGCAGTTGGACTAGATAATATATTCATTGAAGTTAGGAAGTGTTTATGGAAGAAAGGTATAACTCTGCATGCTTATTAAACATTTCAATGAGATGATGAGATCTAAGAAAATTGCTAGATGAGTGGAGAATGAGCACTTCGTTACCTATTTACAAGAATAATGGAAACATATAAAATTGTGCAAGGTACAAAGGGTTAAATTCTTGACCCACGCGACGAAACTATGACAAAGAGTAATCGAGAGAGATAAGCTACTTGCAATTTAGAGAATGATAATGAAAAAAAGCCTATGATAAAGTGCCACAAGATGTCCTATGGAAGGCTCTAGAAAAGAAAGCAAAACGTATCGCATATATTCGACTTAAAAAGGATATGTATGATAGGGTAACAACTAGTATATATACAAATGCAAGGAGGGGCAGGAAAAGATTTCCCCATTACTACAGTACTGCACCAATAATTGACTTTTAGACCTTTTAAAGTATAGTTTGAGACATACATCTGGTGATCACATCCAAGAGCCAGTGCCTCAATCCATGCTTTTTCCAATGATACAGCCCTAGTTGATGAGTTGAGAGAAGGAGTAAAATGTAAATTTAAGTTGTGGAGAGAGGATGGTGTATATATGGAATCCAAGTTCAACATGACACAAGTTAGCAAAGACTTGGAGTTGAAAGTTAGGGATCATGTCAAATCATAACAAGTTGAACAATTTAGGTATCTTGAATCTATTTTACAAAGTGATGGAGAGATTGAAATGGATCATAACATATAGGATTCAAGATGAGTCGATAAAATGGAGAAATGGTTAAGACGTAGTCCCTATCAAATTCAAAGGAAAATTTTACCAAATAATTGTAAGATGATTAATGCTTTGTGGTAGTGAATGTTGGGAAGTAAAGTATCAACAAGAATAAAAACCAAGTGTAGTAGAGATAAGAATGCTATGGTGGATAAGTGGATGAACAAATTATGATTTTTTGTTTTTCTTTGAAATGATATCAAAATCTATATTTTCTTATTATTTTACAATAATTTTTTTAATGAATGAGTTTATAATAATAAAAATTGGTGAAAAAATTATATCATTCAAATAATAAGTATTTATGTAAATTAATTATTACAAAAGATATTTGTACTTGATATATTATTTGTGATATATTATTTTAATTTTATAAGTATTTTAAATTGTTGGAGAAACTTGTGCTATATGATGCTAAATTTCACTCATTTATGCTTTTCAATTTGTGATTTTTAAAATTTCATTTTAAACTATTAGATACATGTATATATCCTTAGATACTCGTCTCCCGTGGAGATTATAAATCGATACCCGCACAACGGGGATGGAAGTGCTTTTCCCGCCCTCATGGGACCCGTTAACATTCCTGTTATATGTACTGACTCAAACTAGTTGAAACGATGTACTGGTTTTAGTGGTATGGATCGAGCAAGCTTATCCAGTTATCCTAAGCTCATGAGCTTGAAGATTTCTGGTGTTGTTTCCGTATATAGTGAGGCCTTATAGACCGAGTGTACATGCTTGTAAGTGTGGAATGTGTTGTGTCTTTGTCTATATGTCTAATGTGCAGTTTCTTTTATGTGATGAGGTATAATTAAGTGAGATTTTCTTTTGTGGGATAAACAATATATAGACGATTCCCTTCCACTGACCTCCATTTTCCCTTGCACTTTCAGCATGTAGGTGGCAAAAGGGAAAGAAGATGAAAGCAAGTGAGGGATTTGGGGTTCCTGTATGCATTATACAATTTACAAAATATTAAAATCTAATTAGTTTAAATAATACATATCTAATGCTAATGACATCGTTTCTCTTACGTCAAAATTTACTACAAAATATAATGATTGTTTATTAATTCCCAGTTTTGTTCACTATTCTTTAAGTGCAAGCATGTTTGAATTAATTTTTTTCTTTAATAGAAAAGTTTATAATTGAAGTACTGCAGAAAGAACTTTTGTTTAAAAGGTTGTTTTAATATAAAATTAAGCAAAACTAAACATGTGTTAAAGTTTTTTTTTTTCATTTACCCTACCATGCATATCAGGGTAGTGTATTTGGCTTTTCCTTTTCAAAATTTTCATAAAATAATGTTTTCTAAGATTTCAATGCATTCTGTTTTATGTAATTACAAAACTCGATCTCCCCTTTTCTTTGTGGTGAAAGAAATTCCTTTAATTGGTTCTTAATTAGAATTGGATTCTCCATTTAGTTTATAAATCAATTAAAGTAAAAACTTGATGAATAATGTTTGTTTAAGCAATTTATAAATCTTAATTGATGTGAAAGTCTACATGATCATTATAAGCCAAGACAAGGTCATCTTTCACTCTATTTTGTAGCCAACAAGAGTCACTGATAGCAAGTGCTTGGTTACTTTCAAGACTTCAATCATTCCTGAATCAACTACTCATTTGCTTTTTCCTCATCCGCGTCATTATCTCCTCCATGTGACACCAATACGCTCCCACAATCATGTGCCCCTTTCAAAATGATAACATAAATAATGCCAAAACAGGAAAAAACATAAAAGTCAAATTTTTAAGAAATGGGATTATCATTGAATGTAATACTTTAATTATATTTTGACAATAATGTTCATTTTAAAAATGTTTATATAACAGTGAGGAATTCATTTAAATTATAATGTATAGAAGGTGTATTCATTTAGATTTAGTAGCAGTGTTACTAGAAGTCAACCCAAACTTTATTCGTGTTACTGAACTAGTTTATTAAATATGCAATTCTCTTTTCTGTTCAATATACTATTGTTGTTTGTGATTCAATCATTGAGTATAGTTTATAAATAGAGATAAATTAAAGTCATAATAAAAGTAAGAGAAAACTCCCTTTTTAGTTTTTCAAATATATAAGTATAATGACTTTTATCCTTTAAAACATTTTGATATTAATTTATCTCTTAATCATAAAAAATGACATCAAAATCAATTTTTTGTAAGAGTGTCAATTGATTTGGGTTAACCCATAAGTTTGTGAGTTTTGATCCAACTCAACTCACAGTTAACGAGTTCAATTAGGTTTGTGGATTGAGTTAGGTTAAGTTTTAAGATTTTTAACCCCCTAATAATGGGTCGAATTGCGGGTTGAAAACTTTTCAACTCACACAACTCAACCTAACCCCTCCCCCTTCACACACGCACACACGTGTGTCGGTGTGTGTGTCTATATATATATATATATATATATATATATATATATATATATTCAATTTTATGAAATAACATCATTTTGATAAAGCTGAAGAAAGTAATCTATCTTTAACTTTTGAGACTTGTGTATATTTAAAACTTATTATACTTAAGACTTGTTATATTTAATTAAGATTTTTTATGCTTAAGACTATTTATGTTTAATTCTTTAGTTTATTTGAAACTTATTAAAGACTTGGTTTATTGGTTTTTATTGAAACTTGTGATAATGTGTAATAAATTTTTAATTTCGTATTAATTTCAGCATTTATTTAAATAGGTGAAAACTCTTTCTTTAATATATGTCGAACTCACGAGTCTAATTCAATTCAATCAACTCATGTGCGGGTAGGGATGGGTCAGTTTGTAGAAAAAAAAAATTTTTAACTCAACCCAATCCATTACTTTAATAAGCCAATTGGGTGTAAAAATATCCTAAATCTAACCCAAGCCAACTCACGAACACCTTCTCTGTACGGGCTACAAAACTTATGGACTAAATTGATGATATTTTTAATAACTAAGAAACTAAATTAATATTAATTTCTTTAAAAAACTAAATCGATGTCACTTTTTCTGATCAATGAATTAAATTGATGCTGAAATACTTTATATTACCAAAGTGATAGCACTTATATCTTTAAAGGTTAGTTTGATATGTGAGTAAAAATGAAAGGTAAATTTAAATATATGAGTTTTGCATATAAAATTGTATAATAAACTCATTTATAAAAATTTATCCTCTAATTTGACCCCATACTAACATACATTAAGCCATTAAGAAAAGACACTATAAGGTCTTGTTCATTATACTATATAAAAAATAAATAGTATATTATAATTAATATCATTTATATTTAGATAAAATATTAGATAATAATTTATCTAGTTAAAATAATTTTATTCAGCATTAACTGTATAAAATTATATAAAATAAAATAAGTTAATCTCTATCTATTATAGAATCAAAGTATAATAAAATTATTTTGATTGAATATTATGTTATTTAATATATTGTCTAAATATTATATAAAAATAAATAATATTATTTATATTATATTATTCATTGTTTATACAATATACTCAAATGAAGCCAAAGATTAACGAGTAAAAGAGTCATATAGAGTGAAAGACACCACATGCACACGAATAGTTCTTGGTAGGTAGAGGCCAGCTGTGGAATTTATCATTGGCAATAGCTGTTATCGATAATAGATTGACAATCAAAATGTGAAAGGTGATTGGCAGCATGCGCAAAACAAAAAGAACGAATCACTAATCAAATGTCCTAATTAAATTGAAAGTGGACATGACTTGGAAAAGTGATTTTTCTTTCTGTTTTTGTCGACATTGTGGAAATTAAACCTTTCTCATGATTCATGACTTTGTGTGCAGCTAGGGCTAGCGCCATGCCAAAAGACTGTTAGGCTGATAATTACACTCTTTAGGTTTAATTAAATTATAAACTAAAGAAAAATTAAAAACACTATATCTGTCCTCAACATAATTTTTTAGTTTGAAATGGTTGAACAATCAACTCATCATCATCATCATCATCATCATCATCATTATTATTATTATTATTATGTAGCTAAAATATATACTAATCCATTTCTTTATTAATTGATAATGTAGTCTGTTCTTTGCAATCTTCTTCATTGAAGAGAATGTTATTCCCATAAATTATGAATAAGCAAGTAAAAATTCAATGTTAATTTAGTAAGTAAAACTTATAATAAAGAAAATTTCTTCCAGACTATAAATTATTTGGTCATTCATCTTTGAATGTTGCAATTTTTTTTTTGGTCAATAAGATGTGAGCATTAGCTTTTTTTTTGGGGGGAGGGGGGGATTTGAACCTAGTTCTCCACCTCTAGTGGAGAATCAAGGTACCATCATGAGATCAAGCAACCATAGAAGGGGGAAATATTGATATCAGGGAGGAGAGAGAATCAAACAAAAAAGGCAAACAAAAAAATAGTTAACCATGCTCAATTAAATAGTATGAAATCTAGTGCTTAATCATGCCAAGTAGACAAGGCTTATCTATTACAAGAATGTGAGGATCAAAGCAAATGTAGTTTCTCCCCGGAAAAGGTTGATATATATACTTTAACCCTGGGTTCCAATGCTCTTAGAAAAGATTTGTAATCTTGAATTATCTAGAAAATTTTGCTTCAAAAAATTAAGAAATTAAGGTTCAATTAACTTGGAAGATTCAGCATCTGTGGAGAGCAAAGTGAATGGACAAATTGTTAGAATCTCGTTGAGATTCATTTCAAAATTCTCAACTTCTTTTAGCTTTATATCCAAGTAACATTACTCTAATATTTCCATTTTATTTGAAAAAATTTAATGTGAAAAGTTTACAATTCAAAAGCAACGTTAAGTGTGTGCGTACACTTGGTATATGTATAAAATTAATTCTTTTAATGGTGCAAACCATTATTATTGGTCAAGTTCTGAACTAATTGAACAAGGCCACGTTTGATATAATGATCAAGACTTAAACACTACTTTATTCCATTCCTACGTGTAGTATATTAAGATTTAGACAAGAATGGAAAGCAAAAATATAAATAACAACAAACAATATGTTAATGAAATTTTAATTTTTTTTTCTCAACATTATTACCTGCCATGACAAAATAATCTAAGTACATTGATAGTAATATCCATGATAGCAGTTGAAAAGGGTGGGAGTTGTAGTAGTAGTGATGATGGAGATGGTAGGGTAGTGGTGGTGGTAGCCTGGTAGGATAATGGAAAAATTCTTATGTATTATCAAAATATTACACTTAATCAATAAAAAATATAACATTTGTCTTAACATAGCAATTCAAGCCGTTAGATCAAATTTATAATTTTATATGATAACTATATAAAGGTTTCTGCTGCAGTAAAGTATAATTGTATTTCCTTGAATCAATAGAATTACATGGTGCAGTATATATAGACATTTACAGTTGAAAATTTGAAATTGAACTCAAATAACTAATTCTTATAATAAAGTATTCTGGTGCCTTACGTCTAGGAACCATATGAAATAAGATCAGATTTTGAATCATTCCTATTTCCTTACAATAACATTTATATGAGATCTAGATCATTGAATGTAATATTCTAATTGTACTTTAGAATTTCTCAGCGTAATGGGGGAAGTGGCAAGGCAGCAACGATGAAGTTCGAGTGGCCTGAGTAGCAAGGGTAGTAAAGGCAGTGGCAACGAGAGAATGGGGTGGAGGTGGTGGCAGCAGTGTTAATGGCAACATTGGTGCATAATAGTGATGATGGTGATGGTGGTAACTGTAGTAGGGGTTGATGATAAATTTTACCATTTGAAATAAATACGAAGGGTATAATAGCAATTGAGATAATTATTGATGAAACATAATCACAATTCCTTTCATCTTAGAGGGAATGACTGTTCCCTTAGCATATGACAACTGAATGTAGTTCCAGTCAATTATTCTCATTCTTATTTTCTATCACCCATATTTCTTCAACGAACCAAAACATAAAGTTTTTAGAATGAGTTTGCTTACCACAAATTAAAGCCTGTGAAATCAGTTAGAATAGACTGTCACAACCATATTGAAATCTCTCACAAATTACCAATTCTATATATAGGCCACTGATGTCACGTTTTAGCTACTGAATAGTTGTACTTCCAAATATATGCGGAGATTGAAAATGTTCTCTGCTTCAATGAATTTATTAGACGAAGAGGTATGCTATTTCACACGAATGATACTTTACGAAAAGTTTTACGAAAGGTTGGTGAGAGATTTTGAATGAGACAGAAATCATGGGAGGTGGAGAAAACATGGACAAGTAAATAGATATTAAATATATATAAAGTATAATTGCACGTTGAGAAGAAGATTCGTAAATATTTTGTAAAAAAATTTCGTGACATTTAGCATTACTGTTAGACGAAATTATACAAAATGACATTTATTGTATATATTTACCGAATTGGAAGATTCAAATAATACAGATATCTAAGCATATTGTAATGCAAAACCTGAGGTGGTTGAACTATGCAAGTATATCCAACACTTATTGGTTAGGTTTTTGTGTGATTTGTGTCCTATGCATGAAGCAGATAGTATCTGCTCTTGCTTGTACATAGTGATCAGTTATTTGCATAGCTGCATATTACATATATATGATTCCAAAGAGGGGTAATTTTTCATTCATATATATAGGGCTTTGTACAGGCATGCATATTATATAATTATATGATAATATGATAGAAATATATTAGTTGTATAAATAGGAGTTAGTTGTATAAATAGAACTTGAAATACTTCAATATATCATTAGAGTGATTAAAGTGATTACATGATTGTAAAAGCATAATATCTATGATCTTGTGAGTGGCTAAAGAATAAAAATTATATAGATTTAGTCATTTCTATTCATTGTGTTTATATCAATTTGTCTTTTTATTTTCTTGCAATTTAACAATGGAGGACGAATCACGTTAGGATAGAGTAGAGGAAGGTTTGAGCAACATTATCAATCGCCAAAGCTCCATTAACTCAAGGTTGATGAGAATGGAGAATGATTTCCTAGCGATGGTGGAAATGCTACGATTGATGCTGTATGGAGTCACACAGAGTCAAATGCACGGGTACCGCAACCACAATGATGCTGAATCTGACAGTCCCAAAACCATGGAACAGAAGGATTTAGCTCTTGAAGTCGAAACAGAGGATGAACATAGAATCTCCATTTGTGAAAATGGGGTCAAAGAGGAGCAAATGAAAGAGTATTCAAGAACCCCTGTTCTTGATTTTGGTATTCAAGAGATGTCTCCGATTGTGCTTAGGAATGATGTCTCAAAGCCGGTTGAAAAATCTTCAAGATTGGGAAAGACACAGAAAGACCATGTGGCTGGTGCCTATCATCAGCCCTCTTCAAGAGTGGGCTGGAATTGCATCCAGATTTGTTCTTTGTGTGATAGAAAAGGAACAATTGAAGGTAAGGCTCAAGGGTGAGAAATCTAGCCTTGATGGAGAGGTGTTTGAGGCTGTGAAGAGTATAGTGGGTTGCGATGAGGGACGACTACTGCAGAAGAGGTGTTTTGTTTCAAGGCCATTGCCGGATTTGATGGCTACAGCTAAGGGGGCAATAATCCCAAATCCAATCCGAGAAATTTGCCCTCCTGGTGTCGATAAAACCAAACCCAAGGAAGCAATTCAGCTCGAAATTTTCAATCTAACACCGTTTGAGGCAAATCCGGCCACTCCTCCTCCGCCTCCAAAACCGCCAGATTCAAGCCATCTCACAGGACCAAAAGGAGAGGCTGTGAATTCTTGTCAGTTTCAGTTGAATTTTGTGATGAAAATGGAAACAGATATGGTCGATTTCAACAATGGGTCAGAGCTACACACCCTTGAATGCAAAGATGAGTACGTTCTTGTCATTTCATTTGGGTTTTCGCAGATTCGTTGCATTAAGGTGGCAATTTGTATACTGCTATGTTTGGGACCAGATTTATGGCAGCAATTTTTGTTCATATGTATGTGGAATCTGTCTGGCAAGCAAGATAATAGACTCTGGCTTGGAATGAAACCATGGATTATAAAGCATGGGAGCTAAAGGGATCATGGTTGCAAGTTGAACTTCGGTACAGAGCAATCTTATGAATGGGAGATACTTGTTTTACGCAATTAGGAAAACTTTTATTACTCTTGGCCTTACGAAAGACACTTGTAGTACAGGGGCCACTCATTAAAGTTCCAAGTAGATGGTTTTTGTGTTGTGTGCTTGAGCAAACATTTTCAGATTGTTCCCGCGACTTGAACTTTCTATAAGAACTACAATGTCATTGTTTTTAGATCAACCTTGAGGACAAGGTTATTTTTAAAGGAGTAAATATTGATAAAAATATATTAATTGTATAAATAGGAGGTAATTGTATAATTAGGACTTGAAATATTAAAATGTATCATTAGAATGATTAGATTGATTACATGATTATAAAGGCATAAGATCTATGATCTTGTAAGTGGCTGGAAAACAAAAATTCTCTGGATTTGACCATTTCTATTCATTGTATTTGTATCATAATATATAGAAAAATATAAGATACACATCCTAAATATATAAGAAAAATTATAAAAGAAATATTAAAATATATCTGTAATAGATCAAATTAATTTATGCATATAATAAATATTAAACTAAAAATATTATATTATTACATAATTATGAAAATCGATCATTTTTATAAATAAACATGGGACAGAGAAAGTTATGTTTGTCGCACACTGAATAAGTAAAGGAAGGAAGAAAGAGTTTTTCGTTGCATTGCTTATTCCTATTAGTCTCACATTCGATAAGTTAATAGAGGAGAAGATGGGTTTTTGCTATAAATTGAGAACTCAACTATTTAAACTCAATTATCATTGCATCTTCTTATTTATACCACTTTAGACAAGTTAATAGAAGAGATGATAAGTTATGACTTTAGGCCATGTTTGGTATATCATGTGAGATAAAGTCTGATAGTATAAGGTCTAATAGTATAAGACTTGACTTAAGAGAAGAACACGAAAATGAGGACTATGATTGATTTACACATAAAATATTATATTTTTATTCAACTTAAAACTTGAAATTTTATTAGTTTATCTTGTAATCATTAGATAAAAATAAATAAACTAAATAACTTTATCTTATTAAATGTCATACCAAATATATAATAAAAATAGTCATATAATATAAATTTATATTATCAAATTTTATATTATGTACTAAATAAAATATTAAATTTGGAATATCAAAACCATTAAATATTATGAAAAAGTGAATTATTAAAAAAATTAACAGGCTAAATCGGTCAAATCGTAATTGATTCACATGATTTGACTGATTCGCGACTGGCTTACTAGTTTTCTAAAATTTGATTTTTTAGGCTTGATCAGATCTCGGTGACCGGTCCTCGGTTTTATATATGAGAGATTTTCATTACAATTTCATGCTCAAACAAAATCATATAAATGTTGCAAATGCTCGCCACATGCAAGTCAAGAATTAATTGGCTTCAGGAAACAAATGAAACATCAAACCAGGCCAAATTAAGATTTTGGATTTTGATTACAAGATTCTCAACTAAAAATATGTTCATTTTCTTGCAATATCTAGTTTTTTCATTACTAAATAAGACAAAAAGATTTTACTTTATAGGTACGCAAATAATTTAGTGGTTCATTCCCTTTTTGGTCACTTATTTTGTCTTTGCTTTGCTTTTAATTTATTACTAACTGTTTGTTTCACTTTTCTGCTTCCAACTAAAGTCTCTTCCAGCTGAAATGTTAATTAGCTGAGCTATTAAGCATTTATTATTAATCGCTTCGTCCTTTCTTTTTCTCGCTTGTTTGTTGTATTGTTCAGTTTACGAAAGATTGAAACTTCCATCCTAACTCTACTCCACTATATACTCTTACCAATTGCGCTAATGAAGCCCAAGTGACTCTAATTGTTTGTTTTCTTTTTCTCCTTTGCACTTAACTTTTTTTTTTTTCCTTGAATCTTTGTCTTTCATAAATCTAGGTCCTTACAACCATGTCAAGAGACTTTACCAATTGAACTACCCAGCACCTTTAACATTTTTACCATATGAGTGATTTATACATACTCTATATCTTATCTAATCTACAAGAGCCAAACGATTAACGTGCTAACCATCTTTCTTTTATCTGGTCTTTTCATCAGAGTTTCTTCCTATGGCATTAATTAGAATTCATTTGAATTTTGAGGTTGGTCTCAAAATAGCTGAAAGGATAATTCATAAAACTTTTGAATTCTTCTACAAATAACAACCAGGAAACAACTGCATTTCAATTAGACTACTAAATTTGCCTAATTAAATTTAGTTATAACCTAACCCATGGAGCATGTGGTAGGATTGTCAAAGAAATTTGTCCAAGCAATGGAAACCAAATCAGTGAGATCAAATCATGGACCAGCACGTCAAATAAACACTTAGCCTGGGTTGGTACATTGTATAAGTAATAAATAATATAGTATAATTAATACATTTTTATATAATATCTGGTTAAGACACTGTATAGCATAATATTCAATAAAAATAATTTTTTTTATTCTTGTTTTTATAACAGATAATAATCAAATTATTTTATCTTATACAATCTTATATAGTTAAAGTTAAATAAAATTATTTTGACCAAATAAATTACTATCTAATATCTTGTTAAACTATAGATAGTATTAATTATACTATACTATCCATCCCTAATATAGTATACCAAACAAGGCCTTAATTGATAAGGGGAGATCAAGATCAAGTAGTTACTAGTTGTTTTTGAGTGGCAAGACTTATAGGTGAGAAGTGTGGAGAGAACAAAGAAAATTAATATTGCCACACATGCTTCTATAACCCTATGCTTCTTCAAGAACCATATGAGATTATATCATCTCCCTGACTGCCACCATGCATTGACTACTACTCTTCACTCTTCTAGAATTTCAAACTTGGGAACTCCGTATTGTCTAGGAGTGGCAAAATGGATGGTTTTATGGGTTTTGGATTGGATTATAATGGATGGGTCAAAAATAAACCATTAATTCATTTAAAATCCATTAAATTTTTTTTAAAAGAATCCAATCCGTCTATGACTCATTAGGTGGATAATTATCTAATCCATTTACTAATCTATTTTAATATATGGATATCCAACCCATCCATTTAAAATCACTTTAAAAAAATTTCTCTCTCTCTCTCTCTCTCTCAATAATCTTAGTGTTTATATATACTCTCTCTCTCTCTCTCTCTCTCTCTCTCTCTCTCTCTCTCTCTCTCTCTCTCTCTCTCTCTCTCTCTCTCTCTCTCTCTCTCTCTCTCTCTCTCTCCTCTCTCTCTCTCTCTAATATATATATATATATATATATATATATATGTTACGTATCGTGTAGTAAGTTTTATATATCTTTTAGTTTTTTTAAAAAATATTCAATAATAATCTTAGTGTTTATATATATTACGTTATCTATCATGAGTTATATATTTTTTATTTTTTAAAAAGATTCATAATACTCATGGTTTATATAGTAGAGTGATAATTTGAAATATAAAAAAAATTTTATTTTTATTCTTCAACTAAAAAAATTAAAAAATTAATTAATACTAATTTTAATTATAACTAAAGTCAAATGATATACCAAACTCAAATGAAAATATATATATATTGAACTTCACTATCAGCTCATAAACTATATATTCTTTCTCATTACTAAACTTCACTTTCAATGCAAAAATTAAAAGAAAATAACTAAAAAATAATTTTAATATCAATACAACTATAAAATCATATCAAAATGTCTAAAAGCCTTTCAAACTGAAAGGTGGAATTTTTTTTCCAGCCTTGATAGCATCAAAAGTCATGATCTAAAGCAAGGGTCATGCTTTTTTGCTCTGTAACAGAGCATTTGGAGGCATATTACCCATTGAATTGAAATGGATCCAATGAACCAAAAATAAATTATAAAATTAAATATTCAATAGATATGTTTAATTCATTAAACTATTTATTAACTACCTATTAATTAAAATTAATCTATTTCAATTTATCTATTAAATTTATTATTTTAATTAAATAAATAAAATTAAAATTAAATATAAATAAATTAAATAATTAATAAATTAATAATTTATTTTGCCACTCCTTGTATTGTCCACGCAATATATGACCCTTGACCACATCAGACAAACTTCCCTGTGCTGCCTCCAAAGTACTTTAAAATTCAACGTATGTACCACAGTTACCAAATCCAAAACACCTGTCTCCGCTCCCTGTCTGTTTTTCTGTCCCTCCAGTTATATTTTGCCACCTCAGATAAAAAAAACCAGTCATTTATATTTGTATTTGTTAAAGTTTTAATGCCGTCCCAGCTTCTCTCCGCCTCCATCCGTTGCTCTCGCTGCACCGCTTCAGCCAGGATGGTTCTTGCTGCACAGCTTCGTCAAGGATGTTTTTTTGTTCGATTGGTCTTGCATCCACATCAGTCATGCTTCTATAGCATCAGTTGCTTTCCTTGCTTATATAAATAAT
Organism: Castanospermum australe; assembly: GCA_019955255.1. Classification (NCBI taxonomy): domain Eukaryota; kingdom Viridiplantae; phylum Streptophyta; class Magnoliopsida; order Fabales; family Fabaceae; genus Castanospermum; species Castanospermum australe. The sequence continues at coordinate 309,149 of NSJW01000420.1, forward strand.
GGTAAGTATGAAAGGACTGCCAAAATTTTTCAGAAAAAATCAGAAGAAAAAAAAAAAAAGAAAACAGAACATCAGAACATTAAAGAAAGAATCAAAATCAAAGAAAATAAGATTCCCAATCTAATTCATGAATCAACCTTCTCTTTTGATTCTAATGCTATTACCTTACCATCCCAATTCACTAACTAAGACGAAACTATATAATTTTGAGCAAAATTTTTATCACAATGGAAAGTATAAGAAGATGGAGGAGAAATGGATGAGAAGGGGCAAAGGAGCGAAAAGTGCGGAACCAGGGCTTGGCCCTTCAAGTCCCCTTCAACCATCGTGATGGTGTCTTGATTTCTTCTGCCACTGCCATATTTAGTTTCAACGCAAGTGATGACTATGGCCATTAGAAATTGCAAACAGTCGATGATTAATGCGAAAAGAAAAGAATCAGCACCTGCAGCGAGAGTACTGTAATCCTTGTATTTTGTGGAGAGTTGAAAACAGAGCGAAAGTACAGCGTGCAGAATGATAGAGGGAGAACAACGTTAAACTTTAGCAGATACAAGTATAAATGAGGTGTGATTTTTTATCTGAGGTGGCAAAATATAATTGAAGGGACAGGAAAAGAGACAGGAAGCGGAGACCGGTGATTTGGATCCTTCTGCCGTACATGCTGGGTTTCAATTTTTGAGAGGCCACATATATCCACATGCAGTACAATCATTATACGTTTCAACTTACAACCCTCCCCAGTCGTTAGATTAATTGAAAGGTTTAATGAGATTAATATCTAAGGATTAACATTTATTTCTATTATTAAAATAATAAAAAAATATCTTATTAAAAAAATAAAAATATAAATAATTTAACCATAACTAAAAGATTTATAACTTATTATAATAAATTCTTATATATAAAAAACTTATATTTATCTTTTTCTGATATGGTAATTTTGTATCAGGAGAAGAATCAAATCCCAATATATATACTTTCTTAGTTTAAGGCTTTGTGCTTATGTCAATCAAGGCCAGTGCTACGTTGGTGTTTAAGGGGTCAAGGCCTCCTCAATTTTTTTAAAATTTTTTATTTTGCATGTAATTTCTTTTGAAAAAATTATTTTCTTAATTTTAGTTCCCTCAACAGTGGTGTTTTTTTTCTTTGGCTCCCCAAAAAAGATAGTCTAGTTCCACCCCAATGCCAATTAAAAAGCAAATTTAATCTTGAAAAAATTTTCTTACCATCATATTTAGTTTTGAGGCCACCTTGTGGCCCAATATTCTTCATTAATATGATCATGTGGATAATGATATGATAATAATTAACTAGTATATTACTACCTGCTAGTATATTACTGCCTAATCAAGGTCCCAACTTCATAGCGTTTCTTGTGTAAAGGATGATTTCATAGTGGAACCAAAGAGGAATGTTAGACATTGGAAAAATGGTTATGGTGATCGAGATGTCCATCAATTCCAACTAACGGTAGACATCCCTTCCTTTAGTGAGTTTTTAAGTATTAAAGAATTTTTGGATTGGATTGTAGAGGAAAATCGATTCTTTGAATATATAGAGATCCTGGAGGATAAGAGGGTGAGGCTTGTTGCACTCAATATAGTGGGAACGGTCATAATCCAGAAAGCAACATGAAGGAAAAGTCCCTGCTAGAACTTAGTTCAGAATAAAGCAGTTATTGTAGGATGAGTTTCTTCCTCTTGAATATGAACAGATTTTATTCTAGCAACATCAAAGATGTCATCAGAGGTAGAAATATGTACATGAATATATAGAGCGGACATTGTCTGAGGTACGAAAGGCACAAAATATTGCTTAGAAGGCTGAACTGAGGTTGCAGCAAAAGAACATACCTGATTATTCCTTCAAGAATTATAATAAGGATAATTATAAAGCATCTAGTAAAGTTTAAGATACCCCGCAGATGTTGACCATTATAAAGAGTCAAAGGAAAAACATGTTTTGAATGTGAAGCACGAGGCGCTAACGGCTGAAGGACAGTAGGAAGTACAACTTCCAGAAGTAGTTAAGCCACTACTGCCAGAATTAAATGAGCTAATGCTAAAAGATTTGTCTGATGATTTGCGTACCATAAGAGACAACAAGCGTCATATTGATTTTATACCAAGCGCAAGTCTGTCAAAATTGCCTCATTACAAGTCCAGTCCAAAGGAGAATGAAACTCTGAAGAAGATTAATTATGATACTTATAAGATACTATGGGAATTTTCAAAACATTTAATATGGCAGATATTTACCTATATTATTCTTTTGATATTCTAGTAAACTCGAAGACGAGTTTTTTTCAAGTAGAGGAGAATGAAGCGGAATGTCTAGCCGAAGAATTTCTAAAGCATCGTCATGGTATAGGATAATTGATATTAATTTTAATTGTAATAATTTAAGAATTTATATTTAGACATTATTTAGATAACTTAGGAATTTAATAATAATTAGGGATATCGAGATCATTCGTTATCTTTAGGATTTTATCTTTCCTTATGGTTAAAAATTTTATATTTAATTAGTTATTTATTGTTTTAGGATTTCTTATTTGATTATGATTTGATTAGGATTTGATTAGAATTACTATTCTTGTATTATAAATACCCTTAGGTGCCTTTGTTATGAGAAAAGAATAAAGTTTTTCAAAATTTATCAATAAAATTACCTACTTTTCTCTCAAGCATGAATTTACTTATTTATTTTGAAGCATGAAATAAGGCTAGCACTCGACTAAGCCTTCAAGATAAACAAGTAAATTCATGCTTAAGAAAAAAATATGTAATTTTATTAATAAATTTCAAAAAACTTTATTCTTTTTCATAACAAAGGTACCTAAAGATATTTATAATATAAGAATAGTAATCCTAATCAAAATATGAAATCCTAATCAAATCATAATTCAATAAGAAATCCTAAAAATATAAATAACTAATTAAACATAAAATTCCTAAATATAAGAAAAGATAAAATCTTAAAGATAACAAATGATTTCGATATCTTTAATTATCATAAAATTTTTAAATTATTTAAATAATATTTAAATATAAATTCCTAAATTATTACAATTAAAATTAATATCAATTATCCTATACCATGATGATGCTTTAGAAATTCTTCGGCTAGACATCCCACATCAGGTGCATTGGTTGTGTCACCCAATGTAAGTTGGAGAATGGATGTTAATCATTCTTAACTTAGACTAGATCATGTATAGTGATCCAGGGCTGAGAGCCTTTGTAATTTGTGTGTATATTAGCTAGTTGATGTTGTGAAGAAATTGCAAGCAACCAAATCAAACCAATCTTTTGACAGATGATATGGCAATGATGTGCTTTGTTTGTTCATGAAATATAGGATTGGCAACTATATGAAGAGCTGATTGATTATCACAATATAAGAGAGCAGGTTGCTGGAAAGGAACATGTAGATCCTATAACAAGTATGTCAACCATTGGAATTCGCAAGTAGCAATTGCTAAAACACAATATTCAGCCTCAGAGGAGCATCAAGAAACAATGTTATGTCACTTAGATTTCCATGAAACCAAGAATGAACCAAAATAGATGTAAAATCCAGTAATCGATCTTCTAGAATCCAAACAATTGACCCTATCAAAATCACTGAATCCTGTGAGCTGAAAATCAAATTGTGTGGGGAAGAATAAGCCTTGACTTGGTGAAGCTTTGATGTAGCGCAAAACACGAGTGGCTGCTTGGTAATGTGAAGTCATAGGATTAGCCATGAATTAGGTTGATTGCTATACTACAAAGGAGATATCAAGGCGTGTTGTGGTAAGGTAGAAAAGACGCACTATCAACTTATGATAGGAAGAAGCATCAAGGTAAGGTGTCCTTGAATTCCAATGCAATTTAGTAACATTGTCCATGGGAGTTTTCACTGGCTTGGAAGCCAAGAAACCCGTGCCTAAAAGACTTTCCAATGCTTATTTACGTTGACAAACAAAAGTTCCATGTCGCAATTTTTTAAGAAATTGTTCATTTAGTCCTTCTAGAAAACTAAGTATCTGATCCTACTTCCTATAGGTCTTTACCTTCACCAAAGCATTACAAGAGCATGTCAAAGAGCAAGTGCATGAAGATATGGGCCTAAAATGATCAACTTCATCCCAGAGAATTAATATTTAGTAAAGTGAAATACCTGGTAAGTGGTAACGAACAATTCACCTTGTTTAAAAGCATATATTTCTTTTTAAAGATCCAAGATCCTAAACATGTCTCCTCGAGAGAAACGATCCTTCAAATCATTCCAAGCTTCGGATGCTTTATCAAACCACAAGATATTGTGAGTGATTAAGGGTGAAACTGAATGGGCAATCCAAGAAAGAATCATCGTATTGCAACACTCCCAAGCTGGAAAAATTGGATCACTGCTTGCAGGCATCGAAATTGTTCCATCAACATACTGCATTTTGTTTTTCGATTGTAGAGCCATCTTCAACCCTCTGAACCACGAATGATAATTTGGTCCTACAAGAATTGGCGAAACTAGCACCAATGTTGGGTATTCATTCGGATGGAGAAAATACGAATCACTAGGATTCTATGACTGATGCATAGTTGGATTCTTAGAAGTAGATTGTGAATTGCTGGCCAACGAAGTTGAGAGGAAGTGTGTGCGGGCGCAGTAGAGCAGCCAGAGCTCTAATTGGAGCTTTGATACCATATCAGAGATTGATTTGTGGAAAGTGAGAACTAAATTGTATTGAGTTGAACCGTCAGAAGGTATTTACACGAGAAAATAACAAAGCTATCAGAAACTAACTAAACAAACTACAAAGAAATTAACTATTCTGTAAACTAAATATCTAGAATGACCATGTGGTCCTCCGATAAATAGCAGTCAATGTGATGACACACAAGAGCGGTATGGGCAAGAACCTGCTTCCAGATAATGATTTGCTGATTTTTTATTTTTTTTTGTATTTGCCCCAGAAATTGATTATCACTGAAACAGAAGTGTTGAAGGGGAGGCAAAATGTAGTTTCCTTGATGTTTCAGATTCATGAATTGGCTTTCAATCCTCTTCAGGAATACTGGGTGAAGCTGAAGGGATGCTCATGGTGAGATCAGGGTTTAAATCTGGCAGGCCACATGACTCATCCTCCAAGCCACTTGCAGCATCTGTGACTTGATCATAATTACCAACATGGGGTTTGGTGAAATAGTTCTTGGAATTCTCTTTCATGCCAGATGATTTTGAACTACCAGACGTATGAGTACTTTGAATGGGAGGGATTTTGTGGCTTATTCGATGATTGTTTGGATCAATACCCATGCTAGTGAGCTTTCTTCTTATATGCGAGTTCCAATAGTTCTTCACTTCGTTATCTGTCCGTCCCGGCAACCTTCCAGCTATTAGTGACCACCTAAAGGAAACGATGTTAACAATTAATTGAGAAATTTTCATTTATATTTAGAAGCCCTATTTATACAATTAATCAATGAATTATGCAAGGAAGATATTTTGGTAGTCAAATTCATATGTATTAATGATGACTAAAGACAGCAAGATCCACTTTCGGCAAAAGCATATATGAAAGAAAGCTATCAAAATTCCTTTACTTTCGGCTACTTTTTAAAAAGAGAACATCACGAAGACTGACAACATTTAAACTGTCAAGATTCCTTTACTTTCGACTACTTTTTAAAAAGAAAAGACCGACAATATTTATTAGATTCTTTTTTTTTTGGTCAAAAGATACAATTATTATGTATGTATGAATTATTAAAGTTATCTTTTTTGATGCTCAAGACCGGTATATAAGAAGCCTCTTAGAAAAGAGGGATCATCGAAAGTTTTCTTTCTTTATATATATATATATATAAAATACGTACATGTATATATATATTACATACATATATATATATATATATGTATTATATATATATACATACATACATATATGTATGTATATAATATATATGTATGTATATATATATATTATATGTATGTATAGGTACATGTATATGTCAAGATCACATAAAAAGTAGAGGGTTCACGTTATACTCATAAATTTGCACCTGTTGCCTAGCAGTGCATGAAGCCTGATGATGAGATCTTCTTCGTCTTCAGCAAAGTTGCCCCTTTGAATGTGTGGCCGTAAATAGTTTATCCATCTCAGCCTACAACTTTTACCACAGCGAAGTAAGCCTGATCAACATGAATCCAAAAATGTGTCTGTCACTTATTTTTCCATGAAGTTAAAACCTTAATCATTTCAATCAAAACAAGAGAAGTTAAAAATTGAAAATAGCAGAGGAGATTTTTATTTTATTCATTTAAAATGAATTGTTGTATGCTCTCATATTTACCTACAACCTCTCAAAATAGTAATTACTCTAAACATGGGAATTTCTTGAAAACCTCCGGGTTGCAAACCCGTTCTATAAATAAAACAATCCACAAATCTTTTAGTGCTAAGGTACTAGCACGCGGAAAAGAAAGAGAACACAGTATAATATATACAGAAGGCGAAGCACTACCCCTGTCTTTCTTTTTAATCTATGTATCTTCCTATCTTAAATTATTGTATACGTGTGTGTGTGTTTGCATGCATTAATTTACTAACGAAGATTGCAAGGTTTTCATACCTGCAGCTTGAGGGAGAGTTCGCCAACAACCCTCACCATGTTTCTTGATATAATCCGTGAGTTTCTCGTCTTCTTGTTTGGACCAAGCTCCTTTGTTCATGTCTAGCTTATCACAGCATGGCCTCCTCATTGTTTTCTCGGTTTTCAATCTTCGAGAGCGAGAGAGAGAGAGTGAGAGAGATTTGAAGGAACCCCAAGAGCGCAATGGAGAATGATAGGATCATTGGAGGCACTATATATTAAGGTTGGCTTTGTGGATAAGAGAGAAAGAGGTTGACTTGGACCGGTGGTTTTGCCCAAGCGTGACTCAGGCGCAGAGCACACCTTCTACAGAGAGAGAGCAATGGCAGATAATGTTCGGGAAAGTTGTTGTGTGTGTGCGCGCGCGTGCGCTCTGTTGGTTATCTATTGGTTAAGTATTAGTCATTATCCTTCTCTCTCACTTCTTACCATACTATAATTTTTCTATTTAACAATGTTATTTGGACGCTATTTTTTTTAATACCATTCTTACACTATTTTTATTTTTAGATAATAAAATAAGAAAAACACACATTCTAATACATTTTCTTTTTATTTTTTTTTCAAACTAGAAGGTGTAAAAGGATGGTGTAAAAAAAAGGTGTGAGAAACATTTTTCTTTCCCATTTTGCCAAATGGAGAGTATGACATATACACGGTTGTCTGTAGTGTGGTTGGCTGTGAGGTTGGTAGTTTTTTTTCTTTTTCTTTCTTACTTGAGTATCTCCACATTTTTTTAAGTGCAAGACTAATTTCGTTCGGGCACTAAAGTAGTTTCTCCTAATAGTGTATTTTCATGGAATTTGAACACTTGATATTTCATAAGCATTATCTCAACCGCATAACTCAAACTTGTGTTACGACAAGTTGACACGTCTAAATTTGATCTATCTTAGATTTTGTTCAGTACGATGTATAGAACAAGGTTCCAATGCTAGAAAGAGTGAAAATTTTATTTATTTTTGGCAAAAAAGCAGAAAAGAGAGAAGAGCAAAGTGGCGGTGCGTCACATGCATGTTCCAATGTTGGCTGTTAGTTTTCTATAGCTTCATTATTTATGGTTCTTCTCCTGAAAATTGAAGACCATACTACGGAGTACTAGCTAGTGCAATTTGTGACCGGTGCGAAACAGGATTAAAAAGGTAGGTGTTGTTTTGACTAGGGTTTTTCTTTTGTTCTTTTATGCCAACAGAGTAAATTTGATTCAGGAGCCCCTTCTTTTTTTAGGTCATAAATTTAGGAGTCCCTTCTCACGAGGTTTTTGGACGCTCTTTTCCAGCTGACAGCAAATGGTTCACAACTTTTGACCAGTTAGTACACATGAAAATTGATAATCACGTTGTCATACAGCAACACGAAAATATATTTAAAAATGGAGTTTGTAGAGTAGACGTTTATTGCGTGCAAATTAAAAAGTGATAAAATGAGAAGTAGAAGGAGAAACAAATATGTGAGAGATAATAAACCATTTGATATACTGTATAAAATATTGATAATATTTGGTTAAGATTGATAAGAGACAAAATCCAAATCCCTTAAACGATAATAATTGTGAGCTTAATATGGAAAGGAATCTTGTAGCATATAATGCTGATTATGAAATTGATATGCAACGAAAGCCTACAACAAATAAGGAAACAAATTCCTTAAATTGTGTCAAGAGTCAAGGGTCAATAACATGAGAATATGTTTAAACATGTGCTTCTATTATTAAGGAATTCATTTAAATTCTTTCCATGTAATTAGCATCAGCTACTGTATATAATCTTGACAGATCAATACGAAAAGTAACACTTCCCTCAATTTCTTTATGGTACCAGAGTTGAAAAACCTGCAAGCCAAAAACACAATGTCTTCAAACAACACCACCTCATCTCTCCCACAAACAGAACCAAAACTAAACATCTAAGCCTTTCACCAATGCTCAAGTTTAATCTCCATAAAACTAAACACAAACAACTTCCTATTGTGGCATAATCAAATCACACCCTTAGTTCGAAGTCTTGGCATTTTTCACCACCTCACAAGTGGAGAAAAACCAGCAGAGGAAGTTAAGGGTGATGCAAGGGAAAGTAGTCCAAATCCAAACTATCAAAGATGAACTGGCAACGATGAACTCCTGATTTCATGGCTTCTTGGAACCATGAAGGAAGAAGTGCTGACATGATAAATAGTGACACTGCATATGAGATTTGGACCTCCATTGAAGAACAGCTACTGCCTGCCACAGTAGAGAAAGCACAGAGCTTGAAAAACATGCTGATGACCATTAAGAAGGGGATCGTGGTCACTTGAAGAATACCTAAGGGAATTCAAATCAATTTGTGACAATTTGGCTGCAATAAAAGAACCAGTTTCTGACCAAGACAAAGTATTTCAGTTCGCTTTTGGCCTTGGACAAGGTATGAGACTTTTCGTGTTGCTATGCTTACTAAACCACCTTACCCTTCCTTTAGTCAGTTTCTATTAGCACTCCAAGGACATGAGCAAATACAAAATGCTCGAAAGGAAGAAGAGAAGAACTTCATAGAACACGCACAAGCAGTCTTTGGCTAGCGAAGTCAAGGTCGAGGTCGAAACGGACGTGGTGGAAAAGACCACTTCAACTCTCGAGGAAGAGGTTTCACACCTGCAGGTCGATATAATGGCCAAGGTGGACAGCAAAACAATGAAAATTCATCAAAGCAGAACAATTTCTCAAAGGGAGAGAAACAACACCAAAATGCTTAGACCAACGAAGGTAAAGTTCCTTGTCAAATTTGTAAAAGATTGAATCATGGGGCTATTGATTGCAGGTACAGGTATGATTACTCTTATTAGTCAGAAGACTTTCCACAAACCTTTGCTGCTCTCACCTTTAATGACACAAAGGACCAGTCTTTCATTGTGGATTCTGGAGCCACATCCCACACGATTTATGATGTAGGTAATTTGTCCTACACTAAGCCTTATCATGGAAATGATGTAATATATGTGGGTGATGGAAATAGCATACCAATAACACATACTGGTGATGCAAATATTATCACAAGTACTGGGGAATTAAAATTGAAAGATGTTCTTGTAGTGCCTAACTTGAAGAAGAATTTGTTGTCTGTTGGAAAATTTACCTCTGATAACCATTGCACTTTTGAATTCACTTCTTTTGGTTTTGTTATTAAGGATCAAAATCAAAGGATGATAGCGATGGGGCATAAGAAAGGACAACTATATACACTAAAAGGAGGCTATCAAGAGGCTCTAAGTGCAATAAGAGGAGGAGGTTCTCCTTCTACTATTTGGCATCAACGGTTTGGACACCTAAACTCAAAAATCCTATCTTTGTTAAAAGACAAGATCAACATCACACATTAGGTATCAAAACCCGTTGTTTGTGTTAGTTATCAAATGGGAAAAAGCTGTAAATTGCCATTTAAAAATTCTAATAAAATTTCAAAATTTCCTCTTAACAAAATACGTTGTGATCTTTGGGGGCTTGCATCTTTAGCTTCTAATCAAAATTTTCGATACTATGCAATTTTTATAGATGATTATTCTCGATTTACATAGATCTATTCTTTAAGGAAAAAGTCAGGCTTTTTGGATTGCTTCCTAAAATTTCAGAAGTTGGTGGAAAATCAACTTGACAGGAAAATCAAGATTTTCCAGTGTGATGGAGGAGGAGAATTTAGTTCCAACAATTTTTTAAATCATCTTCATGCTAGTAGTATTGAACTTCATGTTTCATGTCCAGGGACACCTGAACAAAACGGCACAACAAAAAGGAAGCATCGCCATATTGTTGAGACGGGGCTAACCATGATGTTTCATGCCAATATTCCTTTATCTTTATGGATTGAAGTTTTTCTTACTACTGTTTATCTAATAAATATGTTGCCATTATCTACATTAGACTATGAAAGTCCATACTTTAAGCTTTTTAAACGACGTCCACAATACAGTAGCTTGCGGGTGATTAGATGTCAATGTTTTCCTTCATTATGGCATCAAGGGGGCAACAAATTTTCTGCAAAAGTTTATCCTTGTGTTTTTGTAGGATACAGTCCAATCCACAAGGGATACAGGTGCTTGGATCCAAGGACAAAACATTTATATATCTATCGTCATGTTGTTTTTGATGAAACAACCTTCCGTTTCAAGCCATCAAGTGAAGGTCCCTCCTCTCCAAATTTGGAACTTACTGAGTTTCCTAGTCCTGATGAATGGTTAGGACCCAGTTTCTACACAAAGGAGTCAACTCATTCAAATCAGTTAGTGGATTCCACTAAGGCGGTCATTGCAGAACAGTTGACTCATTCAAACCAGTCAATTGATTTAACTAATCAGACAACTCAAAATGTTGTTGATCAATTCTTATTTTGTGACTAACATTGTTTTGAAGGACCTTGTGCACATCCCATTCAAAATCAAGAGGAAAATGCTTACCCTCTAGCTAAACAACAAGTACAAGATACTTTGCCCGAGCACCAGCCACCATTAGAAGAAGCAATGATGAAACAACCTTCAACTGCAAGCACTTCTGAAGTAGCATCCTCACAGCCAAATAGATTACATAGGCCTCCTTCTTATCTCAGTGATTATGTTGCTCTTGCTATAAAATTACCATGACAATATTTTGAACTAAAAACACTACGAAGTGCCTTAAAGGATCTCATTGGGTCAATGCAATAGAAGAAGAAATACATGCTCTACATTCAAATCAAGCATGGGAGCTTGTCCCACGACCTGCCAATGCCAATGTCATTGGATCAAAATGGGTTTATCGTATCAAATTCAAAGAAAATGGCTCCATTGAATGTTTTAAGGCCCGGTTAGTTGCTAAGGGCTTCACTCAAATTTCTGGGATTGACTTTGAAGAAACATTTAGTCCTGTGGTCAAACAAACTACTATTTGCCTTGTTATTGCTCTTTGTCTCTCTCTCTCTCTCTCTCTCTCTCTCTCTTCCTCTCTCTCTCTCTCTCTAAATTGGAGTTTAAGATAACTTGATGTGAAAAATGCATTCCTATATGGCTACTTAAAGGAAACTATTTACATGGAGCAACTCCTGGGGTTTGTGAATCCTGACACACCTAACCATGTTTGCTTATTGAAAAAATCTCTTTATAGACTTAAACAAGCTCCCCGGGCATGGTCTAATTGTCTATCCACATTTTTACTTCATCTTGGTTTCCTTTACAGCACGGCAAATTCCTCATTATTTATTTTTAAAACAAGCACAATGACTACATTACTTTTAATTTATGTTGATGATATCTTAGTTGCAAGCAACAATGATCTCTTCATTGCAACTCTTCTACAGCAACTTAGTCATGAATTTGCCATCAAAGACCTTGGTCCATTGCATTACTTCTTGGGGTAGAGTTAATTCGCTTAAATGGTGGTCTTTTCCTAACTCAACAGAAGTACACAAATGATCTACTATACAAACAAAAATATGGACAAGCAATACTATTGCCACACCACAAGTCCTCAAAGAAAAGCCCACTTTTTCTAATGATACTGCTATTGATGCTACTGAGTTTCGCAGGATTGTAGGTGCCCTTCAATAATTGACTTTCAACTGTCCAAACATCACTCATGCTGTCAATCGTGCTTGTCAGCACTTTAGCAACCCCAACTATGACAGATTTGAAGGCCGTTAAAAGCATATTGCAGTATCTTAAAGGCACACAAAATTGGAGGCTTTGTTATCTCTCCAACATATCACTTTCCTTGTACGATTTTAGTGATGCTAATTAGGCTGGTTGCCCAGTCACTAGACGAAGTACTACAGGTTATTGTATTTTTATTGGTGCCAATTGCATCACTTGTTTCTCCAAGAAGCAACCCACTGTTGCCAGGTCAAGCACTAAAGCAGAGTATCATTCCATGGCTCACACTATTGCAGAATTAACATGGATTACTTACCTCTTTCGAGACATTGGTGTTTCTCTCCCTCGAGCCCCACAATTGTTTTGTGATAACTTTAGTGCTCTCCATATCACAATTAACCCAACGTTTCATGCTCGCACCAAACATCTCTAGCTTGACTATCACTTTGTTAGAGAAAAAGTAGCTATGGGAGCTCTTGTTACTCGGTATATTCCCACAACAAACCAGCTAGCAGATGTCTTCACCAAACCACTACCTAAGGATGTATTTCTCACACTTTGAAACAAATTGGGGGGTGTATTCACATCCACCTGCCAACTTGAGGGGGCATGATAAGGGACAAAATCCAAATCCCTTAAACGATGCTGATTGTGAGCTTAATATGGAAAGGAATACTGCAGCAAATAACGCTGATTATGAAATTGATATGCAATGGAAGATTACAACAAATAAGGAAACAAATTCCTTAAATTGTGCCAAGAGTTAAGGGTCAATAACATGAGAAAATGTTTAAACATGTGCAAGTATTGTTAAGAAATTCATTTAAATTCTTTCCAGGTATTCATTTAAATTCTTTCCATGTAATTAGCATCAGTTGCTGTATATAATCTTGAGAGATCAACATAAAAAGTAATGCTTCCCTCAATTTCTTTAAAGATAACTTTATTTAGCCTTAAACCTATAATAAATATAGATTAAATTATATTATCTTATTCAATCTTCTACAATTAAAGCCGGATAAAATTATTTTAACTGGATAAATTGTTATTTAGAATCTTGTCCAAATGTAGATATTATTAATTATACTATACTATTCATTCCTTATTCGGTGTACCAAACAAGAACGTTAGATGTAGTTATATAAATATTTTAAAATTAATCAATTACACTTAAAAAGAAAGGTATGTTTGATATGTTAGAAAAATGATTCTTTTCATGTCTCTATTCCATGAAACAAATATTACATATTGCTCCGAAAAGTTTTTATAAAATGGTCACTTTATTCTCAGCATTGATTCCATGTAAGTAGAAATTTAATCATCATTTCTCCGTTGAGCTCATACCTCTTAACAAAAAGAAAAATAACAAATAGACATATAAAGAGAGAAGTAATTGTACCTATGAGTCTTAACTCACTTGGTTGAGCATTATTTCTTCATGGAACTGTCCCAAACTCAAAATGGATGGAATTGAGCAACACTTTCTTAATTAAACTTTTTGTTGGGTAAGTAAATATTTAACGTGGTTCAGTCCATAAAAGGTAACAACTTATAGTAATGATAAAAATATTTTATTTTATTAAAACTTTTGCACAAATAGAGCTGTTAGGTGCAGGATCACTTATCATAAAAACTTTGATATCATATCAAAAATTAACTATCCAAAAGCTTAGGATATATTTCGTTTCACATTTGATAAGCCTAAACGTGTGTTCAATCCAATTGAATGGGCTTTTGCTCTATACATGTTGTTTGGTTTGCATCATGTTAGAATTTGGCAAACACAGGTCGGCATTAAAACTGGAGTTTGGGCAAAAGCAAATCCTACAAACTTCGGCGTTTAATGTTCACGTTGAGTGTCCTAGCAATAGGTGATCTTTCTACTTTGCCCTTGAACTTCAGCTTGTGGTCTTCCTCAAGACTGCTCCATATTTCACTGCAATTTCATGTGGTTGGGTGGTTTTTACGAGCAATTATGGTTCGTGGTTGGTGTTGCATTTGATTACTTTGGCGCCTCCTTCTTTTTTTATTTTGGTTCCATCTTGATATTGAAGAAGTAGGAGGAGAGGTTAAAAAAAAAAAAGAATGAAAATGAGAGAGAAACTCGTAACCAGGTATGAGGGAATGGGAATGGAATGGTGGGAAGGAAAAAAATTAAATGGGAATGAGAGATTTTTTATGCTTTGGCCATAAAGATTTTATATATTTTATTCCATTATATTTATTTTCTTTCCATCATATTAAATGTACACTAAGAGAGACAAGGAGAAGCAATGGAGAGAGAGGGGGAAGAAATAAAACCACTATGCGAAGGATATGAATCCATCTAAGCACGACTTGATTTTTTTTTTTTATATACTCCCACAATATATTCTTTTTTGTGATCAGCCACGAAGGACCATTCATTTTTTTTATTTCTTTTTTGAAAATTTTTCACCCATTCATTGATGTTTGATGATATGTATCTCCCATGTAAATTTTTTCCATGTAAATTTTTGCCATGCTTCTACACTTTTTGTCACGGTCAAATAAGATATTTTACAACTTGATTAATATTTTTTTAAATTATTATTATTTTTTTAATGAGACTAATTTTATTTTATGCATTTTATCATTTTATTATTTTTAATTTAATAACAACACCAAAATTCATACTTTTTTTAATAATTATATATTTAAAAATAATTTTAATTAATACTTAGCAAACAATTCAAAAAATATTTCAAACTCTTTTTGATAATTATATATTTCAAAATAATTTTGATAAATAATATTCAAATAATATCAATGCTACTTAAATTACTTTTTAAATTAAAATTTTTAAATAAAAATTACGGTCATACAAAGTAACTTTTGAACAAAATCAAATTTATAAAAATAAATTAATTTAAAATTAAATTTATAAATTTTATTTCAAACACACACTAACTGTAGCACTTAAGTGGTTATCTTTAAGAGGGTTAATTACGTCACATTTCCTTCCCTTCTCCCTTGCCTAGCTCGAGATTCTTACAAGTAAAAAGGAAGAAAAAAAAGGATGATAGCGATGTTGTTAATAAGTAACTACTCATTAACGCCTTTGTGTTGTCGAGTCTCTTTTCATGTAATTATCCATCTTCAATCTATTGTTTTCTTTTTAAATTGTGTACCAACCATACATCGGTCGTTGAGGTGGAAAAATTATTAGTTATATAGGTGAGTATTATATTTCATGGTCCAAATTTTTTTAAATTTTATTAAAATAATATTATAAAATTTAATTCAATAACATATTTTCTTATATTATACCATGTGTCATGTTTTTTTCTTATTTAGTGCAGTATTCTTACAATATAAAAACATTTCTCGTTGATCAGGCTCTTTTCCTTCTAGCTCTCCTTTCATATTGTCGTCTAGGGGCTGTTATCTTCTTTTTGGTTATTATCCCAATTTTCTTTTTATGTTTAAGTTTTGTAGGTGGTTTTTTTCTTTAGATTTAAATATAATTGGTAAAAGCTTATGAGTTTCTTTTTTCTTATCTTCTGTTGGGATTACAACCAAGGAATAATATCAGAGCTAGCAAAAACATCTTACATATATTCTCTAACATAATTTATTTCATTTCATTAATTATGATGTCGAACATATATATATATATATATAAAAGTAGGTGAATCTATTAATAGGAATTGATTCATTTGATTCTTTATTCATGCTTTATCATGATTTGAATTTGATTCTAAAGTTAACTTTATTTTGTAAACTCTCGATAAATCTGAGAGCATGCCAAAAAAAAAAAAGCAATACAAGATATCTAGCAAAGTGAGACTCAAAATCATTTTTTTTCTTTCAATGTCCTTAATTTTGCCTCTTCAATAAAATATTATCAATGAAGGAAAAAAAAAACTATTGTTAATTAAAAAAAACTAGTGTCAGCACCAGATGAATTTGGATAGGAAGATTGAATCAGATTAAAGCCAAATCCCCACATAGTATCACACCTAACCAAGTTTTGCTTTGCTTGGACTACGCGATGATCACGTGCTTCACGTGCATGCGATGATCACGTGCTTCGTGTGCATTTATACCAAGCTAGGACAATAGAGAGAAGGACGGGTGGGAACTCATATTCTCCAATTTTCTATATTTTTTATAATAATTTTCAGAGAAAGTGGGGGTAAAACATCAACAGAAAGCTTGAAGATTTGGTCATTCACTAATTATAATATGATCACAACATATTTAAATTGCTATTCATATATAAATATAATTCACCTATAAATCTGGGTATGGGATTTTACTATAATGAGAGACTTTAAAGTTTTACCTAATAATATTGCTTTTTGTTCACCAGTTTAAATAAATTTCTTTTTAATTAGCGTTTAAAAACATTAACTCAAGTCATATCAAGTCTTTTTTTTCAAAAAACTGCTTATCTTTGATTTAGATTTCACTAAAATTATTTTGCCTCCATTTTAAATCAGCCTCCTCCACATCATAAACTTGCTTCGTAATAAACAAAAAATTTAGGTGAAACTTAATAATTTTAAAAGAATTTATAATGAAAGACAAAAATAGACAAGAGGTTTCTTTTATTTTTCAATTTTGAAAACCGAGTGTGTACTACATTATTAAATTCTGCCATACAATTGAGAGAAATATAATGACACGCTGGATATAGAATTCACCAAAATCCATTGTTAATGGAACAATGAATAAACATCCTTTTTCTTTTCAGAGTTTTTTTGTTTAAAACTTCAGGAAGAAAAAGAGGTTACCCATTTCAAGATTTAAGACATGCTACAAAGTCTCAGCGAAAGCATGTAATAGTACTTATACATTATTTATCAATAAAGAATTTTAACAAAAATTAAATTTAAAACTTTTAAAAATAAAAAACTCAATCTTATCAATTGAATTAATTTGTTTTTATCTTGTTAAAGCTAACTACAGAATAAGACCGAAAATGGGGCACGAAGTAGTAAAGGTTAGAAGTTCATACAAGAGGGAATAATGGGATTTGGCAATGTGATGAGTCAGAATCTCTAAGCTTTGAGGTGTAGTGGCATATATTGATATTGTACTTGCTGAATTGGACTCCTCCAGCTGGGGCAGTGCTACCTTATACATAAGGGGCAGCGCCCCCCTAACTTTTAAAATTTTAAAAATCATTTTTAAAATTTATTTTTTTATAAATAATTTAGAACTTGTCACAACTTTTATTTTATCGCCCCCCAAATTTTGCATTCTAGTCTCTCCCCTGACTGGAGCTTTGGCGGTGCTTACATGAAAAATAGTTTCATGCGTAGATTCGTCTGCCCTTAGGTGGTTATTTTCGAGAAATCTGAATAGATTCTGTCGAGTCGTTATATATGCATGGAATCCTCGTACATGCTTATAAGCATGAGAGTGATCTAAGGAAACTTTGAAAGGATATGTTTAAATTGGAGGAGAATAAAAGATAAAAGAAAAAAAGAGAAAATTTATTTTAAAATTTTAAATTTAAAATAAATATGTTCTTATGATGCACAGATATGGATACTAATATTGGATAGAATACTAATATGACATGAAAATCAGACATTTTTAAAAAAAAAATTAAGATACGGGTATAACAAGATACAATATTATGTATATATATATATATATATATAACAAAAAAATATAAAATTATCATATATAAAAAATAATAGTTGAATTATTCCATAATTGAAGGGAAAAAGTAGAAAAATAATTTAAGCATTAGTGATTGCAAATATAATAAAATACTAAAATTTATCAAATTCTTTTAATATCTTACACGCATTAGCATAAAAATTCAAAAATAAAAATTATAAAAAAATTATAGAATGAAAGTTATTAGCATGTGATAGTGTGTGAGAAGTATCCAATATGATATTTGATACGAGTAAGTATCTAAAATATTAGTGCTTCCTGAGCCTCTCTCTTATTTCCTTTCTTTTTTTTAATTATCCTTAATTCAAACATAATGTAAAAGATTATTGAATGTTGGGGGAAGGGTAGCAGAAGTTGTGACACATGGTAAACTATAAAATAGTGGAGTTGGGTGGGTCGACATATGTAGCACACTCGATGCATGGTCTAAAGCAGCCACATTCCCTTGGAACATTTTTCCTGAATTCACATGAATAAGTGAGCCCTGACTTTATATTTCATGTTGCTACGGGTTTTGCAACTAGCATCCTTTATCCATCTTTGGGTAAGTTCTTGTTCCTTGTCTTCCTTTGGATTGTTGCCCTTCCTCTCTTTCTCTGAGCAACCTTTGAGTTTGTCTTTGCCATTAATTGGAGAATTTTGGACTTCCTGGCTTAATGGAATCAATTGTTACTTTTCTCAGTTCCGCCGATTGTTTACTTCCATGTGACAATTCTTCGTTTTTTTCTTAAACAAGAAAGTAGTATGAGACTAACAAAGACAAGGAAAAAACTAAGCTACAATACAGATAGAATTCCTTTTTTGGCTGTGAAAAAGTACAGATAGAATTCAATCGTGAAAAGTAATCCCCAAGAAAGGATGTTTTGTTTGTTTGTTTGTTTGTTTTTTTTTCAGTTTCAAATGATATATTTTTATTAATAATTACAAAAATACCATTTATTTTTCATTCTCTTTTCTGTTTTCAAAGTTTTGTAAAAGAAATAGTAAAAACAAAAAAAATCTATTTTCATTATTTTCTTCATAAAATTCTAAAAAAAGAAACAAAATAAAAATAAAATAATATTTTTGTAATTATTAATGAAAACAAATTAACTGAAAATGAAAAAAAAAAAAAAAAAACACACCAAACACTTCCTTATTGTTCCAATCCTCAATGTGATTCACTTGGCAATCACCACATGCCCTTTTGATTTTAGCCACCTTTAATTTCCCTTCAAATTTTCGTTTCATTCACTTTGGTTTGTTAAGATTATTCTTTATTCCTTTCCAGAGTAGCATTATTTCTCAATTTTGATGCAACATGAAAAATGTCCTCTGATTATTTTGTATAAAAAAACTATAACAGTTAATCAGTTACTAAAAACAAAAGGTTTCTTACTTCTGCATCTCCCATATACAAATTTCTTAGAACATCCTTCCCAGTCCATCTCCTACATACTGACAATAAAATAAATAATTTATTATACATTAGGGGGAAATTTTACAAAATTTACAGCTTCACAACCTTTGCTTTGAAATATGCTGCTGAATTCCGGTTAGTAATTCATAGAACAAAATTGGTTTCAAACTACATTCCCATCCAATCCAAACAAAAATTAGATGAACCACTACAAGACATTCAGAAGCATTATCTTATTCATAGATCAAGAGGAAAAAAAAAAAAAAAACCTTCTGTAATTTGACAACAATGACTAGATATTCTCCTTGCCTGTCAAGCTTTAACTCGTTTCAAGTTGGTTAGTGGCTCAATAACTCTAGTATGAGGTCTGCAACCAAAATTTCTCAACCCTGCTAAGAAACCAATTCAGCATATTCTGCTATGTTGATGTCCCTGCGTTACAGGATAGTCAGAAGGTAAATAATACCACCTTTTGAGAATTACATATGGCTATAAGTCATAAAACCAAAGATGACACACTCTTTCCTCCAACGGTTAATATGGAAGAGAAAAAAGAAAAATAGAAGCGTCAAGCTTGGAA
Organism: Castanospermum australe; assembly: GCA_019955255.1. NCBI lineage: Eukaryota > Viridiplantae > Streptophyta > Magnoliopsida > Fabales > Fabaceae > Castanospermum > Castanospermum australe. Next base: position 329,016 of record NSJW01000420.1, read on the forward strand.
AGTCATGGATCAAAATATAATTTATTACCATTGAACTCTGAAATGTTTAATCAGGAAATAGTTCTTTCTCTTTAAATAGAGTAACCATTGACAGGCATAGAAGTGCACACGATGTTAAGAATTTTATTTCGTCGAAGTGAAAATGGATCTATGCCCGCCTTGTGAGCAGCAATAACTCCAATGGCTTCCCAATAATTTGAGACCTGCAGCTGCAGAAGAGGTAATTTAATCAACCAAAAATTTTGGTCCAAAATGCTTTCATTTCAAGGGAAGAAAAATGAATAAGTGTTCAGATGGTGCCCGTATTTTAATTTAGATTATGGCTTTCAAGCATCACCCATTAAAAATTGCTCTTAAATGGCCTAAAATGCTAATTTTATCTTTTTACTTGTTTCTATCTATCTTCACTTTTGTCTATCCTTTCCCCCTTTTTATTCCTCTGTGAGCAAATTGAAAAAATACATCAGCAGAATTTGTGCCAATTGGTTTCTTGAGAATTTCGATTTAAATAAAATAAAGATCCTATCTCATCTCCTAAATGGACAGATCCAGTAAAAATTGTTTACCGCTTCAAAACCGAGTTTATCTGCAGTATCATTGAGAACAGTTTCATTTTCTTCCACAGTAATGATAAGGGGCTGCATGTAAATCAAATACTGTCATATTATTGAAATAATAGCATCATAGAAATTGCTGGTTAGACAGTGCGGTGTGACGATTGGAAGAAAGCTAAAATGCCATCGGGCACAATTGGTTTCTTGCAGACTAAAATCAAAATATATTTTTTTTAAAAAAAGTAAGAAAAAAGGTTATATGTTTGGTTCATACCTTATTTCTTCCACTTCTTGCAAAAGCAAGAGCCCCATCCCCTCCACAAGCATCTTTGGGAAGGATTACAGAATCCACATCACTTGCCAATATGCAACACTTCTCCATGGATTCAGTGTTCTTGACCAAGTACTGTGGAGCATTACTTAGGCCAGCAAGCACACACGGCAGGAAGGTGTACCCTATCTATTTGACAGGAGCAAGTTATCAACAAGTACTGTTACCATTCAAATGCAGTGGGTGTGTAATATCTAATTCATAATGAAAACAAAATGTTCTTTTTAAAGAATTTAATATATGCAATGTTAAAACAGCATCATCTAAATGTATTAATTTTTCAGTCATTTGATAAAGCTATCAATGTTTGAAAATAGAGTTTGGGGGGGGGGGGGGGGAGGAGAATTTTCATTTTCAGTCTAACTTATAAATTAGTATTTTCTTTTTCAGATAATAGAATTAGAATTTCTAGTTTTCTATCTTCAAAAAGTGTAACCAATCAAATTTATTTTATTTCATCTTTCTATAAAATTGTATAGCATGATATTTTTTGACTGCCATGTAAATTTAGAAATTTTCAATCCTAACTGCAAATCCAATTCTCTCAATCAGCTAATAAGAATATATTTTTTTTTAACACCTACGCATCTACTAGCATGTGATATTGTGAGCTATCTAAATTTACTTATTAATTCTTCTTAGCTCTTTACAGCCTCAAGTTTCCATTGTTATTCACAGGTGTAACAATACCCCCACACTAATAGATGTATATGCAGATACTCACAGTATCACACATAGATATCCATACCTTCACCCATATATATTTGTGAATGCATGCTAGAATCAGCATAAATAATTAGAACAGGCGCAAAACATATTCATCTTCAAGTGGTAGATACATTTGTCAGAAAACACAAACCCAAAAGTGTGTTCAAGATATACTTCTGAATCTTAGTTGCCATCTCAACCACACATTGTAGGCGTATATGAAGAAAGAAATTGCTGAAATCTCAATATAGAAGTATGCATGGCAAAGATATTAAAAGTCATGTCAGACTATTACTGAAATGGTGAATACTCAACCGAGAATGTGATCTGCTAGGTAGCTATCTGTTTTGCCTTAAATTTAGTAACTCAATAATCATATTCTTTTAACTTGATGAAGTGGAGGATAGGAAAAAAAAAAAAACTAACTGAAGCAACTTCAGCTTTTCCAATTGTAAATCTCTCATAAACTCGCTAAAAATTCCATAGATCTCATAAATCTACCATTATGTTTCAGGTTCTCTTCCTGTTTAGGAACTTCTATCTTATACATCACTTCCTAAGATCAATCAATTCATATACTAATTCACCAAACTGTGCAATACAAGTGTCAATATGCTAGTCTCATTGTTCCAACTTCCAAGTTCTAGGTTATGCAGCATAATAGGTGACATGCTGCATTAACATTGCAAGTAACTTTGATAAACTGTTCCCAGTTTCTTTCAGACATTTGTTGAGTAAACAGATTAATTTTAATTTTGCATCAGCATTTAAGTATTTTTTTTTATGGCAGTTTTTGTTAAGTACTGCACATTAAATTTTCATAACATAAGGTGCCCAGTTTACTTTTCATAGAATGCCATGATAGGGGGAAATATGCCATCTTCCATACAAATTATTTGTCTCTAACTTTAAGCCAGGTTACCTATAGTGGTATCTTAAACTGCTGAGTCTCTCTCTCTTATCTTTTGCAAGATCTTTTTTATTACGGAGTGCTGCTTTTACTATCTTGATACTCATTAAATTAACAGTAAAACAAAAAAAGCTAAATTAGTTAGATAGTTAAACAAAAAATCAGATTTCATGGACTCCATGTATGTAGACCTCAGGTTGCTAGTCACATTCAGTCCAAACATGTGGCAGCTACCACATTCTAATATTGTAGATACACCAAAGATCAAATGATTTGTTATCTAGAGTTGACCAACCTCCTCAGCTGCTGATTTCGGACTTAGAGATAGGCTCATGGGAGATGGAGACAGTGCAGGAGCATGTGCACAAGGGATTTGAAATTCCTTCACCACTAGATGGCTTATAACTGCCTCAACTCCTGCCAATAGGTCTATACCCTGAAAAAGATCAAAACGTGGGAAGAAAATATCAGTAACCAAATGATACATTATTTAAGAATCGGGCTTGGACGTTGACCAGATCAAACTGCTATAAAGGTACGAATCAGAAAAGTTAAGAAAAAGAAAGAACAAAAAGTACCAACTTGTTAAAATTTAGAGGAAAATGATTAGAAGGGATTGAAAATCCTTTAAAATTAAGCTAAATTTCAAGAACAAATACCAAAGAGCTGATGACTCTGTTCAATGGTGGAACTCGAACTTAGAAGGAAGGAGGGCTAAGAAAGAAAAACAGCAACAGCATCCAAGATTTCTTTTAATCCAATAGAACTTGCAAAATTAATCAAATTATATTCTCAGTATTCAGTACATTGTCATTTCAATAACTATTATTACCATACCATTCCCTGTCGATAGTCATCTACATCTTCGATATCATCATCTGGAAAACGTCCAACAACAGCAATGGCATTCACTTGGGACCTATTCACCAATGTCCGTACAGCTCTAAGTAAAGAATCAGGGTGCTTAATCCTCCCCGTTGATTGCCCAGTTTCAGGATCAACCCACTTCTCTACCTGTAAAATTTAAGTCAAACTCTTGCATTTCATAGGATGGTAAACTTAGAGCTAACTTTGGCTAGGCATTTTAACCTGCTATCAGACCATGATGTTAGATGCTAGAGAAGTAGAAATTATAGACATGCCTGAAGAATTCCTTTTATCTAATTTCAAACATAACTAAGTCTGAGAAAGAATTAAATACACCTTTAAGATATGTCTAAAAGAGAAAGAAGGCACATGCAACAGCAAGATTTGTATATGATTTATTCTATTAACAAATAAGGATACATGCAGAAAATTTCACCACAGTTTGATGCAAAATAAGTGATTATAACATATTGACAGATTTGATTACATTAAAATAATATATATATATATATATATATATATCAACCAACATTATGGTTAATAATTTTTTTATGGGACATAACATACTTTATATAACTTCAAGGTGCCCCCTAAAGTGAGATTGCTGGCATTTACATTTCTAATTGTTAAACTGTCCATTGAGCTTCTGCAAAAGAAACCAAATTATATGTTGTGCAGTCCAAATTGCATGACACTATAAACAAAGGTCCACCTAGTACCAGGAAAATTGGCTGAAAATAAGATGGTTTACATTTCATTACACTAATTAAAATAACAAGATACAGGATACCTCCAGAGGGGAGTCTGTGACAGTATATTCCACAACAGGCAATCCAAGGGAAGCCCTTGCAGCATCAGCTACTTGTAACTGGCGAATCCGGAGCTCCTCCTCTATCCCAGCATCAAGAACTAATCCCACCTGCTTTACACAAAAACTCAGTTTGTAATTTAAAGTGCAAGTAAGTAGCATAATAACGAAAGCACCTTGTAAGTTTCAACACCGCATGACATAAACTAGTCAAGGATGCAGTGCAGCACATTGAGACTATATATTAGAGTTGTACCATTGAGAATATATATTAGATGCATACCCTATTTTGGTGAACAGGTTGTAAGGACCACAACCCTTCTGCAAAGCGGTCAAGAGCATAACCTTCAACATATAGTGCATTAGGCAGCGGCCAGTATAGCATTGCTGCATTAAGCACCTGCAAAATATGAACAAATGAAACAGCCAAGAAAATGGAATTCACCTTTCTTCATCATCCTGGCAACGATTAATCATTGTCATTCAAGCCACCATAAAGGGGTGAAACTAAGGGGAAGGGACTATTCCTCCAAAGTAATATGCTTAAATTGTTTGAAATGAGATAAAATCTGTCTTATGAATAGAGATGGATATGAAGAAAGCAATGCTGTTTCATCTCATGATTTGAAAGCAAACGAGGGATACTTTAATCATAATATTGTTCCTTATTAATAAGATCTTTTAAGGCTTAGATAAAGTGCAATCTAGTGAAATAATAAATCCTAGAGATATACTTGCATGATGGACACGAGAACAATTATAAAATACAAATAAAATCAGAAAACCGAAAAAGAATATGTACAAGAAAACAACAGAATGTCAACAATGTCCCAAATTAAAAATGGCCCATAAAATGAGGCCCCAAGTATCACTTTGTTCTTCACAGTCGCAACAACCAGTGACCCAAACCAAGAGCATGAGAAAATAATTCCCTTGACCCCAAAAAATAAATAGTATTATAAAAAGTACCAAAAAGACTAGACTACCCTTTTAATGAATACAGGCAAGATAGCCTTTCCGACCCGTAAATAAAACAATCCATTTGGGCTGAGGAAGTAATTAAGGACATACGTTTGGGTGAGTGATGAGGCAATCAACGACGGTGGAGAGAGCGCGGGCCACCGGCACGGCGTCGCCGGCGTATCCACCAATAGCAGCTCCTATCCCCGTCGGGACTATCATAACGCTCGTGTACTGCCTCTGAAACTGCATTTCCAAACACACCCACAAATGATTTTTCCCTTTACTTCTGGAAAAACACAATAGAAGTGATTTTCCAAGAGTACCCACAAATTATTCCCACCTTCTACCCTGAAAAATTAGTAAAAGTGATGTTCTTTTCTTTTTTTTGTTCTGATTTTGAAGCAAAAGAAGAAGAAGAGAGGGAGAGAAAGGGAGTGTGACCTTGAACGAGGGGGTAGAAATGGCGCAGGAAATGGTTGGTTTGGAGGATGGTGGCGGGCATCGGACGAGAAAGGGGTGACTCCGGCGAGATAAACAGGGAGTTGGAGGGCTGAGAGTGGCTGCCATTTCCTCTTCTCTTCAAGAAGAACTTGTGGGCGGTGGTGCTGATATCTATATAGGGAGGGTGGGAGAGGAAATGAGACTGTACATATTGCAGAGATTAAGGGTGTGTTTGTGTCTGGTTAAATTTTAAAATTTTTATAAATATTTTAAAAATTTTCATGCATCTTAAAATAAGTTATGTTTGTTATAAATTTTAAGATAATATTTTTGGATGTTTTAAATTTTTAAAAGAGTCATATTTTTACGATCCGCTCACATTTTATTTCTATGAAAAAGATTAAATAAATTGTTTTTCTTTGATTTAAGAATAAAAAAATAAATAAATAAATCTAAAATGTCTACCTTTGTAACTGATCAAGTTTAACTCTATTTTTTTCTTTCGATAATTCTTTTATTTCTATTTCACTTCCTATCTCTATCTCAGTTTGCAGCATAGCCTTATTCCATGTAAGAGGTCCTTCCTCTTCATTCTTTCTTCATTAATTTTTTTTTTTTAACATTATTGTGGCGGTTAGAATTTTCTCTTCAAAAGATCTTATTTTATTAATTTTACGTTAGAGTGTGATTTTTTTTTTACCAACAATGACATTCCATCAAAAACATTACCTCTGCTAACACGAAAGAAAATGAATATGATCTTTTTTTTTACGGAGACCTTGCCATGTGTTTTTACTGGCGAGTGCTAATATACATTCTCATTATAATTTATAAGGACTCTCTTATGTGTTTAAAGTTATGTATCTAGTAGATTGACAAGTGTCGCATTTACATAATAGGTAAATTAATACATTGGTTTTATCAATCAAATAATTAAATTACCTCTGCTAATTACTCTCTATATTCTAGCATGCACATGGCAATGTCACCCACTATTTCTTCACCACTAGAATTGTGTTGAGAATTTATATAGTTTGTTACTAGAATGAATATGATATTTTTGCACCGAAAGTAGCCTGACATATATTATATTATATAAAGTGATATTAATATGGAAGTATAATATATTGTAACATGGGTTGTTTGATGCACAGTATATTAGTAAATGTGTCCGTGTGTGAGTGTAGAGCAAATTTTTTTTTCTAGAAAAGTGCAAAGCTAGTATTTGATAGAATGCGACAGTAACATTGAGGTACACAAAAAAAAAAAGAAATAAATAATTTTTTATTCTTTATTTGAGTGATGACTAATTACTTATTAGTATTTACACTATACATATATAGGAGGTGTTTGTTCATTTGATAATTATTGTGGTATAATATGCAAGTTTTTTATTTAATCTTTGGTGTATTTTTTAGTTATCTGAAGTGATGCTATTAATACGTGCAGTGTTTGAAAAAAAAAAAAAACTTGATATTGAACATGGCACATTTGATGAAACTCCGCACAAGGAAGATGAGGATCTTAGCAATACTAATTATATATTTAGAGATGTTGAACTGCTTTATTTTGATGAATATGGTTATTTGTTACTTTACTCTAAATAAGCGCTTGAAAAAACGGAAAAGGACTTGGAATTCTTATGACAGAAGTTTAGTTAGAGAAGTACATTTTCATAGGATTATTTTCATGAGTGATATAGCTTGTATTTAGAACACAAAGATGGATAAGGCTGCGTTTCATAAGCTATGTGAATTGTTGAGACTGTAAGTAGGTTAGTTCCAACTAGAAACATGTGTGTAAAAGAGTTAGTGGCAATATTTTTGCACATGCTAGCATATCATGTTAAGAACAGAATGATAAGAAGACAATTTGTTAGGTCAGGTGAAACAATAAGTAGGCATTTTGAAAATGTGTTATATGCAATTTTAAAGTATTACAAGGAATTATTAAAACAGTCTGACCCTATTTTGGAGAACAGCACTGATGAGAGATGGAAATATTTCAAGGTATATAAGTGAAGCCAATGATCTTATTTTTTTCTTTATCAATATGAGCTCAAATTTTACTTTCAATATAGTAATAATTACAGTATTTTATTGCAATTTATAGAATTGTTTAGGAGCCCTTGATGGTATGCACATCAAGGTCAATGTACCTGAGGCTGATAAACCTAAATCCAAAACAAGGAAGGGTGAAATTGCTACCAATGTATTGGATAGAAGGGCTCAACTGCTGACTCTAGGGTCCTAAGAGATGCTATTTCTCGCATAAATGACTTAAGAGTTCCTCAAGGTATAATAATATATGTTCAAATATTAGTTTTATATGTATGTGATATTATAATAATTATAAGCATCTTGCTGATGATAGGATATTATTATTTATGTTATGCCAGCTACATGAATGAGGAGAGGTTTCTTACTCCTTATAGAGGCCAAAGATATTACCTTAGTAAGTAGAGGCATGGCGCACAACTTGCTACACCTCAAGAATTTTATAATATGAAACATTCTTCAGCTAGGAATGTAATAGAAAGATGTTTTGGACTTTTGAAAGGACGTTGGGCCATATTGCAAGCTAGGAATGTAATAGAAAGATGTTTTGGACTTTTGAAAGGACGTTGGGCCATATTGCAAGAAAAATCTTTCTACCCTATTAAAACACAAGATAGAATAATAACTGCTTGTTGTCTTCTACATAATCATATTTATAAAGAAATGGTTGTGGACCCTTTGGACAGAAATTTAGGTGAAGTAGAGTCCTCTAATGATGTTATGCTTGGTGATAGAATAACTACAGTAGAGGCAAGCAATGCATGGAGTCAATGGAGAGATTATTTAGCATTAGAAATGTTCAATAGATGGAGGGGTGGCCCGTATTGATATATTTCTTGTTTATTTTTTATATGTTTATAATGTAATTTTTCCATTTATTTTACTATTTATTGTCAATGCAATATTAGTTTATTGTGATTTACAAGTTTCATTTAATATAGAAGTACTATTGAATTTGGTGTTTTTTGGTGTTTCTAATTTAATGTATCTATGAAGTATTATAATGGATTATAATGATATTTTCATATGTCAAATTTAAGACTATTTTATGTGATTATTGAGTTGTTAAAAAGATGGAGGAGTCCTCTGAAACACAACACTAAAAGGCACAAAGCGCCAATGGACTGTAGAAGAAAATGTAGCACTAGTGGGATGCTTGTTGCAATTGGTAGAAGATAATCATTAGAAGGCTGATGTTGGATCATTTAAACCTGGGTATGTCAAACAACTAGAGAAATACCTTCATGAGAAAATTCCAAATTGCACATTGAAAGCTAGCCCTCACATTGAATCAAGAATGAAACATCTGAAGAAGCAATACTTTGCTATCAAAATGGGACGATACTAGGAAGATGATTATAGTGGAAAAGGAAATCTATAAAGAATGGTATAAGCTAATGTACACCATTTTCCCACTTTGATAGGAAATGGAAGTAGTATTGCTTATATATTTTTGTAATTAAAATATATACTTACCTTATTTTGTTTTCAATGCAGTCTCACACTTCTACGATTGGCTTGTATGACAAACCATTTCCCCACTTTGATAGCTTGGATATAGCATTTGGAAAGGATAAGGCAACTAGTGCTAATGCAAAGACTCCAGCTAATGTAGCTTAGGCAATGGAAAATGAACTTCATCAAACAATGCCAGAGGGTGAGTTAGGATGGAGATGAAAGCAACTTTGAGTCACAAATTCCGAAAACTCCCACTTGTAGCACCACTCAAGGAGCCATGCCAACTGACCTATCACAAGGAGGTGGTACATTATCTAAGGGTGCAAAGCGTGGGGGGTAAAGGGTCAACTATAGTGATGATGCGTTTGATGGCCTAGCAACATCATTGAACAAGTTGGGTGAGTTTTATATGGGAACAATAGAGAATATTCAGTAACTCACATCTTGCTTTCTACATGAAAAACATACTGCTGAAAGGAGAAATCAAGTTATATCTCTATTAAAAGAAATAGAAGGATTCTCTAGAACAAACATTGTGAGGGCAGTCATATTAATTACTAAAAACAAGAACCTTTGTAACTATTTTTTCATTGTGGATAGCCTTGAACTGAAGAAGGAATTTGTTCATTTTGTGTTTTGTCTAATAATGATGTTTGATAGTGTTTATAATGTCTTTTAATTTGAATTAGTTGAACATATGTAATTTTTGGGAGCTATTTTATTGGATTGATAACTTTGTCTTTTTTTGTATTATCATTACTTGTTTTTATACGAATATTTGATTAGATTGAGAAGATATATGTATATTTTTATTATTATGATATGAATAGAATTAGTTGGAAAGAATTCTATGCTTTTGGTTGAAAAAAAATGATATTTTACATTATTTTACACATTAGAGATATTTTAGGAATTATGCAATAAATTTTCGGGAATAAGGGAATAAGTATAGTCAACCAAATAGTTATTAAATTATTCTCAAAAATTTCAAAAAATATTCTCAAAAATTTTAAATGTTAACCAAATAGATTTTTTAAAATGTCTGAGAATACCATTCTAGACATATTATTTTTGAAAATATAACTCCTAAAAATAAAATTACAATGCCAAAACAAACACCTCCTAGAATAAAATAGAGAAAAATCTAATCTCTACTGTTTTCCAATTTCTCATTATTATTTACGATATTCTCCCTCTCACATGGGTTTATTACTCACCCAAAAGCAAAAGTTAAGCTGTAAGTAAAAGTGTAAAACCATCTGGCCACCGAAGAGAGGTAGGTAGTATGAACGTTGATCACTGAATCAAATTGAACTAAATTAGCGTAACATTCGTGAGATGTATAAAAAAAATTTAAATAAATTAAATTAAATTAAAATATAATAATATATTATATAAAAATTATAAAAAATTACTTATAATAATTTTTAAAAAATATTTAATAAATCATTATTCTTTTTAATTTTACATAATTTAAAATTATATATTCATTCTTTATTTTAAATTTATTTAAATATTTATTAGTATTTTAAATATTTAGTATTTTTTATTTAAAAAAGCTTAATAACAATTATTGATTAATTTAGACTGATAAAAAAAGAATTGAAAGTTTAAATTTAATTTATAAAAAATTAAAAAGTAAGAGAAAATATTATTAAATAAAAGAAGAAGTAAAATAATAATTAAAAAAAAGAAGGAAGAAACAATTCTAAAAGATTTGACTTATAAATTTTTTCTTTTTGTAATTTAAAATTATTACTTATCAATTATCACAATAAATACATTATAACATTTAAGGTTTATATCTCATATAAGTATTATTTATTAGAGTCAAAAATTAAAATAAGAATATCAAATGACATGATCAAAATGACACATAATAAAGTCAAACTACTTAATTTTTTTATATATAAAATAAATTGAAAAAATAAATTACTTCAATTCTTCTTTATTATTGCACCTTATTTTTACTACATTTTTCTTACATTATTTTTATAATAAAATAATATAAACACACATTCACTTGAACTTTTTCTTCTTCCCAAAAAGAAAGATATAAGGAATGGGTGTATATAAATAGGTTTGCATGTATCATTTTCCTTATTAAGTAGGTGGCCATGCCTTGTTCATGTGGCGTGATAAATTTTGTTTTTATTAAAATCTATTATTTAGTTTTTATTTCTAAAATCAACAAAACTGAATATATAAGGAATTGTTACTTCGTCTAACTATTTTATTTTAATATGTAATATATTTTTAAAATATAAATAAATGCTAACTATTATATTAGATACTTATAAATGTTTAATTTATCTTAAATTTGGTATGTATGATTATCTTAATAAAATTACATGATTCATTACTTGTGGATGAAAATCCACTTATTTCCAAAGAAAATCTTGAAAAACTTAATCTATTGAGTAACTTTTTAATAAACATTAAATTTTATCAATCAAACAGTTAAAAGGTCATATAAGATAGATCAAGTACATAACATAAAATTCTATAATAAATTGGTACTTCATTTAACGACTTTATTTTAATGTACAAAACATTTTTAAAAATATGAGTAAATGTTAAATATTATATTAGATACATATAATTATTCGATTTAACTTAAATTTGATATACATGATTATCATGATAATATCATATGATTCAACAATTGGATTGATAAAATTCGTACTCTAGCAAAAATTATTCAATGATGTAAATATGCATGTGTATGTGTGTATATATATACTTGTAGACAATTATATTTTAATTTGTTGTTGTTTCTATAAGATTTGTTTGTTAATTTGTCATTCGAATATATTTGGTGATGTTTCTATTAAAATTTTTAAGCCAATTCGTTACCAATTGAGTCATGGGAAAAAAAATTGGAGTTAAATTTGAATCTTTAAAAAATAGTTTTACCAAAAATTGATTCGACAGAACCAAAACAAATTCATTAATAAGATGAATTTGATTTGGTTCAAATGTCAAAATTCATGGTACCTAATATAATGAACTAATTGGCTCAATTTTGATTATCTTTCTTCTCAAAATTGCAACAATTCAAACCATGAAACCCCTAATATATAGGTGGTCTAATGAAGAATTGAACATTCGATATTATTATGTACCGGTTTTAGAAACTAAAACCGATGCTGATTGAGCTACAACCTCTTTGACAAATAAAGTCATTTAGATTTTGTCATATATGTTTTTCTTTTTCTTGGGTTTCTTTGAATATTCACTAAAACTTTTCGCACATTTAAAACTACAATAGAACTAGAAACGTTTCTGGAATATATATGTTGAATTTGATTTTTGTATGACTACGAGTTATTTACTTTGAAAGAAAAAGAGTATAAGAACTTTAATATTTTATTTTTAAAAAAAATACAGTTATGAAATGGACTTTTTTTGGGTCTTTTTGTTATGAAGTCATGAAAGATTTATTGACTTTATTTTTGGTCTTTTTGGTCATAGCCCGGAGGTATGCTGCCCAAATCCCATTCCCCATTTCCTCCTAAGTTCCAAAGGGCATCCTTAGAACCCCCAAAAAAAAATAATAAAAATAAAAATAAATAAATAAAAAGCTAAGACTAGATGACAAGGAACGTTGTGTTGTTAGAAATGTATCTCATGTTTAATGGAAATTAAGCATGATTTAATTAAAACATATTAAAGGGATAAAATGTTAATTAGTTGTAAGTTAAGGGAGGTTATGAAAAGGATAATTCAGTAATTGCTTGATGGGAGCAATTATCTGATGATTGTGAAGATGTTATCCTAGTGATAACTGATAGTCTTGAAATTTCGAAGAAACCGATAACTGATGGTGCTATCTGATGGTTTTGAATTTCAAATTAAACCCTCATATATTCAGTCTCTACCCATAAGGATACGCCAACAGTTTAAATTTCCATCAGAAAGTGAAAAGCGTAAGCAAGAAAGGGGGAGGGACCGATAAGATTCAAGAAGGCTTTCAGATCTAAAAGTTTTATTCCGCATCATGGATAAAGGTTAGTACCATTTATTGATTTGATTTTAATGTATGTGAAAATTATGAATTCCTAAGATCCTAATTATGTTCTAGTGAATGATGAACCATAATGTAAAGGACACAAATTCATGTTTACATGTGGTATCAGAGCAAGGTTTGGGAATTCATGATTTTCCATATATGATAATTTTTTAAAATCATTCTCACAAATGAACATGAAAGATAAAGATCTGAAAACTCCAGATCTGAGAAAAAAAATGGTCTCCTTCGAAACCCCTCTGCCTTCCGTCAAAGATTTTAGGCGTCTCCTCCACTTTCCGGCCACAGGCTCCGGCGGCCTGTTCCTGCTGCTTCTCTTCACAGACAGTCGCCCACCGCTGCAGTTCAGGCCATCGACCAACCGAATGTTTGGTTTCGGCCGAAAATTTCGTTTCTGACGGGAGTTCGACGATGGATTCGGAGGAAGCGCGACAGATCCATGAGACCGAATCCTGGCGAGGATGAGTTGGCCGTGCCTCCGCCGACCACTGTGGACTCCTTCCGCTGCGCCGATGGCAGTTTTTTGCCTCTAAGGTGGTGCGCTGGAAAATTGGGAACTGCAGAATCGTTGCTGTCACCCGAGAAGAAACTGGATCTGACGCAGCTTCTAGGTTGGGGTTCCGGCTAGGAGTCGGGATCTGTATTGCAAGAGGTTCCGTTTGGGTCCTGACCGGTGGCCGGTGGTGGTTGCCTAGCTCGAAGGGGTTGACCAGACTGTGATGGTTCTGGCGCCGCCAAAGGGATGGACAAGACTGTGATGGTTCTGGCGCCGCCGGATAAGACGACCAGAGATGACGGTTCGTGACAGGAGATTACGGTTCGCGTCCGGAGATGGTGGTTCGGGTGCTGGTTCGGTTGCTGATGGGATTAAAAAAAAATTTGAATGTGAAATTTTAATCCCATAATTATTTAGAAAATATTTGGTTTGGAATTAAGTATGGTAGATTTGTTAGTCACCAAAGTAGCCAAATCTTTATGAATTGTTTTAATTCTGAATATTATGATTGTGTTTCAATTACCCATAATTTTGATGTTATAAATAACATAAAAATTATTATTTTTTTATGGGTAAATTGAAATTCATTATTATAAGGCAGTTAAGGATCAGCCCAAAGGTTGATTACTTGTCTTTATAATAAATAAACATGAATGTTGGTGATATGAATATACTATTAGTTATATTTATATATCTAAAGATAATAAATATTTCTAGTTAGTGTATACACCATTGTCAAATTATGTGAAATTTCTATTAGCATCATTATGTTGAATGTTGTGTATTGATGGATTGCCCAAAGGTGAACATCTCAATATGCATTGTATGAAATGTATTTGAATCTGTGAAACATGTTGATGTGTATGTATGTATAACTCACAGTATTAATATTTTAAATTTTATTCCTTGCAGTACCAGTTGCCTACACATTCACTGTTCTCAACTGTTGCTGTTTTTAATGGACTCAACTTCTCTGAATGGTGTGAACAAATTCCAATTTTACCTTGGGGTAATGGATCTAGATTTAGCTCTTAGAGAAGAGAAACCTAGTGCTATTACTGTTACAAGCACTGAAGAGGAAAGGGTCCATTATAAAAACTGGGAAAGATCCAACAGGTTGAGTCTAATGTATATATGAATGAGCATTGCTAGCAACATCAAGTCAGCTCTTCCAAAACTGAAAGTGCCAAAGAAATGATGAAGCTTGTGGAAGAGCGCTCCCAAACTGCTGATAAGTCTCTTGCTGGGACACTAATAAGTTTATTGACCACCATGAAATTTGATGGTTATCGTACAATGCATGAGCATGTTATTGAAATGACGAAATATTGCAGCAAGACTGAAATTATTGGGGATGGATGTGCATGAAAATTTCCTGATGCAGTTCATCCTGAACTCATTACCGGCTGAGTATGGCCCTTTCCAGATGAACTATAATACCATGAAGGATAAATGGAATGTGCATGAATTGCACAGTATGTTGGTTTAGTAAGAGACCAGACTCAAGAACCAGGGAATTCATTCCATCAACTATGTGAAAGGTCAAGGTGCTGAAAAGAAAAGTTTCAAGAAACATGAGAAGAAAGGAGGAGGACCTCTGAAGGTGAATGAGGCTTTTTCTTCTAAAATTCACAAGAAGGAACATAATGGAAACATATGTTATTTTTGTAAAAAGGCTGGGCACTTCCAAAAGGATTGCCCGAAACGTAAGGCTTAGTTCGAAAAGAAAGGTAAGTACAGTGCTTATATGTTATGAATCAAACCTAACTGAAGTTCCTTATAACACTTGGTGGATTGATTCTGGATGTACTACTCATGTTTCTAATATGTTGCAGGGATTCCTTACAACCCAGGCCACAAAAGTCAAATGAAAAGTTTGTCTTCATGGGCAAAAGGAATGAAAGCTACTAGTGAAAGCTGTCGGGATTTATCGTTTAATCCTTGACACTAGATATCATCATTTAGATTTATTGGAAACTTTGTATGTACCTAGTATATACTAGGAATTTAGTTTCAATTTCTAAACTTGATAAGGCTGAATGTTTCTTTAGATTTAGTAGTGGTTGTTTCAGTTTGTACAAGCACAATCATTTGATTGACAATGGTATCTTATGTGATGGATTATATAAATTATGTCTTGATAATCTATATACTGAAACACTTATGACCTTGCATCATAATGTTGGCACTAAACGTGCCTTAATAAATGAATGTTCTGCTTACTTGTGGCATAAACATATGGGACATATTTCCAAAGAAAGAATGGAAAGATTGGTAAAGAATGAAATCCTTTCGGATTTAGATTTTACTGATCTGAATGTATGTGTGGATTGTATTAAAGGTAAACAAACAAAACACATAAAGAAAGGAGCCACAAGAAGCACTCAGCTTCTTTGAAATTATACACACTGATATATGTGGGCCCTTTGATGTTAACGCTTTCAATAAAGAAAGATACTTTATCACATTCATTGATGATTATTCACGTTATGGTTATGTCTATTTGCTGCATGATAAATCTCAGGCTGTAAATGCCTTGGAGATTTACATTGATGAAGTTGAAAGGCAATTAGACGAAAAGGTAAAAATTGTCAGATCTGATAGGGGTGGAGAGTATTATGGAAGGTATGATGAAAGCGGACAACATCCGGGTCCATTTGCTAAATTCCTTGAAAAGAGAGGCATATGTGCTCAATACATAATGCCAGGTACACCACAACAAAATGGTTTGTCAAAAAGACGTAATAGAACCTTGTTAGATATGGTTAGGAGTATATTAAGTAATTTATCTTTACCCATTTCGTTGTGGACTTATGCTCTTAAAACTGTCATGTATCTGTTGAATAGGGTTCCTAGTAAGGCAGTTCCAAAGACTCCTTTTGAGCTGTGGACTGGAAGGAAACCTAGTCTAAGGCACCTGCATATTTGGGGTTGCCGGGCAGAAATTAGATATTATAATCCACAAGAAAAGAAACTGGATGCAAGAACAATCAGTGGATATTTCATTGGTTATCCAGAGAAAAATCGAAAGGGTATAGATTTTACTGTCCTAATCATACTACAAGGATTATTGAAACTGGAAATGTCAGGTTCATTGAGAATGGTGAAGTTAGTGGGAGTGAAACATCACGTAAAGTGGATATTCAAGAATTGAGAGTACAAGTTCCCTTGACTTGTGTCTCTAATAAAGTAGTTGTTCCTCATGTTGTTGTACCGATTAATAATAATGAAGAACAACAAATAAATGATCCCACTACTCACAATGAAATTATAGTAAATGAACCGAATGAGCCCATAGTAGAACAACCACAACAAATAGCATTAAGAAGATCTCAAAGAGATAGGAGATCTGCTATTTCTAATGACTATGTGGTATATCTACAAGAGTTTGAATTTGACTTGGGAATGGAAGATGATCCAGTTACGTTTTCACAAGTCATGAATAGTAACAATGGTGAAAAGTGGTTTAGATGCCATGAAAGAAGAGTTGAAATCTATGGAACAGAATGATGTTTGGGACCTTGTTGAGTTACTAGAAGGTTGTAAGAGAGTTGGATGTAAATGAGTATTTAAGACCAAACGTGACTCTCATGGTAACTTAGAACGTTACAAGGCCAGACTAGTTACAAAAGGATTTACTCAGAAAGATGGCATCGACTATAAGGAGACCTTTTCACCGGTATCCAAGAAAGATTCTTTAAGAATCATTATGGCATTGGTGGCTCATTATGATTTAGAGTTACACCAAATGGATGTGAAAACTGTCTTTCTAAATCGGAATTTAGAGGAAGATGTGTACATGAACCAACCATTGGGGGTTCATAGAAAAGGAAAAAGAGCACATGGTGTGCAAACTTAAGAAATCAATATACGAACTTAAACAAGCTTCACTACAATGGTACCTTAAGTTTAACGATACCATTGTTTTTCTTTTGGATTTAAAGAAAACACCTGTCGATCGGTGTATATATCTAAAGGTCAGTGGGAGTAAGTTTATATTTTTTGATTCTGTATATTGATGACATCTTGCTTGCAACTAATAATCTTGGTCTTTTGAGTGAGACTAAGATATTTCTCTCTAGTAACTTTGAAATGAAAGATATGGGTGAGGCAACCTATGTGATTGGGATATAGAGATATTCCGTAACAGATCACAAGGATTGTTAGGCTTGTCTCAGAAAGCATATATTAATAAAGTTTTAGAGAGATTTGGAATGGAAAAGTGCTCATCATCTCCGATTCCAATTCAGAAAGGAGACAAATTTAGTCTCATGCAATGTCCTAAGAATGATTTGGAACGGAAGGAAATGGAAGCAATTCCATATGCATCGCTTGTTGGGAGCTTAATATATGCTCAGACTTATACGAGACCAGATATCAGTTTTGCAGTTGGAATGTTAGGAAGATACCAGAGTAATCCTGGTATGGATCATTGGAAAAGCTGCAAAGAAAGTTATGAGATATTTGTAAGGAACAAAGAATCACATGCTTACTTATAGGAAATTAAACAACCTTGAGGTCATTGGATATTCAGATTCAGACTTTGCCGGATGTGTGAACACAAGAAAATTCACTTTTGGCTATTTGTATCTTTTAGCTGGAGGAGCTATATCATGGAAAAGTGCGAAGCAGTCTGTAATTGCTGTATCCACTATGGAAGCTGAATTTGTGGCATGCTTTGAGGCCATGGTTCAGGCTAAGTGACTACGGAATTTTATTTCAGGGCTTGGATTGGTCGACAGCATTAATAGGCCGCTGAAAATTATTTATTGTGACAATTCCGCAGCAGTCTTCTTTTCTAAAAACGACAAGTATTCCAAAAGGTGCTAAGCATATGGAGTTGAAATACTTTGCCGTTAAAGAAGAGGTTCAAGAAACGTAGAGTGTCGATAGAGCATGTTAGCACTGATCTTATGATAGCTGATCCCTTGACGAAGGGATTACCGCCCAAAATATTTACTGGTCATTTGTATAGTATGGGCATTATGTCAGCTAATGACTGTTGATCATTATTGTAATTATTGACTATTGACGCTCTGAGCTCATTAATATATAAGTTTCTGAATTTTTCCTGTTTTTCAAATTTATGTATACATGCATGTATGAATGATGATGTTGAAATACATGATTTTGTCTCTAAATGAAGACATTATTGTTTGCTATGGGACATAATGTATACTTCTATTAAAGTATCATATTAGGGAGAAGAGCTAATATAGTGGTACATGGAAGGAACTATGCCGATTTGATAGTGTAGAACCGCCATGACTCTTATTGGTTTTATTCCTAATTATGAATTATGATGCAACTAATGTATGAAACCTTTAGCCGAATTTATGCGCATTAAAGTTGATGTTTTATTAAATCATGAAATGACATTTACCACATGAGCCAAGTGGGAGAATGTTAGAAATGTGTCACATGTTTAATGGGAATTAAGCATGATTTAATTAAAACATATTAAAGGGCTAAAAGGTTAATTAGTTGTAAGTTAAGGGAGGTTATGAAAAGGATAATTAAGTAATTGCTTGATGGGAGCAATTATCTGATGATTGTGAGATGTTATCCTAGTGATAACTGATGGTTTTGAAATTCGAAAGAAACCGATAACTGATGGTGCTATCTGATGGTTTTGAATTTCAAATTAAACCCCCATATATTCAGTCTCTACCCATAAGGATACGCCAACAGTTTATTTCCATCAGAAAGTGAAAAGCGTAAGCAAGAAAGGGGAAGGGACCGATAAAGATTCAAGAAGTCTTTCAGATCTAAAGTTTATTCCGCATCATGGATAAATGTTAGTACCATTTATTGATTTGATTTTAATGTATGTGAAAACTATGAATTCCTAAGATCCTAATTGTGTTCTAGTATGATGAACCATAATGTAAAGGACACAAATTCATGTTTACATGTGTATCTAGGTACTTATACTGGACATGTCCTTTCAGGCTGACATTTATTAGATTCAATCCATTCTCGCACGATACATGTAAGAGGCTCAAAAGCATACACCACTAAACTAAAAATTCTTAGATTAATAAATTAGAGAGTTTAGATTTTATCTTAATTTTATTAATTCAATTTAATGATTGAATAATTATACTGTATCATGTGTTATGTATCTATTTAAAAATATATTACTTTAAGAATTTACAATAATTTCTTCCACCAACCACAATTGACTGTTATGGCTGGATATAGAATGTGGCATCCACTCACATTGCAATTAATGTTAGTTAAGTCTATAAAAAAAAAATTATTCACTAACCATAGATGTACGATAAAATTTCTCTAGGAAGAATAACATAACATAGGAACATAATTAAATTGTTGAACAAATTACCATCGTTTGCATATGTTTCATAACCTATGATACTGGCCAAAAGGAAAAATGAGAAATAATGAATTATGATATAATTTGCAGAAAGGACGAGCACTGATTGTTAATATCTCAGATTGTAGAACTCGGATTTAGGTGATTCAAAATCGAGGTGAAATCTCATATTTTAAGATATGAAAATGATTACTTATTCATCCAAAACAAGCAAGTGAAATTAAATTAAAATAAGTGCAAGGTTTGGCAAAGACAAAAGAATAACTTTTGGGTTAAAAACGAATCACTCGCCACTTCAAGAAACCCAAAACCTTAGAGATACAAAGTTTATGCATTCACCAAGAGTAATAGATAAAAGTTCTTTCACTTCTAAAAACACTCTTCAAGCTAGCTCAAGGAGCATATATATATATATATATATATATATATATATATATATATGACCATGGAACAACCTCCAGGTAGGATAATTGATCTCACACAATTTTAAGACAATAATGACATTAATGACATCTTGACAAAAGATAAAAATTTAGACTTCCAATCTCATTTTTGACTATAGGCATACAAAAAGGACATTTCAAAACAACAATTGTAGATGAACACATAGAAAAATACAACTCACACAATATGGTCATCATTAAGCCTTCAAATTACTCTGGAAATTAACTCAAAGAATCTCCATGTCATGCTGACTCTTCAAATTTTTTTCATTAGGGCTATTTGAATTATCACTTTCCATATCATTGTCTAGCTGGATTAGGGATACTCCTGTCACCTCACTTGATGACTTTCAAGGGCCTCATCATCACATTATCTTCATGGTCCAGTACCTGCATATAAAATGTGCATGTGCCATGCATGCATTAGGAGTCATACCAAAAGAATTTGCTTAGTTTCTTAATCTTAATTAAAAATAAAATAAAATTTGTAGATGCCGACCAAAACATATAAAATCTAAAACTGAAATAAATATTTAATAAAAAGAAATTGAAATAAACACTTTAAGACATTGGAAATGATAAATACTTACATGACAATGATACAAGTAGCCAGGCTCTGCGGTTGCATCAAACCCATACGATGCATTGGTGTGTATGTACGAAAACCTCACCACGATCCTCGTTGAGCACCAGGGTCTCACCTTGAACACATTCTTCCACCCCTTCTCGTAAGCCGGCACCGCTACTTTCTTGCCACGTGCATACCTTTCCACGTGGCACTTCACAGCATCATTGATCCCCATCATGCAATCCTTAAATTCCTCTGATTTCACCAGCTCCGTCTGATCCAAGACCTTGAACAAGGCCAAATGAATGTGCAACGGGTGGTTATCTTCTGTCAGATTGATCACGTGCCACAGCTCTGTGGACCCCTCTTTCGAGGTTTCAGTAACCGGCGCTTCGTAGGATTTACCATTTAGATACAAGTGGGTTGTCTCACCAGCGCTGCTCTTGTACTCGTACATAGCAATGTATCGTGTGCGCGACACACTGGATAAATCTGCGATCGGGTACTTTAGCAACTTTTGGGGAATCCGTGACGTGTCAACTTCTCGATCGGGTAGGATGTTGAATCTCATAACCTTGCTGTTAGCTTCATTCACAGGGTTACCAGATGGGTAGGGATAGGGTGCATCGTTTGCTAGAATAGCAAAGTTGCTTTCGGATTGAGAAAAGTCAACGATTATATCTATGGTCTCAGATGGCCCCACTACGGCATTATTGGCGGTGATTGGCTTGTAAATGTAAGCAGAATCTGATGCCACGTGGGTGAATCCCAACCCGTTGGTGAAAAAGAATCTGAAGAATCTGGCGTTGCTGGCGTTGACTATTCGGAACCTATATTTACGACGTCGTACCGTCAGACGCGGCCACACTTTGCCGTTCACAATGATAGCATCCCCGAAGTACTCTGGTTGCCAATGAGGGTGTATGGAAGGATTGTTTCCGGTAAAATTCATGTAGAGGGAACCATCGGTGCGAAAGCTACGATCGACTACGATCAACGGTCGATCAAATTCATCACTGCATGGCAATCCAAGTGGGTCCTCGATCGAAGGGTGGTGGATGATGTAGGCCCCAAACAAACCAGCAAGAAGGTTGACTCTAGTCAACCCCAATGCATGGTCATGGTAAAATAGATTTCCAGGGTGTTGGTTGTTGGAGTAGTGGTATGTCTTCTTGGTCCAGGTGTGTCCCGTTTCCCTGAATCCAAAGGTGAACCATGCTTCTGTGTTTCCATCACTCTCGGGTTCGTGAATTCCGCCGTGGAGATGAACCACGGTGGGGACACCCATCTTTGCTCGAGGCATTGCGGTTGGGATGGTTGGGTCCCATGGAAGTATGTGCTTTGCAGGGAGGTGATTTTGCCACGTCACGTAGGTGCCAATTCCATGGAGAGCCTCAATGGTTGGACCTGGAACTGTTGCTGTGTCACTGGTTAGACCGTAAGCAAAAACGAGTGTTGGGGGAAGATCCCTGTGGAATTTCTGCCAAAACAAAATAAACCTTGTGATTATTCACTACGATTAAAGTTTTAAATTGTAGGCTGCATCCACCTACTATAACCGCAACACACTGTGATATGATTTGGTCTCGCATTGGCCTGCAACGAGACTGCTACTACAATGTAATGACAACTCCAGTTTAAAACTTGATTATAATTTATTTTATAATTATAAAGTTTAGAACAACAAATGGAGGAAAACAAAAAAAAAAGGAATTAGAGAGAAAAAATAAAATGAAAACAAAGAAGCAAGTTGTCTTTCTAGACGAAGAAACAATGGCATGGCTCCATTCACAAGCAAGGGTTCAACACCACACATGCACACACAAATATAATGGTCTAATTTTCAATGCCTGCTGTCGTCCACTAAATTGAAGTTAAAGAATGTCATTGGGAAAATACAGAATGGTTGAACTTCTAGCTATCTATTGCCGATACCACCAAAGAAGGAAAATGGCATGACAGCGGAGGAAATGGTAAAGAAAAGAAGAAGAAAGCATACACACCCAAGTCTTCTTGAACATGCCAATAACAAGAGACCTGGATTTGGGGACGCCATGTACAACCTCGTAGCCTTTGATTCTGAGCATATCGGGAAGCTCATCAACAAAAGGCTGCAGCTTGGATGTATTTAGCAGGTTATCTGAAGCTGAAGAGAAGGTAGTATATCCTAAAAGTGCTAATAAAACAGTGATGATTTTCAGCGGCATTTTTCTCCTCTGCTCACTGGCTTTCACAGAGATAAGCACACTCAGTGAGAAAGAGAGGGAGGGGGATGATGGGTATTTGTAGGAGGATTGGTAAAAAATATATTAGGCAAGTGTATAATGAGAGGGATTGTTAGGTAAATTTGGTACAAGACAAATACTTTTCAGCTCTACTTTTCATTTGTGCAGTTTTCATCAGAATGCTTCGTTTCACATTTACTTTTTCTTATTGCCGGCATTATTTGTTATCTTCTCCTACTTTTTATTTTTAAATACTTCATATTTTGCTTTGGCATATTGAGAAATGTTGTTACTTGAATTTTATATTTTTGGTTCGATAAAATTAAATTGATAATTACTATCTATAAATATAACTAATATGCAAAATAATTACATTTCATTTCATTTTGTATAAAAAATATTAATATTTGTCTCCACAAATTTTAAAATAAATGATATAAAAAGAAATATAACAACATATATATATATATAGACACAGCCACACACACACAACAATACTTTCTTAATCTTCAGTTTTTAGGTAGCAAATGCTAATTCTTTAAAAGCATTCAAGCTATGTAATATGCTTGACATTAAATATAAATCACAGTCCCGTATTTAGATTTAGTTTTTATAAAGTAAAGAGTTAAAGTAAATGCTTATAATCGTTAATGAAAAAATTAAGAACGAAAATTTTAACAATATTATAATTTTTAATTAAATTATATATTTAATTTCTATAATTTACAATCATTTTTAATTTTATCCCTATACTTTTTTTTTCAAATAAGTTCTCATAATTTTAAGTGTTTTTAATTTGGTCTCTTCTACTTTAAAACCTATGATCGATGAACTCATTGCATTTGATCATTTTTGGATAAAATATAAAAAATTCCCTCCAGCTTTAAGTTATGGGATATTTATTCACTATGTTTCAAAAAATATCAAAAGACTCATTCATTCTTTACTAACTGTGCAAAAAACCATTTCTATCTATAACATCCATCCATTCAACTTATGAAAAAAGTGCAAAACAGCCCTCAAATTTTGAGTTATGTGCAATTTACCCTTAAGTTTTAATAAAAATGATCCAAAGACTCATTCATTCTTAATTAAACATGCAAAACAAAAAAACCTTTGTCCAACAAACATAAAAGTGTACGTCAAAATAGGTTGGATTTATTACGTAGCCTACCCTGCCAAACTTTTCGGGCAAGTTCAGTCTATATTTTTACAATCCTAAGAATAGTAAATCAAACAACCGCCACCATTTGGGTCACGCTGGCGGCCCACTAAAAAATAAAAATAAATTAAATTAAATTTACAATTCATAATGTATAATTAGCATAATAGAATGTGATCTGATCAACTTTACTTATATTATAATAGATTTAATGTCCAAGGAAAAAGCGAAATAAAACTTAAATTATTTATTTATTTAGGCAAGTCAACCTATTTAACTAACAATCTGTAACTAGTTAGTTGGATTTCAGACTTTTCCAACTTGTCAGCAAAACGAGTTGGGCCATGTAGATTTTCTATTTTGAGAATACTAAATTGATTCCAAGTGATCTAGGTCAGCTTTTCAAAAATATAAGTGTAATTATGCTCTCAACAAGAAGTAGATAAATTAACTTATGTAAAAAACAAGTCAATTATTAAGATTGTATTACGAATGTTTTATATCAATATATAATACACTTATGGCGATTTTCGTTAGTTACATAGATGTATGTGAGATGAGGTTTCTTTTTTTTTTTTTCACATATAGTTAATAATAAATGGGTCTTTAACCTTGTTTAAAAATTTAAGAGGTAAATTGCACATGGCTCAAAATTTAAAAAGTATTTTACACTTTTTCTGTTATAGTTGGACAGATGGAGGGATTTTTTGCACCGTTGGTAAAAAATGAACAAGTCTTTTGAACTTCTTTAAAACTGGGGTTAAATTGCACATGACTCAAGTTAGAAGGTTTTTTTTTTTTTGCATTTTATGATTTTTTAAATCAAAAGTAAAATTTTTTTTAAAGAAAATTGAACATAATCCTTAGATAAAATTTGGTACGTCTTGCCTTTATCCCAAAAAAATATTATTCAAGTTGTTTGATATATAAAAAGACATGAAATTATAATTTTATACTATATCTTTATTTTGCAAAAAGATGAATGTCTATTCATTTTTGAAAAGGTAAAAATGACCATTTTTATAGGCTGAGCAGAATTAATACTTCATTTGTTTCATTAATCATTTATATTATTTATAATTGTGATTCCATTCATATTGATTGTGTTTATCAAAGTTTTTTTTTTGGTAAATTGTATTTATCAAAGATTACATCATAATAAAATAAATACTGGAGGTTACATTCCTAATCAAACCAAATGTTAAAACAAGAATTAATAATGATTCCATTTCAAAACATTATATTCACATTTTTTGAATCAAAAGTAATTATTCTTTTTTTTAGACGTACTTATTTTTTAAAATTTTCGGCTGAAACTTATTCTTTAATTTTATATAGTTAACGTTATAACAAGGAGAAAATATTAAAAAAAAACGAAAATGCATTGTAAACAAGGCTAACTATAATAAGACAATAATTATCAAAGATATTCGGTATTATATGGATTTGGATGGAAGTCAGGATGAAAATTAAATAACTAATTTTAGACTGATTGATTTGCTAACAAATTTTTCAACAAATCAAATCGATTAGAAATTTTAAACTCACAAAAGTGTAACTCATTGGTAAGCAAGTTGAAGCTCTGATAAGACGATCCATCATAGATTTGAATCTTGTTATACTTTGTGGAAAAAAGAGTATACAGACCCTAAACTTTGGGTCATTTATAAATAAACTTCTGAACTTTAAAATCGTCCTAATTAGTATTTAAACTATAATAATTACACAAATTAACACTTCCATCTATTTTTCATTCACTTCAAAAAAATTTTATTCAATTTAGAATAGATGAAAAGTATATGGAAGGATTAATTTATATAATTATTATAGTTTATGAATTAATTAAAATAATTTTAAAGTTCAAGAGTGATAAGATAGAGACATACTCTATTTGTATTTTAAGATTAAGCTAATGTTTATCTTTCTAGATAAAGTTTATCAGATTAGTAATCCTAATATAACACAAACTTATACTGCTATATATTATATATTTGTGATGGATGAATGAATTACTTGATTTCTCTTTTCAATATTCTTAATGGTATCAAAAACCTAATTGCTTAACAGCAAAATGTCTACCGATTCCTCTACCACTAGTCCTCCTCCATCTTCCAATCCTAATCTAGCCTTATCCCCTTCCTCTCAGCCCATCCCTTCTCTTAACATTCATCAATGTTTTCAGGTTTCCAACATAAAAACTTATGTCAGTGAAACCCTTGATTTCAACAATTATCTCCTTTGGCAATTTCTTTTCATCCCTATCTTTAAAGGTTTTAATGTGTTTGATGATCACATTGTTGCCAATTCCTCTCCCCCTGCACGTACAATTTCATATGCTACCGGTACCCAAATTCCTAATCCTGAATTTGCTCAATGGGAACAGGTTAATTTTCTTGTTCTCTCTTGGATCCAAGCCACCCTTTCTTCTTGTTTTTCCTTATCCTATTTCATCTTCACAATACTCATCTTCTTCTTCCTTATCATTTAAATTGCTTAATCCTACGACCATTCAAACTATTTTATCAATGTCATTCCTAAAGATGTGCACCCCTACTACAACTACCTCTATCACTTATCCAAATTCTCACATTCTACCAAATTCATCTTCACCATCTACTACAACATCACCTTTATCTTCACCATTTCAACCTTTCACTACTAATTCCTTACCCATTTCATCCTTACACAACATCGTTCTCACCCTATGATTACAAGAAACACGGATGGAACATGAAACCAAAAGATTAAACCTGCTCTTTTTGCCTCCACATCCCTTCCCACCAAAGAGCCATCTTCCTATAAAGTAGTCTCTTCATTTCCTGTTTGGCATAAAGCCATGCATGAAGAATATTTGGCCCTAATTACAAACAAAACATGGACACTGGTTCCTCCTCCTCCTAATGTCAATATTGTTGGCTCAAAATTTATAAAATAAAATACAAGGCGGATGGCTCAGTTGAAAGGTATAAAGCCTGGTTAGTGGCACAAGGGTACAGTCAACAACATGGTGTTGATTATTATCAAACTTATTCTCCAGTAGCCAAGCCAGCTACTATAAGAACTATCTTTTCTTTAGCTCTCTCAAAGAATTGAAAAATCCGACAGCTTGATGTTAAAAATGCCTTCCTCCATGGATATTTACAAGAGGAAGTCTTTGAAGCAACCTCAAGGCTTTGTTGATCCTACTAAACCTAATTATGTTTGGCGTCTCCATAAAGCCATTTATGGTCTTAAACAGGCTCCTAGAGCTTAGTTCCAAAGGTTTGCCTAATTTCTTCTTAAGCTTGGTTTTAAGTCTAGTCGCTCTGATAGTTCAATGTTTGTTTATCATCATTTGGATGGCATGGCTGTACTTTTTTTATATGTGGATGACATTCTCTTCACAGTTTCTTCAAACTCACTGCTACAAAGAATTTTAGCACTGCTCAGTAAAGAATTGCCATGAAGGACTTGGGTGATGTCCATTATTTTTTAGGGGTGCAAATTAAATATAATTTTGCAAGTTTGCTCTTGTATCAACATAAATATGCATTATCCTTGTTGGAACATAGTGGTTTACAATCATGTAAACCTATTCAGACACTATTATCACCAAAGACACCCCTCTTCCATGACAACAGTCTTATGTTTTAGAATGTTAATGAGTATCATAACTTTGTTGGTGGCTTGCAATATCTTACTTTCACAAGACCAGATCTTGCCTTTGCTATCAATCAAGTGTATCAATTTATGCATCTTCCCAGAGAGCATCATTTACAAGCTGTAAAAAGAATTCTTCATTATGTTAAAGGCACACTTCATTATGGTTTACAAATTTATTTTGATAATCTCTCTTAGCTTGAAGGTTTTACAAACTCATATTAGGCAAGTTGTCCCACTTCCAGGCGTTCCATTATAGGTTATTGCTTTTTTTAGGTAAAAATCTTATCAGTTGGAGTGCAAAGAAATAGTCCATAGTATCTCGCTCTAATACGGAAGCAGAATATTGTGCCTTGGCTTCCTCAGTGGCTGAATCATGTTGGTTACACAATCTTCTTCATGAACTTCATCAACCTATTTCTTCTCCTACATTATTGCATTGTGATAACTTAAGTATCACATACTTAGCACACAATCCAGTTTTACACCAACGCTCCAAGCATTTGGAGATTGACTTGCATTTTGTCAGGGATAAAGTTTTGAAGAAAGAAATTCTGTTATAACACATCTCCATAGATCAACAAGTTACTGATCTATTTACCAAGGCTTTATTTACTTTCCAGTTTACTTATCTTCGCAGCAATCTGACAGTAGTTCCTTTCACTGCTCAGATTGAGGGGGGATAATAAGATAGAGATATACTCTATTTGTATTTTAAGAGTAAGCTAATATTTATCTTTTTAGATAAAGTTTATCATATTAGGAATCTTAATGTAACACAAACTTATACTGCTATATTATATATTTGTGATGGACGAATGAATTACATTATTTCTCTTTTCAATATTCTTAAAAGAGTTTATTTACAAATAACCTAAAGTTTAAGGATTATTAATGCCCTTTCCCTACTTTGTGGAGAGAGATAACCTCATGATCCCAAATGAAAATTACTTTCACACTCAAAAAGTTTAGAGATATCTTGTAAGAACAAAAAAAATAGAAATTTTGAAATAAATTAATGCATCATTTGTCATGGATTTAGCAAACCAAAAACAGATAAATAGGTCAGAGATTACTCAATTTATCCGTAAGATTTTCCATTTTTTTTAATTCTACGTGATAATCTAACCAACAAACTAATAAGAATTTAGTTAATTAGTGAATTTTATCCGAATAGATTCTTAAATTTTTGCCACATCTCTCACTTTCCCTTGCACAAGAGATTTAAACTATTTTCTTCTCCGTCTATAGCTATTCTCTACAATAGGAGCCGTCTCCTGTGCTAGACAAGCTACGTAGTAACGTAAATATGAATGTAGGCTATGTTGTTGATTCCCTTTCATTGTGTTGGCGACTTGGCGTCACTCATCCTTATGTTGCTTGCTTGCTTTTTTTTGTTTTCTTTTCTTCATGGTGTCACTTTCCTTCTATATTGCTTGTAGTTATAAAACCCAACACATTGTTTGAAAATTTCAAACTCAGCAACATAACATCCTTGCATGTTTAGTAGCAATTTTCTTGTATCAAAACTCTTTCCATGTAACTCGTTGATTTGTTATTGTAGCATCTCATTTTTTTTCCATCTTTTTTATGTCCCTCTCTTGCATGAAATTCTGGCCACTTGATTTGCATGATCTAGTGTAGCATCTTTTGTTTTCTAGCAAGAATACTTTTGCATGTTCAAATTTACACACACATCCCTTGCGTTCTATATATGTCTACGTAGCATTGTTTGCATTCATGCAGGGCTCATTGAGTAAAAGATGGTAATGTTCTCTTAGGAGTCTCCTATTTCCAGAGGTGTTTAATTGAACTTATTAGTCTCTTAGACTTTTTACTTGGATGGAAGAGAGAAAATAAAAGGAGAGAAAAAAATGAATAGAAATCAAATGGTGAGAAAAGTATATTTTCTCTTTATGTGCTTAGTTGAAGAGGAAAAAAAGGAAAAAAAAATAAGAATTAATATTTTTATTGTGTAATAAATTAAAAAGAAAAAATATATTAGTTATTTATAATTTTATAATATGTTAAATATATAGTCTCAATGCAACAGTAAGTTCTTTTGATCAGACCATACGACAGCAACTTTCACCACTTTCTCTTTTATGACGAAGAAAAACTTTTTGTGTAGGGGATTTTTTTCCTTTCTTTTCTCTTTTTTCTCTATAACCAAACAGTAGAAAACTCTAAATCCATTCATTTTTTCCTCTCTCATTTTCTTTTCTCTCAATTTCTCTTAAACCAAGCCAAGGGTCTTTGATTGAACAAGGTCTCCAACTATTAAAGCACTCTAGAAATAATTTAAATCACCAACACGCCTACAAGTGTTATTAGTAGAAATCTACGAAATAAATTGGTAACATTTAGCATTTTCCTATTTTTAATAAAAGTACTATTATTGTATTATTAAAAAAAGTACTATTATTTGTCACGAAATAAATTCTATAAAATTTTTAATGAAAGGACGTGACGAAAATCACATTATCCTTGATATAAAATTTAATTAAAAAATTCTACAAAAGCATAATTACTCATCTGTATAATCTTTTATAAAAATTTTACGAAAAAGCTTTTGTACTATCAATCATTTCTCTTTTAGTAATACATTGTAGAGAAATTCATTTATTATAATATAGTAATTCTGTGACAATGGTTATAATTATGCTATTTCAGCATTTTTAGCTTTTAATATCCTTCCATGTTGGCATCCCCAATCAATTGCACTCTTCTTTCTTTTTTTCTGTCTTGACACCTCAGCAAATTTTACATTCATCTCCATTCTCCTATAGCCAACTGATGGAAAAAATTTTACATACTATGATAGTAATATTTTCAATAAAATCTCAATTGTTTAAATTTATTATTAATTTTATTATTTAAAATTATATATTTAATCTATCAATTGAATGGTTATAAATCATCAACTATTATATAATTATTAAATAAATATATTACGTTGAGAATATACAAAAATTTCTCCAACTCACTTGAGCTTTCTCAGGGTCTCTCCCCCTCTCATCATCATACACACAAGGCCAAACGTCACCCACAAGCAGGTTTTTAACTCATTTATAACTTCTTCAATATGCAGTTTCAAATTCATGCCTTTTGAATATCTGAATTGAATAGGACCATTAGTTTTTTTCCGAGTTTCAATTACACGCCTTTTGAACGTTTTAGAGGAATGAGCACCAACCATTGATGTACATCTTTGGGCCTCTTCCTCTCTCTTCCCATACCATTTATCTACAAATACAAACTCCAATATTCATATTCTCCACCACTACCAAGAAATCATAATCCCACTGAAAAACCATTCTATGATGTTTGGAAACACGACTTGCCTCCCTTAATGAACACCACCATGGACATCTGAGCGACAACCAAGTCTTTTTGATGAAGGAAAGATTCAACTCTCTGACACCAAGGACGACATTCGAATCGCTCCTCAGAGCCTGGGATCTTTATGCCCTCTCTTGGCGGTAACCCGACTCAAGGCCATTGTGACCGAAGAAAACCACATTGCCCCCTTCGATTTCCCCCAATTTCTGGATCTCAAGGCCAACAACATGAAGCCCGAGCCTTTCAGTTGCTAACTTCGCGACGCCTTCAAAGTTTTCGACAAGGAGTGCAATGACTTCGTCTCCGTCTACATTCTCACCACCATTGGCGAGAAGCTTGAGCCTGTCGAGTTTGATGAGTGGATTAGGTCAGTTGATGTCGCATCTGTCCATTCGTACACAACTCAACGAGGCCAAATTACATGAACCAGGACCAAGTAATTCCCGAAACAATTGATGCCCCTAACAATCGAGATATTAGGCAAACAATTCCCAAAAAAAAAAAGATCAAAATCGAAGGAATGGTGCAGGGGAGACACCGAGAAACAAACAGCAAGAAAAAAATTGAACTACAGAATTGGAAGATGGCGTCACATGGATCCATTAAGGCACATGAACCTGGAATCAAAGAACAGAAAGCTTTGTGAGTGGAGATTTTAGAAAGGCAATGAGAGAGAAAGAGGGACGGAGAGAAGAGAGAGATGTGGATGTAAGTACTAAGTAGCACTGGAGAGCAAAGGCAGAATCCGAAAAGGAAAATTAGTATTTATTTTTTGTATTTTCTTTTATTGATTTTTTTCTAACTTTTAAGGAAATTGTTTTTTCTTCTCATAAAAAATAAGTCTAAGAAATTAGTTAAGTGGTTAAAGACATGTCTACTCGAATTTAAATATTAAGTTGGCACTTAAAAAATTCAAATACATTAGACCTGCCAAGTAATATACCTCCCAAATCATCTAAAAATAAAATTTAGTTTCGGTTTATGTAAATATCAAATTGATAATATTCTTACTTCCTGTACAAATAAAAAACATATAAGAAAATAGAAATTTTAATTGTTTATATTATTTATCTCTAACCTAGAAAAATAGAATAGAAGTGTCGTTGGCTTTATAATGAATGGGAAGAACATAAGAGGATTGGATTCATGCTTTACTATTTTTTATGTATGTGAAAAGCACTTAGTTGATTGATTCCTTTGTAATTAAAATTTTGAGGAAAAAAATCTTATGGGTCTCATATTTTTCATTTTTTCTCTTCCATTTTCATTATTTTGTTTTTAATGACAAATTTTAATATATATTTCTAAGACAAATGCTTGAGGGTTTTGCCAGATTCTGTAGCAGCTACATCAGCTTGGGTTGTTCCACGGCTGAAATCGAACCCGGGTGTTTCAAGACAAGCCAAGTTGCCAAATGTACCAAGCCTGATCAACAAGCATTTTTGGGCCTGAGAACTATGTTATGTAGGTAACTGTGGGTGTTTTAGGAAACAGCTAACAGTGGCTTTTTTTTCCCCCATTTGTACCATAAGATTTGAGGTAGTTTATACATGGCGTAATTGATTTTTAGCTGGATAGACAAAGTAATGGTTGGGCAAAACGTGTACATAATTCTCTGTTTCTTTTTTTTTTGTGGTGAAGTAATTCTTCGTTACTTTTTGTATCAAATTTATGTTTCAATTTTAAGTAAAGCATAAGGAGAAAATAAAAGACACCAAAGTAATATTAGTGAATTTATTATGTGTAAAACTTATTGTATTCTTTCCGTGGAAACTGCTTATGCACTATGCAAATGTTATTGTTTTAATAATATTAAAAGTACATAAATTAAAACTCGTACTCAATCAAAATAAAAGTGATAGTTATTGAACAAAAGAAATGATAATCAAATCATACACGCAAGGCGTGGGTATACATCTAGTGAAGTTAAAAGCAGTCATGTTAGTCCCCTTTAATGAATCTTCTCTCTTTTGAAAAAAAAGAAAAATTTAATAGAGCTTCGTGAGTTGATACCAGCAACACTACACTCGAAGAACAGAATTATTTAGAAAACAGCTTTTATAACTAGTTGGATTAATTCCGTGTAAACAATGTTAGGCAGTTATTATGAGTTGATTTCCTTGGATCACAATAAGGTTTAGAAATTGAATGAATAAAATTATCTCATATTCTTGCGAAGATTCTAAGAAGTTTACAATTTTTTGTTTTTGTTTGAAAAAAAAAAAGAGCACAGAAATCTACAAAATTAAATAAATTGTAGGTTTCCACAATGTACTTAGTAATTGAATTGAATATAACTTGTTTTAAGTGTTAGTAAAAAGAACAAAAGAGAAGGACGAAATAACTCCGTGCAATGCACGCATAAGTAGCAAATAAGTTAAATGATACCACATAAATCCAAACCGACAATTTACAACATGTTTGTTTTAGTTTTACGTCAACGCAAACAGAGAAATGCACTTCCCGATGCACGTTTTACTGAAAGAAAAAATTGCATCCTTTTCCTGAATGCTTGTTTGCTTTTGTGAGGAATCTAAACCAACAGGCTGTTAACTACACCTTAGTGTCAACCAGCACTCAAGAAAACTTGGGTTTGGTAAGAAAAACTTAAGTAGATGCACTTGCAGTTAAATGTAACCATGGATTTAAATTTTGTACAGCTATGATTTCAGTATTGTTTAAGTAACATTTTCTATTCATAATTAATAAATTAACTTATTGTGGTTTGGATTTCTTTAATTTTTTTGTTATACGATAAGGGTGTATGTGTGTGTGTGTATATATATATATATATATATAATCCTCAAATTAGCTTTCTAAACATTGGTAACAAATAGTCTAGCTAGGGTTTACTAAAGAACTCTTATTGATATTAGATAGATTACCTTATAATTTAGAGGTAGAATAGCTGCTTTCAAATTTTTGCCAAATTAAACCAAAAATAAAAAAAAATAAAAAGGAGGCTATTACGGTATACTTTTAGAAAATGGTATATGAATTGGTCATCTACAATATTTTTCAATCGTTACAAAATTTTTATATTTTGTAAAATAATTATGATGCTTTAGTATACAAAATATGTAATTTTTTATTTTTTAAAAAAATAAATATAATTTTTATAAACAAATTAGTTACAAACTTTTATATTTTCAATTAAAAATTATAGTTACGTACCAATATATAAAATTTTAAAAAAATTACACTCATCTCTCTTGAAATACGCGGAAATTGCATCCGATACCCTTCTTGAATTCACCCCTTCAACGACGTTCCGTTATTTATAGTTAATTAATATAGTTTGACCCCTAGCCCTTGACGGTCCGTTATATTCACTAACGGAACTGCACCCAAATGCCACGCACGTGACCATTAATGGCAGAGTTGTAAAATTTCAATCTTCCTGCCTTCAGAAAATGACAAAATTGCACTCATTTTTATGTCTGAAAGAGGTTCACACCTTTGTGAGCCCCAATTTGAAAATCCCACCGTTTGAAGATCTCCGTTGTGCACGAATGGCAACCTAGGTGAGAGAAATTGAAGATTTTGGCTGTAATCGGATGAGGTAAGTGATTTTTCATGAAGAACTTGTTTCTTTCAACTATGTTGTTGATAGTTTATTTGGTGGTGAATAAATAAACGTTGTGCATAATAAATGTTTCATAAAATGCCAACGTTATATATGTTTGATACTTTCCTTTGTTTATTTGATGTTCTGATTGAAAATGGCATCAAGTGTGAGTGAAAGTGGAGCCCCTACTCTTAGATACCGCAACAAGAACTGCAATTGTGGGAAAGTTGCAGATATCAAAGTTTCCAAAACCCAAAGTAACCCACTTTGGCTGTTTTACACATGTAAAGATAGGAATTGTAGCTTCTTCCAGTGTTGCACGCCCTGTTCTGTAGACATGCGAGCTTCCTCCAATTACCAACCTGTTGATAGTGAATTGTGCAGTGAAGAAGTGCAAGAAATGAATACAAATAGGGCAATGATTGAGAAAGAGCTATGCAAGTTGAAGAAGCAATTGACAATGATGCAAGGCAGGATGGGATCTTTGGGGTTGCTGGTCCTATGTTCAATTGTTTGGTGTTAGTTGTTCTGGTGTTTATTGCAATTGTACTAAAGTGAAGCTACTAGTGTAAAATCTCACTTGTGTAGGTGTGTAGGTGTAGATGAAGCTCACTTGTGTAGTTGTGCAAGTGCATGAAGTATGTATTACATACTATGGTGTAATAGTTTTTTAATGACAAAACTCATTTTGGCATTAAACGGTTGGCTTCTGAT
Source organism: Castanospermum australe (assembly GCA_019955255.1). Lineage (NCBI taxonomy): Eukaryota > Viridiplantae > Streptophyta > Magnoliopsida > Fabales > Fabaceae > Castanospermum > Castanospermum australe. The sequence goes on from NSJW01000420.1 coordinate 364,637, forward strand.
TTCTGTTAATTAGTTCTATGTGTGTTAAATGGTTGTCATCTCTTTGGCTATGTTAAATGAATGTCATCACTTGTGTTATACCTACTGTACATAGATAACTTGAAAAAATAAAAGCTGCAAATTAGTAATTCACATCGGGTTGTACTCCATGCTACAATTTACCTAATTTGCAAATCAATGGGGTGGACAAATGATAAAGCTGAATGACACGTAACTAGTGTTTGTGTTTTGTTCCTCTGATTTTGTTCTTTGGAGCATGTGTAAATACCTACTCTAACTAGATAACTTGAAAAGAAAAAAAGTTGCAAATGATGAATGTATCAAAATTACTGGAAACCATAATTCAATCACATTGCATTGCTGAAATATTGTTCAACATTGTAGCACCTTGTGCATATTTACATAAGTAATTCATCTGCATATGTTCAATTCAAAAAAATGGACTTTACATCTAAACCACCAATTCTGTACCATTGTGAAACCTGTACCCCAAAAAAAAAACTTTACAGTTTTGAACCTTGTACCCCAAAAAACAAATAGGTCCATTACATTAAAAGTCCCTAAATTTAAACCATATCCACTCTATACAGATTGGCCAAAAAAACCAATGTGACACCAGTATTTCCAAAAAAAAAGAAATCTCCAAAATCCAAAACACCATAGCAGTGGTTCTCATCTTTATGTCCCACTTTTCCTTGTTCTTATTCTGCTAACAGCAAGCTTTTTATTCTTTACTTGACCATGCTTTTTGGTCCCAACTTGGCTTGAAGTCCCAACCGAAGTCCCAACTTTGCTCAAATTTCTAGCTTGACTTGAACTTCCCGCTTGGCTTGCAGTCCCATCAACCTTCTGTTACTTTTGCAGTAGGTAAAACATAACATTAGCTTTACTTGAAGTTACCTTATGCAATTGTAAACAAACAAAATTTATCTTCCTCTGACTTGAAGTTCCCGCTGGACTTGAAGTTCCACCTTGGCTTGCAAGCCCTTCAACCCTCTGTTGCTTCTGCAGCACTTAACACAAAACATAAGGGATGTACCATGCAAAAATTATACACAAAAAATTTACCTTTTTCCTATCAACTGGATCCCTCTGACACGTGCGCTTGTTGTGGCCAAACTCCTTACAGGTATCACATCTGACAGTGCTAGACCTCCTTTCATCTTTTTGGCCTGATTGACCTTCATCCACACCTCTCTTCCTAGCCCTTCTAGGCCTTCCTGGAAGTCTTTTAAGCTTAGGAGGGTCCATTGTGTTTTCATAGCCACCATTGTTTCTCTCATCCAGGTCAGACATTGGATGAATCAATTCTTCATATGTTTTACAGTACATTGAATTTGTGTAGAATTCATCACAATACATCTCCACATCTGACCTCTTATAAGCAATGCATGCACATGCATGAGCGCAAGGTAAACCAGATAAATGCCATTGATTGCAGCCACATGACCTAGTCATAAGGTTCACCACATTTGACTTGAAACTCCTCATCACCAACATAAGTAACACTACATACTCTCCCATCTTGCATTGTTCTGTCTAAGAACTTTCTAACTCTAGGTGCAATCATATTTTCAAAACCACATCCCTTCTCATACCTCTTTTGGAATCTGCCCATTATCCTAGATGCCAAGGACTCAACCATTGACAATATGGTTTTCTTCCTATCATCTCCCAACCAGCTGTTAAATGACTCTGACACATTGTTGGTTATGTGGTCTGATTTACAGATAAGATCAATAGTGTGTCTTGCCCACATCTCTTTGGGTCTCTCAGCTGCCAACAACCAATCTACAGCCCCACTGTTATGTTTTCTCAATTGAGTCATAACCTTCTCAAATGTAAACTCATTGTAAGCCTTTGCAACAGCCCAAAACTAAGTTGTGAGTAGCAATGTCTTATATTTCAACTTCAAATTATTTACAAATGTTTACAACAATACCTATGAGAAGCAAACACAAAATCAATTGCAACTGTCACTTAAACAAAAAAAAAGAAAAAAAAAGAAGCAATGACATATCCATAAGCAATGGCAAAAACAGAAGCAATGACATATGCATAAGCAATGGCAGATCCAATTCCTAAATATCATCCTAAAAACAGAAGCAATGACAGATTCGCAAGCAATTACAGATCCAAATCATAAATATCATCTTAAAAACAGAAGCACTGACAATCCACAAGCAATTACAGATCCAAATCATAAATATCATCCTAAATTCAAGTGACAAAAACAGATCTAATATATAAGTACAAAAACGTACCTGTGTTTGGCATATGGAAATATTTCTGAAACAGCCCCACCTAAACCCTGATGCATAACAAATTCAATGTCAGTAATAATGATCAAAAGAAAAAAAAAATTAAATCACAAGTTTAAAATCTGACCTTTTGCATGTCAGACATGATGGTTAATGCACCACATTCTTTCCATTCAGGCACAGAAGCCAGTGCTTCATGTAGGTTGTACAAAAAAAATCTCCAGGATGCAATGCACTCAACTTCCACAACAACCACTGCTATTGGATATTGGCCTTTGTTAGCATCAATTTTCACAGCAGATAGAAGCACTCCTCCATATGGACCCTTCACGTGGCAGCCATCAATGCCAAACCAAGGCCTACATCCCCTCACAAACCCATTTTTCATTGCATGCAAGCAAAGAAAAAATCACTTAAATTCAGGATTTTTGTTCACCTTAGGTTCCAACTCTAATTTGATTATGCTTCCAGGATTTGTTTCTCTAGCAAGCTCAGCCCAAGCTGGTAGCTTATTGTATGATTCTGCATGACTACCCTTATTGGTTTCTTTGACCCTTCTCCTTGCACGATATAACTGCATTTGATTATTTGGCTCTAAGCCAAACTTTGCCAACAATTCAGCCTTCATGCTTGAGTAGCTCATGTTCGGTTCTGCAATCAGCTTGCTTCCCAACTTCTTTGAAATCCATGTTGATGTTGCATTTGAGTTCTTAGTTGTTCTTATGCAAGAATGAACTCCATTATATGTCTTGATCTCGTATGTGATCCCATCAGGTGTAGAGGAGGCATGAATACGCCATGAACACCCATCAGCAGCACACTTAGCTATGACTCTAGCTTTCTCATTTTTTAGCCTCACAATCTCAAAGCCTTCTTGTATTATATAGTCCTTAAGAATTTTCCTAAATTCATGCACATCAGCAAATAACAAACCCTTTTCTAATTTTACCTTCCCATCAGGTTCCCGAGCAAATAATTTTCCTGTCATCCCCCTATCAATGTAAATTTCTTACTTATCCTCATCAGAATTGACATCCATAAACATGTCATGCCTTTCCTCAAAATCACTCAATTCATCACTTGAATTCCCCTTTTGATTTTCTTCTTCTATAATATAACTTGGATCTGACTCACTACCAGACTCGCCTCCTGTTTCACTCTCACATTCTTTTTCTTCAGGCTCACCACCTTGGTTCCATTCCTCATCAGAGTCACTAAGTACAGCCTCAGCCTCTACATTCTCAAAGTCACTAATCACATTATCATCTCCCCCTACAATCTCAGACTATTTAGCATTGCCCTCTTGGATCTCAACCACTACAGGATTGCTAACTTCAATATTTATATTGTCAGACACAATAAATTTCAACATTAACATAAGTAGATTTCTCCCTAGAGCATACACATGAATGTATATGGACTTAATGTTCATATCAAACATTTTGAGAATATCTTTGTTTGACTCGATGGGTATCCTCTCAGTAGAGCCTCGTGCAAGGGAAGAAAGACTGAACGGCACCCCCGTTGGTAAACCACCCCAGCGGCCAGCACATTGACATCATCCACAATGTCCAAAAATGAAGAACAGTCAGGATCCACATTGCCTATTTCTTCTGGTTCTCCACCTCTGTCAACGAAATGCACCAATATATCAAAGCAACCAGGTCTTGGACCGTACGACCTATCCATTTACCTACAAACACGGAAACGAAATACCAATGGAGAAATGCAACGGAGAAATGAACAGAGAAATCAAAGGAGAAATCAAAACCGAAATGCTTAACCGAGATTCTTACCCGAATCAAAACCGAATTCGTTTTCACTATGGTCCACCCTCGCGCTTCTCTCTTTCACTGACAGTAGAAATTAGGGTTCTTTCTGTTTTCCACCTTTCTAAATTCACAGGGCGGACAAAGGGTTATTTTTAGGGGGGGTAAATTTGTAATATCACAGATAACCGAACGTATGCTGACACCGTTTCAGATGAGGGACGTTGTTGAAGGGGTGAATTCAAGAGGGATATAGGGTGCAATTTCCGCATACCTCAGGGGAGGTGAGTGCAATTTCTCCTAAAATTTATAAGAACTTATATCAAATAAATAAAATATATATTATTCCTAAATTTTATAAATGACCTATTAACAGATACGTATTTTTTAATAATAATATATGTAGAGAAAGTTAATCAAGCAAAAGCAATAAAGTTGTGTAAAATACTGTCCTTTAATTTCTTCAGTGAATCTTCTTTTTTTTTTTCAAACAAGATAAGGAATTGAATTAATAGAGATGCTTCATGAATTGATACCACCAACATTATATTCGAAGAACAGACTAGTAAACAACAGCATTTATAACTCTTTTGTTTCATTGTAAATAATGTCAGGTCATTATAGATTTAATTTTTTTAAAGTGAGTTATTCATTTTAAAAGATAAAATAAAAAATATTAATTATTAATGAGAAAATCAATTATTGAGATCATTATAAAATATATATACATATATAATAAATTATGAGGTTGTTAAAATTTATTTTTTTAATTTTTTTATCATTAATTAATATTCTTCACTCTATTTTTTAAAATGAATCCCTCACGTTAGAGGAACTAAATCCATCCATTGTTATGACTTGAATTAATTCTTTGGATCACAAGTTTTAGAAATTGAATGAATAAAACTAAATAGCAATTAGTAGTTGGGTGGATCAAAATTTTTCTCGAACGTATCGTCACACTCTTGCAAAGATTCTAAAAAGTTTATACGTTTTTGTTTTGGTTGAAAAAAAAACGGGACAAGAGGTCTATCAATTTAAATTTCAAATAATAAACTGTAGGTTGCTACAATTTAGTAATTGAATTGAATATAAGTTGATTTAAGTGTTAGTTAAAAGAACAAAAAAAAAATACATAACAACACCGTGGATTGCACGGATAAATAATCTAATAGTCTTTTAAATTGATGCGAAGTAGTTTAAACTAAACTAATTGCCCATTAGGCTTCAACTTTTTAGAAGCCAGCTAAATGATACCGCATGACTCCATAACATGAGACAAATTTAACTACACACACAACCAAACTCAAGAAAACTTGTGTTTGATAAGAAAAACTTGAGTAGATCACCACTTGCATTACTTAAATGTAGCCATAGAATTAAATTTTTTACTTTTGACTGTAGTACTGTTTGGCATTTTTTTTATTTATAACTAGCATTTTAAAATGTACTGTCATACCTTTCAATTCATATTTTTTTTTAACTTATATATATATATATTATAATTTTATTATATATACTAATATATAGAGGAGATTTTCCCAATTTGGTATCCATTATTTTATTTTCCCAAATGACTATTAGTTACCAAATAATCACAAACATATAAAAAAGATAAAAAAACGTAAATTTGTTTCGTGTAGAAAAATCATCACATTCGTACCCAGATGTTACAATTACATTAGAAGTTAACTTTTTTCTCCACTTACAAACAGTTATAATTATATACAAACAACCTTGAGATGCATTGTCATACTTGTCAATTCGTACTTTTTAAATTTCTTATATGATTATAAATTAATTAGTTAAATTAATTTAATTTTTAAAAAAATTAAAATGTATTTAAAACTAGTTATAATAATATATGTAAAAAGAAGATAACCTTTTGTATTTAAAAGCAATTATAATTATAGAATGTAGTTATCAAAATAGTGTTTGAGTTTACAATTTTATCTCTTTTTTTTATTTATATTAAATTAATTATTAATAATTTTTTAAGAAATTAAAATTTTAAGACTAAAGAGGAGAATCCCTTATATATAAAAGTATAAATAGATTAATTAATAAACTGATTTATTGCATTTTTTATTTCTTCAATTTGAAAATTTTATATTGATTTTTTAATCAAGTTAATTAAATTTCTTCGTAACAGTGCCATTGATATACCACTTTGTTTTTTTCTTTTGTTAGAGTGAGGATAACAACAAACAGCATATATTGATGTAGGGATTCATCAATTGTAATAGTTTAAAAACTGGAATAAAAATAACACTTTCAAAGCCGGCGTGATAGTGGTAAGAGGTCCAATTGTGAACGCGAAGTCCCATTCTTTAGGAAGTCTTGTTTTGCTTGTGGTCCTTGTATGAGAATTAGGAGGTAGTTTTCTTTTAATCTTAAAATAAAAAATAAAATATTTTTTTAATAAAATAAAATTTAGGTTGAGAGGAAGACTTATCTAATTTAAAATGAGAGTATGTCTTCAAACTTATTAAGTGCGGGATACTTATAAAAAATTCACTAATAAAAAAAATTCAAGAATCAAAACTAAATCATGACAAAACATAAACAAAGGATTATGAAATGAGCCAAACTCATTAAAATAGAAAATAAAATATATATACACACATTAATTTACAGAGCTTGTCAACGGACTTCAATAGTTCAACATATCATTCAAAACACAACAATTTCTGGCCGATCTTGCTTTGTCCAAATCTATATAAAAATCATAAACCTCATCCGGTAAAACAACTAAGCAATTTCTTTTTTTTCTTCTTCCGTGGGCTTTACTCCTTCTTAAATTAATATTAAGTCCAAATCTTCTCCATAACTCAGAAAACTCATGGGAAAACAACTCAGCAATTTCTTGCTTTTCTTCTTTCAAGTAGCATACCCTTATTAAACTGCCAAGTCCAGTTACTATTTATACAGCTGCAAAATTCTCTCTAAATGGGTTTTCTTACACTGAAGTGAAAACCTAGCGACACATATCCAATGGGGTCATCATGTTCCCATATTTTTTCCCCCTCTACCACTAGCCCTCGAGAAAATCATGACGTGTTTCTTAGCTTTGGTGGTGACAGTCGCTATAATTTCACCAGCCATCTTCGCGGGGGTTTCAGAAGGCGAAAAATCAGAACCTACGTCGATTTCAATCTCGAGAGAGGGAACCAAATATCTTCAACACTTGTTCGCGCAATCCGCGGAGCCAGGCTTTCGGTGATGATTCTTTCAGAAAACACCGCCAGTTCAACGTGGTGTCTTGATGAAATTGCAGAGATTTTGGACTGCAAGAGAGCACAAGGACAGATCGTAGTCCCCGTATTCTACCACGTAGAGCCTACGGATGTACGGCGTCAAACTGGTAGCTACGCGGATGCTTTTGCACAACATCAGAGTCGTTTTACGGAGAGCATTGTGCAGAGGTGGAGAGGTGCCTTGACAGAAGCAGCCAATCTCGCAGGATGGCACTGCACCGTCAATCAGTAAGTCTATATGATGAACTAAGTATCTGCTAGTATCAACAATGTTCGATGGGTTAACCATTTAACCAAGCTTATTAATTACGTTTCCGGTCGCAATTGCAGTGATTGCAATTGCAGATAATTACTCTCGTTGCGATACAGATTATGACCATTATGATGTGAAAATTTTTTATGATTGCATAAAATATATAAAAATTATATAATTATTTTAATTTTTAATATATCTTTATTTATAATTTTATATAAAATTTTACTCATTTTATAAGATTTTATATTACATTAATAATTAATTTAAATTAAATATATAATAAAAAATTATTATAATTATTGTGACTCTAATTTTACAAATAAATTATAACAATTATTAATCAAAATTTAAACTTTAACTTTAATATAGAATAATAATTAATAACTGTTAATTGTTTTATCTAAAAGTTAATTTTACTTTATTTATTAAGTGTAAATAATTAATTAATTAACTTAATTTTTAAAACATATTACTTTAAAAGTCAATTAATAATTAATTTAAATTTAATTTTTAAAAAATTTTAATTTTTTTTCCAAAAAATTTATTATATTATAAATTTTAAATTATAAAAAATTTAATGTTCTAATCTTCTGATTTTTTTCTCTTCTTAATTTTTTCAAATTTTTCTGATCTTTTCCTTACGCTTTAATTTTTCAAACTCTTTTCAAATTTTCTCATCCCTCCTTTCTTAATTTTTCCTTCTCCTTTCCTCATTTTTTCTCTCAATCTCACCCTCTAATTTAACCAAATACTTTTTTCAAAAAAAAAATCCCAATACCAGACCCGGCACCCACCCGGATGACCTATCCCCATCACTCTCCCCCTTTCCTCTTTGTCACTCCCAATTCCAGAGATTTCCTTCTCCCTCATGCCCCTCTTTACTGTTTTTTCTGTTCTTCCTCTCTCCCTCACCACAGGGCAGCCTCCTCCCTGCTCTGACACAGCACGGCCAAGCGATGCACCACCACCTCTTTTTCCCTCTCTTCCTCAACACACCCAAAGATGAAAAGTTGTGATTTAAAGGTTAGAACCTGTCGGAGATGCTGATTTGGTGTGGCTGAGATGTTGATGCTGCTTGTGGATGTGGAAGAGACGTTGATGCAGCTAAGAAGTGCGGAGATTAGGGTCTTCTTTCTAGATCTGAAGTGGGGTACTCCGAAAACGGTGTTGCGGCCTATTCCATTGCGGTCATTGCAGCCACAACACCGTTCTGATGCGACGTGACTGAGTAATTTCAAATCACCCCGCAATGCGGTTATGACAGCATTAGATGATGCAGTCCATATTTTAGAACTATGCATTTAACCCAAACCTGCATAAAATTGCTAGTAGTGTAGGATGAATCGAGCTGTTACCACTAGCTCAAAAATCATAATTAATGGTTAGAATGTAACTTTAAGGAATTTTATTTGCTTCTAACTTTTGAAAACCATATAGGCCAAAAACCATATATATATATGTTATGCTCAAGAATTTTAAGAGAGACGCTGACTAAAAAAAACCAACATTTAGGTAAGTTATCACGTAATTAATGCCAAAGATATCTTTCTGATCCTTTAATAAGCATGATTGTGTGCCGAACCCATTGCCAACAAGATCTAGCGTTACTGCCATGGCATTGAGACAACAAGCATAGCCCAATTATTTGCAACATTGGATGATATCTATGAACAAAGTCTCTAATGTGTTGTTTTAGATTAGCACTGACAACAATATAAATATTCCAAAATAGCATTGCTCATTGTGTGAATCATCCACCTACATAATATCATCACCATTGGGATTTACACCTTTGTAAAATACAATCTTCACATTCAAAAATATAAACATCACTAGAACCATTATCAAGTATGATTATATCATTATTAGGAAAGAGATTAGACACTTGGGATACAAAATGACCATAGAAATTAAAAATGACCCCAGGCTAGTCATGGTGAATAGCATCCTTGAAGATCCTGCTTTGTTAGAGTCGTTGCAAGTTAAAGTGCACAAAAAAGGTTGTAAACCATTATTGCTACTTCAAGTTGTCATGAGCCAATTATCCTAAAAGTTTAAGCTATTAGGTGAAGACACATGAATGATTTTATATCTTTAGCATGTTCCCTTACGCAAGAGCCAATTGGGCTTAAAGCGTGGACAATATATAGGCCCACCTTACCTTGTGATAAATTCAACTTAATTGGGAAAAATAGAAGCAGCAAGGATCAAACTCCTGAACACTTGGTCATAGAGGCTCTGATACCATGCATGAACTAACTATCCCAAAAGCTCAAATTGTTAGGTGAAGACACATGAATTATTGGATATCTCTAACACAAGCAGCCAAAATTCTCTTCCTAAGCTTAGCCATATGACCCTCACGGCCTACCAAGTATATTCTGAAGAAGAAATTGAGAATTGGGAAGATTTTCCTCAGAGACATTGTTCTTTGGCTTATTCACAGAAGTATGATTCTATGATTCTTTAAGGATATATGAAGGTGACATAAATTTTGAGTCATTTTTTACACTTCTTTGGTGAAGGTCTTGGTTTACTAGTGGAACTGAAAAGAGAACTTCTGATTTGTGGCTATTGGAAGGATCACTATGAGGTTCATCCATTTACCATGGGCGTCACGTTTGTTACTAGTACCATCACCTTCATTAGCTAGTTTAGAATGTAGGAAAGACTACCCTTACGTTTATCCTCAAGGAGAAAAAAGGAGGAGAGGAAGGGAAGGTTTTAAGTAAATCTTCTCTTTGTTTATCGTGTAAGTGTAAAATTCTTCCCAAATATATTTTTATGAACATTTTAAAGTACGTTTGAATGGAAGAGTTTGAAGACAAGGAAGAGGGAAAGGGTTGATTTTTTATTTCTAAATTAAAAGAGATATAAAATTTTTATAAAAGTGAATAAGGGAGGATTGGAAGGTAATTACATAGAATCTACATTGGCAGTTTGTTCAAGTTTCTAACAGTTTAATTGGTGGGAGTTTTATCACAAAGTGTAGGTCATTTTCACCTTTTCAAATTTTAACATCTAGTCTATACATATATAAATTAAAGTTGAAAAGTATAAGCTGCAATTTACTCATATTTTTAATCAACAAGAACTTCTGTCTCTAAAAATCTTCTCATATTTTATGGTTGAATATTAAAATTATAAATTGTTATCTTTATTTAGAATTTCATTAGAAATTTAATTACTGCCAAATTAATATTTGTCTCGTACATGCTTTCTTTCTATTCTTTGTTTACGGCAGGATGGAATATGAGCGTATTGAGGAGATTGCTAATGATGTTATGCACAAGTTGAATTGTGAACGTGAGCATATTCACATAGCAAGGAAAAAACTGGAAAAAGCAAAGAGGATGCTTCACAAGCTCTACAAGAATGAAAAAATCCCTTTGGAGGAAACTCTACGTGTATGGGAAATGACAAAAGCAGCAAACTTCATCATGTAAGTTACATACTTGTTAACCAAATTTATATAAAAAGAAATTTAACTTAAACAATTTGCAACAGGTGTTTTAAAATCAAAAAACTATAATTCACGGATGGATAAATATATGAGAGCTATTCATAAATTAGATTTTCATTTTTGAGGATATAAGCAGCTAGAATTTGGTGCTTAAAGCCTAGCTGATATCCCAAGGAGATTTTGTTCCAGATTATCTAGTTTAATATTGTACTTTAATTTTTTCGATGGGAAATTATTTTTTTTGCTCATATTTACCATAATTACAATACAAATGTTTTACTTTTCGTTGCATTTAATATATAATCCAAATAATTCACAAGGATTATGATAAAACTGGACCAGAATTCTGAGAATTAGATTGAGAATTGAAGTTTTATCTCCTCAACTGCTCTGCTATCAGTGGGATATCAAAGCAGTGGGGCAAAGGAACAATGCAGTCTATTATAGAAATGAAAGAAAAAGAAGAAATCTGTAGATAGACCAAGCAAGTTTGAGAGTGCTTGGTTCTCTCCTCGCAATGCCTCCCAATTCATTTCTCACCCCTTTTTTTGCACTGCATGGCCCCTTAAACATGGCCCCTTTTTGCACTGCTTGGTGCTAGGATCTTGTAGGGGCCATAGTACCTGGGACTGAGTTTTTGATTAAGCCACTGTGCTAAGGAACGTAGTTTAGAAGGTTGAATTTTGAGGAAAACAAAATCACCAGGTTAGTAAACCACCTCCTGACGATGCTTGTCAGCTTGTAGCTTCATGTGGTTCTGAGCCAGCACCAAATTATCCTTGAGTTTAGCCAGCATTTGGTCTCTGTCAGCTAGAAGTTTATTGACTTCTTCAACTGCAGAGGGGCTTGATGCTCCCTAAAGTAATATAGGTGGGTCTGTACCGTATAGAGCCTTGAAAGGAGTGAGTTTAGTTACACTGCTGTAGTTGGTATTGTACCAAAACTCTGCCCAACTAAGCCACTTAAGCCATTGCTTAGGTTCAGTTCCAGTGAGGCAACATAAATAAGTTTCTAAGCACCTGTTGACTACTTCAGTTGGGCCATCAGATTGTGGATGGTAGGTTGATGTGAATTTCAGCTTAGTATCCATTTGCCTGAATAGGTCAGTCCAAAATTGGCTGAGAAAAACTCTGTCCCGATCCGTAATAATAGATGATGGAAATCCGTGTAATTTAACAATCTCCTTGATAAAAATATCAACTACTTCTTTAGTTGTGAATAGATGACACAGAGCAATAAAATGGACATACTTTGTTAGCCTATCTACCACCACCAAAATATCCACCCCTTGTGTCTTCAGTAGTCCACCTATGAAATTCATTGAAATGTCAAACCAAGTATGATTGAAAATAGGAAGCGGTTGTAGCACTGCCCAACTAAGCCACTTAAGCCATTGCTTAGGTTCAGTTCTAGTGAGGCAACATAAATAAGTTTCTAAGCACCTGTTGACTACTTCAATTTGGCCATCAGATTATGTATGGTAGGCTGATGTGAATTTCAGCTTAGTATCCATTTGCCTGAATAGGTCAGTCCAAAATTGGCTGAGAAAAACTCTGTCCCGATTCGTAATAATAGATGATGGAAATCCGTGTAATTTAACAATCTCTTTGATAAAAATATCAGCTACTTCTTTAGTTGTGAATAGATGACACAGAGCAATAAAATGGGCATACTTTGTTAGCCTATCTACCACCACCAAAATATCCACCCCTTGTGTCTTCAGTAGTCCACCTATGAAATCCATTGAAATGTCAAACCAAGTATGATTGGGAATAGGAAGCGGTTGTAGCAAACCAGCTGGTGATAGAGTTTGGTACTTATTCCTTTGGCATATTTCACATGCAGCCACATATCTTTGAATGTCCTTCTTCATACCCTCCCAGTATATAAGAGCAGAAATTCGCTTGAAAGTTCGAAAGAAACCTGAGTGTCGACCTACTGCAGAATCATAGATTTCTTTAAGAATTAGGGGAATAGTGGAAGACGATTTAGGTAGCACCAGCCTATCCTTATACAATAGTTGGTTCCCCTTAATTTGGTAGCCTGGATGAGAATCAGGTTGGAGTAAAACCTCTTGCATAATCTGACCCAATTTGGGATCAACTTGGATTTCCTCTGTCAGGTTGTCTAAACTGTGAAATTGAACCGTAGATATGGCTGCATATGCAACCTGCAACCTGCGGGAGAGGGCATCTGCTACCTTGTTCTCTGTTCCCGACTTATAGTGAATTTCGAAATCAAAACCAATAAGCTTGGAGATTCGCTTGTGCTGTTCTTCTCTCATTAGTTTTTGGTCTATAAGAAACTTGAGGCTTCGCTGATCAGTATGAATGACGAAATGGCGGCCCCATCAAGTAATGACGCCATTTTTGAACAGTAGACACAACTGCCATGAGTTCCCGCTCATATACAGACTTAGCTTGAGCTCTCTCGGATAGCCCTTGACTTATATAAGCCACTAGTTTGCCTTCCTGGATCAATATTGCCCCGATTCCTATACTAGACGCGTTAGTCTCCACAGTGAAAGTTTTGGAGAAATCCGGGACTGCTAATACTGGTATACTTGTCATGGCGGAATTCAAATATTCAAATGCAAGTTGAGCTTCCATTCCCCAAGAAAAATTATCCTTCTTAAGGAGATTAGTTAGTGGTCTAACAATTTTCTCATAATCCTTGACAAATTTCCTGTAGTAACCAGTGAGACCAAGGAATCCTCTAAGGCTCTCGACATCAGTAGGAATAGACCAAGTCTGTATCACTTCCACCTTCTTTGGGTCAGCTGCCACCCCTTCATGAGAAATTAAGTGGCCTAAATATTCTATCCGAGGGTGCCCGAAAGCACACTTCTTCTTATTCACAAACAACCGTTGCTCCTGTAATTGCTGTAACACCAGTTTAAGATGCTCTCAGTGAGATAACTTATCCTTACTATAAATTAGGATGTCATCAAAGAAAACCAACATAAACTTCCTTAGGAAGGACTTCAATACTTCATTCATAAGTGATTGAAAAGTGGAGGGGGCGTTAGATAACCCAAACGACATCACCAAAAACTCATAATGCCCAGCATGAGTTCTGCTCCTCCTAACTCATCCAATAACTCGTATATGACTGGAATGGGAAACTTGTCAGGTATGGTGATTTTGTTTAGTGCTCTATAATCAATACAAAAGTGCCATCCCCCATCTTTTTTTCGTACCAGAATAACAAGGCTAGAATACGGGCTATTGTTGGGCCTGATGATTCCAGCCATCACATTTTATCCACAATCCTTTCTAATTCATTTTTCTGGTAGTGTGGGTACCTGTAGGGCCTTAAATTCAGAATTTGTACTCCATCCTCTAGGTTTGATGGTATGATCTTGCTTCCTCTCTGGTGGTAGGCCTTGAGGATCAAGGAATAAATTCTCGAACTCAGTTAACAAATCCTGTAGTTTTGCCCAGGGGGGTTGTCTAGCTGTTGTTCAGTAGTGACGCCCTTGTACTCTACAAGATACCCTTCTCCCTCATCTTGTAGAACCTTGATCATAGCTCTTAAAGAAGCTGGAGATTTACAAAGGGACAGCTCTCCCATAATTGTCACAAGTTCTTGAGCCACCTCTACTTTTAGTGCTGAGTCTTTAAAGTTGGCCCTTATCTCCCCTAGACTTTCCAACCAATCCATCCCTAACACCACGTCTGCTCCACCCAGTTCAAAAAAGTAGAAATCTTGAATAACCTTCACTCCTTGCATCTGTAGTATGACTCCCCTACACACTCCCTTGCTTCTCACATTATGTCTATCTCCTACCTCCACAAGGTATTCAGGAGTATCTGAAATAGGGAGATGAAGCTCCTGAACTATCCCCTTGGCTATGAAGTTGTTAGATGCCCCGCAGTCTACCAGATCCACTACCTCCTTCCCTCCTATTTCTCCCTAGAGTTTGAGAGATTTCTTGGAAGTCATTCCCCATAATACTATGCATGGAAAGTTGCAATGCCCGATCCTCTTCGACGGCTTGCTCTTGCTTCTGTTCCATTTCAACCTCCTCCTCATTTGGTGTTTCAATTAGTAGCAGGTGGAATTGCTTATTTTTGCACACATGATCTGGGTTATACTTTTCATCACACTGGAAACATAATCTTTTCTTCATTCTATCTTGATATTCAGTATCGAATAGCCTCCTGGATCCTCCTCTTCTGCTGCCCCCTATTCCCTCCCCTGCTACCTTATCTCCTGTATTACTTCCTAGGGACACAGCTTTAGAATTGGCTGACACCACTCCAATTCCTCCTTTGTGTACTTCACCATTATGCCTTCTTCCCAAATCCACTAACGTGGTCTTAGATGGTTGAGCTGGTTTATAATTCTTGCTTGATGTCTTTCTTCCAGTTGAATTAAGCTTCCCGCATATCCAGTTTTTTTTCCTCAATCAGCAGGGCTTGATCCATCAGATCAGTTAGTGAATTCAATCTACGAATCAGTTGAGGAGATAAAACCTCAATTCTTAATCCAATTCTCAGAATTCTGGTCCAGTTTTATCAACTGGTATCAAAGCTCCCAATCGGAGAGTTGTGCCAAGGTAAACACTAGGATGGAAGCCAGAATTGAGGCCCTGGAACGTGGAACAAACATCATGGAGGATCTAAGAGTAGAGTTCGCACAGTGGAGGAAAGAAGTAAATGATGAGAGACTGGCGAGGAAGGCTCGAGAGAAGCAGAACGAAGAGCTGCAGCAAGAGTTGACGCGGTTCCTTCGAGGAAGAACGCCGAAAACCTCTCAAAGGAGACCGGAGACACACCTTGACGAGGATGGAGATACCGAGCGGACGTACGGCACACCCAGAGCATTGAACCAAGACGATCGGACAAGACACATGGAACTATCCCTGTTCTCGGGTGCAGATGCCTACGGGTGGCTCAATCGGGTGGAGAGATACTTCCACAACAACTCCATGACTGACAAACAAAGGATACAGGCGGTGATACTGGCTTTAGAAGGAAGAGCGCTCTACTGGTACCAATGGTGGGAGGCTTGGACGGTGGAAGTAACCTGGGCGAGGTTCAGGGAGGCTGTTCTATAGCGTTTTCAACCAGCCTTGGCGGGAAATCCACTTGAAATCCTGCTGGGACTACGACAGACAGGCACTGTAGGGGAATTTAGGGAGAGCTTTGAGCTAATCTCGGGGCCTTTGAGGCACGCAGATGAGGATGTGTTGAGAGGAGTGTTCTTAAATGGACTGAAGGATGAAATAAGGGCAGAATTAAATCTACTATCAGTGGGATATCAAAGCAGTGGGGCAAAGGAACAATACAGTCTGTTGCAGAGATGAAAGAAAAAGAAGAAATCTATAGATAGCCTAAGCAAGTTCGAGAGTGCTTGGTTCTCTCCTCACAATGCCTCCTAATTCTTTTCCCACCCCCCTTTTTGCACTACATGGCCCCTTAAATATGGAATAGATCAACAAGTCATACTTCCCACCCCATCCTAGGCTCACACGGGAAAACAGCTCTCAGCTGTGGAGAGTGAGTTAGTTACTGGCTCACACTGGGTGGGTGCACGGGTTTGATTCCGTGCTTCTCTTGAATTTCCTCCTTACGTACACCTTAGGAGCCTTATCAGATTATAAGCACTCATGTAACAAAAGGAAGCTTTGAGACTTGGCCGTTAGACAGCTATATTTCTTCAAACTGTTTCTATTTTATTACCATATTATTCTATGTGATGTTCCTTTTAGCCGAAGTTGTAGAGGATTTTATAATGTGATTTATGTTAAACATAACTTTGATGTAATTACTTCTCATATTCTATATTTACAAGCCCATAAATTGTATTAATTGCCAAATAGAGAAGTTGTGGTCTAAAACAAGAATGTTAGCTTTCTTTTCTTTTTTTTAACAAATAATGGTAATGAGAATAGGTTATTCCAGTACTACTAGTCACATTGGCTGTGAAAAATGTTAGTAAACAAATGGAGCTAAAGATATTTATTAGGAGATTTTATATATTTATGGATATGGCTTATGGATTATTGATGTAGAAGTATGGCCTATATTGATTTGAACAAAACTCGAATGTGCCGTCACTTGCGCTATGGCTAGTGGTAGCCCAGTAGGAGACTATTTTACATATGTTAATACATTAATATTCAACAATTAGATGTATTACACTTAATTATTAATATTTTCATTTAGAACTATTTGTGTAGTTATTGTGTTGGTACAAGGTTGCTGATAATCAATTCTTTGGGTAAGGTCTTTGCAATGAATGGTCATAAGCCTACATTGCAAAATAAGAGTAATTAACGTGACGACCTAGAAGAGCAAATCAAAGATACTTAGGGTGCTCCTAACCAAATTAAAAATCAAAAATCAAATAAAATCGATTAAATTTAGTTTTGTTTGGCTTTTGTTTTATGAAAACTAATTGAGCCATGTTTTAGTTTTTATTTAGTTTTCATATATATATATATATATATATATATATATATAGATGCACACTTTTATGATGCATTTGATGTTGTTTCTTTAAAATTTTTAAGCTAATGTGATATTTATATATATATGATAATGTTTCTATCTAGATTTTAAACCAATTTCTTGTTAATTGAGTCACAGAAAAAACAAAGCAAAGTTAGGTATGACTTTTTCAGAAGAAAGTGTTTGACCAAAAACTAATTTGATAGAATCAAATTGAAAGGACTCTGACTAGTTTAGTTTGGTTATCCGATTAGAACCAAATTAATAAGTTCTCAACCAAAACAATACAAACTGCGAACACTCCTAGAAGACAATGAATGATAACTCTGCTCAACAATCAAGTTAGTAAAATAAAAAAACTCAAATATGTAGGCTAGTTGAAAGTAGTAGGTGGTTGAAACATGAAGGATTCATCATTTGTAGCCTATGCATTAACCTGTTATAGTAGATGGCCTTCTTTGTCAAGCTAGAGCAAAGGAGACAATTTTAGTAGAATGGCTATAAAGGTTCTTTGAGTTCTTTAAGTTTATTAGTTACCTAAACCTTCTTGTTTAATTGTAGTTCTTCTTTGGTGCTTTCTGGTTCATGCTTCTTCGACTTCATTTATTGGTGCTTGCTCTACCACTATCATTTGGAGTCTAATTGCTACCTGTGTGATGATTGTCAGTTTCAAAGTTTATACTTGCTTCTTAGGTCAAGCTGCAAAGTAGGTGATTTTTCTTACCTTGCTTGATTTTGTTTGGTTTTTTATTATTTGGATCATTGCAGACATTTTCTTAGGTAGGTTAAAAATTGTTTCAAGGTTTATAGTTTGGCATTTAAACTTTAAGGGAAATGAGTACCCTATACCATTATTTTGACCTCTAGTGGCTTTGCAACTACCAACAGTTCTCTTGAGCTTTTAGTTAATAGGTCCACTCTAATTAATTGTAAGGCTAATGAAGGATTTTCAAGTTTTTTTGGGTTAAGATAAAGATCTTAGAGATTATTCTTTAAAATGTTCGAATTAAAGGGTTCAATACTCGGGGTAGCACTTGTCTATTGGTCCAAGTGAAAGTTCGTTGTACTCATCCCTTTTGAAGTCTCGTAAATTGCATATGACAACAAGATCATCAAGGCTTGTTGCTAGATTTTTTTTCTTTTTTCAGTTGTGGGTTCAACAATATTCCTACAAACCCTCCAACAAATATTAATAACTCTTCCGATCCATTCATCATGGTCATTCCATTGCTGTGTACTTTCTTCTTTTATTGCTGAAAGAAAGATCAATCCTCAAACAAAAGCTTCTCTTATGCCTATAGTCGTTTCTGCCCCCTATAATAACACATGTCTCTCTTTATTTTGCTAACGTACTTTTACAGCCTTCCTCAAAGGTTAAGATTTTCAATGTCATCTTTCATGTCGATATATTCTTCGGTTGTATGACCATAGCGTCCATGAAAGTTGCAATGGCGTGACTTGTCTCTTTTTCTTTCTTTGTATTTTTCCATTGAAGAAGCTTTATTAGATCAGCACTGGAGATCTCTATTGTAACATCTCCCTAAAGGTGTAGTGGCTGAATCTTCCTTCACATAACCCCTTTCTCTTCCAATTTCGATAGGATTTTTCCCGTTGTTTATTGTCATAGTCATGTTGTCTTTCCACAAGCCTTTTCTCTAGAGAGATTTTTTTCCAATGTTAATATACTTTGTGAACCTTTCTTAGAGTTTATCTAATTCGAATGGTGGCTTCTTTTCAAAGCATATGGTGAATGACCTAGATCAGAGATATGCCATGATGTCATGCATAGCAACTTCTTTGCTAAGGTTCTTTATTTAGAGAGCTTCTTTGTTGAACCTCCCTTTAAACGATTTTAAGGATCCAATCTTATCTTACTAGAAATTGATCAAATTGACTAATTTTTTTATGTGTGTTTTTTACTAATGGAGAAATGGGAGATTAATCTCCGAGCTAGGTCAAAGAAATCAAAAATCAATCTTGGCTCATGAAAGAATCACCATTGTAAGGCTGTTTTCTTTAAAAAATACTAGAGAAGGTTTGACACATGATTGCAATAGAAACCTCAAATTGCAATATTGCTCATCCAAACAATTTTATGTGCTCTTGTGGGTTCGAGGATCCGTCATAAGGGCTCAACTTTGTCAGCAGTTGGAAGTTGCTGGATGGGGTAATAATTATTAGAAATATAAAATCATTCATATGTTTTTATTAAACAATTTAAACTTTTGGAATGGTTGGTTCATGACAATGACTATGACAAAGTCAGAAATGATGTGGTTGGCCCTATAACTTAGAATTGGTAGGCTAGTTGAATGTCATATAGGGGTGGGGACTCCTATTTACAAACTTGGAGGAGTCATCAGTTGTAACTGGTTATGTTGACCTGTTATAGCCTACTTCCCTTGTTAAGTTTGAACCAAAGCAGATGAATTGTGGGAACTAGGCTATTTAGGTTGTACCTAGGTCCAATGAAGTTTCTACAATATGGTTTCTTAAGCTCTTGTAAATGTAATAAGTTCAATTCTTATACATGAGAAGTGTGACACATATTTGAGCTGTAATTTTTTAGGAAAAAGAGCATACAGACTCCTTAAACTTTAGGTCATTTGTAAATAGATTCTTGAACTTCAAAATCGTCATAATTAGTACCTAAACTGATGCGAACCTCGTCAAGAATAACGAGACTTGTCCACAACTAAGGTACCGCGACCGTTTACAATCAGATTTTTGGATGGAAAACCTCGACCCGTTACCTATACAGAGGTAAGAACCTTGGTATGTTGAAGACGCTACAAACGGTGGTGGAAATTCAGTTTCATAAGTCGAATTATTAACGTCACAGAATGATTCCTATAAGTTTGAATAGTTCTTCAAAGAACCAAAGAGAAACTCTCAATTTTTGTGAATTAAACTGTGTTGTTTCTTTCATTCATGTACGCCTTTAAATAGGCTGATTACAATAAAGGAAAGTATCTGATTAAATCAATCAGTCCTAACAAATAAAGAAAAGTATCTGATTGAATCAATCAGCCCTAACAAATAAAGGAAAGTATCTGATTAAATCAATTCAGTTCTAAGCAAATAAAGGAAAGTATCTGATTGAATCAACACCCCTAGCAAACAGAGGAAAATACCTGATTAAATCAATCAGCCCTAACAAATAAAGGAAAATATCTAATTGAATTAATTAGCTCTAACAAATAAAAGGAAAGTATCTGATTAAATCAATCAACCCCCAAACATGCAGATTTGCTGCTGCAATTAGTCCCCAAATTATACAGATTTACTGCTACAATTAGGTTGGGTTTGAATCACATTGATGCTTCTTTGTTGAAAACATGGGCTATGCTCAATGGGCCGTAAATTTGATTGAGACCAGATTTCTTGAATCAGCCCATTGAGTGCTTCCTTGAATTTCTTTACTCGAGCTCTCGTACCTAGACCAACTGAGACTTGGACCGGATCCTTTAATGTCGTAACTTCATTTGCATTCATTCCCCTTCTCTTGAAAAGGATTTGTCCTCAAATCATCACCTACATCAAAAGGAGTCAAGTCAGTAACATTAAAAGTAACACTAACATTATATTCACCTGGTAAATCCAGCTTGTAGGCATTGTCATTGATACGCTCGAAGACTTGAAAAGGACCATATCCTCTTGCAAGTAGTTTGGAACACCGTTGAACAGGAAATCTTTCTTTCCGCATGTGTAGCCAAACCCAATCTCCAGGTTCGAAAATTAGCTTATGGTGCCCCTTGTTGGCTTGTTTTGCATATTGTTCTGTTCTCCGCTCGACATTGAGTCTTGCTTTCTCGTGGATCTGTCTAACAAATTTGGCTTTCTTTTCACCATCTAAACTCACATACTCAGACAAAGGTAATGGAAATAAATCTAATGGAGTCAAGGGATTAAATCCATACACAATTTCAAAAGGTGAAAATTTAGTAGCAGAATGAACAGTACGATTGTAAGCAAACTCGACATGTGGTAAACACTCTTCCCATGTTTTGATATTTTTCCTAATGATAACCCTCAACAAAGTTGACAAAGTCCTATTTACTACTTCGGTTTGACCATCAATTTGTGGGTGACACGTAGCGGAAAACAATAGCTTAGTTCGTAACTTGCACCACAAAGTCTTTCAAAAGTAACTCAAGAACTTAGCATCTCTATCCAAAATAATTGTCCTAGGCAAACCATGTAATCTCACAATCTCCCTAAAGAACAAATCAGCAACATGTGAAGCATCATCCGTTTTGTGACATGGAATAAAATGTGCCATCTTAGAAAATCTATCCACAACCACAAATATTGAATCTCTTCCTTATTTAGACCTAGGCAAACCTAACACAAAATCCATCGAAAATATCAATCCAAGGTTCACTAGGAATTGGCAAAGAAGTATACAAACCGTTGGGCTGCATTCTGGACTTAGCTTGCCGACATGTGACACATCTATCACAAATTCTCTCGACATCTCTCGTTTCATGTGTGGCCAACAGAAGTGTTCCTGTAAAACAGTTAAAGTCTTGGCAACTCCAAAATGTCCTATTAACCCTCCACTATGGGATTCCCTTACCAATAAGTCTCGTAATGAACAATTAGGCACACACAACTTATTTTCTCGAAATAAGAAATCTTCATGCATAAAGAACTTTCCCACGCCCTTTTCCTTACAATTCCTATATTCCTCACAAAAAATCTTGATCAAAAAGGTACAATTCTTTAATGTGTTCAAAACTAAGTAATTTTACGTCAAGAGTAGAGATTAACATGTACCTTCGAGAAAGTGCATCAGCTACCACATTCTCCTTACCTTGTTTATATCGGATGACATATGGGAACGTCTCAATGAACTCTACCCATCGGGCATGTCTCCTACTCAACTTGTGTTGACTCTTCAGATGCTACAAAGACTCATGATCAATGTGAATCACAAACTCCTTAGGCCAAAGGTAGTGCTCCCAAGTCTCGAGAGTTCGAACCAATGTGTATAATTCTTTGTCATAAGTGGGATAGTTTAGGGCTGCCCCACTCAATTTCTCGCTAAAGTACGCAACCAGCCTTCCTTCTTGCATCAAAACATCTCCAATGCCTATACCTGAAGTATCACACTCAATTTCAAATGTTTTAGCAAAGTTAGGTAAAACAAGTAAAGGCGCATTAATTAATTTTTCCTTGATGAGTTTGAATGCCTTCTCTTGTTCCCCTCCCCATTTGAATGGAACATTCTTCTTGATGACTTTGGTTAAGGGTGCTGCAATGCTGCTAAAGTCCTGAATAAAGCGTCGGTAAAAAAACTCGCCAAGCCATGAAAACTTCTTACCTGACTTACGGAAGTAGGCGTTAGCCACTCTTGAATGGCGTAAATCTTTTCTTCATCCACCTATATTTCTTGTGCACTCACAACAAAACCAAGAAACACAAGCTTATCGGTGCAAAAGGTGCACTTCTTAAGGTTAACAAATAGCTTTTCCTTTCTTAACACTTCTAAAACAGATCTTAAGTGCTTAAACATGGTCATCTAAGTTTTTGCTATAAATGAGTATATCATCAAAATAGACAACAACAAATTTGCCTATGAAAGCATGTAAGACATGGTTCATTAATCGCATAAAAAGTACTTGGTGCATTAATTAATCCAAATGGCATCACTAACCACTCATATAAACCATGTTTTGTTTTAAAAAGCAATTTTCCATTCATCTCCTTCTTTCATTCTTATTTGTTGATAACCACTTTTCAAATCAATCTTGGAAAATACACAAGCACCATACAGTTCATCTAGCATATCATCTAAGCGAGAAATAGGATATCAATACTTTACTGTTATATATTGTTGATGGCTCGACAATCAATGCACATTCTCCACGTTCCATCCTTCTTAGGGACTAAAATCATTGGAACGACACATGGGCTCATGCTTTCTCCCACGTACCCCTTTTCCATTAATTCACTAACCTACCTTTGTAATTTTTTTGTCTCCTTGGGATTAGTTCGTTAGGCTGGTCGGTTTGGAATGGAAGCACCGGGCATAAAATCGATTTGATATTCAATCCCTCGAATAGGTGGTAAACCATATGGAATCTCCTCGGAAATGACATCATCAAACTCTTGCAAAAAAGAAACAATAGAACTAGGTAAAGCGGGATCAATTTCATTAGTGTTCAAAAATGTCTCTTTGTACAAAAGTACAATCATTGGCTGATTTGCAAAGACATTGCTCGCTTAATTTCACTCGCTTTTGCATAGAAATTCTTTTGTTTTCTCTCTGATTTTCTCTCAATGGCCGAATTTTAATTTTTTTTTTACTCTCTTATTTTTCTCAGCCTCTCTTCTGATTTTTACTTTTTTTCTTTTGTTCACTTTCACTTTTTTTTTCTTTTGAACATTCTCTCTCTCTGTAATCTCACTTGATCTTCATAAACTTACTTCGGTGTCATCAGAACAAGAGTGATGGTTCTCTGATTGAGCACAAAAGAGTATTTGCTAGTAAAGCCGTCATGCTTAACTTGCCGATCAAATTGCCAAGGTCGGCCTAATAACAAGTGTCTAGCTTGCATCGGAACTACATCGTACAAAACTTCATCTTCATATTTTCCAATGCGGAATGACACTAACACCTGTTTAGTCACCCTTAACTCTCCATTATCATTGAGTCATTGCAATTTATAAGGTCGGGGATGTTTAATTGTTGATAGCCCCAATTTTTCCACCAAAGTAGTGCTAGCAACATTAGTACAACTACCTTCATCAATAATCAGACTATATACCTTGTTTTGCACGTCGCATCTCTAATATGAAAGATGTTTTCTCGCTGCACCTCTTCATCTTCTTTGACCTGCACGCTTAAAGTTCTTCTTGCAACCAACAATTCTTCTTCGGCTGCATATTCTTCCTCATCCGCATCCTCCAATGGTGGCATAGAGTCGGGCTCTGATTCATCGTCGGTTTCAATCTCACCATTATCCCGTATCACCATGACTCTTTTTGTTCGGGCATTGGCTTGCTATGTGACCCCTGCCTTAACATTTGAAACACTTAATGTCACGATTTTGAGATGTGAAAGGGTCGGATTTACCTTGAGAACCATGGCTAGTTGTTTTCTTGTTTTGGCTCAGTTTTGGGTTTTTACAGTTGGCCTTTCTTCTTTCTTTACATAACTCGGTTGCCATGGAGAAGAACCCGAACTATGTACTGCACGTGTACCACCCCTCCTCTTGAGCTGTTGCTCTACTTTGATGGCCATGAGCACCATGTCTTCCAATTCTACATAATGCTGCATCTCCACCTTATCATGAATTTCTTGATTTAAGCCATGCAAAAACCTTGCCATAGTAGCCTCTTGGTCTTCTTTTACATTAGCCCGAATCATAGCAATCTCTATCTCCTGATAATAATTTCTTCCATACTCCGATTACCTTTTCTAAGGCTTTGCAGTTTTTGGTACAACCTCCCGGTAGTAATGGCTGGGTACAAACCGTCTTCTCATCACTGTTTTCATCTCTTCCCACGTCTCCACCGGACGCTCTCTATTCCGCCGCCTGTTCAACACTAACTGATCCCTACCAAATAATGGCATAATCAGAAAACTCAATGGCAGCAAGTTTTACCTTCTTTATCTCGAAGTAGTTGTGGCAATCGAACACCATCTCCTACCTTCTTCTCCCATTCCAAATAGGCCTCTAGGTCATTCTTTCCTTGAAATGAAGGAATTGTCATCTTAATACTGCCCAGATTGTTATCTTCCTGGTTCCAAATTTTCCTAAACTGTCCATATCTTCTAGGACTACCCACTGAATTTTGATCTTCTTCTCCATCAAAACCAGCCCCATAATACTCGTCGTCCTCATCCCTTACTTTTCTAGTTGAACTCTTTCCCTCCTAAGCACATTATGAACGTTTTGCAGCTGTACCATACATTGATTCTCTACCCTATCCAACTGTTCATGCATCTACTCTAATTCACTCCTCATCATTCTTCTCATCTCTTCCACCATAGCCTTCATGAATAACTTCGGATCAGCCACTCCTTGAGTACTATCACCACTGTTATCTGACATTGTTGATCTACAAAATAAGGTTAGGAACAAAATGCAATGGACCTTACGATACTCCCTCACGTGTTTCACTCAAAGAATGATTCACTCGATTTCACTCGTGTTTCACTCAAAACAATTTGGCTTTTGCTCTCTAATATGCTCACCACTCTTGCTTCTTTCCACTCGATATTTCTCTTTCAGTTCTTTTTAAAACTAATCAGATAATATCGAATCACTTGTAGCAATTCAAAAGTAAAAACACCAAGGACAGTATAAATACGAAGAAACAACAATTGATAAAGTTTTTGGAAATATAAATTTTTTTTTGGATGAATTTTTTTTTGACAAATTTTTTTTCTTTTTTTTTTGGATGAATTTTTTTTTCTTTTTTTTTTGGACGAATTTTTTTTCTTTTTTCTTTTTTTTTTGATCCCTCTCTCTTCTTTTTTTTCAATCCCTTTTTTTTTTTGAAAACCCTAGGCGAAAATCAATGGAAAGACGAAAAAAAAAGGATAGGCAAACCTGATTTAGAACCAAAGCTCTGATACCAAATGATGCGAACATCGCCAAGAATAACGAGACAAGTCAACAACTAAGATACCACGACCGTCTACAATCAGATTTTTGGATGGAAAACCTCGAACCGTTACCTATACAGAGATAAGAACCTTGGTATGTTGAAGACGCCACAAACGATGGTGGAAATTTCGTTTGATAAGTCGAATTATGAATGCCACGGAATGATTCCGATAAGTTCGAATAGTTCTTCAAAGAACCAAAGAGAAACTCTCAATTTTTTGTGAATAAAACTGTGTTGTTTCTTTCATTCATGTACGTCTTTAAATAGGCTGATTACAATAAAGAAAAATATCTGATTAAATCAATCAGTCCTAACAAATAAAGAAAAGTATCTGATTAAATCAATCAGCCCTAACAAATAAAGGAAAGTATCTAATTAAATCAATCAACCCTAACAAATAAAGAAAAGTATTTGATTAAATCAATCAGCCCTAACAAAAATAAAGGAAAAATATCTAATTGAATTAATTAGTTCTAACAAATAAAAGGAAAGTATCTGATTAAATCAATCAGCCCCCAAACATGCAAATTTGCTACTGCGATTAGTACCCAAATTATGCAGATTTACTACTGCAATTAGGTTGGGTTTGAATCACATTGATGTTTCTTTTTGTTGAAAACATGAGTTATGCTCAATGGGCCGTAAATTTGATTGAGACCGAATTTCTTGAATCAGCCCATTGAGTGCTTCCTTGAATTTCTTTGCCCGAGCTCTCGTGCCTGGACCAACTGGAACTTGGATCGGATCCTTTAATGTCGTAACTTCATTTGCATCATAAACTATAACAATTACACAAATCAACCCTTCCATCCACTTTTCATCTATTCTCAATTGAATAAAAAATGGATATAATAGTTTATTTGTGTAATTGTTATAGTTTAAGTACTGATTAGGACGATTTTAAAGTTCAGGAGTCTGTTTGCAAATGACTCAAAGTTTAAGGAGTCTGTATGCTCTTTTGCCAATCTTCTACACCACTTATGGCTATTTTTCCTTCGGTGCGTGCTTCTCCTTTTTCTTTCCTTTCCCATCTTAATTTACTATGTACCTAAAAAACAAGCATTTAATTGAGTTGTGTTCAAAGTTTTTATTTTTGGGATTTCAAGCTGTTTTAGTTGGAGACAATAAAGATTAAAAATATGAATTGTATATATTATATGAAATATATGCATTATACTAGCAGTTTAAAAACTGTTGAATGTCATTCAATGACTTGAAGTGGCCTATGTGAGAAGTATATGAATGTGATGCAAATGAAATTTGGCTAATTGCATTGCCTTGCCCCTTTCTCCAAATGGGATTGAGATTCAAATACCTCTTGCCATTTTGTTTTCTCCGTTTGGTCGTCAGTCTTCTGCGAGCGCAGGTTAGTTTTCCATGTACCCTTTTCCTTTCCTTTCATACTTTTTTCTCTTTAAATCTATGAAACCATAACGTATGGAATTAACTACAAAGATTGGATTAAAAGCCTATGATTAGTTGTTTCCCTTTTATTCTTTTCTCTATTCGTTGTTTTGTTCCACTGTGAATTCTTGATGTACAGCATATAGGTCATTTTTAAACAGGGACATTGGAGAGGCTTCTAGGACAAAAGAGATCATGAGGGCCATTAAAGTGCTTTATAAGGAAGTAAATCTTTGAGCAAGCATTGTTGTTGTCCACAATATATAGTCATCTTCGTATGGGAAATTCTTACCTAGATATGCACGTTTGGTGGATACTGCCTATGAAACTCGATCTCTCTTCTATGCCTATTTTTTAATAGATTTGAAGAGTTGATTGGATTGTCTCTGTAGTGGAAAATGTACCAATTCAGTGTTTCTTTTATTTCGTCATGGGGGATGCAGATATTGGTCACCAATCACTACAATTGGCCAGCTTTTATTTATCAATATAATACTCTTGACACTATTTTGTATGATATAATTTTTATACTTTTTTTGTGGTAGATAGTAACTTATTTTTATCTTATTATTAATTTATTTTTTATGCTAATACTCTATTTTTAGTTGGATAAAACACAAACGAAAGCGTAAGCGAATAATGAATTTTTTTTTTTTATTGGTAGAACACTTTACTTTCCAGTTTTCGTGCTTTCTTAAATGATACTTCCTTCTAGAGATTTTTGCTAGATGGTTAAGTGATAGACAACTATTGATTTGATCAGCTCAGGCACCAATATGCAATGTTATCAATTGTTATTGCCGTTGATTATCTTAATGTCTTCACCCATTATATATACTATTGTATTGAGAGGGACTAACATGCCTCTTAATTTATATTTTTTAATTATATATATATATAAAAAGTTATTTCAATTTAGTTAAGTATTTTAATATATTTTTTTTATATATAATTTCAAAACTTATCATAATTATTTATCATTATATATAATTTTATTAAGTTTATATATAATACAATAAATTTGATTACTTACTTTAATTTATTGGAGACCTTAAACTAAGGTTTAGACATGTTGAACTGTTTAAAAGTTTCCATTTAATGAAAATAAAAATCTTTAAATAAATTTATAAGTCAGATCAAGTTTTTATGTATTTACAAAAAAGTCAAATTAAGGCAAAAATGAAAAATCTTTGTGAAGTAATAAGTTAGGTTAATGTCTATCTTTTTCTTTTTGTTTAGTACATTGGGGGCCAAAGGCCCAAAGACCGATCCTTTACAAAGCAAATTTAAAGAGGTATTTGGTTGGTTTTTTGGTTTTATTTTTATTTAATATATTTTTAATTATAATTATAAAAATGTCATTTATTTTCATTTTTTTCTTATTTTTAAAATTTTGTAAAGTCAAAATTTTGTAAAGGAACTATATAAAATTTTAAAAATAAGAAACAGATTAAAAATAAGGTAGTGTTTTTATAATTGAAATTAAAAATATATTAACTGAAAATAAAAATAGAAAACAAACCAAATACCTGCTAACCTATTTAAGAAAAAATTCTTAGATAAGCATTCAAATCAATATAGTATATACAAACGGGTGTTGGTCCTAGTAAAAGAAATTTAAATTCCTTTAAGGATCGACTTCAGTAATAAAGGTTTGATTTCGCATAAAACAAATATCATTAGGAGAGATACATCCTTCGACACCGATCCGTATTCTAAAAAATTAATTTCTTACTCAATAAATAAAAAAATATTTTAAAATATCTAAAAAAATTATTATTTTATACGTATGAGGTTTTATAAATCATATTATAAGTACAACTCTCTTTAAATAATAAATATTATAAATACAGACATGTCAAGACATTTAGCTTTTGGGTCAATGTAAGTGGAGTTTTCCACAAGATGTATCGTGCTGGTAGGCCCCACATGGAACTCCTAATGGGCAAACCCAAAGATTAAGAGGCCTCAAAATGAGAAGTACACTAGATGGGCTTCTAGAGGCTCCCTTATAAAACGTGGGTTGATACTTGATATTAGACGGCATCCACTTAACAAAGATTTGAGAGCTACATGTGAGTGCTGGGGGATGCAAGTTAAATGTGAATGAAAAAGGTGACAAGTTTTAGTATGTACTTAAATTAATTTATTTTATAATTAAAATAATTTATAATTAAAATTTTATAAAAAAATTTTAAAAAAATGATTATTTTGTAAAAATAATTTCTTTCCAAACATGGGCCTAATATTTATGCTTGGATCGATCTTCACTCTTGAGATTAAATCCCAAAAAAAAAAAAGTGATGTTACTGGTGGATTTCTGCATTTTAATTTAGCTGAGAACTTTTTGAACAAGCCATCCTTCACAACCACTAATGTAATTCATTTACAAAGGACCTGGGCAAAGATTAGAATGTAAAGAGTGGAGAGGTTTAGTGAATGACACAGTTATTAGGATGGTGATTGTAAAGCAAAGAAAAAAAATGGTTGCCCAGGACAATGTCAAAGAATAATTTCAAGATATTTATGTCAAGCAAATGAAAAAAAAAAATTAATGAAAGGAATAATCTACACATAGCCTCATGTCTTCTTGATTCCATCCTTATTATGAATGGATTTAGACTCTTATTTTGGTTTTAAATATGATGTTGTCATTTTAAGAGAGATATAAAAGGATCTAAATGCTTTACACATATTCCGACTTTTGTATCTGTCTTTCCTATGATGACAAGATCATTTATGATCCAAAATGAGATTATCCAAACTCATATTGAGTAAAGAAATTCGGATTCCCATGCCTTGCTATTTGATTGGAACAACAATAGTATCTTTTATCCTTTCTCTTTCTACCTGTCCATTCCAGCAGAGTTTTATACAGTCTATGGGATGGATGGGCTTTGCATATGTTTGGGTGAACTAGTCTGGGAAGTGATTTTTTATTTTTAAATTAGGACAATTATAAAACAGTTATAAAAATTAATAAAGAAACGTTAGAAGATTATATGATAATCTTTTATTTTATTTTTTTAATTTTTAAAAAGTCTCAAATAAAGCAATGTTGTTTAAATTAACGTATTGGTGTTTGGTATGTTTTTAGTATCAGAACGCATATTGAACGATGAGAAATATGAGTGTTTTCTTTTTTTTCTTTTTTAAAATGCTCCGAAGCAATTAGAAACGGCACAAAAACAACGCGTTTCAGCTCAAGTTGCGCCGCGGCCAAATTTTCTTTTTTTTTGGGGGGAAAAAAACCTGCATTTTGGCAGCCGATCTGCCTAAGAATTATTCACAGAACATTTCATTTTCAAACACACCATGGATTTGGGAGGAATGGTTTGCTCCTATGCTTAGAGTGGTAGATGACTGAAACTTCATGTGAACATGCATGCAAGGCATTGCAATTGGCAAATCTTGATGTTTATCAATTTGGTGAGAAGTGTTACCATAGAGAGGTGAAGGAGACAATCTTTATGAAGAGGCAATGCCTGATTTTTCTGTTCTTGACATTCATACCTCCGATGACTAGTTAAATATAAAATATGATGTGCCATTTGACCATTAACCTAATGGTGTGAAATGAGCCCCAGGGCAACCAAGGGGCATACAAACATGCAAGAGATTAATA
The DNA here is from genome assembly GCA_019955255.1 of Castanospermum australe. NCBI lineage: Eukaryota > Viridiplantae > Streptophyta > Magnoliopsida > Fabales > Fabaceae > Castanospermum > Castanospermum australe. The sequence continues at coordinate 395,752 of NSJW01000420.1, forward strand.
TGCTTTTTTCTAAAATAATAATAATAATAATAATAATAATAATAATAATAAATAAATGTATCTAAATGCACTCTAAATCACAAAAGAAAACATTTACCCGTTCGCATTGTAATAAAATCGAACAAAACCAGAGAACATGTAATAAATAGTCAAAACGACATTGTATAGTCCTGCCTGTTCACGTTGCCATGAAGCTGGTAATGCTAATGAAGTTACCTGACACATACTAGAATTGATGAATATTGAACTACTAGTACTCATGGTGTGTCCATTATGTTTCTTGTGCCTTTCCCTTTCACCTTATAGTAAGATTCTCCTTTACGTAAGATGAAATTTTGTCTAACTCAATGGTTTTCACATACAGGGTGAAGAGAATACAATGGATGAAGATCCCCTAAAATGCATGGTGCATTTTAGAAAGTAAAGGACAGTATTAATAACCATTGACTAAAGTATATCAGTTTATATTTTGGTAAACATATGAATGACAGATCATGAATTTGTTATATCTTACTTCATTAATTTTCTCATCATAGGCTGCCACTTTCATTTTATTTTTTAAAATGCACTTTTCACTTTAAGTATCTAAATTCAGAATATACAATATACAAGGAAAAATAAAATGATGAATGTTCACAGGATTGAAATCTTCTTTTTCTGTCTCCACTCTTACAAAAGAAAAAAAAAACTATAAAAAATAATAAATCAACAATGAAGCAAAAAGTTAGACGCCTTTCTTAGTCGTTGTAACTTCTTTCTTTTAAAAATAAAAATTATTTTTTAGTTGGTAGACTTTTTTTGTTTAGTAATCAGTATTTATTAGAGTGACAGGATTGATATGGGAAAAGAGGCAAGAAATTTTGATTCCATGTTGGATAAGGGTAACTAGGCTGAAACATACCAAATAAGGGTGGTAATATGGTAGCTTTTTTTTTTTTAAGGATGCCAGTATTCTTAATGAGCTCTCAGAGATTTATTGATTGTTTGTCCTCACAATAAATGCTTAAAATTCATAAAGTCTAAATAGTAATTAATAAATAATTAACAATTAATTAAGGATATTGAATTCTTAAAAAAAAAGAGAGTACTAGAATAATTCCTGGAAACAAATACTTAACCCAATCATGTTATTTACACATTATTTTTATTACATCATTTTTATAGTATTTTTTTATAATAAAATAAGAGAAATACACATTTTAACACACTCTCTCTATCTTCTTTTTTTTTTCAAAGATAGTGTAAGTAAAAGTGTGAGCAAATAGTGTGCATCAAACATTTTCTTACTTAACCATGGGACGGACGGGACAATGCCCAACATAATGATTTGAATTGTTTTATCGAATCATTGCAAGGGTGATATTGCTTAACTTGCATGCTTTATGAATGAATAATTTTTATTTTTAGGCTCTATTTAAAAAGTGTTTGGTGCAGTTTGAGGAGGAGATCATTGAGAAAAGATTTAACATACTAAACATTTTATAACAATAGTAAAACATATTTAATTTTAAAATTTGAATTTTTACACTAAAATTTAATACATTACACCGTTTCTGGGTTGGGGGGACATTATGCCTTGCCTTGAACATGTAAATATCCCAATCATGCCCCTTTTTTTTATACTGAAGAGTGACCCCTTGTGTTAACGTGACAACTGAAATTGCCATGGTGCTTAGAAACTTTGAATACTTAACGATGAACCAAACAGAAGGCTTCTGTGTTTTTAATCAACTGTTCAACGATAGCAAGCGAGGGGAATAGCATTATCCATATATGTATTGTCTATATATTAACAGCTCCTGAACAGTTCCGCTAAGAGTGGAAAAGTGTATTCTTCCAATGCAACTATTGTCCTTTGGCACCAAACTTTATTGGTGTAGCCAGCCATTTTGGTCGTTTGAATAGTCTAAAACAGTGTTCTCTTTGTGGCAGCCTCTGCCCTTCTGGCCTTCTCTTGGTTTTGATTAGTCCTTGTCGTTGAATTTGCCAGCAAGTGGCGACCGCCATTTGTTGCCATTCTATTGATTATTTGGATGGATTCTTCTTGTCTTGGCGATGGTGTTTTGCTCACAAGATGGCTCTCCTCCTTCTTGACTGTCTCTTCCTTTATTACCAACAGACTTGCACCAAATTGTATAGGGTGTGTTTGGTCGGCATTTTTTTTATTCAAAAGAATTTTTGAAAATTTAAATAAATTTTTATTTATTTTTATTTATTTTATTTATTTTAGTATTTACATCATTTTTTAATTATGATTATGCTCTCAAAAGTTTATTTAATTTTAAATAATTATTTCTTACTTTTGAATCGAACATGATTTTTTCAAAAAATATAAATCACTTCACTTAAACTCATTTATAACTAAAATTAAATTTATAAAATTAAGTTAATCTGAAATTAAGTTTGTAAACTTTAATCCTATACACACTTATTCTTTTTCACCATCCAAACTTGTATTTGTACAAAATCATACCGTTAGACAAAGAAAATTACAGTATATGATGTATTTTAGACTTTTGTCTTCGGGGTTTAAGCTACACAACAAAAAAGAATAGCTTGTTACCTTTTTTATTTTGATAATGATGACATAAATATTTAAACTTATAACCTTTTACAAATTATTAATAAATGGTAAATCTACTTGTCTAATAATGAGATTTAAATGTAAGATTTTATAATGAAAGAATGAAACGCTATCTCAATGATCATCTTAAAAACTACATGGTATTCAATTCTTTTCCTCCAAAACAGTTCATCGCTTTCATCTGTAGAGTTGCTCAAAAGATGTACACAAATTTTGAAAAGGGACTTTTACGCCTAAAGTTCACTCCAAACTAGTACTTTTTTTTTCATAAATAAAAAACATCAGACTACCTAGAAGACATATGGTTAATGAATAAGGCCTATTAAAGTAACACACCACCGTTGCCTTCACACAAGCACAACAACCCTACCCTAGGTAATGCTACTAGGTAGCAGTTCTAGTAATTGTGTGCTTCAACTTCTAAAGTTCCTTTGCCCAACTAGAAAAGGCTATAATGAATAGTTTAAATTGCTCCATGGATAAAGTACACCTTAAACACAGTGCATGTGCTTGTTTGACCATCATATGTGCATAATTAGCATATTCTTGTAAAAATTGTATCTTCCAAGTTCAAATTGCAATGTGGTCCTGCGGCTACACCAATGCAGGATTGCACACGTGACATACGCGTGCTTATCCACCTAACATGCTTAATACCATATTCACAGCAACGCACATTGTCAACCCAACTGTTCCTACTCCCACAGTGTCATGATGTCTGTGCACGGAAAACAGTAACTTGTGTCACCTTGTGTACTTTGAGAATATTCAATATAATAAAATATTTCAGCATACTAAGAAAAATAAATCCCTTTCAGTGTGTCCCTAAAACCCCAAATTTTTATTTTTTTTGACTTGGTCCTCAAAGTTAGGTTGCATCTGTAAATGTGTTTAGCATCTTTGGGTGCATAATTTATTTGGCCTGAAAAAGTTAGGAACTAGGATAACTAACGTATTCATCTACTAGTATACTGGTCCGCAGAGGCAAAATGAAGCTAGGAATCAAACCACCATAGACAATCTTTTAAAAAAAATAAAGGCAAACATCATCTCAGCTAATACACGGTACTCTGATATGATTCACTCACATCCATGCCTAACACATTCTTCTCGCTCACCACATTACAGTCAAAAGCTACCAGTTTGGTGAAGGGGATTCTTAAGGTCAAACTCCATGCTTTGTTCTTTTTTACTTCTTTTTCACCTTTTAGATCTACAATCTGTCATTACATTATTGAACAGCTGCTGCTAGTGTTGTCATCACTGAACATATGTGCTGCAGATTGATCACTCCCTGAGTAGTTAGGCAAGGCATAGGTGTAATTTGTAGGGCTGTTGTAGTTGTAGTAATAGCCAGTGTTTGGAGGAACAAAAGGGGACCTGTGATACATCATCTGGGGTTGCTGCTGCATGGCTTGCCTGGCCTGCATGTTCATGTTCATCATCAATGGGGATGGGGATGGGGCTGGGGATGGATGGTTGTTGAAGCCATTCATGTTCATCAGCAGAGATGATGGGTATTGGCCTGTAGCAAGACCATTTGGAAGACCTGCAGAGGATCCTGGAATTACACTGTTGCGATTGCCCATTTGAACGGGAAAACTTCCCATACCATTGGAATTGCCCCCCAAAACAGAGGCACTGCCAAGATTAGCACCATTCCCATTAAACCCAGCTAGGCTCATCATGGTACCAATGTCATTAGCCCTCTTGGCTTCTCCAAGATTGAGGCTTTCACCACCCAGGTGGGCATTGTTCAATTTCAAAGCTGCCATGGTTTTCTGATCAAGCCCACCAGGGCTACCCTTCATTCCCATGTTCTGACCTGGGCCTCCTTTCTTGCCCCCATTAACATTGCCACCATTGTTGTTCATCTTACCATTGTTGGAAACAGCAGAAATGGCTCCAACACCTTTTTTGGCGTTATTTGCGCCAGCTGCTTGCTGCCTGAGCAAATGCAGTTGATTAGCTTTCTCCCTGATGAACCGCAGCTCATCATCTTCATCATCTTCGTCATCATCATACTCGTAGTAGTCATCATCCTCTTCAGAACTAAAAGCAGGAAATTTCTGTTGATTTTTTAAGACCTCAAGCCCCTTCACCAGTCCTTGCTTTTGCCCTTTGTTCTTGTCATCTTTGACAAAGTTGTTCTTCTGCATTGGGCTCTGATTTGTTTTCTGAGACCAAAGCTCAGCATACTTACCAGCTCTCACCAATTTTTTTATCAAAGTTGCTGAATCCACAGTTCCTGAAACTGTTACTTTCTGCTGATCTGCATCTATTTGAACTTGGTAAACACCTGTGGAACAGAAACCAAAATGAACAAGAGGCAGACCACAAACATCATTGTCAAGTACAGCAACAAATCAAAAGATCAACTCCAAAATATTATATCCAACTACTAGGAACTAAAAATACATTATGTATCCCACTTTTAAGAACACTTCCATGGGGAAAATTACTCAGACCTTACCTGACAAAAAAGTCTTTAGCAATATATGAATGTCTTCATATTACACATCATACAGCAAGATCAAACTAAGACATTTATCCAAAAAACAAAAAAAAATTTGTAACAAGTTGCAACTATCAACTGAAATCATGAGTTTTACGACTGTGGATTTGAAAATAAGAACATTCATGCTCTGTCTACTTAATGGACCAAATCAATACCCAATAAGCAAAATAGTTTTTTCTTTTTTTTTTCTGACTTCCATTACTTTAGACAGGAAATCCTTTTTAATGTGTGTAAATAATGTTACTTAACTCAATTTGAGTATTTTTTCTTATAAATGTACTACATTATGCTTTAACCCAAGAGAGGTATCTACCCAATTTTTCTTCTTTCGTACATTTTCTTCTCAACCAACCAAGGCAAGCTAAGATAATGCTGTACCAAAAAGAGCTAAGATAATGTAGATAAGATTGAGTAAAGTACGAACAAACAAGAAGAAGACAGGATAAAGAAAACTAGAGAGATGAAAAGAAAGTGAGAACCTTCAATTCTCTGAAGGAGTTTCTTCACTTTCTGCTTACACCCATCACAGTGAATGTTCACTTTGAGAACACAAGTCTGAGATGAAAATGAGAAGAATCAACAAAGCAAACAGAAAAAGAGAGAGAGAGAGAGAGAGAGAGAGATTCCTCAGGAAAAGACCAACAACAAACTTTGCTGTGTTCATAGAAAACGAAATTAAAATAAAACCATAAACGAAAAGGGTCTTTAAAGACAGAAAGAATGTGCATTTGACAAGGAAGAAAGACCTGGATTTTAAGGAGCTTAAAGTCTTCTTCTTTAGTCATTTCTTCGATGCTGTTTGGAGCGAAACAGGCTCCCCCTTTTCTCTCTCCCTCTGAAACCCCAAAAAAATAAGCCTAAGCCGGGGCCAGGGGTAAATGGGGTTGCACTTGCATGTGAGTTTTCTACAACTTATAGATTCTACTTTCTCTCTCCGCTAGCTACTCGTCGTCCTCTCAGCTAGTTCTCAAAAGCAAACAAAACGAGGGCACATGGGGCTTGAGCTTAATTTAACACAAAATGTGAAAAAAAAAAAATCAAAGTTACTGAGCAAGAATGCAAGCCAAATAACAAATGCCAAGAAAAACAGTAGAAAGCACCAATAGAAAAGAGAAGCCGCAGGGAGAGAGAGAGAGAACGAGAGATGAAAGCCAGGGCAGAATTCAAACAGTAAAAAGGCAAGAGAGATGAGGGGATTGCTCTGAATCTGAAATGATGTGATTTAACGTTAAAATCTGAGGGAAAAACAATAAAAGAGGAACAGCGACATGACAGGCCGAATTCTTCCCAGTACTCTGTCACATCTCAATGTATTCTCCTATTTCTCGTGATATTTCAAATTTTCATTTTACTGGTTCTTTTTTTTTTCATTTTTTCTTCAAATTTTTACATTACTCTTTTGAATTATTTTATACTTGCATTCACACACTCACATTTTTGCTGACAAAAAAAAAAAACACCGTCACTTTCTTTTTTATTTATATTTGTATATTAATATTTGTATATCATTAAATATCATATGTGAAAAATCATGTTAGTATTTTACAAATACCTTTTTTTGTATAATTTAATATTTTATATGCATATAAAAACGCATGCTTTTTTGTGACTAATTTTCATTGTTAGTAAGGTTCAAGTTTCTAAATTTAATTCAAAAATGGATATTTTAGCAAAAAATAATCAGAAGCTATCATACAACAATTTTTTTGGGTACATATCACACAACAATTGAAACTGTACAATGATCTTATACAAAAAGGAAAAAGAGAGTATAATTATATATTTAAAAGGAAATTGAAATTGAATAAGTATATTAATATTTTGGATATAGTTTTATACACATTTAAAGTTAAATTTATAGTTTTTTAATATCTAACTAAAATTACTTCTGAAATTTCTTCTAACAATATTAACTTACGTAGCCTATATTTATGTCTAAGTATAAATTTGAAACACTCTAATCTTTATGCAAGGACTTGTGCATGCATATGTGATTTTAATTATTTTATATTCAAAAAGAATTCTAGTCATATTTTGATTTTTTAAATATTTGTATTATAAGTTATTTTAAAAGTAAAATAAGTTAATTCAAATTTTATTTAATTTTATATTAAAAGAACATGTCAGTAAAGTATCTCTTTAATCATTACAATGTGTTGAAAGATTACAGTATTTAAATTAGAGTTTATAAATTTAATTTTGGTGAGAAATAAATTTATGTAAAATTATTTATATTTGATAAAAAATTACGTTTAACTTAAAAGTAAAAAATAATTATTTCTGATTAAACAGGTTTTTGAAATAAGAATATGTTTAAGAAGTGATGTAAATATCAAAATAAATAATACAAAAAATAAACAAAAGCTCATTTAAGCCTTCAAATACTAGTTTGTATGGGACAAACTCTCAGTCAAATAGGAGTGTCTATTGAGTTGGGTCAACCCACAAACCTACGAGTTTTAACCAAACCAAACCCATAATTGATGGATTAGATTGAGTTTGACAGTTAAGTTCGGTTTAAAAATTCTCAACCTAATGATGATTGATTAGGTCGTGAGTTAGAAAAATTTCAACACATTCAACCCAACCTAACCTATCTTTTTTAAAATAAAAAATTATGTTATTTTTTCAATATTCAACTTATTAAACTTAATGTTTTTTCTTTTCTCATATCTCAAATCTTATATGACTTATTATATTTAACTTTTGATACTTGCATTATTATGTTATATTTATGACTTTTGACATATTATATTTGACTTTTAATTTATTTAAGACTTTATATGTCATCTTTTATTCAGATTTATTAAGCTACTTATTATGATGTGTGATATTTTTTCAATTTCATACCGATTTTAACATTTATTTTAGTAAATAAAACTTTTTTTAATATATGTCATATCTATAAATTTAACCCAATTCTACTTACTCATGTGTAGGTTAGATTGGTTCGAATTTTAGAAAAAAATCTCATAACCCAACTCAACTCAATTAACTGTTTTGATGAGTAGGTTACGTGCAAAATCACTTAAAACATAATTCAACCCAACTCACAGACACTCTTCTCCACCCAAACACATCCTAAATAGTTGATAATTGGTTTGATTAGTTTGACAGCTACTAATGCATATTAGTTGACCAAGTTATTAGAAAAGAAATTGCATGAATGATAGAATCAAGAAATATTACACTTATTTTAGCCAAGATATTAATTTTATGTGTCATACTCATGCATTGAGATTGACTAATTATTAGACATTGTGTCTTAACCAAAACAAATTTCTACGCACAAAGTTTATCTTACCCTTACAAGCACTCTTTATTTTGTATTCACTTGTTCATATTACTTGCATTACATTGTTACATTAAATTGATAATTACTTTCAACTTTAAGTTTAAAAAATCTGTCATTTTTATCCATAATTACTAATTCATCCCTCTTGGTTTCAGCAAAAACATATAAATATTACAGTGGTAAGTAGAATTAAATCAAAGTATATCAATCCATACCCCCAAAGTAAGCAAATGGCTAAATCATTCTCCTTAAGTAGTTGAGGCCAGTATGAGACATTATAAGCGATGAATAGTATTATTTATTTTTATATAATATTTAGATAAAATAACGGACACCATAATATTTGATTAAAATAAATTTATTTAACTTTAATTTTATAATAATTAAAATTAAATAAAATAATTTTAAAATAATAAATTATTATTTAATATTTTATTAAAATTATAAATAATATTAATTATATTATATTATTTATTCATTATAAGATATATTAAAAATAGGCCTAATTAAAAACAAGAAATTAAATAAGTTACAACATAAGTTGATATAAGTCAATTGCAATAACATATTTAAATAAGTGCAAAAGCCAAAATTTTCATCAAAATATTTCAATGTAAGATCATTTTAAATTCTTCAACCTCAACCCAGCTTTTCTGACTTGTTCTGCTTCAATGTTTTAGTGCATGACATTTTTAGTGTCACCATCTAAGATAAGCCAAGTAACTTAAAAGCCAGAAATTGTCTAGCAGGAGCCATAAAGGATGAACAAGATATCTTTCTTCCATCGTCACAAGTCACAACTGACAGAAAATGTCTCCTGCATATTAAACAAATAAATAATCAAGTTTGTATTTTTTTTTTCAGAAGTAACATCAATATTAATGCTCACGTCAAAAAAAGAAAACATCAATATTCATACAATTTAAAGCATACGTTACTATCTATATTCTAAATAGAACCGACAATAAATGGAATGAGTTCATAAGTAGTTTAGAATTTAAATTATTAATTGATTCAATAAATTTAGTTTATTAATTAAATGATTTAAATTTGAGCTTAAAATTGACTTTGTTAAATAAATAAATTAAACTTGAGTCAAGTTCTGCTTAACTTATTTAAAAATTAAATAAATTTCAAAAAATATAAAAAATTTGAGTTAATATTTGATTTATTTTATTTATTTTATTTTATTTTAATTCATCTTATCTCAATTTATTTTATTTTATCTCATTTTGATTCATTTGGTTCATGTAATTCGAACTAACGAATCGAACCGAATAGTTTGTGAACTATTCACGAACTTGATCTAAGTAGAACTTGATCCCAAAAAAATGATTTATATCAAATTCAAACCGAACCATATTTTATCGAGAAGAATCAAACTGAATCTCAACTCTATCCAATTCACTCGTTTTGAGCCCTAATCCCAAAAGTTCGTTGGAATTCAAGCATGCATGGACAATGCTAATATGCATTTTGTCTTGTACGAAAATTCAAATTAATTATTAAGATGTATTTTGTTTTGTACAAAAAATTTTACTTGATTATAAAAAATTGACATGATAAAGATGAATTCTTAATTATTTAGTTATAAAAATTTTAATAACATATTATGAATTAAATATTATAAAGTCTAACTGTTAAATAAAAATTTATAAATAATTTTATATCCGTGAGTTGGGAGAATAACTTGATAGATTGAATTTCATTGAGAAGAAAATGAGTAGGTTATATAATGGTGTTAGTGAGTGAGTATTTATACAAAATAACAGTATTTAAGTATTGTAATTATCTGTCTCAGTAACTAAATAACTAATTCGATGACTAACTAAACAATTAACTTGTGATCCTAATCATGATCAATTATACCTGTTTGATAGCAGAACTGCTTTCAAAAAGCTGAATTATGTCATCAATTATCTTTGAAATAGTAAAGCTGGACCAAGATTGAATGTTATTATCTGAGATCACCTTAATTTTTAAATAGCAGAGTCTTATCTACAAACATCTCTAGTTCATTTGGGAAAGAATTTCAATTGCCTTCCTGTAAAAGAAGTTGTTAACTTAATAAATCATACGATATTTGGAAATATGTTTAAACTCTTCCTACAATTGCTTTGCAGATTTTCCAATTATTTTGTCAGCTATGTTGTCAAATATGGTGAGGGACACATAGTTGTTGTCATTTGAAATCAAAAACTTGCACTCTGTAACTGCAAATGTTAATTAAAGAATATTAAGCATGTGAATATAATATCAATGTAAATGGTCTGGGACGAATTACACTTGTATATGATAAATGCACTACCTTAATATTGAATTTATAAGTTTCCTTGCATTCTTGATTATAATGAATTCCGGAATTGGTTTCAACTTCTTTTCTGTTTACTGTTTACATGTAAGATAATACCAACCATTCTCTATCTAAATTTTTCAATGGTTGTTAAATTGGCATAAAAACCTTCTTGTACATATATAACGAAATATAAGACATAAATACGTTTAAACAAAATAGAATTATTTAGGTAAAATTTGAATATTTTCTACTATCATCACGTTTGTTGTTAAGTATGAAAGAGACTTCTTTTGGGTGATTGACCGACACATTGTTCTCCTCAATTTTTTAGTCTTTGATCAAGATATCTTTATAAGAATATAGATTGTGAGATTGATCTCTTAAGTGCAGTTGTGACTAGTCTTTGATTAGGAAGCCTTCCCAATAAGTTATTACTCTAAAGTTTGAATTTTTGTCTTCCTCTTAAAAAACATAACTTGTTTACCATCATACTCAATCCTTCTTTGGTCAATATCCTCCTCAATTGAATAAGTTGTTCTTGTTGACCATTCGAGAACTTTGGCGTGTCCGCATTGATATTCAAGCAAATAGTAAAGCAATGATTATAATTAGTCAACATTTTAATTTATACATTAAGCTATAATCTTAGCTCATAAGGATTTTGTTATTTTACTCTTTCATAAACTCAAAGAGTTTCATTTCAAGGTTTGAATTTTATAAAAAAAAATACTTTATAAAAAAGGATAATTTTAATACTTTAAATGAGAATCAGTCTTATTCATAAAAAAATGTGTGAATACCTAGTAAGGAGAAAAAAAATATTCAATAACTTTTTGTTAATTAGGATTGAGTAGCATCTTTATTGCAAACAATGAGTTCATGAGTGGGAAAGTTCCTACTAAATAAATGCAAATAATTAGAAATATGCAAAAGACCACATAGTACAATAACTTTAGGGTTTTACAATTGCAAGTTGAAAGATTCAAATGAGAAAATTGTGAATTTGTGATTGTTTTGTTCGATATACTTAGACATTTGTCCCAGCGTACTCTTCCCAAAGAACACCGTTAGCTTAATTCATTCTTCCTGTATGTCGCAGATGATTCATTACTTTGAGAATTAAAAGAGTTGTTCTGCATGTTATTTTGGAATTTTCATATTGTCATAAGTGTGTCTTACATGTTATTTTGAAGTAAAATTAGAATAATTCTATATCTTCTTCAGAGTTTTATTATATTTTCTTAAAATTTCTTTCAAGTAATTTTTTTAATACTTGATAAAATAAGTATTAAATAAAAAAGTAAAACATTTAATATCTTAAAAATATAAAAAATATTCAAAACTTATTTTATTTAATAATTTAAAAGATTATTAAGAGAATGAGTTAGGAAGAAATAAAATTATTCTTGTTGCTAATCCATTGTTAATAGACGGTCTATAAATATCAATGTAAGTTTCCATTAAGATATACCCTAACTTTAGGATTGGACAACCTCCTATTTCCTTAACTTTTGCTTATAAAAAAAAATATGGTGACTTTGTTGGAATTTTCCTTCATTACCAAAGTTTCAAATAATTCAATCTATTAACCTTTGTTTAGATGTGAAGAGAAAATAGAAAGAAAGAAAATGAAGAGAAAAGATTACTTTTTCTCTTAATGTTTGGTTGTAGAGAAAAAAATGATAAATAATATTTTCTCTTATTTAATTATATAGAAAAGTGAGAAGACAAAAAATATTGTATAAAATTTTATATATATATATCGTTATTTTGATATTAAAGAATGTGTATTTTTAAATATAATTGTAATTTCAAAACTTTATCCCTCTCCCTGTCACATTTTTCTTCTCATAAATGAAAAAGAAAACTTTTAAGTAGACCCCAAACCTATTTTCTCTTTTCCACTGTTATCAAAAGTAGACCAAAATTGAATAATTTGATTGTGAACCAGTCACTTAATTAGTTATAATTCAATATGATAACTTAATTTATAATCAAACTAGTTTGAATCGATTGAAAATAATCAAAATCGCTTAAATTGACTTGGTAATTATTTTTTATTTTAAAAAATTCAATATTTTTTTACATTTTATGATTTTTTTCATAAATTTTATATTGTTACATGCGAATTATTTTTATGACATTATCTTATTCAACTAGATAATTTAAATAGTTGAATCAATTGAATATAAATCAAAAGTTTAATGAGTTCACTTTCTAATATGATTTTAACACATTACTCTTTCCTTCATTTTGCTTCCTTCATATAAATAAGAGAAAACCTCGTAATCTATCCATTTTTCTCATTCATTTTCTTTCTTTCCAAATTCTCTTCAACAAAACGAAGTGTAAGTGTTGCCTTCTACAACTAGATCTTCAACTTTCTTATCAAAAGCTTTTGAAATAGATGCCTTTATTTTGAATAATTTCACTTGCAGATTTTGATAAAATAATCACTCTAAGAAATAGTTTTTGAATATAAGCATCTTTAGCCAATAAATAGAATATTACTTACTCAGTTATGAAAGTTAAGAAAAGCATATAAATGTAAATGTAGTTTCATTTGAGTTTAACAAAAGTTTAAGGACCAATTTAACTAAAATAAACAAAGATAAAATATAATTTACATCCCTAGAGTTTATCCTAATATCAAATTATTCCCTTAAAATTTTTTTAATCTCACTAAACTTTCATGAATTTTGATCTGACTTAAAAATATTAATTTTTTTATTAAATAAAACGGAAGTTAATATTCAGTTTCATGTTAGACCAAACTTTAACGGATTTAGTAAGATCACAAAAATTTGATGGGATAATTTAATACAGGACTAAACTTTAGAGTTATAAATTATATTTTACCTCATAAGGTCTTTTAACTAAATGATCACGTAATGTGTACGTGAAGGTAATCTTAGTGTTATTTAATAATAAAATTAATGTTTTTAAATTAAATCAAATTTTAAAGAAGTTTAGTGAAATACAAAAATTTTAAAAAAATAATTTAATATTAAGATAAATTTTAAGAATATAAATTATATTTTATCTAATAAACAACTATGTCATACCAAAACAAAAAACAACTATGAATATATACATACAGTTGTGACTGTAAATGTAATAATAAGTGCATCTTAGTATTTATATATTGGCATCTAATATTGATTATATTTACAAAATTCATTGAACTACTTTGAAATTTAAACATGCTCTGCTTTGTTTACCAAGTAGAGATGTCATCTTCTCTTTCTCCCTCCAAATCCAAATATTAGTATCATGCAATTTTATAAGGCTAAAAGGTTCAAAACTCGAGGAGCTAACCAGATGCAAGAATGTTGGCTTGCAAAATTCAATGGGGGACAATGTCAAAGATCATCTGTGCAAGAGGGTGGTTTGGGTCTCTAACCGAGCAACAGGAAGAGGCACAATATTCCAATGGGGCCTTGCCCTTCCAGCGTGGTTGTGCCGCGAAACTTAGGACTAAATGGGGGCCAAAACCCAAAAAAAATTAAAAGCAGAGTTAAAATTAACTTTTCAACCTTTTGTGGCCACAATTCCCAACCATACTTCCTCTTTTTAAAGCCATTTATGGCAGGGATACGCAGGGAGCAATTTGGGAGGGAGAAATGACCTTTGGTTCGGGCCTCGTGTCATATGTCACAAGGGTTTGCTTTTCACAGGGCATATAGGACCAGAGGGTGCACGCAATCACACAAAGGCAGTGAAAAAGTGAGGCAAAATGTGTAGGGACTTTAGGACTAGGGGTTGAGGGGGTGGGGTTCAGTCACCAGTGCGAGCCCTTGTTAGGTCCATCGTTACTTGCTAGTCCAAAAGACCCTTTTCTTTTTGATTTTTTTCTCTCTTCTTTCATGTCTTTGCTGTGATTTTCCTCTGCCATAATTAGCTTTTAACTGCCACTGACCCTGTTATCTAAAAGCACAGGCCATGGCTCATCCCATCTGGTCTCCACTGGGGCTATGCAGTGTGCGATATTATTCTGAACCTGAAAGAGGTGAGAGTGAAATCCTCTGAGATCATCACCATCTGCATTCTGCTGAAGGGTTGGGAGAGACCCGGGGGGGGGGGGGGGGGTACAGTTTTTTGGGGCTGAAGAGGGGATTTGGATCCTGGAGAGCAGGATGTGCTTGGTTTCTGGTATCAGAAAGTCATAAATGGTAACAGTTGGGTATCACAAATATGGGTCCCCACTGCCAGGTTTGAGATGTGTCCCATTCCTCGGCTGGGACCCGCATTTGATCTCTTTTGGCTTCTTCTCATCTTATGGGAAATGAGAGAGGAGGGCTATAAATTGCACAAGAAAACCCAGCATGACAATAGGCTAGTGAGAATGATATCACTATCATTAAAACAAGACAAACCTGAACAAATAAGGTTGCTAAAGCCTAATCATACAATTTAATCACTTAATCCACTTTTTTTTTTTTTATCAATGCTTTTCCCCAATTTTGGTTAAGTTAACGGTGATTCAGTCTATAAAGCAAATTTGATGCTTTTTATGCACAAATCATGCTATTGCTGCTACTGTTTTCCCCCCTCTTTTAATCTTCGTGCATAGAATATATTGTTGGTCAAAACTCTATCTCATTTTTACTACTTGAATTAAACTGGAGTCAGTGAGTGAAAATAATATGTTGTTATAAGAGTGGCCAAGATTCATAAAATAACTTTGATAAAATAAATAATCTTACCACAAATGCCATAAAGTTTTTAGTTTGAATTTATCATTTGATCAGAAAGTCCTAAGTGTACTTTAGGTTGTTTTTTTTTCTTCTAATTTTATACTTAGAAAGAAAAGAAACTTGAGTTATGTGCAAAAAGTTTAGAGGCAGAAGGCACATAACCTTTCTTAGGAGAAGTTAATTAATTTGATTACAACTATAAAGTGCCAAGAACAGCTGTTATCTGATGCATATTATAAAATTTCTGGGGCTATTCTATAGTTGTGTGCCAAAAAATACTACTATATAATATACTCTGGGTTTATGTGTATCCAGCCGCTGAGATGTAATCCGTACATTGTCTGTACACATGAACAAATGGTCTACTATTATATCATGACTCCTTAGACCTTAGTGCACATTCATCTAGAGTTCAGAAGTATTTCTCCTTTTCAGAGGGTACATTTTGGACACAATTTTCAATTTTAATTTAAATTATAAGTGTACAACTAATTTTATTCACTTATTGATTTTTTTAAAAAAATACATTAAAATTAACCAAAATAATTAAGTGTAGCTTTCAATTTTATTTTATGTGTAATATGTTTTATATATTTTTGTTGTAATATTTTATTCATATATAATCTATCATAATGTGCAAATGAAGAGATCTGTGATAAAATTGTTACAATTATTAACATAATTGTAATAATTCATTCACATAGTTTAATAATTGTAATAATTCATTCACATAGTGCAATATATAGAATATTTATATGTTACGCATAATATGATATAATTAGACTATTGAATTAGAATTTATTTCTACTACTTATTAATTTGCGTTAACAATTTTAATAAAATTTTTTCTTATGAGATATTCTTACATTTATGAGATGTGACTAATCCTCATTCAAGGTACAAGCTCATCTTAATGTGGCTCAGCTTGCTTACTATTAAATCACACAGGTTAACAAATTTTAATATAATTATAACAAAAAATAGATAAATTATACATTCAATTAGATCACAAGTATAAATTGTATTAATATAAATTTAAAAATAAACCTAGAATTTTTTTAAATTTACCCTAATACTTTTTTATGTTAAAATGTAAAATTGGGAAATGGGTATGTAACAATTACGCCATGGTATATATTGTCAATGGTAAGGGGAGAAATGTAAGATTTTAAGATTTAACCAGAATTTGGTACATATGTTACATATTTTATAAATAGGGAAAAATGTCGAAACACTCTTTTAATTTTTTATGAGTTGCATATATATTCATTTGAAAAAAAAGTAACTAATAAATACTTAAATTATGTAATATGTAGTAATTAAGTTTTTTATATAATATTTTATTAAATTTAACTAATGATATTATCACCCGTTATATAGACGTGATTGACGTATCAATATTTTTTAATTTTATCTTAAAAATAACTCATTAAGATAATAACATAATCAAACTTTATATCAATTCAAAGTATATATATATCACATGTAAAAAAATAAAAAAATATTAATAAGTTATGTATATATCATATATGATTGAATTATTATATAAATTTAATAAAATATTTTATAAAAAACTTAATTATTATAAATTATATAATTTAAATATTTAATAATTATTTTTTATTTATTGAAAGAGAACATATAAATCACCTTGGAGTGTGTGAGCATAGAACACATGCTACTTGTACAAATTTCTAACTGGA
The DNA here is from genome assembly GCA_019955255.1 of Castanospermum australe. Lineage (NCBI taxonomy): Eukaryota > Viridiplantae > Streptophyta > Magnoliopsida > Fabales > Fabaceae > Castanospermum > Castanospermum australe. The sequence goes on from NSJW01000420.1 coordinate 412,845, forward strand.
AAGCAAAACATGTGAAAGAAGAGAGAGAGAAAGTAAAGTGGGCCATGAGGCTCCAATTCCCCCAAGCCCCATCAACATCGAAAAATAAATGAAGAGCTTCTCATTTTGGCAAAGGGACGAAATCCAAACAACCCAATGAGGCGAGATGTGGCCCAAAAAGAGAAATTGTCAAATTGTAACGATGACCCAAAAAGATAAAGTCCGGTATGCTATTTCTGTACCTCAAAACAGTCAAACACGCATGAATTAATTGTGAATAGTTTTCTCCACTCTCTCCATTTGTCCGTTGGTAACATTCCAAAGAATCTTTAAAATTATACTTTCTTCATTCCGTTATTTATTTCAGGCACCGGTTGGTTCTTGTTCTGCAATATGCCTATTGTTTGTTAACAAGGCAAAAGTAAAAAGTAAATTAAAATCTAGTAGGGACTTGTTTGGATAAGTTTATGAAAAGTATATTTTTTATGTATCTTCCTTTTAATTGAGTTTTTTTAATAAAAAAATATTTTTATATTTAGATACAATATTTAACAAAAAATTTTAAATAACAAAAAAAATTTTAAATTTATTTAAATAAAAAAATAAAAATATTTTTTATAACAAAATTACTGTTTTTTTAAAATTTAACAGAAGCACATAGTGCTTCTAATTTTGGTAATAACTCATATCAAGTATACCATTACATAAAAATAGGAATAATGTGAGGTATAATATATAAAATGTGAGGCAGAATGATGACAAAGTAGATTTTTAAGTATGTCATGAGTCATGATATTATGAAAAATGAATATGAGGCAGTTAAAATAAGTTTGATTGTGTATTTAAAAACTTAATAACATGTCATCGATGTTGTTTTTTTTAACTTTCTCTAAATGATATGATCATAGGGGTCAAGCTTCGGTTTGATAGATTATAATATAATGACTAAAAGTTATGTTGTTTAGAACATAAATAATAAAATTAAGTTAGTTTATATGAATAGAATTTATAAAAAAAAGACATGAGATATAATTTTTAATAAAGAAAAAAATATTCTTATTAAAAGATTATTAAAAACTATTTCTCTATTTACTTTTTTTAAAAGTTAAGGATCATTAATTTAAAAATAATAATAAATGAACTTTTTTTTAACTTGCACTTTTCTTTTAAAGTTATATTTGAATACACTCAAAAATATACAAAGATATTTTTTTAAAAAAATTCTTTTAATAAAATAAATATATCCAAACACATTTTAACTTTCTAAGAACACCCCTCAGTTAGTGTTATTATCCCACAATATGTCTATTGCCTATCGCATAAGTCATCTTTCGCAAACATAAAACCATGAACTTATTATAACTTCCCCACAGGAATATTTATAGTTTTTTTGGGAGGGGGATGTTTCGTAATTTCAGTTAGCCTTCCCTATATTTGAAATCACAAATTTTAAAAGATATTCTTAATAAAAAAAATTTTATTTAAAAAATATAAAATAAAAATTGATTTCATTTTATAATAAATTTTAATTCAATTTAAATCAATTCAAGGAATTTTCATATTTTAATGGTTTCAAACAAAGGGAAAGTAAATTGATATGCTTAGAACCTTTCACCGCTGTCTTTGGAAGGTAACTATTTAGTTTTAGCTGGATGGACTATGACTGGTAAACTGGTGTCCAGGGGATAATAGCAGCTTCCTCACGCACAAAGTGGTATTGGCCCAATTGTTGTTTTGTTACTTAAACACCGAAACGACGGGCCCAGTACAATTTGCATGAAGCTTGAAGGTTGTGTCCTTTATTTATTTATTTTGTAGGTCTTCTGGTTGTATCCAGCTATTAAAAATCGGACCGGACCGGCCGATTGGACCGGTTCAACCAAAAATCGGACTATTGACCGGTTCGGTTTAGCTCCTGTGATCGGTTCAGTTTCACATCACAATTTTTTAAGGTTTTGAAAATCGAACCGATCGAGGTACTGATTCAAGGTTTAATGGTTCAATCGTGATCGAACCGTGATCGAATCAGAATATAATTAAATATATATTTATATTTATATATAAATATAAGTATATTTATACATATATATATAATTATTTATATATTAATAAAATAAAAATTATAAAAAATACAATATAAATCAATAATAAAATTATTTGAAACATAAAAAAATAGTGTCATAAAATAAAAAAATATACATTCATGTAAGTAACACAACATTAATCCACATAGTAATATAACATATAAATTAACTAAAATAAATATAATTCATAATTTATAATCCATATGTTATAAATATTAACAATGGTAATATTTATTTCATCTGATCTTTTACCCCAAGTTCGAATAAAGAATCTTTCGTTGAAAGTTGTAACTATGTACCTGTTTTATATTAAATATATTATAAGGCCCATTATACAATAAGCATGCAGTTGGCTTAGTGATAAAGTCGGTGGCCTCAATCCAATGTGACCCGAGTTCGAGAGTTGGACCACACCGGCCAATAGTCCGGTTCCCGAATGAACCGGTCCTACTGGCTGGTTTGGTCTGATTTTCAGAAGCTAGCAATTTTTACAAAAATTGCATCTATAGGAATCGAACTCGGGTCACGTTGGATTGAAGCCATCGACTTTACCACTAAGCTAACTGCATACTTTTTATACAAAAATTGCATCTATAGGAATCGAACTCGGGTCACGTTGGATTGAAGCCATCGACTTTACCACTAAGCTAACTGCATACTTTTTATATAATAGACCTTATAATATATTTAATATAAAGTAAGTATATAGTTACAACTTCTGACAAAAGATCCTTTATTTGAACTTGGGGTAAAAGACCAGATGAAATAAATATTACCACTATTAATGTTTATAACATATGGATTATAAATTATAGATTATGTTTATTTTGATTAATTTGTATGCTATATTGTTATGTGGATTAATGTTGTATTACTTACATGAATGTAATATTTTTTTTATTTTATGACACTATTTTTTTTATGTTTCAAATAATTTTATTATTGATTTATATTATATTTTATAATTTTTATTTATTTTATTAATATATAAATATTATATAATATATATAATATATGTATAAATATACTTATATTTATATATAAATATAACTATATATTTAATTATATTCTGGTTCGATCACGGTTTAACCACAGTAGGATCATTAAACCTTGAATCAGTACTTCGACTGATTCAATGACCGATTCGATTTTTAAAATCACTATATGAAGGAACCAAGTTTCATAAAGCCAATCGTATGTCATCATGGTAGGCAATTGCTTTGCTCATTTGGACTAAGTTTTGAAAGGCTTCGGAGTATATAGCCTTGTGTCCATTCCTCTTGCTGAGTTACATGAGCATTTTTTTGCATGAATTAAAAATATTTTCATAAAGTGTATATAATTTTTATATTTAAAAATATAATTTATTTTTATTATGTTAACACTATGTGAATTATATGAATTATTTTGTTCAAGCTTTTTCCATTTTCATTTTAAGAAAGTTATGCAAGACCTTCAATTTTTCTTTTTAAAATGATCCGCCAGCTATCTTTAAGGGAAAGAAGAGATATAAATTAAGAAAGAGTTACCTCCTAAAGAATAGCATAATTTGAAATGATTAATACAAAATATGCATAAATTTTCTAATTTAAATTAAATCAGGAGTCAGGTAATCAATACAATCAATAATACCATTTATCTACCAATATCTATATCCAATGCCTTTTATTAAATATATCAAATCAAACACAAAATAAACATAATAATTTTCTTTAACTCAAAGTCAATCAATGACTACTAATTTACCAATAAGGTTGGAGAGTTTGTCAAGTTTTTTTTTTTTTTTTCTCTTTGCTCACATTGGGTGACATTGACAAGCTTCTCTAATCTTACACACTCACAAACACTGAAACACACAAACAAAACAGTCTCAATATCTCTATCACAGTCAACGACAAAATATGTTATATTTTCAATGAAATCTTCAACACCATATTAATAAATCATTAAAAGGTATCATTATTAAATTAGTGATACCTAAATCTCCCATTACTAATTCATTTTAATGACTTTATTCTCGGTCTAAATCGAAGTGACTCCATTGCTAATGGCTTGGAGTCACTTTTATCTTCATTGTGTATTGTACTGAGACATTTGATTTTTTCATATATCTATTTATTTTTACCCAAATCAATACTAGTTATATATTATTATTATTATTATTATTATTATTATTATTATTAAGTCAGAAATAGCTAATACTTTGTTCTATTTTTTATAAATCTCTCTCAATCTCATCTCAGTAAAATATAAATATTTCATCTCTAAAATAAAAGTATCTGATTTTCATCTATTGAAATATCCTTTAAAGACACTGCATTGCATAATGTGAATGCTACAAATATGAAACTATCATTACATAAAATAACAATGCTTTTGCAAACCAATCTTTTTGGATAGGACACAAAGCATAATCAACATGCATCCCCACATTGACTGGCAATCACGTTCACATAGCAAGCTTCAAGACCTCGTCACTGGAATACTGGACCAGGCGGCACAACCCAACTTTCATCCTTTTTTTTTTTTTAATCGAGGCTATGTATATATTGTATATATAAATAGTATAATATAATTAATATAATTTATTTTTATATAATGTTTAGACAAAATACTAAATAATAATTTATTCAGTCAAATTAATTTTATTAAACCTTAACTGTATAAGATTATATAAAATAAAATAATTTAGTTATTATCTGTTTACAGGAAGACTAAATAAAATTATTTTGATAAGATATTATGCTATCAAATATTTTATCCAAATAATGTATAAAGGTGACTAATATTAATTATAGAGAAAAGAGCATACAGACCCCTAAAACTTTGGATCATTTACAAATAGATTTATGAATTTTAAAATTATTTTAATTAATACTTAAATTATAACAATTACACAAATCAACCATTCCATTCACTTTTTATCTATTCTAAATGGAATAAAAAAGAATTTGAAGTGAATGAAAAATGAACAGAAGGATTAATTTGTATAATTGTTATAGTATAAGTATTAATTAGGACGATTTTAAAGTTCAAGGGTCTATTTGTAAATAATCTAAAATTTAAGAATTTGTATGTTCTTTTTTCTTAATTATATTATATTATCTATCCCTTATACAATATATTAAATGGGATCTAAAATAATAGATTACACATAGAATTAATTTTCCGTTGACCAATCTAACCTTAAATCTTATACCAAAGAAAGGAAGAATGTAAAAAGGCAACCCCTTTAAGTGAGAGTGGGGCTTTTTACCATTATGAGAGCCTATTTTTGCATCCATACCAATCACAAAGTTCTAAAATTTGGAATCAAAGCATCTGAAATGATTTCTAATGTCGCTTTTCAAAATTCTAGAGGTGGAAACTATCAATGCCATAAAATTGGCCCTCTTGGTACTAACTTCTTGGGTGACCTTTTTACTTTCGGCTTGATTGCTTTTGTTCACTTTATACATATTAACATATTCTGGTGCTCTCTTTTGAAAGAAGAATGTCTTAGAACTAACTGGAAGATGGAAAAGAATGTGGTCCTGTGGGTGGCTTGTGGTTGGGAAAAAGAGCAATTGGAATTATAAATGCCATATCTTGTAGTAACCTTTCTGTAAAATTGGGAAAAAGAGAACATAGAGACTCTGGATTTGGGTTTGCTTGCTGTGGAAAACAATCAAGATTCCTCTCTAATCTCAGGTAAAACTGTAAGGGCTAGTAAGTAATGGTATAGAGCACACCATTGAATCACATTTCGTTGACATTGATCAAGTTATGAATCCATTCCACTGTGCATATATATCTCGAAGTCTCACCCTTATTTTTTCTACAGCAACTTAATGATTTTTTTTTTTGGTGATTGTGTTTCTTATATTGAATGAAAAATTATATGTAAATTAAAATATCCTATCTTTGATTAAAAAAAATTATCCAAAAGAAAAAAGCTATTTATGATTGTGTAATTCATAAATCATAACCTTGTGAAAAGAAAAAGTCTAATTTTTATTTTTTAGGCATATTGAGCAACAACGGATCACCTACATCAATTTTTTTCTATTATTATATACAAGTGTTATGTCACTTTTATCTCTATAATTTAAGGAGATTTGCCTCCACTATCAGCTGAAATGAAGGGTTTATTAGATATTTAAGATTATAAAAATCTTTTAAATTAATTTCAACTTTTATTTATATCATAGATGAATGTTTGAATGGTTAGTTGATTAACATGCACAGAGAGAAATAATTTGCAGTTTTAATAATGAAAAAAAAATCATTTGACATTTGCAACATATGAAATTCCATAGCAAATAATTATAATTTTATCTTTTATTATTTTATATTATCTTTTATGTGTATTAAAATTTAAAAGCTATATTTCTTCAAATTTCTCGGTTTGTCACTTATATTGAGTAATCATTAATTTGACTAAAACCCATAGTTCTACTCACATTCTTGTTCAGTCCAACCACTGAAGTTAAGATCAAATACTAAGTATATAAATTTTACTTAAACATAAGTCAACAACATATGCTAAGTTATATATATCCTTCTAAAAAAAGTTAGTTCTATGAGTTATTAAATAACTAAAATACCTTTTTAAGTAATTACTATACATATGTAACTATAAAGTGATTTACATTTACATCTAAATCCAATTATGTATGGTTGTATAATCGATCTTTACATGTGTTTCATGATGCATATTACAGCTAGCGGTTTTTTTCATTGGTAGCCCACACATCACGAGCTTCCAACAACTTTGTTTTTTTTTTTTTTTTAATTTTTATCACACATATGATATGTATCTCCCAACAACATGTACTAAGTTTTATATATAGTTTTGAGAAATTCATTAATTAATTCTACATGAGTTATCAAACAAGTACAATAATGTGATTATTATGTATATATAATACCATTCAGATTCACATTTTGATCCAATATATGGTTGGTTTTTATATGATCAATCGATCATCTTAATATGTGTTTCATGCATGGATTGGTATGTATCCCACGCATCACGACACGAGCTTCCACCACATAAATGGAAGGAGTCACAAAAATTTGAGTCCACACATTCTCAAATAACTCACTGCGCCCGCAATCATCCAATTCCCTATTTTTTCTTCCTTGCTAGGACAAACGATAAATGAACTCATGCAATGCCAAAAGCACAAAAATTCTTTACTTGTGCTCCCCGTTCCCAAGTGGGGGATCCTGTGCCAAATAATATCCCAACTTCTTTTTTTTTTTTTTTTTTGAAGATTAGCTCAGAATATAATGATGGACCCCTCTTCTTTCCGTTCCCTTCCAAAAAGAAAAGAAATACATAAAAATCAATGCCTAACTTGATAAAGATGGAGTAATACCCATTCGTTGTTCAAATGGATATATATATATATATATATATATATATATATATATATATATATATACTCCTCAAAAGGGTCAACAACCCACAATTTAGTGAATTTTGCAAAGACAAAAAAGAGAAGAAGGATGGGGTGATCGTAAATGGAAAGATAAAAGCTACTTTTAAGTAATCCCATACCAAGTGGATGAGTTCATTATGATGATTATGGAATATGGAAAGGACTTGACCACTCCCATACTTGATTTCGGGCCAATGGACGTGGCAAACTTTTATTGAGACATGACTTATTCTTTTTAGTGTGAACTAGGAGCATTTTCATAGGATTTGTTTCATTTAAATTGTCTCATGGACATAATCTTCTTAGAATAAAAGTGATAATGATATGACTCTCTCCATGACATACAACTTCTAGGAATTAAACAACAATTTTTATATTTAAAAATGTAACTCACTCCAATATTTCGTGGGTAGACATGACTTATTCTTAATCGTAATGTCCCAATTGGAATGCAACCATGATTGATCCTTCCATAAAAAGAAAAGTATAAAGTGAAATAAAAAAGCACAAATTTAGTAGTAAAAGGCATTTTGTGCCCTGTGTACTAATCATACAATGCATTTCTTAGTCAATGTTATTACGAGAGCAAATTATCTTCACATCCTTGTTGAAAATTGATATCGCTAAGTAATTTGTTTAGCTAGAGGGAGGAACTTAAAAGCCGAAAGAAGAATTTAAAAGTGGATGTTATAAATTAAAAATTTAATGAACCTTTACAAGTACTAAATATGAGTAAAAAAGGTGAAGACCATGTGGTAAAAATGGAATTTTATTTATGAATACGTTCTCTCTTGCTGAGCTTCAGGATCCTTGATGAAACTTTGATGTCTCCTTTTTATAACCTTTATTAGATGTTGGAGGTCCAAAGAAGGTTATTTTGGAAATGTTTTTAGTCCATGTGGCAACGAAAGTGGGAGGAGAGTGGTCATCAGGTATAATTGATGGTGGAAGAGAGATCTTCTCAACATCTTGTAGATAGCGAAGAGGTTCTGAAAGTTGTATTTTGGGCATAAATTTTATTCTTCTATGTTAATAAAAATAAGCTACTAATATTATTAAATATATCAAATTGGACCAATAGGACTGACTAGTACTCAGCTAGTAAAGATCAAAGCACTTCACGTAAAGTTTATATTCAATTACTGTTGGTAGCAATCTCTATTGGTAAGCGAGTTATAAAAATCATTGTAAATTCTCATCGAAGACTAGGGTTGATCATTTAGCTAGGTGATTTAAGCCATTAGTTGTGAGTTAGTGATAAAGAGTTTAAGTAAATTGTTTGTAACAATAAAAAGGTAGCAATGTGATTTTAAGAGAGACAATTTAACGACACTAATGTTTAATTAACTTTTTCATACGGGATTCAAATGATGATAGTGATTAAACATAACAATGACCAAACAGAACTTTTCCTCTTCTATTCTTCTATCCCACGACCAAAACTTGGTTCCTAGTTGTTTAAACACAGACACAGCTCAAAATAGCCTCAAAATCTTATTACAATAGTCCCCAAAATTGATCCATGCACACAGCCAGAACCATGTACATATATAAACTTTGCAAGTCCTTGTTGTGCATCACAGAAATTGCTTTACATGATTGAACACGCATTAGGGTTTTCATCACTGAAGAAGGAGGTGAGCTTCTCATCCAGTGCATTTGGGCTGGGAAGTGCTTGGACAGCGTTTTTCACATAACCAGCTGGTGCCCTCTTGTCATATGCCTGTGCTACGTAAGGATATGCCACCAAGTTGTATGGAATGTAGGGCCAAAACTCTGCTCTCTTCCCTGTGCTCTGCACTTTCTGTAGGACCTTGTTTCGGTCCACGTAACCTGTCACAGTTACCTTGCTTTGCTTTCTGTTCACCTCTACTTGCTTCACACCTGGATGGTTTACAATCCAAAATGGTTTAGTGTCTTTAGTCCAAGTTACAATAAAGTCCTCGCTTTCTAGCCAAGAACACTTGAATCCCTCTTAGGATTTGAAACATTCTCAATAGCAAATTAGCAAAATTAAAAAAAAAAAACGACGCAGTTTAAGATGAGAAGAGAAACCCATGAGTGCAAAAATAGAAGTTAAAAGAAAATTTTTTGTTGATCTTTTTTTTTTTTGGGTACTGTTGGTTTCTAGCTGTTCACAACTTAATCCCTCTAGCAGGGCAAAGTCTGCTAGGTTTTCCAATATGTTGCATTTATTGTGACAACTTGTGACCTTGGATGGTTGGCAAAGAAAACAAGAATGAAAAAAAAAAGACTAATTTTATTTTGTTTTACTTAACTTGTAAGGCATCTTAAGTTTTATAGGGCAATAGCAGTAGTCCTATAAAATAAGATGCCCGTTTCCCTGACAGAGTTAGGGGTACCTGGGAGTATGAGAAACAGAGTCATGCATAAATATATTTTCCGTCTCTAGCAGTTTCGTTGCTAAGTTGGTGAGAACTTGGTCTACGTTTTTGACTTCTCATAATCTCTTTCGTCCTTTTGTGGACCTATATTTAATGACTCTCCTATTCTCACACAAAATTATGATATTGGTCATAAAAGATTGCTCAGATAATAGCAAAACAAGACTTGAAAAAGAGAGAGGAGCAAATGCCATGTCAGAGCTATGAATAGCTCTGAAATAATTCAAATGGTTTTCTGTAATAGTTTACTATTAACTCTCCCTGCTTGAAGGTAGGGAAATAGGAGGTTTCTTCCATTTTTGGCTTTGGAAAAACACCATGCCTTGATGTATGGAAGTGTTGTTTACCATTCACACACCCACAATATTTTAGATTTTGGCTTTGGTGAAGAACTCGACAAGGAGCTCCTGGAGAAAGAAATGTGAGAATAAGAGAGAGAGAGATGTGAACCTTTCATGTGGGAAACGGAATTCCTTACTCTTCTTTCACAGCCATCACAGTCCATTTTCACCTTGATTTCTACCGTCTATATATAAGACAAAGAAGATGAAGAAAAATCAGAAGTTGCTTGAAGCTAAGTCCACCATTAACACACACACGCACAATATGGACATGGGATAGGGAGTGATGAAAACCTGCATTGGTTTGCGTTTCTTTCTTGGGGTGGAAACTGTGAAGTAATCTGAAAGAAAATCAAGAGCACCCATTTCTTGGGTTCTTCTTTGAGCAAAGAAAAGAACAGAGTAATTAACTGAGAAACTGGGATCAAGCTGGGAAGACAGGGCAGGGCACTTAACAAGAGAGAGAAGCAGAGGAAGCAGAGGAAGCAGAGGAAGCAGAGAGAGAAGGAAGGAAGGAGAGGAGAGGGGCTCTAGGACAAAACTTTGGGTACCAAATAGTCCGTTAACAAGGGAAGTGGTTCCCTTTATATAGAGAAGAAAGTTGTGTGCGCAAATTGTGCTAAAATTTAATGTATAAAATAGTAATTGCCTAGATAATGACCTTTGTCCCTCAATTCATGTCCCTCTCCTAAATATCATGAGGGCCAACTAGGGGGTTTGACATCTAGTAGGCTCTAGCTACTTGTCACCAATACATAAATTATTGAATTAACAAGTGAATTATCGAGAATGGTAAAGTAATTTATATGGCATCTATATTGATATTTTAATAAATTTTTAAATATTTTATTAATTATAAATTCTCTTAATAAATACCTAAATTCTATTAGATATAAACAATATTTAATAAATATTTTAGTAATCATCTATTTTAATTTTTAAAATATACAAATGATATTAAAACATTCTTAAATGATTCGAAATGAAAAAAAGCTGATGTCATATTAGAATATTACATTTTAGATTATTTTAATAAATAAAATCGTTATTCAAAAATTATTTTATTGTATTTATAAATGATAAACTAATGTAATATCATTTATATGTTTTGAAGATCAAAATATACATTTAATCGAAATTTTATAAAATGAAACGAAAAAACAAATAAAATGGTACAATACAATAGTCATTTCCAATCTTAATCTGCAAGCCGCAGCTTAGCTGTTTTCTTTTGCCCCAAGAAAGGGAAGGTGTTGTTTAAGTTTCGCCTTTCCTTTGATAATTTGTGCAAAATAGCATACATCATGTTCTGCACATCTGTATTCCAGTGATTTGACTTCAAAGCCCGCGGTTTCTGTTAAATTGAATTTAAAACTCGTTTCTTGATATACTGAATAACATTAATCAACTAAAGAAAATTATGATTCAATTTTTTTTGGAGTTTTATTTTATAAAAAATGTCATATTATTATTATTTTTAATTTAAAAAAATTAAATTTATAAAATAATTTAAACAAATCAAATCTTATAAATATATTTTTCGTTTACATAAAATATTAACCAATTAAATAAAATAAAAAACGAGAATAATGGCAGCATTAATATATGTATTTGTTATCATTATAATGCCAAGTATCATGTCTAATTACGGCAAGAGAATGAAATTATTTGTTCTATTCAATTAAGCACGCAACCTGAGATTTTGCCCTGGCGGCTAAGAGGTGTTCCTTGCCCTTCCCCTTGATTGGCAAATTGCATTGAAAGTAATAAGGAACATACGTAAAATATCAAAAAAATATATATCTTATTATATTTACTTTTAAATTTATATGATATACAATTATTTTTTCATGAATTTGTATACAATTTTATGACTATAAAATAACCATACTTTTACATATATTTCAAGAGTTGCCCACTTATCTTTATAAAAAAATATTTTAATTTAAACTTTATGAATCAAAAGTAAAACACAATATATATATATATATATATATAGACACACACACACACACTAGTTGGGGTGATGTTTGTTTGAAAGAATTGTAGCTTTCATAACTTATAATATGAGTTCTAATTATGCCGATAGCTTGGTCCAGCTAGATTGAGCCCTCTGGCTTGCTGCTTTTACAGTTTGCTTACGCGCATTATTAGCTGTTGTTATGCCAATTGCTTATATAATCTGAAAGGGAAATGATGCCAATTTAAAAACATCTAAATAATGCTAATTTGGTTCTGTGGGTAAACTAATTGATTCCTTGGTGGCTTTTGGCTCTAAAATTGAATTTCTAGGGATTCCTCTTTTGCAATTTAATGGTTAAATCTCAAATTTTATATCAAGTTCAATTTGACCATCAATCCCAAGGTGATGGTTTGCAACTAAGCATGAAAAGTATGATGCTATAAAATAAAATCTCAAATGAATATACGCATTCATATACAGATTAGGCATCTATGATTCTATATTGAAGGACTTCCAACAAATTGGAAAGATTGCCAATCCCATTTCAAATCAAAAGCTTTTTCTCGTAAGGATGTTTCTTAATTTAATTTTACGTTAATTGAGAATAAACCTGTGTCTAATAATATAAATAAAGCCTTAAATTATGAATTTAATTTTGATTAATTATCAATTTAAAAGTTTATTATACTATTATTCGATTATATATTAGCACAACATTAAAGAGATTAATTATGACATAAATAATTTGAACAATTTTGTATCCTTATAACCCAATTATTAAATGAAGTAAAATTTGAATGTTTTTATGTTTTTAAGATATTAAATGCTTTACTTTTTCATTTAATATTTATTTTATTAAGTATTAAAAGGATTATTAGAATAAAGTTTTAGAAGAATATAACAAAACTCAAATTATTTTAAAAGTCAAGTTTTTCAAATAATGTACCAATACATGACTCGATGAATCAAAATTAAACTCTTGAAATATATGCGGTCATAATGTTTCATACAATATCTAAGCCTTTGTTTAGTATGTATTTTTTGGAGTGAAAAGAAAAGTAAGAGCCTGAAGGATTGTGCCAATCCCTTGTTTGATATTAATTTAACGATGAAAAGAAATATATTTAGAGTGATGAACTTTCTCTCTTATCTTAGGCATTATGAGAGAAAGAAAGTGCTAGAAAAATTCAAAAGTAATAAAGTATAACGGAAAAATAAAAAATAGCTCTCATTATGTTATGAGTTTTGAAAAATAATAAAGTAATTTGACATTTAATTTATTTACATATATTTTTATTTATTTTTTGTTGGTGAAACCAAACAAATGAATGAAAGTCTCCTTCTTTTTCATTGGATGATACCAAAACAAAGTACCAAACAAGGTGAATGATCTATAACTCCTCCGTCACTCCCTTTTTTCTTTTCTTTTCTTTTTTATTATATCAATCTTTTTCTTTCTCCTCCATGATATCAAATAAAGCACAAGATTTTTAGCTACCCAACACCCTTCTCGTAAAAAAATAATTAGACGAGTCCATGAATTATTCATAGGATGGCAATAATTTTTTCCCATATCCATCCCATCTTATTGCTCTCTCTTTCTTGTGCCCTCATTTCGTGGTTCTTTTTAATAATTTGAAATTTGTTCGCCTCCATTATTTATCTGTGTCGCAATCATATCCAATTACGTACATGTTTCGATCTATTGCCTAGATGAACATGCATTGGTTCTTTGATATATGGCACCAATTTAGGGGTATCTATCAATATTCTCCTTACTTTTCTTCCCTAAGTGATCTTGATGAGATGTTATTTACAGGGTTCGTCCTTACTCAGTTAACTTGAACCCGTAATTTTCGTAAGTTTTCCAAACTGCAATGAAGAAAATAGGGCCTTTCTGGTTTTTAAAGCAACAACTATCTTTGGGGTGATAAAAGATATTTTTTCTTTGTCAAGGAGGGCGTGATAAAAGATCTAGTATCAGGGTGGGTTTTGCATGAAACAAGCAAATCATGTAGCAAATTAAGCATGCCAATATATATAAAGGAAGTGTAGGGGAGAGAAAAAAATAACTTTATGGAAGATCAAATCTCTGCTATCATCACGCTCCAATCTTAAAACTGAAGCTGGTATCAGTTAAATTATAAATTCATGGGCAGTATGCACACATTTTTATTGTACGAAGAATTGTGGCTAGCAAGATGTCATCAAAGCACTATTTGCTTCAATACTTCATTTAAAATGAGCCATGCTCATATTATGCATATGAGTTGCATTAAGATGCACGCCATCAAAGCATCATTTGTTTTTTAGGGCGAATTTAAAAAAAAAAAGTCAGAAAAAAGAAGGTTTTCACAAATCATAGTGCGACTTGAGTCCAAATTTCTTAAAATTCAACAGTGCAATGGCAGTAGTTTTGTTGTGCGAATAATTTATTGATTGTTTAGGAGAATTTAGTATTTTATTTTTACTTTTATTATAAATAATTTTATATATTTTAGACGTGTAAGTATTATGAAAAAGAAATACATGTCAAATTTTTGAATGGGAAACAATTGGACAAGGAAGACAAATTGAAAGGTGATGTTGAACTTTACAGAAGGTAGAATACAGATATGATATTTGCACATTAGAATTTTACACATTTTCTTCTCATTTTTTATGTGACAAATTTCTAATTACAATGGGAGAAAGAAGAGAGAATGAGTTGTGACTAGAAATTTGCCACATATGAAGTATAGAAAAAATGTGTAAAATTTAGTGTGTAGATAACAAAAACAGGTAGAATATATAATGAGACCAGCTGGGTGGGGTTAGTTGGAGTTTTGGTAAACGTCCTTGTAGCTGTTTCTTTACATAACAGTGACACAATTAATTGCTAATTAACTAAATATGTAAGCATGCAACTTTTTTGCCATATCTTCACCAGGAGAATATTATATTTTCTATGCATGTATCAAACTTGAATTGAACCACAGCCAAAATCCAGTAGCCCGAAAAGAAAAGTTTATCCCCAATGTCAATACTACTCTTGATTGGTTTTCTTGTAGGATGAGATATCGTCATAGCGATGATGATTATTGTCTGTTTTTATGGAATTGTGATAAGTTTCGTTTCACTTTTTGCAGCATGTAACATTACAAAGTTATCCTGCTTGTGTTTTTTTAGTTGCCTTCCACAAATGCATCTATGACTATGATAGAAATTAATTATAATAAGAGAAATAGTAAAAGAAGTCATATGTATTGCTTCTGTTTTTTTTAACCCAAATGATAAACATGGGTGGTATCAACAATTTTCTTTACTAAAAATTATTTTTTCTGTAAAGAAAAAAAATCTACTATATACAAAAAAGAACATTTATGAAGTCACTAATGACAATAAATTCATGAGACAATAAATTTTGAAACCGAGTCATGAGAAACTCTCAATCCTTATTAAAAGATGAGTGTATGATCAATTGATTTCTTTTGGTGTTGATAGGCATGTGTATATTTATACATATAGTCAAACAGACTGGAGTATAATAAATATCATCATTGATCCTTTAAGTGATCCAAATTCTTCTACGTGATTTTAAAATATGTACATTGAACACTAACAAAATCTGAATATGAAACAACTCTTTATAAAAATCAGCTTCTCTTTGAATATATTGAAGTCACTCTTAATGATCATATAACTAGCCTAAATACTACCCTCTTTATGATTTCAAGATTCATGTATAACTAATTTCATGTATGTATAGTTGAAGGTAAGACTTAAATGCCTTATTGATATCATAAACACTAAGAATTTTTCACATTAATAATTCTTAACATGCCCCCTTAATTTATGTGAAAAATTCTAAACTTTGAGCATGAGAAACTAATTTTGTTAAAGTCCCTGCAAATTGATTTTTAATCTTGAGTTCTCTTTTATCAAAGAGATGATGATGGCCTTTGAAACTTGCAAATATCTTGTCATTTGGCGTCTTGATGACCTCCCTTGGGTAATTCTTTTTTATCTTGCAGAAATTCACATTCTTCCATTCTTCTTTGGGTAGTTCTACATATTTGTGTGATTCACGTGGAAAAGTAGCAAAAGAACAAGTTTGATGAATGTATTGTGTTGATTTTGTCTTTCTTGGAGGTGATAAATATTTTTGAGACTTGGTATTGAACTTGACGATGATATCACCTTAGGAAAAACCTTTTCGGAGTCCATTGTGATCGTAATCACCAACTAATTCTTCTTCTTATCTATGACCTTGCATCTTTTTTGTATTAAATTTTACTTCATATCCTTTTTGAACAAGCTGTCTAACAATAAGCAAATTTTGTCACAAAAAAAGAACATAAAGAACATCTTGGATAAGTTTTCGGTTACCTTGCTTAGTGTGGCCAGCAATATCTCTTTTACCTTCATCAATGATTTTTCCATCTCCAAGCTTCACCTTGGACTTGAATTTGTCATCTAAGGAGACAAAATTCTCCTTGAATCCATTCATGTGGCCGGCTACTGCAACCACTATCAACATACCATAGTCCTTGTTCTTGTGAGGAGTTGGAAATGTGCAATAATTTTTCGAAAGTATCTTCTACATTTTTGATAAAATTGGCTTGGTTCTTTTCCTTTTGAGGACTATCTATCACTTTGTGATTTGAGTCTTCACAGTTGGTGCAAGGTCTAAACCAACAATTATTGCTAGCATGGTTGTCTTTCTTGCAAATTGAGCATCGAGGAGTGGTATTCTCTTTGTTTCTAGGCCAATATTGGTTTGATCTTCTGCCTCTCGTTTGTTGTTGGTAATTCCTTTTCTCTTTTGAAAAATTCATCTTTGTTTGAAATGCCTGCTTAATTGGTTATCTGCAAATTTGGTCGTTTTACTCTCATAGGCTTCAAGATGACCCATTAGTTCATACATGGTAACTTGAGAAAGATCTTTAGCTATTTCTATTGCAGCAACAATATGATCAAATTTTTGTGGCAAAATTTTACTTAGAATTTTCTCTACAATCTTCTTCTCTTGAATATAATCTCCAAAACTTTTAATTTTATTAACAATGTCAGCCACTCTGGAGAAGAAATATTTTTCATTCTTCTACATTAATAGTTGCTCAAAATCCCTCCATAAGCCATGTAGTTTGACATAAATTAATTTATTTGAGCCTTAAAACTCCTTTCCCAGGATCTCCCAAGCATCTTTTGCCATCATAATATTAAAGATTCTTGGATAAATTGTCTTACTCACTCCTTGTTGTATGAAAACGGAAAGCACTTGCATTTTTCTTCATTGCCTCTTTGTATGTCTTTAATTGATTCGTTGTCATGGTTGATATTTGCTGCTCTTGATAACCTTCTTTTACAACATAGGTCTTAAGAAAGAAATTAGGTCTTCATTTGACTACTTCAATAGTCATAGTGTTGACCATCAAATATAGAAACTTGGCTTGGTGTGTATTGAAAAAGGGTAATATAATTTAAAGATAGTGCCATGGGATCTTAGAAAGGGATGACATCAAATGAGCATGCAAACTATGATACCATTGTTGGAAAATGAGAGTATAGTAGGCAGGGGGTCTTGAGAGAATTTATGATCTTATTATATTCCGTTCTTTTTTGGTCTTACAATGCCTCATACATCTACCTCTATTTATAGAAGATTGGAGATCAGTCATAATGCTTCGAAAATTACAAGATTAATTTAATTACATATAAAATTCCTAAGTTCATGTAGGATTACATTCATGTAAGGTTCATGTATGCATACTTCAAGGTGAGACTTAAATACCTTACATAATGTTTGTCATACGGAATGATAATTTCATGAAATCAGAATAAAATATGAATAAAATGGAACGGAATAGAATGGAATGGTCATTCCTAATCTACAGCTTAGTAACTTTTAAAATGGAATACTTTTCTAAGTTACTCTACTGTTTAGCAAATAGAATCTTTATAAAATGAAATCAAATAGAATCTTTGTAGAATGAAATTAAAGTTAATGTAAAGGACATAAATACTTCTTATAAGAAACAAATCTTTTAAACATTAACAATAATGTTTAATTTTATTTTTTATAATTTGATTAAAATAAATGTTATTATTTTTTAAAAGAATAATGTTATCAGGTTAAGTAAATACTTCATATTTATTTTTATATATAAATAAGTTTTTAAAGTAAAGACAAAACATCTACGTAGAGAATAAAAATTATAATAATAAACTAAAATACCATCAAAGTTAATAAGTAATCAAATACATAAAATTTGACTATAAAAAAATTACATCATAAATTAAAAAATATCAAAAAAGATAATATTTTATTACTAAAAAAATATAAGGACAATAAATATAATTTTATAAAAATTTTAAGAGTATGTTAGAAATAAATAATTTTAATCCCATTTCATATAATATAAAATCTCAATCTCACCTTTATGAGAAGAAATGCATTCTGTGTTTCATTCCTCATTTTATGAAATGAGATATGAAATGATTTCTATTTCATGATATTTTTTACAAACAAATACAGAAATACCCTATTCTATAAAATTGACATAAAATAGAATTACTATTCTTGCATATCAAACGTCACGTCATTGATATCACAAACGCTTACAATTTTTCACATTAATAATTTCTAGTAAGGCTCTACATTTTTGTTTTTTTTGGATGGCAACAAGGCTATCACTTGAATTGTCTTTTCTGATTGTATTTTCATTACCAAGTTAGACGCTTTCTGAGGCTTCTAGCTGTTTAGGCAAATTGGGCTTCTAGGATCTGCTTTCACTTTTTAGGATTTTGAATCCAACCACTTTCATCACGACCAACTTCTTCATTTTGAGCTCCAGGGCCCTATTGGCCCTATTGTTTGTTTGTGTCCGTCGAGTCCATTTCGAAATGAATCTCCATTTAGTTAAAATGGGGTTTGAGTTTGAGATCCTTCTTTAGAGTGTCTATACCCTAATTTGAGATTAAGATTTGTTTGTTGACAAAAAAAACTAACATTTGTTTTGCTAACTTCACCACCTAAGGATTTATAGGCCCCATTTTTGGCCTCCCATTTCCGTTCTATGTTAGCTATTTCTTGGGAAATCATATAGGAAAGTGGATGGGATAAAGAGACGTCATTGTGGTGGACCCCACCTAGAGGGCTACTAGGGAAAAAAAAGTAGAAATGAAGATGGGATTTAGTGGTCAAATTCATAGAATTCATGTACGAGCATGCCATATATTATAGCACTACAATCTTCATGTATGGGATAATCTCCTTTCCTTAATGTAACGAGTTTTGTTATTTATAGACTTAATTTTTTATACCGAACTCTTTACACTTGTTTTATTAAAAAGAAAAAAGAGAACAAATATTGAAAAGTATATTTAAGAATGAAGAAGGGTGTTTCTTTTTTAATAAAAAAAATGTGTACAGGTTTAATATAAAAATTAAGCATAAAAATATTTTTTTTTTCTCTAATTCAACTCTCGAAAAAGTTTGAATAATCTCTAAGGACGCTAACACCTTTAAATTACCCCTTAGTAAAAGGTTAGAGGACAACCACAACAAATTAGACTAGCTTAGTGCATACATGCTGTTGAAAGTTTCCTACATTATGTACAACAAACTTAGCTTCCGAAAGTTTTTCTTAGCTTAGTTCTCTATAATTATGTCCCATCATAATTTTTCTCTCGTTGTTTATTCTCTCCTATCTCTTATTTCTAGCAATTTTTTTGCACTCTTGTTTAGTTCACATAAACTAAAATAAAAAAAAAATGCTCACCCAACGAAAAATTGAGATTGATCGTGGTTGTAGTTTTTGAGTTTACTTAATCTTATTTTGACCTTTTAACAATACTAGGAAAAAGAATAGAAAAAGAAATGATTATATTCTTAATTTTCAAATTTTTCTTAAGTACTTCTATGGAGTTTTCAAAATTTTTTTGGTTTCTTTCATGAATAAATTTCCTTTGATTTGTTAGTACTTGAGTGAAATTATACTCCAGGTTCAAGATTTCATATTTCTAGCTAGTTTTATTTTCTTTTTTTTTTTGTATAATAGTTTTATTTTCTTTACGTTTTTCTCTGTTGATTTGCTATCAATTTCTACCTTTTTTTTTTTCGTCTTTGTTCTTGCATGCTTAATTGTTTCATTTGGAGTGTTCTCTTCTCTTACTTCTTGCATCTACTTTAGTGGGTGATATTTCAAATAAATACACTTAACTAAGATGCATCGATACAGATATGGATATTGAATATGACACCTTACAACATGTGGATTTGGAATTTTCTAAAATATTAGGACACACGTTGAATGAGCAGGTTATGTACAGTTATCATGTATAGACCTTTTTTTTTTCCTAATGCATTCATCTACGAAAAATGAAGGAAAAATGCGAATTAACATAAAATCCACAAGCTAACCCCAATTCAAGCTCCAAGGATCAAAATCCAACCGAAGCCAATTGGTATATACCAACAGCGAGCTAACACCCACACCCTAGTCAATCATGAAGAACATCCAAGATTGAACCAAAAGAAGAAGTAAAACAAGAAAGGGAAAAGGATGGGAGCATTAGAGTTGGAGCAAGGCTTACACTCGGTAAATTTTATTTCAGCTTTTATAAATAGAATTTACATGTATAGTTTTGAGTTTCATAAATTTTAAAATTTATTGAACACTAACTTAATATAAATGAAATTATTATTATCGAATTTTATTGTTATAAATTTTTTTTGTGATTTCAAAATAAGTATGTTAAATATTAATATGATCTAAATATCTTTGTTAGTAAAAAAATTAAAATAACTTTAAATAATTTTTTAAATAATTTTAAAAATATATAAACTTATACATTACTCAAAAATAATACCTAATAAACTGTGTATATGAAACTACCAATACAAACGGTTTCAGCAAGTTACATGTTATTATCAAAAGAAATACATTATATATAAGCCAAGGATGTTAGGATTTGTAAATTAGTAAAAAATTTATTTCAAAATATAAATTAAAAAATATTAATTATTAATAAAAAATTAAAAAATAAATTTTAATAATTTCATAATTTATTATATATTTTTTATTATAATTATAATTATTAATTTGTTTATTAATAATTATAAATTTTCACTTTACTTTTATATACGAATGTGTCACTTTAAAAACCCAAATCCATAATGTTATATCACATCAATAAGTGTGCCGATGTACTAATAAAAAGTGAGGATATCCAATGAATCTCCATTAATATAATATCACATCCCAAACTTATAAACGGTACAAGAGAATTTCCCTCAGTTAAAATTTCTGTCATTACAGTGACATTTACGTGAGGCTCACATATAGCTAAAATTTTAACCACAATGATTGCAACCAATTCTGTAACAGCTTGGTGCACCATTTTAGTATATTTTGTGCATTTAAATAAAGGGTTTGTGTTGCTGTTAGTTTCTAATGAGGTGGTGTTCCTCATACGTCAGAAAACTCTATGTCAGGGAAGTCTTATGGTCAGAGTATTTAGAGTAATTTTTTTAATATACTTAAATAGAAGGTGAAACATCATATATTTAAAAAGATAATTTTTTGCATTTTAAAGTAATTATAATAATAGAATATAATTATTAAAAAATATTTGTATTTAAAATTTTACTTTTTTTAATATTTATATTCAATTAATTATTGATAGTTTTTTGAAAAACTAAAAATTTAATATCAAAAAGAAAAATTCTCTTTATAATAATATAGATAATTAGTTAATTCTTGTAATTTTTTCATCAAATTTAAATTTTATTTATCTAATATGATAATTTATCATTAATTTAATGTATTTAAACTTTTAATATATAATAATATTAAACTAAATAAAAGTACCTGTAATTAAATTCACTATGGAAATCCCGTTAATGAAATATTCAGTTTCCTTCTTTGTAAAAAATAAGGATATTTTCAAAACAAAAGGAGAAATATTGAAATCAGACCAGGTCCACTCCAACAGGAAGCAGGAATTATTTTTTTCTTTTTTAAGAAGAGTAATATTACACAGTTAAAAAAATTAATTAAAATTTTTATAAAATTTAATATAATTATTAAATAAAGTAAAATGATAAAAATTATTTACTTATTCAAAATTTAATAAATATATTAAATTATTTTATAAAAAATTTTAAATATATAACATTTTTCTTCTAGAAGCGACATGAAATAATTTTATTAGGTAAAAATAAATCTCACAATCTTTTAACCAAAAAAACAAGAAATAAATCTCACAATCTCACCTAACTGAACCGAAAAGCAATATTTACATAAACAAATTCCTTCATTAATTAAAGAGAATTGTTACGATACTCTCTTATTTTTTCGCACTATTAATATTACTTTAATAAATTGTTAAATATTTTTTTGATGGTTAATTTTAAAATAAATATTTATAATTTATAAATATAATTAATAATTAGTAAATATTCAATAATTTATCAAAGTACAAGACATTATAGTAATCCCTTGATTAAAGTATTAAACTAAGATACTGATACTCTGGACAAATGGCGACGACTATGGACTCCAGAGTCAAGTCAATGCAATGATACTACTGGTATACGTGGCAATTTTTTATCGGTCTTTTTAACCATTTCATGCTGATGTATATTTTTTTTTATTAAACAAAATGCTGATGTATATCACTATCATAAGTCGCCAATTTGTTACCTGCGTATTGTATTCGTGTAGTCACATACCAAATACTTTTCCAGTAATGAAGTAACAGACAAATGTGAATTTATAATTTGAACCAAATTGAATGTACAAAGTCAAGGACAATTGGCTTTTTTAAATGTAATTAAATTAGTATTATTTTATTGATCAGGTAAAGGATTCTTAGGCTGTTAATAGGCTTTATTTAAATCGCTTTAAACAAATTTTCACATTAAAATTAATGGAACTATAAAAATAATTATATACTATTTTAATAAATTTAAGTTCAAATAAAACTAAAAGTAAACTTATTTACTATCTAAATCAATATTCATTAGTAAAAAATTATAAGATATTTCTTTTCCTTAGAGCAATTAAAGTTCATCTTGTTTATTTTTTTTATTACTTTCATCTTGTATATTAATCTTATATATGTACAAAAATGATGATATTAACACACTAGATACTAATGACTTAATCTAGTGAACTTCATTCTCTAACTTTTTAAGATCTTTATATTTATTCAACAAGTATATATGATTTCATGTCAGGTAAAGATTTCAACCAATTCTTGGATGAACCAATGGAGGTAGCAGGAAACCTTAAGGCTGTGCCATGAAGAGAACTAGCTACTTGACTTCGAAAAAATTTAAAAAAAAAAGTGATTTTTTTTTGTCATTAAATCATTTGACAAAGTTGAATTGCATCCATGCAAAGATCTTCGATTTGATTCCTACAAATGATCCCTCATTTAAATCCAGGGTGTTCTGCCTTAATTATAGAATAACTTAATTATCCACCTTTCAAGACATACCATATATAGGCCTTTTAAATTTTTCTCTGAAAACAAGGTAAAAATAACATTATTATCCAGTAAGAGAGAGATTAATTATTAGCAACAAAATATAAAAAAAAGTGATAGGTCATTAGAGAGAGATTAGATTAAAAATAAGAGATGCTTTCATAACCTTTTAATTAGAATTGTTTGGGAAGTTGAACAAGATTGTTGCAGTTCAGACTAACAACCCAGTTGTTTTAAAGAAACAAGCGATAATTGAATCATAATATCTAAATGGCCGCCAATGTTGACATATTAATAAACTAATTTTATTATTCCCTATTGTCTTAGTCATTCCACATAGCTGAAGTACTTTGCATCTTTTGAAATGGAGGATGAATTTTACAGAGTAAAATGTAATTAGATAATCATTGATAAAAAATTAAGGAAGATTTCATTTTATTGTATTTTATCAAATTTTAAACTATTAATTTTTTTAGTCAATGGTTATAAATATTATATTTTCCTTTCTAAGGTGTACTATTCACTCTAGAGGATCTTAATCCAGGTACCTTACACATTAGTGAAAAAAGTACCAGTTTAGAATTGAGTTGTAAAGGTAACTAGATGGATGAGTTCTCATCCTCAAGGGTTGGTATATGGGTGAGAAAAGGGGTGGTCTATGCTTTGATTAATGAGTATGGATCACGAGGTTTTTAGTAAATCACTCTTCAAAGTGACAACTTTATGATTAGAATTTCTAACATTATAAGTAAGATTCACTTAGAGTTATAGTTTACTTTCATTGTGACCAACCACTTTTGAGTAGATAACGAAACTTTGAAAAATTTATTTTTCCAAATGAATATAACCTTTGTGCTGGTGTATAAATTGTTTGAGAAAAGACTTAATCATAATTGATGTGAAAATTAAACTAAAAATATTCCCAATTACACAACTAGAAAAAAAAAGATAAATGAATAAGATGTATTCAATTATATAACCTTCTAGTGTATTAAGAAAAATAAATAATAAGAAATTTCTATAGGTTTTGCTTAAAGGAAGAAAGGTGCATACGCTAAGTTTAGAAGTCATACTTGAATGAGTTTATTGAATTTGAATGATTTATATTCTTTGTGTAAATTGCTACGGGAGGGAGTTTGGATATGGGTCTATTATATATAAAAAATATCCAATAAATGCCTACGAGCTTGTAATATGAAATTATGATAATAAAAAAAAAATAAAACAGAATGATATAACTCCAACACAAACGTTTCCACAAATCCCCCAGTTCAAATGGATCACATTTTTGTAATTAGCTAAGGTAAACAAAAAAGATATTATCTTGATCCGAAAGAAAATGATGCTCTAAAACTATGCTTAATTTCCTTCGCATATATACTGGGGGCAGACAAGAAAAACACTACTCTTCAAAAGCCCTCCTGAAATGGATTTACATGATTGAGCATGCATTTGGGTTATCGTCGTTGAAGAGCACCATGAGCTGCATCTCTGGCGATTTAGGGTCACCCACAGCTTGTGGGACGTTCCTCACGAAACCAATTGGTGCTTTAATGTCATAAGCCCCAAGTTCGTAAGGATAAGTCACTAAGTCGTGGGGAACAAAGGGCCAAATATCAGCTGTCTTTCCCGTGCTCTGAACTCCTTCCAGGACCTCATTTGGATCTACATAACCAGTCACCGTCACCCTCTGCTCCTTTTGGTTTACATCCACTGATTCCACCCCTGAACAAATTGATTTTCTCATCACTAAAAGTAATATGATTGATCATCATCAAAGTTTTTGAATTTGAAACTAGAAAGAATATACCAAGGGCATATGTAAATCATGAATTATTTTTTCTATTCCTTGTCATAAATCAAATATATTAAAAGTTTAAGTTTTTAAATAAAAGCATATGAATGATTTTATATCTTTAACACATTCTTTCATGCAAGAGATTTTTGAATTTGAAGCATAAACAATATACAAGTAGGATCAAACTCTTGACCACTTGTGTATAAAAGTTCTGATATCATAATATGAACTAATTATCTTAAAAACTTAAGCTGTAAAATTAATGCACATGAATGATATTATATCTGTAATAGCCTATGAGTGTTTTGTTGTTTTGAGTGTAGTATTGCTAACTGCACAATTTTGATGCCTTACACAAACTACACAGTATATGCCAAAATCTGAGTTAATAATTAGTTGGTCCTAACTTAAACCTTTTTTTTAATAATTTTTTTGGGTTAAACATGCTTGCAGTTATATATGCTGTTATGACTTCAATATAGTTAGATAACATTCTCTGTCTCTTAAAGTCAAATGGTGATGAATTGGAAGTTGCATAGAAGAACATCAAGAGTCTGTTTTGAAGGGATATGCCTTCTGTAAATAAATATTTTAGTTAGAATACCATTTGAGAAAATTTTATTTATCAATAAAAAATGAAACAAACCCGTATATGCCTAGCTAGTACTACCTACCTCTAAGGTTATAGACGTTTCTCATGACCAAATTTAAAAACTTGTGTCTGATAGTTGAGGTACTGACTACTGAGGTTTAACCTTCAATTATTGGATTTATTACACAGGGTACTAGTGCTGTTGTGCATGTCTACTATTTTCATAGTGAATTAATGTAATATAAGTTTTTAATTAAGGTAAGACTTGACTTTTATAGGGTTCCATTATTCAGTCTTTCTAATAGACAGTATATGTGACCTGATTAAACTGTAAAAAAGATAAAAGTAAAAAAAAAAATAGAAGTTCCACAGGCATGATGTTTAATGGTTGATTGTTAAATTTATTCTTTTGTTAAATACAAAGGTATTATTATTATTATTATTATTATTATTATTATTATTATAGATAGTTTCATTTTACCTTTTAAGAGCTTTCTGAGTAAATGCATGAAGCTTTTAATTGCACATGCATGAAAAAATTGGGTGTTGAAAATTATGCTTGATTTGTGCAGTAAGGTCTTTGGGATAGAACGCAAAGCCAACAAAATAATAGTCAAAGTGCTAACGAAGAACAACTAGTTGCTAACATATATAGTAGAAAGAGATAATCAAGAGAGCTTGATATAAACCTTCCAAGCCTTCCACTGCTTTCGTAACTTCTCTCACACAACCTTTACAGTCCATTCTCACTGTGATATTAACTGTCTAATGTCGTAAACATAAACAAAATTTAGTTTCTTGATTAGATTTGACATAAGAAAGCTCAGGACGATACATACATATATACATACATATATATATATATATATATATGGAGAGAGAGAGAGAGAGAAGCGATAAGTTGGGGAAAACCTGCCAGGGCAACCTTTTCTTCTTTGGTAATGAGGAACAAGCAGTAAAGCATTCTGGAAGATGGTCAAGGAACCCCATTTGTGTTATCTCCTTCAGCAAAATGAGGCAAGCAGAATGTTCCTCGGAGAGTCTTAGCAAAGGGGAAACAGGAGAGAGAGAACTTCCATAAGAAACTTAATGTGTAAGAACCTCACCTTATGCTTGGGTACGATTTGGTCCAATCTCGGACTATATATATATACACATAGTAGTCACATTGCACGACACTCATCCAACAGCTTTTCCGATCTTCAATTTTGTTAGTAATTTATTGTTACTTGCACGTCAATTTAGTGATGTCCTGTGCTTAAATCATCAAATAGAAACTTACTAGGAAGCATCATATATATTATTTAGAAAGATTTGACTTGGGTTTAGTTTTGGTGGTTGGAGGTGATCATTAATGTAATCAGAGATTCTAGATCCATGTTGTAATAATCAAATAACAAATATATTTTATTTTTGTTACATATAAGAGTTGCAAGTACTTGAGTGTCGGAGAAGGATAGGAAGCCTGGTGGAAGATCAAACTTCTAACATTATCACACTTCACTAATTTTAAAGACTACAACTGATGTTAGTTTGTAAGCTTATTAACTAATACATATTTTTTTATTACAGCACTTGCATATGAAAATATAAGATAATTGAAATTTTTTATCATATTACATGAAATAGTCATTACCAAGCCACTAATAAGATAAGGGATTTGGGTAATTTAAAAGAGATCATATGTACATTCAAAACATTCATACTATTATTATATTAAAAACAAGAAAAAAAGAGTCATTAATTAGCATAATTAATGATTATGATGACTTCAAGTTATAAACTCTACCTAAAGTTTCAAATTTCCACCCGCTGCAAAAAAAATGGATATTTTTTTTATGTAAAAACCTCACAATTTTGAGATTTATGACAATTGTGAGCATTCAAAATATGGGTAGACTATTCAAAAATATTGCCAAGATAATTTATTTCTAAGTATTTTATATATATAGTCATGTTTAAGTATAACATTGACAATCCTACATAAGTTTTTTTTTTTTTTTTGCACAACCTAGCATTTTTTTTAAAACATAAAAGTCTCGTTAGATGTGTAAACTTATTTAAAGGTCTACGTTGTGCTTTGTTTCAGAGAGATAGTAGTTAATTTCCTTTTATTGGGTCCTTGACTCGATTGTTAACCAAAGAAAGGCCTAAGTTGCATAAAAAAACATTCAAATGAGCTAATAAGCCTGAAATTTCAACGTTTCAATTAGGCTCAACTCTTTAATCAAATTATTAAATTAATTAGATATAAAATTAATAAATTATATAAATTTTATTTATTTATATATGCAAAACAAGTAAATAGGCCAACTTATTAGGTTAAATAAATATTTCTATAATCATAGGACTGACCTACTTTGTTACAAATGTTTTTTTTTTAAGTTTAAACTTAGTTTATATAATAAATAGATCAGGTCAAATAAGGTAAAAAATATATTAAGTCATAGACTCCTTACAAATTATCTAATAATCACATATTCACATTTAAGGGCCCTAAGTTTGAAAGAGACAAACTAACAATGGAATTACAGGAAATAAGCCAAACAAATCAAACTCTGTTGGGCACGATGTCCACAAGAGTCTAGTGGGCAACAGATTTGTTGCCAAAGAAAACAAACAAATTGCTGCTTCTTTCATTGCTGCTAAACAAAAAAAAACTAGGAGAATCATTAGTTGAGGATTGGAAATTTGATCTGATTGTTATTGGAACCTTGTGGGAATTATAATTGACAGAAGTCACATATATGTTTGTATTAACTTATTTTATGATCAAAATAATTTATAATTAAAATATTATTAAGAGAACTTTAGAAGAAAAAGTGATTTTTTTCTAAAGTTAATCTATTTCCAAATATGCTAAAATTAAGTGAAGGCAACAAATGATGGAAGGGTAGAATTTTGATTAGGGATTGAAATGTTTGGTTATCCTCATCGTTCATTGGATAATCAAGCTTCTTGAAGGCTGCTAAGAGACAGGACGTATGAATCTTCTCATTGTCAAAATTGATAGTTTATTTATTTACTTTTTTCATATCCAACCACTTGTGTTTGATTCTATTTCTAATTCCCCCTGATTCCTTTATTGCCTTAAGGGCTGATTGTGAAGTTACACTACAAATGAATTTGGATTCTGTAGACGTAAACTTACATTCTAGCAGGAAAAGTATGGAGTTAAATTTAACTAATCTAATTGTCTAATAAGTCATACACTTATACTATTAAATAAGTTTTTGTATAGTGTAAATTTTACTGATTTAATATATGATTTTATCATAATAATTATATATATTAAACTTAAAATAAATTAGACATTTATATATATTTAATATAATAATTAATATTTATTTATATTTTAAAAAATATATTACACATTAAAATAAAATAATTAAATAAAATATTAATTTATTTCAAAATTTTATAAAATTTCATAAATTTAATTTATTTTGCAAAAATTTTTATTTTAATAATTAAATTAATAAAAATTTTAACGTTCACGAAAAAGTTACCATTATTCAAGTGAACTCCACACATATATCATTTTATTTAAAAAAGAAAAGTAGACATCTTGCGCTCAAGGTTGACGTATGCCCGCACGACATCTGGTCCCCCAAAATATTATTTTATAATAAAATAATATTTGATATGGGATTCGTTCTCCACCTTGCTAATTCACAAAAGATCTTGTCTGGTCAGTGACTTTTTATTTTAAGTAAAAAAATTAATATATGTATACATTATACACTAGATGCATAATATATATGGATATGATACTTTCAAATGAAATGTGAATTTTATCTGGTAAAGCACAAATACATAATTATTGACAGAAAAATTAATAAAATAATTTTTATAAATTCGTATACTATTATAATTAAACTATTTATATTTTATAAAATTATAAATCGTTTATGTTTTTAAATCAACCGTGATTTAATTGAACTTACACGATACTCACTTATATTTAATTGAATCTACATAACCTAGTTACATAGCTCAAGTTTTTTATACACTAATAATATGCAAAAATCATTTTCTAATTTTTTGACATTTAAAAAATAAAAAAAAGGAAACCAATGAAAGAGATGACACATTTCAGTTATACAGAGATACGGATTGTATCGCAGAAATATGTTAGACAAACACAGCAATTAAAATATCTGCGGCATAAAATTATCAGTTGGAAATGTGTACAAGCAACAATGAGATAATTAATTGAGATTTGGATAACGAAATATTTTAAACGTAGAAACTAGAAAGTGAAGATGGACCAAGTCCACTCCAATTAATGATAGATATTTAAAGAGAAATTAGTTGAGCACATCAGAATGTTTATTTTTTCTTTTTCTTGTTCATGATAGAGTCCTTTACGATCCTGGTGGCGTTTTTATTTAAAAAATACACAAGTCCTCAATTGCAATCGTGATCTCACCATGCACTTTTTTGTGCTTTTGATTAACGGGTTCAAAGTTTTTGCACAAGATTTATGAATCTTTCAATAAAAATATTGGGTTGTCATATAAAAGTATATACCTTTTTCTTACTCATCATGTTTGGTTAAATGGAATGATTTTGAACGAATAGAAATGAGAGTGATAATCAAATAAAATGGAATGTTCATTATGATATTTTGTTTTGTATAAATATATGAATGGAATGATGATTTGATTTGATTTCTAAGCTTAGTATGCCAAAACATGACATCTCTCAAAAATAAGAATTTTTCATACTAAACAAGCACAAACTTTTTTTTTTTTGGTTGGAATAGGAGATTGGGGAAAGGAGGGGAAGGATCGATCTCAAGTGCAACTTCTCAAAGCATAACACACTTGCGATTTGGTGACAGGCCTGACCGCCTTTCTAGGTCATGCCTGAGAAAGCCCAATTGTAACGGACTTGCCGAAACTTAATTCAGGACAACCACATTAGGACCTAACGAATTTTTTCGGTCTAAGAAAACATGGTCAGGCACAAAAATAGAATTTCACTAAAGAGGGCCGATTCAACATATCCGAGCTAGCAACTTTCTTTGGGCCGAGCTAAAATTTAGCGTTTAAGAAAACATGTCCCCAAAAGATTAAAGGTTTTGGGCTAAACAGATATATATCTCTCGTGTTTGGCCCAATTTCATTGCAAGGAATCTCTCTCTTGTACTAAAGTTCTGGGCACGAAAATTCACATTTTCAAGGTTTGCCCTAGTTATTAAGTTGACCAATTTTCTTAGTAATTTATGTTTTTTGTTTTATAGGTAGACATTTTTCTACCAAGGTACCGTTCATAAACCACTTAAACCATAGAATCACATATAAAGAAATGTCAGTGAACACTGAACTCCACTCCTGCAATTCTGCAATCCTTTTGAGTTCTGCTTCTAAACCTCCCTCAGAAATTGGAACCTCTTCAACCAACATGTCAAAGAAATAAATGACATATTTCAATGGACCACTCAGCAAAGAAGACAGAACACATTTAAAAACAAGGAGACAAGACAAAAGGCAATACTCTGATTGTGGCTAAGCACATGTCAAATATCCCCAACATGTCAAGTAAATATATTTTACTGGTAAAAAATTTCAAACACTGACACCCCCCAACACCTGAGCAATAAGAATGAAAGTTAATAAAATTGATATTTGACAATTTGCAATGTTTCAAAAGCATCAAAAGCTAGAAGAGAAATCAAATTACCTTGTTCTTGTAATTGAGAGATTATATCCGTTGCATGAATCACTTCCCGTAGGAATTCTTTTAACTAAAAAATTTTACAGCAGAAAACCACATGCAGAAAGGTTATGTATATATATATATATATATATATATATATATATGAGTTTGTGTACGAACAAATGTGAAAATACATGTTCAGTACACAGCTGAGTGGTGAGTAAATAGATGGATCATGCATTCTTCTGGTACCATTTAAGAAACATGGCATTAAATACGAAAATTCATGACTGTATATATCCTAGAGGACACTTCAGAAGACAGAAAGCAAATGGGCATTCCTATATATATCTATGTCCAAACAAAAAGGAACATGGGATTTGTGAAGGTAAGGGTCTAAGAGACTTTAACCTTGGCGCAGAAATGTATTATGTATATAATCACTACTCAAATACTAATGACTGTGAATAATGTAAAACAAGGGTCAGAATCTTATCAATTTAAACTGAATCTCGCCAAAACTTAAGAATATGTCAAAGTAGAGACAAGATGGAAGAGCTGAATTCAGGAAAGTAATATTATTAATCCTTACTAGTACCAATTCAAAAATTTGAAAATTTATATTGTGACTAAGAATGACAATCGCAAATTTCCAAATCTCTGCAGAGACAAATAAGTGGCTCTGATCCATCTTACTAGCACACCCTATACAAATTCAAGAGCCAAGATTCAACCCATGAAATAGAACAAAGGCAAAGATCAAAATAGATGTTCAAATCCACTATAGAAAAGCAAGATTTAACATAACAACCAAATAATCGTAGTCAAGGTCAACAGCGAATGATATTGCTCTCAAGATTTCAACAGATAAATCATGAACAAGTGCCTTCTCAAAAATGAGATTGAACCAAACCAGCTCCATGCTCTGCAAAAATTGGCCGGGACAAACTGCCATCAGAACAGAACTTAAAAAGAACCAAAACTTAAAACATCTTAATGTAAAGGTTCATATGCTCAGCAACTTAAAACGAAAAAAAAAAAAAGCAGGCACTAAATCACTACCTCCCATTGATATGTCCAACAAGAACACAACCATCAAACAACATAATAGAAAAAAAGAATTACTGTAAATGATCCGTGCTTGACAAAAGCAGAGCTACTAATAGAAACAAAATAGTAAACATTTGCAGGAAATAAACCAAAATGCAAAAGAAAACAGAAATGTTTTAAGTAAACCTTGACTAGATTAGTCCAGATAAAAGGAAATCCAATACTTCCCATTATCCTCAAGAGACAAGCATCAAGGTGTCCAAATCTGTATTATTCCACAACTAACATAAGTTTTAAAGACAAAAATATCGAGTTCAGGAAACCTCACAAAAAAGAAAGTAAATATAAAGTCTCCAGCACATCATTCATAGAGACAGCATCATTTAGTCTCGTTAAATATGATATATTTTATCTAAGTTAGTTTAGAAATCCTATTAACATTGAAAGGATTTGGGTGAATTCGAATAAATTTTGTTTAAATTTATTATTTGTGAAAATAAATAATTACTTCTTATAATTTTACTCGATTTAAATTTTGAAAGACCAATACTTTATAATTAAAAATTATAAAAATTAATTTTTTATGAAAAATAAGGACCAATACTTTAATAAATAAAAATTATAAAAATTAAAATATAAACGAGTGAAAAATATAAAGAATAATACCTTAAAGACAGAGACCAAAATCCAAACGAATGAGATTATAAAAATTAATATTTAAATAAAAAAATTACAAAAATTAAAATTTAAATCAGATGAAACTGTAAAGATAAATTTTACTATTAATATAGATATCATATTATTTTAAATAAGGGAAAAAAGTAAATTTATTAAAATAAAATTAATTCAATTCATTTTTAATACATTCTAATTATATAATTTGATTTTCAAATAATAATTTTTATAATGAATTCTAAATAAAAAATTGATTTTCAATTTCATTTAACTTAATTTAATTTAATTTAATTTCAATTTATATAGTTCCAAACATATCCTTCATGGACTAAACATTCTGCGTCCCAAATGTGTGGTGGAACCAAGGGCATTTCGGGTATTTGGTAAAAACCGTCTAACAGACCTTTCAGCAACGAAATTCCAACGCATTCCCTCATCAGCGAACCAGATAGAGCCCCGTGTCAAATATTCCCGCCAAAAACCTTCCCTTACCTATTTTACCGTTCGTGCCACTCCCCTTCATACACCGCCCCACTGCCAGAGCTCCAAACGCAACGCAAATCGAAACTCAAGCTTCGTCAATGGCTTCCTCGCTCCTCCTCATCCTCTCTCTCAGCCTCCTTTCTCTTTCTTCTCTCTCCTCCTCCCTCCCATCATCAACCATGCTCGACGCCGCCGATATCCTCTCCAGCTGCGGCTTCGAAACCATGGCCCTCAATCTCGAGCTCGCGTCCCAGACCGTCCACCCACAAACTCGCTCTCTCACCATCTTCGCTCCCACAGACTTCGCCTTCAAGCAAATGGGTCAGCTCCCGCTCTCCCTCCTCCGGTACCATCTTCTTCCACACGCTTTCTCTCTCCAAAGCCTCAACTCTCTGCCCTTCGGCGCCAAGATCGCGACGCTGCTCCCAGGTCACTCCCTGATCGTCACCACCTCGCATTCCGACGGCCAAATATCAATCAACAACGTTACGGTGAACGGGTTGCCGATATTCGATGATGGGTCTTTGGTAATCTTCGGAACCGATAACTTCTTCGATCCGTACTTTCAGATTCCCGGGAAAATTCTGAGCCGCGATCCGAATCTCGGGTGCTTTCCGATGAAAGAGAACGACAGGAGGTGGTTGTCCGAGGCGTATTCTTTCCAAGAAGCCAGCAGAATTCTGAGATCCAAAAGGTGCTCTGTTATGGCTTCATTTCTTGATATGCAGTTTCTGGGCCTCAAGGAGAACCCTCAGCTAACGCTCTTTGCTCCGATTGACGAGGCAATGGTGAATCACATAGGCAACTTGAGCAATTACTCCTCGATCCTTCGCCACCATCTCGTGCCTTGCATGATTTCGTGGAGCGATTTGGTAACTTTGGAGGATGGAACGGTGCTGGGGACTTACGAGAGAGGGTTCACCCTTAATGTCACCAAATCTGGAGACATGTTGCTGCTCAATGAGGTTCAAGTTATACTCCCGGAGTTGTATCACAGTGACTGGCTCGTTGTTCATGGCCTCAGAGGAGTTCTCTCCGTCTCAGAGGGAAGAGAGCACGAAGCAGAACCTTCAGGTCAAGCCCCAGTGGCACCAGAACCAGCTAAAGTATCTTCCTTTGGGTATAATCACTACGGTGAGGAAAATCTCGCATCCCACTACCACTTCTCTGTATATCATTAGGTGATGAATGATGACGATGTTCTTGACAGCCTTGAGATCCTGATTGCTCTGTTCCATTTCAGTGTTGAGAATCAGGATCATCCCAATTTGCATTCTTGGTGATCTTAATAGGATTCTGTTGTTTGGGTTCTTTGTAGCATTTTCTTGCAAAAAAAAGCATTGAGCTAGTGCTGTACACTAGAGATACAAGTACGTTTGATTTTATGAAATGGAGCTTCTACCTCATTTGAAAGTGGTGGCACACAACATAGAAGTGCAATAAATTCTTGTATATAATATAGGGTCCATGTACTTTCTTGTTTATAATTACGATCTGTTGCCAAGAGTTTTACAATGTAGTTCAGTTCAAGAATGATCATACAGTGAGATTACTTAAACTGATCAAATATTATGAAGATTTTGGATGCAAATAGATGCAGGAACCAACATACTGATAGAATAACGAAGATATAAACATAGGGGAACAGCCACAAGGTCTTGGTTGAGCCCTGAAAAATCCAGACCTGAACTTAATTTCCATGCCTGATGCCTCTGACTGCTCAACCTTAAATTAAAAATGGAACTTTGATATCATAGTGGACCCTAGACTCAATTGATAAAGATACGAGGAAAACAGAGATTAAATTAACTTGCTTTTTTGTTGAGCAGTGAATCTTGAGACTGAAAGAATTTATTGTAAATATCTCAAATGAAGAAACTAGGATAAATTACAGTTAGCTATTATGGAATCAAGAAAATGGTGTGTGTGTTTTTGTCCAAAAGCGTTTGCTACCGAGGTTTGACTGCTGGCGAGGAACTACAGTATGTTCAGCTAAAGCTGCAGCCACCTTTGATCAGACAGCAACACTTGCTTTTGAATCGCCTTGTAGTTGGAAGATGTCAAAGCTTGTCACTATTGCAGTTTTTCCTCTTTTTTCCCCTTTCGACTCCAATCATTTTCCATCTAAAAGAACAGCATCTAC
Organism: Castanospermum australe; assembly: GCA_019955255.1. Classification (NCBI taxonomy): domain Eukaryota; kingdom Viridiplantae; phylum Streptophyta; class Magnoliopsida; order Fabales; family Fabaceae; genus Castanospermum; species Castanospermum australe. The sequence continues at coordinate 448,923 of NSJW01000420.1, forward strand.
TTCCTAGATTCCACGGCTAACACTGGGGGAGCATATACAGTTATACACTTTAACAGTTCACAATGTTTATTTGGTAAAACTTAATTTAAAAAAAAAATCAATTTTTTAAAAAGCTTTTTTAAAAATTTTTAATTATAAACTATTTTAAATATAAAATAAACTAATCTAAATATGTACTAATAAGATAGTCCCCTCCACCGTAGTAATCAAGGTCCTGCTAATTCAAAATCAACTGCAAACAAGTGCACCATGACAAGATAGAAATCAGCATCACAGGCAGCAGTAATAGGCAAGCCATGCTGGCTGGAATGCTCTGGTTTTATCCATGATCCACGTTTCCAAAATTTGTTTGCTTCATCTATCCACAAATTTCCTCACCCACCTAGAACAAATATATGTTAGCATATTCATGTCATGGTCCATTAGGCTATTGCAGATACAACCAGCCCACAACTATCTTATTTTGTCTTTTATCATGACATGTTTATATTAGCAAATTAAATATAAATTAATATGCTTATTATTGGAAAACACTTGCCAGGAGTACACAAATTTTTGTGTGGTTTAGACATAAAAATTCACAAATTATTTGTAAAAGCCAAAATTAAAATGAAAGAGATTTTCTATTATATTTAGGACAACAGAGCCTAAGTCACTAAGAAACAATTGATCCATCTTGAAAGAGAAATAAGAAAAGGAATGCTGTTGTTTTTTTTTTTTTTTTGGAAAACAAAAATTAGAACTAATATCTATCTGCTGAACTGAAGATAGGTGAATTCCTTGGCTTTTTCGTGTGATGTAAAATCTCTCTATGACAATTAGGAGATTTTAAGCATGCAACCCTCTAAAATGTTGCCCTGATAATTCAAGAAGAGAACTCAATAACAAAGACAAATTAGGCAAGACACAAGAACAATGATTCGGAAATTACAACAATCAACTCTGGCAGGAGCACCCTCGTGCTCTTCAGTGTGTTCCCAATATCAATGACAAATCGATATTTCACATCTCCTTTGCCAAGGCGCTCCATTGCCGTGTTCACATAATCAATAGGAATGACCTCAATGTCAGGTATAACATTGTGTTTTGCAGCAAAATCAATCATTTCTTGTGTCTCCTTAATCCCTCCAACAGCACTGCCAGCTACTAGCTTTCTCCCTGCCAATATGCAGGTGGAATAGTTTTCAATTTTAGTCTGTGCATATGATGCTGCAGCACATTAACTTAAATTTCCATACCACAAATTACCATTACAAAAATGATGGCTAGTAATAGTGTGACCATGAATGGATTCTTTTAAAAAATGAGGTTCTCTTTAAACCAGAACCTGTGGTAAAATTTAATGAGCTTACTAACCCATCAGTAGAGGAATGATTGGCAACTCTAGAGGCCTGTCCGGTGCTCCAAGCATTACAAGCTTCCCATGAGACGTGAACAGATCAATCAGAGGCAAGAGAGGATGGACTGTAGAAACTGTGTCAAGGATGCCATCCAAGGTGCCCACTGCAGCCTAAATGAAGCAAAACTAGAATTAGAAGCACGTGATAGGTATATGACATTTTTCGTGAGTAGAATATCTTTGACGGAGGTGTTTTTTCGCAAAGGAAATTTTTTTTATGCCCTTATTGAAAATCGTGTAAATTACACATGACGCAAAGGGATTTTTGCATTTAACCCATATATTTATTCGTAATAATGACTAATATACCTGCATCTGATCTTGGTCACTGCTGATTACAAACGAGTCAGCTCCGAGATGTTATAGGGCTTCCATCCTTTTGTTAGGAGAGGCACTGATTACTGTCACCATAACCCCAAGAGCTTTTGCAAACTTCACAGCCTTGTGGCCCAGGCCACCAAGACCAGCCACACCCACTTGCAGACCAGGCTTGTCAAGCCCAAAATATTTCAAAAGGCTATACACTGTGATCCCAGCACAGAGGATGAGGAGCAGCAGCATCAAGAGGCAAGCCATCAGGAATGCGGAACACAAAGTGCTCGTCTGCAACCATAAAGTCAGAGAAGCCTCCATATGTGGTGGTACCATCAACGTTCTTGGCGATAGTCCGTGTGTAGGGATCATTTTTGGACAGTAATTCTCAAGATTGTTGGCACAGTTGTAGCATGAGCGGCAGGATCCAACAATGCATCCCACACCCAACTGGTCTCCAACTTCTCTACCTTGCTTCCCACCTCTGTCACTACAGCAACAATTTCATATCTGTAGAACAAATATTCCCCAACTGAATTTAATTTAATTATGAAGAATAGAGGTTTTGATACTATATCGTAAATCGATTATCTCAAGAATTTAAGCTGTGAGTGAAAGTACGTGAATAATTTTATATTTTTAATTATAGGCATTTTATATTTAGGCAGTATGACTCCAATTGTCCAACATACGAATAAACCTTGTCAAAGAAGCACAAGAAAGCATACCCAGGGACTATAGGATAGGTGGAAATGCCCCAATCGTTCTTCACCTGGTGGAGGTCGGAGTGGCATATCCCACAGTACAACACTTCGAATGTCACATCTTTCTCTCCCGTTTCCCTGCAAAAGCGAATCATTTTAACAATACCCAGTTAACCTAATATGCAATCATCGGCATCATGATCAACCTGTTATATTAACAAATACATATATTGTTCATGAAAAAACCAGATATGATCACTCGACAGTTGACACACACACAAACTCAAACATGGATTCAGTGGAGAATGAGTGGACCTTCTAGAGAACTTGAAAGGGGAGAGAACTCCAGAAGGATCCCTAGCTGCCCATCCAAAGGCCTTTCTGGGATGCTCCCGCTCCACCTCTGGTTGTGCTTGTACCGCCATTTGAAAATGTTAGCATGGAAATGTCAAGGACAAAGGAAGAGAAGAAACTTATGGTGGTTATCACGTAAAGAGAAGATGTGAAGCTCTGAGGATCGAGTAAGAGAAATCAGAAGCTAAATAGGAGCTAGATGTGCATGGCACATACAGAGGAATGAAGGACGTGGTAGTAAGGACCGCGTCGACGTATTTGATGAGAGATTAACTACGTTGTCCATGACGTCTTCTAAACGCCACTGTACGAGGTTCTTTTCTTGTACCATGCAAAATATGATGTGAAAGCTAAAAAGGTGCTTGTTTCTTGCCAGAAAAGTAAAAGGGGTCGCTGCGATTTCTAGAGCTACCAATGCTATGCATTGCAACCACCTTGACCCATGGAAAGCGAAAATTTTGACCCTAACTCCAAACTCCGAAAGCATTGAGCCTCTCATCAATGGCTTCCTCAATCCTCATCCTTTTGTCTCTCTCTTCCCTCTCCCCATCCTACCATCATCAACCATCCTCCATGGCTCCATGCTCTGAACCCGGTAACCTTTGAGATCAACAAGTTAGAAGTTCTTTGATACGCATTTCCAAATTCCACAGGGAAAATTCGGGGTCGCAATTCCAATCGCTGGTGCATTCCGATGTGAAAGAAAGATGGAATTTGGTTTTCTAAGGCATACTCTTTCCTTTTCCAGGTAAGTTGTGGAATTCTGAGGCCCAAAGGCCAAAGGGTGCTCTGTTATGGCTTCTCTCTTCTTCATTTTTGTCAAAACATCTCAACACACTTTTGACTTTTCATGTTTTTGCTCAAAACATCTACCAATTCTTTAGTCTTTAATTCTTTTTCATCTAATTTTGTGATGGTTACAAGTTACAACTTTGCCTGCGTTAGATATAACAGAAAAGTTTAGTACCAAAAGTTTTTATAAATTCAAGCACTTGATTGAACAAATGACTTCGATGTTATAATTTATCGTAAATAAATCAAAATTATATTACTAGTGCTCTTAAAGTAATTACATAATTCAATTCAAGCTAATTTTTAGTTTTAAAATATAATAATGTACATTTATAAGAGATACTATTGCGATTGATTATAAATTATGCTTATAATTCAATTGTTTTTTAAAAGCTTTTTCTGTAAGTTAATCACAAACACATACACTATGTAATATGAATTTATTTGAGAGCAATGAATTTTTTCTTTTTGGGAAATATTTAATTGATAAATATCTAAAACAAGGTGTTTGTGTAAAATATCATACTTTGCCGCAATAAATCCATTAGAAAGATATACTATTTAATCTACTATCCGTGGAACGTAGAATAATTATACAAGTGACTTAAATATCGTTATTTTATCTTCCACAAATCAAACTTATATTTTCAAAACTTTAAAACTAGTTTGACATTTCAATTCAAGCTGTTTCTCAGTTTCAAAATGTTTATTTATATAAAATTATAAGAGATATAAGATTAATAATCATAATTGATTATTAATAACACATTTAGTAATTGGTTTTTTTTAATTTTTTTTTTCTATGAGTTGATCGCTTTCTTCATTCTACTTTTCTTTTGTTTGAATAGGGTTTGTAATCCATCATCTAACTTGAAGGACCTTATAGCTATTACAAGTGAGTTAGTGACGAGGAATTTAAATAATTTATAATTAGTCATAATTTTAAATTTTAATATACTATTTGTATGAAGAAAAACTTTGGAGAACCTTGTTGAAAGCCAACAAAAAAAAAAGTGTTTAAAAAAGGCATAATATGAAAGATATGAAATGGGAGGTAGTTAATGTGTTAATGCACAGAATTGGGTAACTAGGATCAATAGTAGCATTAGTTCTCACACAATTCAATGAATGAACATATTCATTTGTTTGTCAGCTTATAAACCCCAGTTAGTAAACACTTAGGATGCATGTTTGATTCAACAGATGTTTGCTGAAGGATATATATTTTTTATGCTACACCTGATACTTCTATCAAATCTATTGATGATCATTATGTTTGGAAAGACTCTTAGTATGTCTACATTGTTCATTCTGAACATCAAGTTGCATACAAATTGTTGTTTCCTCGTGCAGATGTTAACAATAGTGATGAGAATTAGAAACTTGGGAATAAAGTTCAGAATCTTCAGGTTCCACCCAAATTTAAGTTTTTCATGTGGCAGTCCCTAACTAAATGGTTGTCACCTTGAAGGATGAACTCGGTGAGCAGATATGTTCCTGTTTCACCTTTTTAACAATTATGTTCCTAATGCTGCGTTTGGATTGGGAGTTAAAAAGAAAAAAATAAGACAAGAAAGAAATTTATCATAAGTCTTTTCTTTATTAAAAATTTATAAAAGAAGAAGAAAGAAATGAAGATTTTTAATTAATTTTTTAAAATATTTTCTTATTAATTTTTATAAACTTTTTAAAGTTTTTCAAAATTTTGGAGAATTTAAAAAGGGAAGAAAAATTTATTAAGTAGCATCTCATTCTCTTCTTTCCTTTTCTCTTCATCTTTTTTAAATCCTTTTTCTTTTCATCCCTTCTAAACTGCCAAGTATACTAATAAATGAGTGTCTTCTACCTAGTTCACCCTGGGAAAAGGAGTGTCTTCTATACTTCGGAGTTGTCTGATTGGATCTATGGCAACCTGAATACCCAGCTGAGTTGGACAGATAAGTGGAACTTACAGTGTCTTTGGGCTGCTACTACATGGCTCCTTCGGCAGGGGAGGAATAGAGACATATTTGACTCTTCTTTTTATTGCCCAAATGCTCCTTTAACGGTGTGATCTTCTACTGGTTTAATCAATTTATGAAGGAGGAGAAACCTGTTCGGAGGGTCTCAATTTAGCTTGGAACATGGGGTACAAAAATTTTATGCTTGAGCTATATTCCAAAGCTTTAGTAATTTGGTGAAAGGAGATGGCTATGAAAATTTACAAACGAGACAGATGCTATAAGCCAAATTAGAGGAATGATACTCAAAAACTGGAATTAGAAGTTGTTCATGTGTTCTGAGAAGCAAACCAATGTGAAGATATTATGGCAAACATAAGTTAGTATCAAGAGACTTTATTTAGGTGCTGGGATGTGCCTCCTGGTTAGATGAGGAGTTTGTTGGTTCATGAATAGTTCGTACTCCGCACTGGGTTACTTGTAATATTTGTTTTTTGGACCTTTGGGCCCCCTTTCTTACCAAAAAAAACAAAAATCAATTGTATAATCTTTAACATTTAAATTAATTATATATTAAATAATAGAGTAAGTTATTCTAACTTCTTTTTTATTTATATCTTTTTTTATAAAAATTTCTCTATTTTCAAAACCTACACAGACTTCTTTTCTCAAAGAAAGTATGTGTAGCATATTTTTAAAATATAAGAGAGAAATGTGTAAGTACTTAAGGGAGGTATATATAGATTTTTAAAAATACTTAAGGAATATGTGTAAATATTAAAAATAAAAGGAAGTTTTTGAAAAAATAGGTAAATAGAGGAGACGTTAAATTAATTTACTCTAAATAACATTATCCATTATATAATTTTAGTAATTTGTTTATCTTTAATTTAAGAATTCATTGATATACAATTTGCAAGGGGTAGGTCAAAGTGGTTAGTAAGCGAGTTCTTAACTTAATAGTTGCAAGTTTGATTCCTATTCCAACCACTTGTCTCCTCATGGTGTGTTATATATAAATTTATATAAGTGCTTGCTGAGTACAAAGGCCTATCTTAACCTTAAATTGGACTTTATTTCAACTTAAATTTCTGTGTAAACAAAAAGATATAAGAAGTGATTTATTCTTACTTAACATTCAAATAATTCTAAAAATAACCCTTACACTTGTCATCATTACATATTGTCACATAACATATGCCCTTCAAGCATTTCATAAGTAAACTCTATATATTGTATATATTACTATTATCCATTCAATTTAATCTAACAAAGGGTTTTCCTTTATTAGTGAAATTAAACAAAGAATCTACCTCTTAAAAATGTTACACCTACACACTTGACCCCAGCATTAAGTTTTCACCTAAATCCCTTTCCTTGAAGATTCATAACCAACACAAAATTTATTCAATTGTACAACTGAAATTAAAATATGATCCAATATTCCACTGCATCGGATTTTGTTATCTTAGTTTCCCTTCCTTTCTTAAAAAAAAAAAATAAACACAAAAACACTATCAATGGTGGGTTAATTAGCAATGGAGAAATAAGACTGACATACCAGATTCAGCTAAATAAAATGCACGACACACTTTATTGGCTCTGATCCCCTACTGACTAGATTATAGATTTGAATATTTCCGTGCGAGTTTTTCACATAAGAGAGATAGACACAGACTTTGCATAAGATAATTTTTAAGGCCTTAATACACAGAAGTCAAATCCTGAACAGAATGTGTCTTTCTCTTCACATGACATGGTCTGATAAAAAGTTTACATGAGAGGATCCAAATCCCAAGTGACCGAAGTTTTATTTCTTTCATAATAGCCTATAGAATCAACAAGCATCCAGGATAAGAGGGGCAAAGGGAAAGAGTAAGAGCATGGAAAATGAGAATCATATCTCAAAAAGAATGAACTTTCTGCTCTGCTTATCGAGAATCCCTATGGGAATGAGGAGACATGCATGAATAAGATGTAAGCACGAGGAATATCCTCAAATTGATTGAAGGTATTGGAGGATCCACCACAAATATTATGCCTCCAAAACAATACAGCCAAAAACTCAAATTTGTTCCCTTCCCCACTCTGCTGATATGAACACTCGCTTGCAAAGACTGCTATGGGAGGAGTCCCTTCCACCCATAAACCTCATTCCAAAAATGAAAATACATTGGTGACCAAAGAATGTGTTTTCAGTAAATGGCAACTTTCACTGGTCTGTGAATCATGGTGCAAGAGGCTGCACAGCTTCCTAAAATGTTTCTTCTTGTGTCTATTCACTGGCACTGATTGGCTTGCGAGCTCCAGTCATCAATAAGATTTGAAACAGACTCCTCAAGCTTCTTAGCCTGACGACCTGGCTTCAGAGTATTGACATCACCCCATTGGGAGCATGGATCCATCCACCAGCTCCTCCGCCCAGAGCACCATGCCCCTGGGGCAGCTCGATTACGCCCACGCCGCAGGATCTTTTTGTCAATCATGTCAAGCACAGGGTCATCAACTTCGAACTGTCTAGCAAAAGCAGCTCCACTTTCTACCATCTGATCATAAACAGAGACATTAAGGGAATGTGGTTCCATCTTTGGAGGATTGTCCCAGATCATATACCGTAAGTCACCATTTACTGTTGTGTTCTTAAATTCTGGTGCATTGCAAATGACTGAGTGAAAGTAGCCTTCTTGGGATAACTTCACATTTGTAAAATACATCAGGAGTGTTCGAGGTAAATTATCCCAGCCAAAAATGCAAAACTCCAGGAAGGATCGACTCAAGATGACCCATGGTGAACCTGCAAGGCAAGGAAAGCATTCAACATACAAACCCTCGTAGGCACAGATTGTGTTACACAGACAGCATGAGAGAATAAATTTGCCTGTGTAGAGTTTGAATGCATCAGGTGTCAGTCGCTTCTCTGTAGCTTGAAAAATTTGACTTCTCCTCGCTAAATATAGCCCTGGGTCAACTACAATAGGCTGGAATCTATCACCTCTGCATGGATAAATAAATACATAAATATATGATCTAGAATGAACACGTGCCACAATGTAGCAGCTAGAATTAGCAGTAGTTTTTCCATTACTCTTTCCATCCAAGGTCACCAGTGTGATCGATGAAATTGAGGTCTCTCCTGACAGAAGAGAAAACATGGGACAGATCTGATACGGATAAAAGAGTATGGATCAGTAAGTTAGATAAATATGTGGAAAGAAGACAAACATGACATTGAGATATGAATATATGAATGAGAAACCTCTGGACCTTAAAAGAAGCATAATTCAGGGAATAAAGTTACATCACCTATAAAGGTATAAAATAGAATAAAGATAGTAAATGTTATTGTATTAGAACTACAATAACATAGAGCAAAGCCAATCGATTCCCATTTTTATTGACATCTGAGAAACATCAAAGTTTAGTTACAAACAACAGTGCTATGTCACACCAACAAGAACCAATACAGAATAGAATGTTGCCAGGCTAATGATAATCTATAGGCTAACCAATGCAGGAGTTCACTTGCGTGACTTCAAATGTCTTAGGACATTCTACTAACAGAAAAGCAAAGATACATTTTACGCTTGACGAATTTTTGTTGAACATTATAATGCCAACACTTCAATCCAGCTTACAATTGCTTCACCAGTATATCCCTTAGTATTTTTTACGGTTTATGAGATCAAATTTTACTCTCTTTCTACGTTATTTTCTTACTGCTTGCCTTGGACAAGTGCCCTTTAATACATCTGTCATTGACATGCTTTTGCCCATGATTCAAGTGCTGCATTCTTCATTTTCCATTCTCTCTTCTTAAGAGATTTCATGCAGCCCACAAATGATCTCCAAGTATTTTGAAGATGGATCATCTTCTTAAGATTTGCATCTACAACCAGCAGTCTCCAGTAGCAAATGTATATCAGAGTGAAACACGTGTAATTTTTTCTTTTGCCACCAGAATCATAATGAAACTGCTTCAAACTAATATTTAAACTTCTTCTAAATATGTTGATAGCTTCTACTTGAAGCATTTGAGTATCTACGCACTTTTTTGTTATTTATGATAATTTTTTTGGCTCAAACTATTTTGTGACTCGTTCACTTGAGCATGCTAAATTAGATCCTCTTGTCACCATATAGACTACCAACTAATTCATCATTAGAAACTTCATTCCACCTTGAGCTTCCACTTTGTAAGGATGCTTAAAAATATCTCCCCAATTAGAAGTCCATGCCTTCAGTCTTATTAGATCTGTCATCTGTATAACAAGATCAGTATTTCAATTTATCATCAATTCATGAACAAATAAGAATAATAACATAAAATACCAGGCAATTGGAAGATAAGATATGACTTGCTCCCTTATGAGACTTTCGCAATCATAACTATTCAAGATATTCAATCGTCTTAAGGTATAAATAACATATCCAGCTTCTAACCAATCTCTTCCATTTGCCAATTAATATGCAATACCAAACCATTTTGTCAAACATGCACAGGTATAATTGATTTTGGTGGAAGTGTGAAATGCATTCCCAAACCAGCTAAACTGAGCAAGGGTATACATATAAAGTGACTTCACATGCATCAGATGACCTAAAATCATTCAATAGTAAAATGCATTAGATAACTAGAAGAATTTCAACTGAGTTTCTTTGGTATGGACGGGTGGGTTTGAAGAATCTCTAACTACCTCAGAATATGTAATTTCTTTAAGATAAGAACAATAACTTCTTTCTTTTGGCTTTAACAAGAGGCGCAGGCAGCCATACCCCTCTGAACCCCCCTCCATCCCCCTTAAATACCCCTCCACTACCTCTATCTCCCCACTCCGCTTTCCCTACTTGTGCCCCCTCTCCCATTGAGCCTGTCCCTCAATATCACCTCCACACCTCTTTTCCTTTTCTCCAGGGCCCTACCAACTAATCAGCTGGAAAACCTGTCTTTTCACCTTAGAGTCCTGTGCAAATTCAGTATTATAGCCAAAATCATGGGCAATTCCCAGTTAACTGTAAATTTATTTGGACAACCAAAATTTGATTTCAAGGCAACACATGGAGAGGCCTCAATTTAATTAACCTGTAACCAACCCAACCTTACAACCTGAAGGCATTTCAGTTTCATTCATAAAGCATCAACTTAAACTTCAGGGCTTTTAAATAACAATATTAAAAATAGAAAAGAAGAAATCTAAAAATGATGAAAACTTACAGAAAATGTAAATAAATTATTTTTATCACATAACAGTAATATTGCATGGACCTCAATGCAACAATATTTTTAAACCTAATCAGACAGAATTGCATTATAGAGTTCAGTCCAACCTTCTACTATATTCAACTAGTTGTTAGTTATATCCATCCTAATCTAACCTAATAGAATTGCATTATCCTGGTTCCAGTTAAGAGAAAAAGAATCCTGGATAAAGCATCATCAGCAAATACAAGTCTTCATCTGAATACTACATATTATATATATTGCGGTGAACATTTTAAAAGGCAGTATACACAATTTATCCGAGTCTATTCATTCACAGCATTTCATCCGCCTAAGCTAAATCATATAATATATGGCATCTAATAACCATCATTCTAACCACTCTCTGTATCTAGAGTTTCTAGAATAGATGGTGGATCCTTCCACAAGTATAACCAGTGTTAAAACCAAATATGCAAATATTTAGTTGACAAGATTAATGAAAATATTATCTCAATTGCTCCTGAAATGAAGGTCTTGGCTCATCTTTCATTTTCTTTCCCCTCTATCCCTATCAGTTTCCAGAACTTAACTTCCAAATTTTGGAAATCCAAACATAAGCGAAAACAAAAATTACATCAGGCACAAGCAACAAAATGGGGAAAAAAAAAGGCCCATGAATACTTAATACATAAATTCGTGATGGTCATATCAAAGATTCAATAGTAAGGCCAGCAATTATAAGAACCATTTTCCCATAATCTGGTATAAGTGAAGTAAGAATACAGGCATCTTAGAGCATGCTTGTAATACCTGTGTCCCATTTATATAAATATACATTTTTTTAAAGTTTAAGTGGATCCCACCCAGGTTAGTAAACAAAAAAACAGGGAAATGAAACTAAATTAAAAACAAAAAAGGGAACAACTCGGAGGCATTTTGCAGAAACGAAACAGGGGAGGAAAGAAACCCCTTCGTGCACCAGCAATGTTCCTCTCCCTTGGCTTTCCATTTCTTTTCTCCTCTCCATCTTAGCTTAAACCTACTTGCATTTAGAGCTTGAGGTATGTTCTCACATCTTGGTTCTTGCTTATTTTGGTTCCAACCTAAAACCAAAAAAAAAAAAAAAAAAACCTTCTGTCTTGGTGGAGTAAAATGGGTATTCTTGGGGTTTTGAGGAGAAATCTAAGATTATGAGTTGGACTCTTCTAGATTTTTGGTGGGGAAGCCAAATCTTAGTTTATTTTTAAATTTCTAGTGGATTGATGAAAACCCTAAATCCTATAAATTGAGGATTTTATCCATACTCATTTCCACATGGCTATTCTTGCTTAGAATAATTTTTCTAAAGCCTCCATAACTTGAAATTTAATAATCTAGTTGCTAACCTTAAGTTTTAAGGTTATGGCTTCAAAAGGAGGGTGTGAAAAGTTTTTAGAAATGATTGTGTCATTGCGGAAGCTATCGTTTAACCTATGGTAACTTATTGGAATATGTTGTTGGTGCTAAATACTTCGAGGACCACTCCACTCGCTTCATGTTGAGCCGTTGGCACCATTTTGGATGATTTGTGACTAAGTTCCTAGTTTGTAAGTAGATAATTTATATTGTGGTGTGTGTGTATATATATATATATATATATATATATATATAGCCATGGTTTAATTCCTTAGCCATGTTTGGAATACTATTTGAGATTTAAATATGGATGACATTTACGATAGTATGATTATTTATTTTTGAAAGTATCAAATTTTATTACTGGGGAAACAAGATTATTTTTTTGTTAAAAATATTGGTGGAAGTATGAGAAGGTACTTGAAGATGAAGTTCAAGTTGGAAGCCATAGCTTTTTATGCTAAATTTTTATTTTCACAATGCATTATTCATGCATTTGAGCTTATAAGTTATTTAAAGTTATATATATGAAAAGCAAATAGAAAGTTTTGGATTCTGAGCCTCTAAAAGTGTGATTTGATCCTCTTAAGAGAATTGAGAAATGAGAATAATTGATTTCATTGTATCAGAAATATCTTTAAATATCCATTGTGAGTTCCATGTTAGAACACCGTTTGCCGTTAGCGAAGAGATATAACGGCCTATATGTACATAGTAAATTCAGAGATATTTTTTTGGCTATTGGGTGAGCAGACCCTTAGCCCCTTTTTATAGTTGTAGGGTGAGCGGACCTTAGCCATGAGATCTGTACCAGGTGAAGTGAGGCCCTTGGCTTGAGATGATATTTGCTTGGCTATTATGTGAGCGGACCCTTAGCCCCTTGACATAGTTTTAGGATGAGCGGACCTTAACTATGAGATTTGTGCCGGGTAAGGCAAGGCCCCTGGCTTATGAAGACTATGAGATTTGGCTTATTGGGTTGAGATGACTCCCCAACTTGTATTATAGTTCTTTCAGAAACCCACATAGTTGATTGTTGAGAAGCTTTATGTTTACATATATCTTGGCCAAAGAAAGGATTATTATATTATTGTTATGGGCTTTATATTATTAAAGTAATATTTTTCTTCAATTACTTTGAAGATTTAAAGATTTGTTCTGATATCTGTTTCCCCTTTATAGCCATTATGTTTATTATAGCCTCGTTGAGTCTATATGACTCACCCTTCTTATTATTTTTCTATTCAGTTTAGCAGGTGGTTGAGTGGTTGGTTTTTGAGATTTGCAATTTTCCTCCCATGCATATTTGTCTTTTGGTAAGCCTCCTTCTTGTTGGTTGCTCGAAGTGTTAGACTCCAGCATTTTGCAGCTATAGGGATAGAATGATATATTCTTTTATTTTAATTATAGAGATATAATTCATTTATAACTCATTTTGGTAACCAATTGAGATTGGATATATATATCTATATAGTTATTAATCTACCTAGTAATATATTGGAATTATTAAAGCTTTTCTAGGTTATATTAAATTTTGGATTAGTCCATTTTTAGGGGAGACTCTGTTGAATTTTCGGTAGCCCCATTATGACATTTACAGTTGTTGGTTAGGTTCTTTTGTATTAGGCTTGCCAGGCTAGGTGGATAGTTAGTTTAGCATGCGCACCGGTCACGCCTCAAAGTTGGGTCATGACAATGCTCATTGATTTGAATATTAATTCTGGAGAAATCAAGTTTCCAACTAGTATCACATCTCAAATTTCCTAAAACAAGTGAACCCGACTCAGAAACATGGGGTAATCAAACAAACACAAAAACCAAAACCAAAACAAAGCTCCTAAAAAGTTATAGAAACTTTCCAATGATTATCAAGCTCAAGCCACTACACAAACCACAATCCTCATATGATTATATCGAATTACCCAAAATCAAATCAAATTCACAGTACAAATCCACGAACCAAATAGAAATAACCGAATTGACATACCATCCTGGGTGATGAGCGGATAATCACGTGCACTCAGAGTGATAAACCAATTCCAGCCCCTATCCAATCTAAGCATAATAGCCGCAGCTCGCAGAGTGATGGCAACATTGGAGGAGCCCAAGTAGGTCACATAATCAGCCTTGCCCACCACATCCACGTTCCCAAAAGCTCGAATTGCAGGCACGGAGCTAATGGCCGCAGCCAAACTCTGCCTCTCTTCGTCCTTGGCATCCATCCCCAGATGAACAAGGTACCGATTCCGCGGATGATAGATTGCCAGCAACAAGCGGAAGATCCGGTTCTTATCTTGGCGGCCACCGGCGATGAAGTAGGCAAAAGCAGGAGGGTAGTGAGCACCATGCTGAACCAGAGAGGGAAAAGGCTTGGGGGAGCTGAAGGCAGAAAGGGAAGAGAGCAAGAGAAGGATCAGGGAGAGGAATGCTGCAGTGAATAGCGTGAAAAGCCATTTCTTCTCAGCTCCCATAATAGTAAGGATGGCAATGGTCTCCGTGGGTGGTGTTGGGGCATATGGGTATGGCTTCTTCCTGGTCAAAAGAAGGATTTTTGAGAACTGGGTCTGGTTCAATTCTGGGTTTTGAGATTGTTTTGCTTAATGGGTCATTGAAGATCTCGCCTTTTCTAGTTTGGGAGGAGGGTGATGATAATGGTGACAGTTATGGGTATGGGTATGGGTATGGGAGCTCTGAAACTAACTAGACTAAGACACATAAAAGGGACATGGTGATTGGAAGATGAAAACCCAGATCAGATACTTCCAACATTTTCTCCCAGAATTGCTCTTTCTCACTAATTCTATTCGCAATCCTATGCTTTTTTCTAGATTCCTTGTAAAGAAAATAATAAAAATGTGTGTTGGGGAGGTCTAGGGTTTTTCACAGGGATTTGTTGTTGGGGTCGCAGAAGAAAATGGAGATCGCGGATTCTTTCCCCTCTCTCTCTTTCCGTATCCGGGTAAAAAGAAAAACCAGGGTATTCTTAATTCAAATGTTCATTAAATAATATAGTTTTTGAGAAAACAAAATTCGTATGCACATGTCAAATTAAAATATGTTAAAATAACATTTAAATATAATCTCTTCTGAGATAGTTGATGCTGAATTTTCTTTTCCAGGAAAAAAAATGTGAAGACAAAGACCATATTGAGAAATAATAATTATATTTAGAGGGGAGCAGAAAAAAATAAAAAAGAAAAGAAAAGAGAATGTGGAATGTAACGTAGGCAATGGCATTGGCACGTGGCAGTGGCGAAAACGTTTCGTAAATCAGACAAAAGAAACGTGTGGGATAGATGGAGATTCGGGTTTCGAATCTTTTGAGGTTTTTTTTTTGGGCATAGAAATCTTTTTTCTTATCGTATTTGATAAAAATCTTTTTGAGTTTTGATAGATTGGTTGATGACGTTGACAACGTAAATTGGTCATTTTCATTATTTGCCTACTCTTGCGGTAAAAATGAATATGCAATCCCAAGTTCCCATCAATTTGTATAATGTGACTGGTAGCATCATTTTCTTTGTTATATGCATGTAAATATGTAAAGAAGGTTGAATTTTTCTCCTTTATCTCCTTATGCTTACTTAATTTGTTAATAATCTTATATTTTAGTGACACTTAAATTTTTTTTTCAGAAGTGCCAAAAACCGAATATCAAATTCAATTTAATTAGTCTAAAATTTATATCCTAACTCAAAATTTGTCAAGTTATCTTAAAATTATTGATTAGGGAACAGCAAATGTTAAATATAATAATAAGTGAGTTATACTTTAAAGAAAAAGATCAAAGTTTAAATTATAAAAAAAATATTTATTAAAAAGGTTTCTTAATCGCGACAATGTCTAAAAGTTAGTCTCATAACAAATTATTAACTAGCGACAAAACAAAAGAAAATGAATGAACAATACAAAAAAGAAATGATTCATAATAAACTGTCAATAAAGATATTGGTTAACAATAAGGCTGAACAAAATTCAATGATAAAGACTTGAAAAAGAAATTGTTTGAACTAATGATTTAATACGTTAAGTTTTGATAATGATAAATAAATTACTAATATATTGCATATATGTATGTAATAGATTATTTTTTATCATTCATAATTATATTTTATCTTGTTATATTTCACATAAAAATCCTGCAACGAGATATGTAGTATTATTTGTAGCACACTTCATAAATGTTTAATTAATTAATGGGTTTTGTTAAAATGTGCCGGACATATGTTAAGTAATCAAAAACAAAAATTATTTAAAGAAAAATATAAGTATTTAACATCTTGAAAATTTAAAACACATTTAATATTTTTTTAAGTAATTAGAATTATTTAATATAGGATAATAATGTTATTTTTCAATACTAGGGCACATGTTAACAAAACCCTTAATTAATTACTTTTAGATGGATCAAACTCTTAACCACTTAGTCACAGAAGCTTTGATACCATTTAATATCATGTCATAAACAAATTATTCTAAAAACTTAAGCTGTTAGGTGAAAGTAAATAAATGATATACATACGATGTACCTTTTAGTATTATACATATAAATCATGCATATTGAGACGTTGAATTATTAATTTGTACTAACCACACTTTTTAAGTTTGCTTTCTCAATTACTCAATATTTAACATTTTTGATAAAAAAAAAACCCAAATTCATCCATTAGCCCGATTTATATCTCGTTCTGTGTCTTTAATTGAGACTTCTGTGTTATATCTCATATTGAGTAGGATTGGAGGTTCAATGTAGTATTTAAGTCATGAGAGACTCCCATCCACTAGGTTAGTCTTTTGGTATGGGCTCTTATAAGCTTAAGTCATAATAATTTGTGCTTTCATTGAAAGGGTTGCCAACAGAAAGGCTACCTATAAGTTGGATGTGCCCTTTAAGAAAGAAGGTGCTGCTTAGTGTCGATAAAGTGAAACTGTTGTAGACGTCGGCTTTCAAAAGAATATATAATATTATTTTCATATTGAGTAAGATTAGAAATTCAGTATGATACTTAAGTTATGAGATATTCTCATCTATTAAGCTAATTTTTTAGTATGAGCCCTCATGGGCTTTAGTCATAACACTATGTCTCCAGTCCTCCCTAGTCTTAGTGAAACAAAGTAAGCTTCCAACATCCAAAAGGGTCCTCCATTCCAACCTCTAGAATAGCTCTTATGCCTCTCATGATGGTCTCATCCCTCACTAGCCTGGCACTTCCCAGCTCCAAAATTTTTCTTGTCTCAGCTCACATAGCTACTTGATGACACTGTGAGTTTCTCACTCTTGAAAGTAATTGGTCACTGCCAAGTGCAAACTTTTCATAATATTTGTGCAAAATGAAACAAATTGCTGCATTTGTATGCTTCCCAACAATCAATAGGCAAGATTGTCAGCATTTTCATTCCCACACTCTTTTCTACACTCATTAGTAAGTAAAAGACGATATACTTGTATCCAACGAAACAGTCTGTGTAGTGTGACAGTGAAGAGAAAGTGAAGGAAGCATTGGAAGAAGAAGAAGGAGATGGGAAAAAAAAAAGTACCTTACCTCTTCAAATTGGCATCAAGACCTGAGATTTCTAGGGGAGAAGCAACCTTGACCAAGGCAAAAAGACGAGGAAAAGAAATGGAGAGGAACCAAACCTATTTCACACATATTGAAACGGTAATTTAGTCATTTAATGTAAGAAGGAGTCATTAAGAATCACATGGATGTCACGTGTTAAGAATCACATGGATGGCATGTGTGATTATGTTTCCATTTGTGCATCTTAAAAGCACGTTATCTAAGGGGTAAACAGCAATGGCACAATGCATTAATTGACATCAGTTTAATTTCTAAAATAAGAAGCGTATTGTGTTACATATGTCCAAATCTCAAGAGAAGAAAGAGTAATTTGCACAATAAATTTTTTAATTTTAACGAATAACTTTCTCATTGATATAACTACATTAATGCCCATGCACTGCGCGGAGTTATAAACAAATGAACACACTTAAATTTATAAAATAATGCAAAAACCTTATAAAAATATTTTTATGTTCAACTAAAATTATTGTTTTTAAACAACGTGTTGTACTTATAAAAGTATATTCAAATATTAAGAAGACATAAATGCACACAAAAAAAAAAGAAAGCTAACCAAATTCTTATTGCATTTCATTTTCTTTCCAAATTAAGAATAACTTTAATTACATAAAATATAATAAGGGACATACGTTGGCACATTAGAATATCACATGGCATCATTTCTTTCTAGTTTTACTTTTAGTGGACTCTTATTATTATTATTATTATTATTATATTTAATTTATTTTCTATCAAGAGCGATTTCATTACATCAACTGCATTTATTACAGGTAGATGGCATTTAAATTTTTTCATATGAAGAATAATTTAGTAATCTACAGCAACATGCTAGTACACAGTACCACATGATATTTTATCCTTCGAGCATTCCTTTACCGTACTCTCCTTTTGCAAACTTTTCATTATTTGTATATTAAAACATGATTAATTTTTAATTATTTTAATTTAAATTAATAACATTATCAATTGTATAATTTTTTAGATTTTCAAATGTTCAATTATGTGTATATTTATCAATAACATTATCAACTGTATACTTTTAGGTATTATTTAATCGTAACTTGGGAAGTTATTCTCATTTAACATTTGAATAGTTCAAAGAATATCCCTTATAAATATTTATCACTATAGATTGACACATGATATCATATTTTTTCAGCACTTCATTAGTGAACTGTGTCTTTATGTTATTATTATTATTATTACGAGTGCATTGAAGGGCACTTACGTGTTGGTCAATCAGTATTTTTTATTTTTTTAATATTTTTTATTTCAAAAACTAATGGTATGTAAAAAAAAAAAAGAAAATTTAAGCCTCTAAGATAATTATCTTATGCGAAAATGCAAATGAAAATTTTTAAAATATTTAAAATGTTAGAGTTTTAAGCAAAGATAGAGAATGTAGTTATTTGAATTAGAGTTCTCAAAGTGTAATTGTAGTAAAATGTGAGTAGTTTTAGTTTAATTCCTTTTTGAATTAGTTTTTAAATAAATAATTAAGTAACTATAGAGGGGATATTTTAGGAATAAAAAATGGAGATCAAAAGAAGGGAGAATCCCCTTTATATATAGTATAGATTATTATTATTATTATTATTATTATTATTATTATTATTATTTACTCTTTCTTTAAAAAAAATTTATTAAAATTGTCAATTGCATAATTTTAAGCATCTGTTTATTTTTAATTTGGGAAGTTACCTTTACATTCAAATAATTCAAAGAAAATCTCTAATACATGTTGTCATTGTAGGTTGTCATATGACATCATATTTGTCACATTGTACTCGAAGTATGACGTGATAAGAGTAACTAAATTTATAAAAAAAAAAATTAGAATTTATCTTCAATTTTTTTATTGAAAAAATAATTTAAAAAATCTTTTTATTAACAAACTAGTATTTGAATTCGAGAATTCAATTATACATAAAGAATGATATGAACTTAATTTTATTACATCTTAATAATTTGTCGTATAATAATTATTCAAAAGTTAATTGTGTAAAATATTAATGACTTAAAAGATATTTAATTTATCTTATAAAACCAAACAACAAGTAGCAAAAATAATGATGAAAAAACAAACAAATGAATAAATGAAATTATTTACAATTTTAACTTATCTTTCTTGCCTACATATCTTGTAATAAAAGGTCAAAAACCACATAATTTTTTTAAAAAATAGTTATTGGTTAAAGAATTTTAATTAAAATTATGTATTGATTAAATTAAAAATAATTGATTAATTAATGAAAATACTTGATTGATTGATTAATTAATTAATTAGTATGTGTAAAACGGGGTGGTTCAAAATCCAAATACCTCAAAACCCTAATTCCCCGTTTGGCCATTTCCCCTCATTTTTTCTTCTCACTTCCTCTGCCTTATTTAGTTTCCCTTGGGCCCTTCCCCTTCCTTGTGTGCACGCAACCAAGAGCGTAGCCACGGTCCATCATGGAGGGTGGAGCCCAGCCACCATCCCACCACTACCACCCACGAGCAGAATGTCCAAATTGCCGGGAGGCCACGTCCCGCTTTCTCTCGCTTGCCTGGTTTTATGATATAATCTGGCAATCTGGCATTTGGCTTTTGTGGAATAATCTGTCTTTTTGTTTTCTATGTTATAATTTTTCTGTGAGTTATAATTAATTGTGTTATTTTAAATTTGTGAATTGGCGGCAGTGTAAACACATATTAACAGTTGAACTGTTAGGGTTTTATTCAATAATGACTCTTGATGAAAAAGCATCTTAGGGTTATATATATATATGGTTAGGTCTCTTCTCTACTTATTAATGATCAGAGAAAATTTATATAAACCAATTGATTGCTGCCTTTAGAGGAAGTTAGAAAGAAGAATCTAGACCGAAATATTCACTTACATATTTGTCATGATCATTGAATCCTTGAATTTCAAATACGCTTATGATATTCTAATTATTGGTTTATATATATATCTAGTATTCTGTAATTTATATAACGTTTATTGTCTATTAAAATTTTCTCCTACATTCTGTACTATAATATGCCTTTTGTAACTATTATATGACATTTTAACCACTGAAATTCCCTTGAACTGAAATGTCATGCCTTTTGATAATACGTAATCATGCTTGATTTTTATAGATGAAGAATATTATGCTTGTTTGGTGTGCAAAAGCTTTTGTTTTGTCTGTAATTTATCATTAGTTTCTATTTTAGATGGATTAATCCACTAACTCATCAAACATTCTTATACATTGTGGTTAATATTTTCAAACCATTAAATTAAAATGGGTCAATCTGCCCTGACTTCATTTAAATATTGACACATGATCAGATAAGGTGAAGTGAGTTAATCTGTTTGTCATCTCTATTTTTTAGTCAATAAAAAATTAATAATGAAATATGATTCAATTAAAAAAAAAAGAATTATGAGCTAACAACAACAAATAATTTGATGGCTAAGAAAATGTTCTCATAGTCAAAATGAATGGCTCAAAACTAATGGCGTAAAAATTGTGTCTACATGGTCTTTTTTAAGTTTCCTAATTTATTCATTCAATCTTCAAATAAAGAGTTATGCACGTGTAGCTATGATAAGGTATAATTGGTTGTGTAGCTATGCACATTTGGTCCTTGCTAACCTAGCTGTGGAATTAGTATTTGCTTTTATCTATTTTACAGCTTAAGTTGTGGTCTGCATGAATTCTCTATAGGTATTCTCTAATAATAAGACATTATTAATTATGTAATTGGATGACATTTCTTATCTCTTGCATAACATTGGTTTTTATTTGGGTGGAATTTTTCATATTTTGCATGAATGCTTTAAGGGTCTTCTCTAATTATAATTGCAAGTTAGATTGGCCTGCAACTTGAGTGGAGAAATACAATAGTCGCTAGTAGACTTATATTGGTGGGTAGAATTAATTTTGATTTTCTAAATAATGACTGCCTATGTTATGAGAATAATAATTTTGTTGCAATGAAAAATTAAAGTGATTTTGCCTCTTAGGGTTATGTCTCATTATATGAGTCACAAAAAAACCTTCCTAAATTTTTCATTGCACATATATATGTAATATGCATAGGACTCCACACAATGTACATGTCCCATTTTGGGCACAATTGATGTACTTCATTTTGAGCACTATGGTGTGACAGAGAAATAAATTTTCTTTTTAATATAAAAAAATATTCAGCTATTAGAAGAAGAGATATAACAAAGACCTAAAAATCTAGTGGGGTTTCCTAGCTAGGTTTTGCTTCTCACTTCTTTGGTTCCAAACGCCCCGTTTCAAATTAGTTTCTAGCCAATCTTTTTGTTTTGAACCGTGGGCTTTGTTTTTCACTATAACATGTTTGCGGACCCAAATTTAACCAGCTTTATATTCCGTTGAATTCCAGCTCCTTTTCTTCAATTTGCTCTCCAACCGTGGGCTCCATTTCTTTGTTTCTTCTGTTTTTCATGTGTTTGATTTATCTCATGGGCCAAGATAGCTTCTTACCCATTCACAGCTTTGAGCCTTTGGGCTTCATTATATGATGTTCATGCAAACCGTGACTTCATGAACTACAGATTGCAACTGTTCCAAAAGCTTTTCAGCTGGTTTGGTTTTAAAACTCCTTCATATGGTGCAAGATATCACAATATTTAATTGTAAGCTTCTCTCAAAATAATAATTATTAATCTCATAAAATTATTAAAATTAACCATGAGGTGATAAAAGTCTACTCTTTATATGAAAAATGTGTATAACTAGTCTATTAACAAAAACTAAAGACAAAAATGGTGTCAAGCATTAGTATTGTATGTTACATACAATGCTTAAGAAGTATATATATAGTTGTTCTTTTAGTAGTAGTGCATTTAATCTCACTCTAATATAGGTGCTAAACTTTAGGATATTGTCATACTTGTAAAGTGCCCTCATTCAACCATCTGTGTTTAGTTAATCAAATTAAAATTAAATTGTTATCTACCACAAATGTTCCTTGGATAAATGTTTTCGGAAAAGAGATTTTTTCATACAGAATATTTATCTGGTTTTCGACTCGCAATGTCACAATATGTGAAAAGTTGTAGTTTATTTATTTGGATGTTTTGTACATACATTCTTGAAACCTGATCCATTTCACTTTCTCATCCCCTCTTCCCTCTATCACAGGCACTAGCTAGAGCGCATTTCCTTTGAAGGAAGTAGATTAGGGGTAAGGTGGTAGCACAGATTAGAATACTGTTATTTTGGTATTGCACCACCTACCTTCTCCTTGAGAAAAACAAGACCAACAAGTAGCAGAAACTTGAGCCATCCCATCTTGACCACAACAAACTGCATTTAAAACTTTGAGCCACCCCATCTTTATCAGAAAAAAAAAAAACCAAACAAACAAAAACTGCATTCAAAACTTGACAATTTTAACCGTGAGCAAGTTGACTAGTCACTAGCAGAAACTTGAGCCATCCCATCTTGACCACAACAAACTGCATTTAAAAACTTTGAGCCACCCCATCTTTATCAGGAAAAAAAAAAAACAAACAAACAAAAACTGCATTCAAAACTTGACGATTTTAACCGTGAGCAAGTTGACTAGTCACTTGAACTTGATTCAGAGTATTGAAATTGTCCCTTCTCACAAAGTGTTTTATAATAGGATTTGAACTCCGGACATTATTGTAAGTAAAGCTCTTCCTACTGGTGTTTCAACTTACTTACTATTAAACCACACTCTTGTGGATCCAATCAACCTCTTGAATCACCTGAAGTTTATCCCTGTTGGACCTATAAATGTAGAAGGTTTGTAATAAGCTTGGCTCTAATGCTGTTCTTATCAGATATATTCAACTATTTATTGATTTATCTCATACAGAAGAGATATCTTTGCCCGCAAAGGATGACCTCCTGCTATTACTGAGGCAGTAAGTAGGCCATTTCCAATAGAACAGGACCACAATCACGTGATGTGATTATTATACATTCTTCAGGACGTTACCTGTAATAATTATAATGCAGTGTATCATCTCGGGTTGTATTGTATCATATTCAAAATTCATTGTATGGTTTCACACACGAGATGTTACGTAGTAGAAGTGAACTACGTTCTCAGACATAAAAATTATAGTTCGATTCTCGAGAGTTACATCTTGCGAAGAGGATCATATCCTTATCACTTATAATCAGGAAATATTAGACGTATAAGACGATTCCAATAAATAGAACTCTGTAACAATATTCTTAATTCATACAAAAAGAAATAAATTGTATGGTTTCTTGATTGTGAACAGCAAAATGTGAACAATTAAGGCATTTGGTAGTATCCTTTCAACAAACTTTGGAAGAGTTCTTAGTTACATAGGCCTAATGGAATATTAAACTTAAAAGGATATTTCCTTCATTTGACCTTATTTCAAAAGATATTTATGTAATTTCATATAAAATAATGTAATTTGATTAAAATCTCAGGATATAAAAATTTGGTGGATTAATCATTTTCCTTTTTCCCTTTTCTACAATACCCTATTTGCAATCTGAATTTTAAGCTGAAAGAAAATCACAAATTTATTGTGATAAATGTAAGTGAATTTCAATTAATTTTATTATTATTATTATTATTATTATTATTATTATTATTTTAAGTGGAGCCACAAGATGGGTAGACGTAGACCTCTGGACATTGCACCTTGCACGTCGCTGGACACGTATGGTTGGTCGGTTATTGACTCGTTGGATGGCGGCAATCGGTTTCGTGATTCATGCCAAGGAGTATAATAATTATAATAATAATATTATTATTGTTATTATTATTATTATTATATGGAGATTCCTTATTTACCTTATATTTTTATAATCTATCGGTACTCCTAATGCTAATATTTAACTACATGTTCCACTATAATAAATTAAAAATAATC
Source organism: Castanospermum australe (assembly GCA_019955255.1). Taxonomy (NCBI): domain Eukaryota; kingdom Viridiplantae; phylum Streptophyta; class Magnoliopsida; order Fabales; family Fabaceae; genus Castanospermum; species Castanospermum australe. The sequence goes on from NSJW01000420.1 coordinate 473,499, forward strand.
ATTAGCTCACATGGATGGACATTGAACTTACTTTAGAGTAAGGGTAAAAATAAGGTTAGACTAGATTTTTCTTAAATAAATTAAGCTTGTTTTGCAAAACATTAAACCTTAACCTGATATATTACTTGACATAAGATAGAAGTTATATGTTTCAATTGTATAGAAAAAAAACCCGAAAATTGGACATCTTTATAAAAAGGAAAAAGAAAAAAAAAGATAAAGGACTGTTGAATTTCTTTCTAATTATTTAAAAAAAATTTAAATATATATTTATAATTAAAATTTATTATTATTTAAGATAACTATATTTTTTAAGGAAAACAAAAAACACCAAATTAAATTTTTTATTTTTTGAACAAGGAAGAAAAGGAGAAGACTGGCTTTAAAGAAAGTTAATTACACCACCTTTTTTTTGGTACATAAATTCCACCAACTTTATAAAAAAGATGTAAACAAATTAATACAAAAATCGTACTCCTTTTGTTTCATGTTAAAGATTAAAAAGATGGACAAATAGTTTCACCATCAAACTACGGTGCATTTCAATTAGTGAATATTTACTAATAAAATTCATTGAAAAAATATACAATTATTTCTTAAATTTTATTCTATTTTAAAATAGACATCATAACACAAACATTTGAATCCAGGTGAAATACAATGAGTTATTATTATGACTTGGAGAACTTAATCGTAATTTTTGTGAGTTTATGGTTTTAGCTTTAATGTTACTCTGAAATTGTTTGTTTGCACAGAATTTATCTTTTACATTTTATACATAATTTAAACATAATTACTATATAAAGAGAAAGAATGAAATATAATTTACAATTTTAAAATAATTATAGTGTTTCATTAACTATTGGTGATAATATAAGAACAATTTATTATATATTTGTAAGTATATGTAACTCAAATGTTTTAATATATATATATATATATATATATATATATGTATGTATGTATGTATGTATATATGTAACTCAAACGTATCGTAAAAGAAATTATCATTATTCAAATAATTTGTGGTCGTTAAATTCTCTTATTAAATTGTGCCTCTTCTAAAGTCTAGTCTTATATTCCACCCCTATGGATGCATTATATATTATTTGATTTAAATTTTAAATATCTTCGAATATATTAGACTGATTGGATAATTATGTATAAATAATATTGCATACATAAATAACTTATACATATTTCTATATCATTAGATTTTAGTTTAAAATTGTCTAAGAGTAACTCAAGTAGGTGTATATATGTGTATACAGTATCATATGTGTGTATATTTTATTCTCTCTTTGGAATATGGTTCATATATATGGCAGTAGCTTTAGCCGCCCTCAAGTTTTGGATGCGCTTGTACGCGAAGAAATCAAATCGGAATGTGTAGAGTAAGACAAAAAGGCTCTTAATTAGAACCTAGCGTAAGACATAAAATTCTACACCCCACGCTCCAAAATGAAAAGTTGTTAATATTCCCTTATGGGATTTTATTTAAATTTTATTATATAATATTTTATATGTGATTTAATAACGTGTATGGTCATATTATTTACGTGTTATAATTTTAATGGATTGAATATGATACTCTAATATTATATTTGGATGGATGGTTAAGAAAGAAAAATGAGAAAGAAAAGAGAAGTTTATCAAAAGTCTCTCTCTTATTTAAAAGTTTTATAAAAAATAAAAAATTTTTTTTTAGGAAATTCTCAAAAACTCTTTTTTACTAATTTTTATGAATATTTTAAATTTTTTTTAATTAAATTTTTTTAAAAGATTTAAAATATATATATAAAGAAAAAAATTTATTAATTAACCTTTATTTTTTTTTTAAATCTCTTTAATTTTCATTGTGTTTGAACTCCTAAACATACCATAACAAAAGATAACAATTTCTCCTCTAAAATGCATGTGGTCCCCTCATTCCTCTTTCTTGGAATCCAACTCTCTTTTACGCCTTAACTTCCTTTGTGCCTCCCTTCCATTTCCCAACGTGCCAAACCCTCAACACATTTTTTTAATACAACACGAACCATCATGATTGCCAACATCCCTATAAAACCTCCAACGATGCCTTCAAAACACAACATCAAATTGAAATCTAGCTTTTGAAACCCTTAGTCACTTTGAAGCTTTTTCACGCCAATCAACATGATCATGCAAGCAACAACCTCTCTGTGTTCACTTGCGCTTCCGTCACGCCCTCTTTATTGCAATTTGCTGCATCAAAGAGTATTCTTTCTTCCACGCAAACCTCTGACTCGCGCCACTAATGCGAGCTTTATCTCTGCATCGTGGAGAAGGGACTCGCACAAGCATCATTACGATGGCAAGTTGGTGGACGAGAACATGATCCTTCTTCGGATGCGAATTCGTGAGATTGAGATGGAGGAAATGAAGAGTGGTGAAGCTCCTTCTTCGGGTTGGACAGAATGGGAGAAGAAGTACTTTGCTACTTATTACTCGGATGTGTGTGATGCAGTTGGATTGCTGCAGACATTGTTGATGAACACTAGGCCTAGTTTGGCACTGGGGATACTGGCTTTGGTTATGATAAGCATGTCAATGTCAACGTCCTTCGTTGTGTTTCATCTTGTGAAATTGGCTGAGGGAATCATATATATCTAATGGAATCCATTTTTCTTTTTAAGTTTAAACTTGACATTTTGATTTATTGTCCAAAGTTTTATATTATCATCCAATCATGTATTCAAATCATTATTAAAGAATTTGGTTAATATAATAATTACATAAAAAGTCAAATATATATCAGGGTTTTCAATTAAAGTTACAATTGTAATTGTAAAATTTACAAACAATTACAAAAAAATATAACTAATGCGGTCGTAATTATGATTATAGTTGCGAGAGTCTATTTATATGATTGGACGATAATTAAAAATATTTTAAATTAATAATAAATCAAAATTAATTTTTTTTTCATAGACGGTGTACTTCTGTACATATAATTATTGATTTTGCCATTAAAGAGAATTTTAACTCAAGTCTATATGTGCATTTTTGTCAAGCTCATTCAAAGTTATAGCATCTACAAATTTTCTAGATTAGAGGCATAACTAGAATTATTTTACTAGAATTTTTGATAAAATAATTTGACATGCTTATTAACTCAGTGAGTTGTCTCTACTATTTTATTTTATCAAATAATCATCTTTAATTTTAACTGAATTATGTAAAATATTCTGATTATTATTATTTAATTATGTAGCATTACTCCTGATTGATAGTATATGGATTTGTGTTAAAAGTATTAAAATAATTCTTAAATATATAGTCCGTGGACAAATCTAATAATATATAAAAGATGTTACCTTACTATGAAAGATAATTACTCCATAAGTCTTAACAGCGTGTTTGCCATGGTCTTTTCAAAGGAAAAATGCTAGATAAACAACTTAAAAGTATATCAAAAGAATCTTGATATTTTCATGTCACATTCACTTTTACATAACTCAACTCCTGCATAGGGATTGATCCAATTATTCTTGTAGGAACTCACGAATGTGTGGGGTTCTATATACGTACACAGAAGCATTTTCTGTATAAGGTTTTGATGTAAAAAATTGATATAAATAAGAATTGATATATGCAAACTTAAGATGTTTTCTATATCAAATAATACAACCTGTATATTAAATTACTTATAAATTTGTTAAAAGAATATTTATGTGATCTTGTATTAATTTATATATAAATTAACTTTATTTTTTTTTAAAGTTTAAAATAATCTACACTTGAAAATAATACCTTTTTCTATAATTTATGACACTGGAGCTTCTTTTACAATTGCAATGGGTCACTATAAGATGTGGGGGAAATAATAAAATGAGCTGCAGTTCACATGACTCTGAACCCAGTCTTTAAGACCAACCTAATGGTAGAGGGTTCAAATTATTGCTTTACTCCTTTCCCTTCCCTGTTTCCTTGAACCTCATTGTACTATAAAAAAAAAAAAAGGCGTGGGGCAAATAAAAACCACATTAGTTATAACACGTAACTATATAGTTGGTATTGAATGACAAGTATATAAATATATATAGGCGCCTTATAGTAATAAGAGAATATGCTTAATCATTGAGTATTTAAAAATTATATATCATCACTATCATAATTTATGATCCTTTAGTTGGAGATCCTGAATTAGTTTAAAATTATATACAATTAGATGATTTCCAACTCCATATATATATATATATATATATATATTTACAAGTGCTACAAGCCAATACTTTTCTTCTTTAATATTACTCGCGCGTGTATCTTTCTTCTTTTATTTTATTTTTTTGGTCAAACTTTCTTCTTTCATTAAGAGAATGTATACCCTTAATTAAGGGTATTTACGCACCAGCCCAAAACTCTTAAAATGAGAGAAAATGTGATTTATAAAATAAAACTATAGATTAAGAGTTTAAATTTAATTTATTATTATAATTTCTACAATTAATAAATAAAAAATTTAATTTAATAATTCTTTAAAATTTTTATATTGCCTGAGAATGACAAATAATTTTCTTTTCAGTAATCACATTAAAAAATGCATCAAAAACAACAAGGTGCATGTATTGGCAAAATTTTCTTGTATATTCTAAATTCATTTACTAAAACAAAAGAAAAATAATTATAGTTTCTTACACTACACCTTCAGTTAACTTAACTTTTAATGAGAAAATGCATTTTAGAGAGTTAAGAGTAAGTGGATAATTATTAATAAAAAAATAAAGGACAAAGATTTTAACAAATTCATAATTTATTATCACTATTTGAATTATATCAAATTATAAATTGTTAATTTTTTTAATCAATACTTATAAATATTATACTTTATTTTCTAAATTGCATGGAACTAAAACACGGGCACCTCTTAGTCATTTTGCGATATGATATTGACTTTCAACAAATAGCTATCACCAATCTTTGAATTTTCACTTGCTTTGACAATTTCTTATACACGTTTATCTTTCGAAGGAATTTCCTGCAATATCTCGAACGATCACTGCGCTGGTCTGTTTCGAGTTCATACTCAAAAGTCAACAGTCTGACTTTGATGTTATATATATTTTTATAAAGAACTGAGCTTCAATTCTTTCAATAATTTTTTTCTCTAATAATGACCATGAATATTTGCAATTTTTTTTTATAATAAAATGATTCTGTAAATTAATAATAATTTTCTCTATTTTTTTTTCCAATCACAGTGTATTGAAAGTACTCTGATTCCCACGTGATTGACTATGTATCATTTTACTGAAAATGCATAGTTAGATGCGAAGTCAAGTGTTTTGCATTAAAAAAAATGCACAAAATTACATCCTAACCAAAATTTGAAGAGATAAAAGATGGCCACTAACATGTAAACTTGTTGCATTGCATGTAAATTCGAACAGAAAAAACCACCCAAAAAAAAAAATCAAACATAAAAAGTTTTGAGAGAAATGATAAATCTTCTTAGAGAATCAACTTTATTAATAATATTCCTAATTACCTAAAGAATATACATAGGATGTTTTTGAGCTCCCCAAAAGTATTATATGTTTCTAATTTTAGGCTTTGTTTTTCCTCTTCAATAAAGAAATTTATTCTTAAGATGATTTATCATTTTTAAAATTTTAATGTAGTATTGCATGATTTAAAAGTAAAGAGGTGAAGGAAAAAATGGTATTGATTTCTGTAAATGTAAAGAGAAGCTTATATTACATTACTCTTGATTTATTTTTTTATGGTAATGTAAAAGTTTAGGAAGATGAGATGTTACTCCTTTAAGATTAAGGTGTATCATAAGTTTCAGTAAAAATTTACAGTGATGCATATTTACATATTGTCTACTAATGAGAATTTCAATAAAAATTGAACTCAAAATATTTGTAAATATGCAACTCAATCCTATTAATTGAACTAATTTTTATAAACACATTAGTTCTTATTACTGATATTGGATGTTGAATTAGATATATAATAGGAATTTATTCCCCACCTTGTTTTCTAGAGTTTAAAACTCTTAGGAAGGTATATTAATTTCTTTTACGTACTTGTTAAACACAAAGCAAAATAATCTACTTAGTCCAATCCTAAAGAGATTGTCAAGAAAAATTCATGAACTTTTACTTCATGCCAACAACATTACTCGTAATTATAACCAGCTGCAAATTTAAAAGTTACACGTAGAAGTTACATTATTGATTCATCATAACGATGATAAAAGGAGTAGTTCAAAGAAATTAAAGAAAAATTTGTTTTTAAACCATAAAAGATACAGGCACTTAAATAAATAAATACGCTCATAAAAAAAAAATCAAACTTTCAATATCATCAATACACTGATGCCATGAAACTATATATAAGTAAACATACAGTTAACTAGCCCCAATAAAGAATTCAATATGCATTTGAAAAATCTAATCTTTAATGAATGTAACGAGAGACTCAACTACCAGCATCACTTGCAGTCCGCAAGAAAATGTTTTTTTTTCTTTTTTTGAGCTGACAACAGGAAAATGTTTATTCTGTATGGTTAAGATGGAGAGTAACTGATATTAAAAAAGAGCCGTCCTCTATCATAAGGTCAAGCGCACCTTATCCTACCCGCGACCCACCTTGTCTGCAACACTTTCCCACACGGCCACACCACATTCATTGTATTCTTCCACTTTCGATTTAACATTTTTTATTCTTTTATATATATCACAATTATATTAATGAATTGTAAATTATTTTTAATTGTTAATTATATTTAATGAATTCTTAAATATTTATTATAAAACTAACAACCAATGAAATATTAAATTGGTTAAAATAAATAATTAATTCTTATAGTTTTACTCAATTTAAACTTTGATCTGTTATAATTTTTTTTTGGAATATCGATCCTTGTAAATTAACTCATTTATATTTTAGTTATTGAATGACTAATACTTTAATAATTAAAAATTATATAGACTAATTATTTATAAAAAATAAGGACAAATATCTTAATGAATAAAAAACTAGATGCACTATAATTTAAATAAGTAAAAAATATAAGAACTAATATCTTAATATATTAACAATAATAACCAAAATCTAAATGAGTAAAATTATATAAATTAATATTTAAAAAAAATTATAAGAATCAAAATTTAAATCAAATAAAATTATAAAGTTTAATTATTTATTTTAACATATTAGATTTTGATGAAATGAATTCGAGCTTTGAGACATCCCAACCATCTTGTGACCCAATCACAAAGACATTGCATATTGTAAGGCTTATACACCTCTCATCGTTATAATTCTAAAGTATTTGACACACATCAAAGTTATAATCTACAAGATACCATAATAAATTTTCTACTTTTAGTAATACTTATCAAAGCACCTAAAAATCAGAAAACCCAAAAAGAACGGAATGAATCTTCTGCTATGGGCAGGGTTCATATGCTACATAGAATTATGCTGCAATTTTACAGCCAACTATTTTCATCCATCAATCCATTAATGATGGTAATAACAAATAAGCTCAAGTGATTGCACAAATAATTGTCTCGCATGAAACTGGATCAATATCTTATAAAGTGAAGGGTTTAAGGACCCATTTTTTAAAGAAAATAATGAATTATTGATAGTCATTGACTTAAAAATTAGTAGTTTGGATGCTAAATTATAAATGTATAAATAATAAACTATAAATTTATTAGGATTCACCCTTGATTTTCTTATTTTATTACTTGCTCTTTCTTTTATTTATAAAATAGAACTTGCTATCTAAGCATTTAAATCCCATGAACCTAACCACAGCAAATCATTATCATGGAATTTGAGAGACACACGTTGCTTTAGCATTCCAACACATGGCACCTTCTCCGAACCTTACTCCAAAAACACAAAAACGCGGTTTCATTAAGTTGTTAGCTGCCGTCATATAAAACAAACACGGTTTTGCCACGGCTTCGTTGTTGTAATGTAAACGTGATAAGATACTAAGATCCTTGCCCCCATGCCTCCACTCCAATATAAATTTCATTGCTCCTCCATGCCCATCATCAAATCAACACACCACATTAATATTAAAGTGGTTGAATTTATAAATAATTTTTATTTTAGTTAAATTTATTTTATTAATTTAGTAATTTATGATTAGATAATAATATAAATTTTTTTACAATAAAATCAAAATTAAACTCTTATCTTAAAGATTTAATTTTTATTCACAATATTTTTAATATTATTATATAATTACATGTTGCTAAACGTTTAATTTTTTAAATAATTATTATCTTAATTAAATTTTTTGATAATTAAATAATATTATAAAATTACATTGACAATGCATCAAAACTAAATTCTTATCCTAAATCTCACACATCCCAAAGGAGTAAAAGTGAAACAAAGACGTACTATATCCAAGTTTATTGGCACCTGCAATACACACATCAAACAATGCACTCCACTTCTTTAATCAATTCCTCAATATTTCATCCATTTTCAACCACCAAGTTGGGCTCTAATGGCCGGAAAACCAGCTCATTTGCTGTAGTTATGGAGTCGAGGAGGGTACAGCAGACCAGAATTTTGGCGGCAGGTTGATTGGGGGATGAGAACACATTTGTTCTTAGAAATTAAGAGAATAAACATATGTATTTAAATTAGTTTATTTTACGTTCAAAACTGTTTATAATCAAAATATTATCAAAAGAGATTTTGAAAAAAAAAAGTAATTTTTTCCTTAAAAAAAGCTATTCCAAAATATACACGAAATGATAATGATAGAGAGGAACCATCAACCATGAGCTACCTTCTGATTGGATGGATTGGGAGAAGCATTATCATATGAGCCAAGGTTTTAAATCACAAATCACATTACCTAAACATTTCGATTACGGCTGTGAACTTGTGATTGCAAACTGTATTAGCCTGTATCAGCTTGCATTAATCATGAATACAATCATAATTGTAATTGTAATTTAAAATCTTAATGCAAGCTATGATTCGATGGTCTGTGCAACAATGGGAATATTACAGTCCCAGTTAATAAATGCTAGGCCAGGCTTGGCTTGGTGGTAGCTTTGGTTGATAAATTAGTCGCTAAATAGTTAGTAATCAAAGAAATAGCAACCATCATCTATTGGTTGTCAAATTGGTTGCTAGTTTTGTTAGCAACCAAATTTTGAAAAATAACTAGTATCAAAAAATCAGTCACTATTTAACTTTTTTCTTATAGTGTTTTAATTTTTTTATTATTATAATCAATTACATTTGTTTTCATTTTACATTAGTTTTTTTTTTGGTCATCTGTCTGTAGATATCGAAAGCAAACAAAACGATAATTCCCATTGAAATATTGGGGTTGGGGAATCAAACTCAGGCCCCCCTTTGGTGATAGAGTTCACAACTTCAAATACCACTTCCACTGGGCTATGAGGCACTAGTGGCCATTCATCTCTTAATTACATATGGTATATATTAGTGATAGTTTGAATCTAAGCAAAGTCACAACATGACTAGCAAGCTCAACTGGTTTAAAGGTATATGAGCATCAGAGAGAAAAATGAAGAAAGAATTTGAGAGTAAAAACGTATTGAATTGATTAACCACTATTGTGCAGTACATGAGTTATATATATATGCTGAAGGAATACAATAACAGCTTCAATAACAGAACAACAGCTTAACCAACAAATTTCTAAAGTTTAAATCCTCTAATGGTAGCCATGGCTTGTTGCTTCCATGATAGAAAGTTGTTTTCATCCAATTTGAATGAGACCGAGTTTGAAAACACCTGCAGAACAAATCTTGCAAAAGACGAGTTAATTTGTTATTACAAAGCTATCTCCCATGGCAGAAGCGCGAAGCTTTGATACCATAAAGATATTTGAGCATTAGAGAGAAAATGAAGAAGAAAGAATTTGGGAGTGAAAACATATTGAATTGATTAACCACCATGGTCCAGTACATGAGTTATATATACTGAAGGAATACAATAACAGCTTCAACAATAGAATAACAGCTTAACTAACAATTCGTTAACTGTCTTAACTACAATCCTTTCATGGTTGAAGGATTGGGATTGCATGTGTAAGGATTTAAATCTTCCCTTTAAGTAGTAATTGCTTGATAATCATCTCTAAAACCTCCAGTAAGGAAATCTCTTAACGTTTAAGGAGTAGTTGATTAGCATTTTTTAAGAGATAAATTAAATTCTTGAAGATCATTTTTTGATCGTAAGCCTCTGTTTACACTTCTTGAATTCTTAACGTACTACTAACTTCCTCATCCATTCTTAGAATAATTTATCTTTATTACAATTTAATAACCCAAAAATCTAAGCAAATGTTACCTATTAATTCAATTCTTTCATTCTTCAAATATACTTGTGGTTCTAGAATTAGTTGGTCTCAGTCAAACTTTATTCTATTAAGGAAAACACTATATCCTATGAAATTGTTTTCATAAAAGAATATACAAACCCAGATTTGTCTTTCGTTTTGTCTATTTCTTTATTTTTTTTCTCCTCCTAATTTGTTGTAATTAGTTGAGATAAAAAAGTAAATGCCTATATTTAAATTAGTGAATTCCTAAAACAGTCTTTCGTAATAAATAGCATAACTCTTCTATTAAATTGAAACAAAACCACATTTACAGCATTGCAATAAAAGTGAAAATAGGTCACCAATTTCAACTCGAGTAATTGAAGAGATTTTATTGGGAAGAGGTACTAGATCGAAATCTTAATCATAACTTTATAATATATAAAAATAATGTGATAGTAGCATTATTTTAAAATAAATAAGATGAACCAACAAAGGCATAAAACTTGGCCTTGACAAAATTATGCCTATATAGCATTTTAATTACAATGCATAAGTTAGTATATGGAAATCAAACTTAATTTCAAGGTTGCTACACAATTTGTTATTACAGTGATAATGCTACACATACAACTAAAAATGATCAAAAGGTCACATTGATTGAGCAAGTTGTCAATTCTCTGACTGTCTATGAGATTAAACCGCTACAGTTCTTTTTATTTTTTATTTTTTTAATTTTGGCGTGTAGGATGTTTTAAAAACCAAATAATCATTCAACGGTCAATTCGTGCCCCTTTATTCTTTCCCTTTTTTTCCCGTGAAAAGAAAAATCATCAGAAGATAAACTAGGGTCAGATACAGTAGTAAAGTTAGGTTATTAAAATAACACAAAAGTCCATGACATTTCCGACCAATGTATGTCTCTGGGAAAAGCTTCATGATGATTAGAGTATACAAGCATGGTCTTCATATAATGATGATCTTTTGTCTGTCTTTTTTATTCTTTTTTTGGGTAAAGAGAGAGACAAAGCCCAAAGTGAAACTAAGAAGCAACTAAACAAGGGAGATTAACTCCTGCTAAGTCATCAAGGAGAAGCTTTCCACAGCCAGGCTATATACCCTACTGCCTTGCCTTGTATATACGAACTATGACAATTCCATAAATGTAGAGCACTAGGATTTGAGAAATTTTAATATATTCTTAGAGTATTACATTCAATTCACTAAAATTATAATATATAGATAGGATAATTATATGTGCCGTTTGATTAAATATAAAATATTATATAGTAAAATTTAAATCAAATCTCAACTAGTACACTGAAAATTCTTTAAAAAAATTTCCTCGACTTATTGAACCGGTTGTAGTAACTAGTAAGAGCAGCAGCCAACTGCAATTGCTACTTGTGAATCACTTTCTAATAATGATCATTTTTTGCTTCTGCGGTTCCATTCCCATGGCTCAAACAAAGATTTCCATTCTCCATTTTTTATTCTTGCATTCCGACAATTAATCAATTTTCTCCCAGATGACCATCTGAATTAATGCAACGATCTCATAGTGAGTTACTCATATCATAATTAAGTAAGCCAAAAACAAACATAAGGAGCAAGCTTCACCTGAATTAATGTTTGGCAAAAATGTTATTTCAAACAGTTTCTGCGAAGATGTCCACCAATGATGCATGCTGTTTGTCAAATGATTGGCGAGTGCTGTTCATTTTTTTTTTTAATGTTACAGTTTGATTGAGAAAAAAAAAAGGGAAAGTTAGTTGAGTTATCATTCATGCTTTGTTTCGCAGAAAACATTCGCTGATACAGCATCATGATCTCTTACTGTTTTTCTCTTCCTCTTATTAAGCTCTTAAATGAAATTTATACAACATAAATAAATAAATAAACCTATTTATTTCTTCCTGAACTGATTGCACCACACTCACAAAATCGGCATACTCTTTAATCTGATTGTTTATATCAGCACTTACCGGATCTGTTCTCTTCAGCTTGTGGGCATAACTATAATATTTTACCTCCTCAAGGTCTGCCATTAGATCTTATATCTCAAAATCTAATTAGACCCCTTTTAGATCCAACAAGAAATAAAATGCTTTTCTAATCTTTGAAGTTGAACTTGCTCGATCTCCAAGGCGGATCTTCAATCAGAAAAGGAAAAAAAAAAAACCATCATTGGATGAATGACATGACAATCATCGTGGTACTAAATTTAGTTCTGTAAGAATCTGATAGGAAGCAAAAGACAATTTACCAAATTGTTTCATTCACAAAACATTGATCTCCCATTAGGCAATATACTACGCACCACAAAATAATGCAACCCTTAGAGATCTTCTGTGAAACTAAAAGATCAGAAGAGGATGGAGATATCATTGGTTAATTTTCTGCAACTTCAGTCATCCGTGCAACATCCATTGAATTTGCTCCATTTTAAATGGTTCCTGGCCCAATATGTTTTTGATCACGCAGGTCTTCTGCTTCCAAGAGTACAACCACTGAACGGGTCTTCCATTTGCTGATAAATATGGGCAAAACCATTAATCTACAAAAGGAGTAATCTTTTTCATGTACAGTGCAGTTCTATATGAAGAAGGAACCTTTCATGGATAAAAGAAAGGAAAAATATCACTTACCAGTCGAGTAAGCCACGTGCTGAACCTCTAGGAGGAGTTAAATTATCATGCTCGAGTTGGTTATTTTGGATGTTAATTAAGTTGCTTGAAGGACGTCAATGGAACACAGATTTTCTTCCCCAGCACAAGCAAGCTCTTGAATAGTTAAATGTTTCTGCTGCTGTAGGCTACTACACAACAAATACAAGTCAAAATCCAGAAGCAGAGTTTCATAATATTGGCTAATCATGTCGTATTTTAAAATTTTTTCACATTAAGAAAGAAATTGCACTACAAAAATATGAACTAAGCATAAATTTTGTTAAACATAAAAACTGTCACAGAAGGTTGCGGATTGAAGAGGCCCCTTCAGTCCAAGACGTGACCAGTCACAACTGAATGCAGCTCCCGCTTCGTTGGATCAGAAGCACACCATGTCATGATCACTTATTGGTGAGCTCTCGAACCAACGAGTCAGCAGCTGAATCTCAGCCCCATTCAACTGCCTCGCACTGGACTGAACTGAGCCTCTTCTTCCCTAACACCCCCCCCCCCCACTTCAAAAAAAAAAAAATAACACCACTAACACAAGTTGCCAGCTTCAAAATACAAAGCTTAATTTACTTTGCACAACAAGACATAAACAACTATTTGATTCATACAAAGAAGGAGTATATAATTTTAATTTTTCTCTCCTTCACATAGCATTGATTACAGGAAGAAGTCACCCTTCGACATAGCAACATAGATAGCCATGGCCAACATAACATATCTTGCGCAGAAAGAAAGTCTTGTGTAGGTTATTGAATAAGAAAGCTAGCTAGCTAGGGCTGTGATGGGTATCTCATTTGAAATGTGCCTGAGAGTGATGGAGTAGTGTTTGAATGTTAGGACAGTACGAGGAAGGATAGAGAGGTGAATGGAGCTGTAAAATAAACAAAAGGGTAGGGGATACTTTGGGATATATGCAAATCTAAAGGCATCCTGAGATGGACATTTTGAGCGAGGCATTGAAGAATAATAGTGGTTTTGAAAATATTTGAGTGAGATGCCCATTCAGGTCAGTACAACTGCTTAATATCTTATCAAACAGCTGGACGGCTTAACATTATGTGCCGCAACTAGCTAGGGCCAACCATAGAAGTGGCCAATTGCAATTTCTCAAGGTTGCCAGGTCTTGTTAGAAAAATCTTTTACGTGGCCTTACATTAATAATGAATTTTATGTTGATTTAATAAAATGGATTGATGGGATAGTACATAATTATTAGTCCTAAAATATATGTGACATAAAATATGTTGGGTTTGACATCTTATTATAAAAGTCTAATGGGATGATTAAATGTAAGTATAATAAGCCATCAGTGTAGGCCCAAATTTATGAAATGGACTATCAGGTTTTGGCCGAAAGGTTCTAACTCTTGATGAAAGGATACAATAACCTATATATATAAGACATGCTGGTTTCCCTCTCTAATCCAATCATTCACAATCAAAAGCATCTCTCCATAGAAGCATTATGTAGTCTAGTTGCCCTATTACAAAACTGCTATTTTGGATCTAGGTATAGGAAGGAAGACCTTGCACAATTTTGGATATGACACAAATAGATATGTCTTCTAATTATTCAGTTAACTTTTTTTATTAGTGTTTTAAATTCATGTATTCATGATTTAGTTAGTGTACTTTTTTTTTACCATTTTTCGTTAGCAAATATTTATAATCTAAATGTTTTACAGAGAAATTATAGTTAAAATGTTTTGTTTTTTAGTATAAAATAAGATAATCTATACATACACGCTACTATGTGTTTAGTTGAGTTTTTGTCTAACATAAAATCATTTTTACTCTTCTTAAAATTACTTTTACTTCACATAATCATATTTGAATGTCTTTTTTGAAAAATATACTAAAATCTGGTTAGATGATGAATTACATTTGAGCAAAAATTTTAAAAGGTTGCTTATACGTCAATGAAGCATTATGACATGTTGTAATGGTCTCAATTTTTTGTCTACTTTAGCCTTTTACATATTTTTTTATAATTTGCATGTATTTATTATCTAACAATTAATTATATCCGTGTGTGTGTGTAGTTGGGATAATTTTAAATATCAAAAGTAAAAAAAAAAATCTATAACATCATTCGTTATTTGTTAAAGTATAATTCAAAAATAATGAAATGAAATAAGAGTGTAATATGAAGAAGGCAAAAGGGAACCAATACTGAGTCTTTCTGGTAATTGTTAAATATTCTGTTTTATCTTATATGAGAGTTTATCTAGAGCTTTAATTAATTGAGCATGTGTAGATTTGATTATTTAAGCATGTGTTAGTAATGACGATTGACTTAATTAATTTTTGGAAGAAAGTGTGTTGATAAGATTAATTAAGTTGATGATAGATTTACAATGTCCTTGATATTTAAACTCCTTAATCACGGTTAATTGATTGGAAGAATTAAGGGATTGATTAAAAAAGTCCTAAATTGGTTATCCTTGATTGGTGAATTAGTGGTGATTAACATGTGCTTATTGTATTGATATTTAAATCACCTTAATTTTTTTGGTTGATTGGAAGATAAGGTGCTAGTTAATAGAAAGCTAATTAGCATGTGCTTAATCAATCTTAATTTAGGGGGATTGAGTGATTTTAATTGAGTGGGTTGGTGGCTAATTGAGTTTGTGCTTATTTGTATTAGGTGTGATTGAGTGGTTTTAGTAATTAGAGGAAGTGATTGATTGGTCTAATTATGCTATAACTGCTTGTTGATTGATAGGATTGAGGTGCTAAATATCTTCTATCTAGCTTGTGATTAGCTAGGCACTTAACTAGGAACGTTATTAGAGGAGTAATTTCATGTAAGCATTTTAGAGAAGAGGAGGACCTCTAGTCCAGCAACTACTAAAATTAAAGACCACCCATTGGGAGAACTTTATAGAAAATGAGCACTTACAAGACCTAAAGGAGCATCTACTTAAAAATGCATATGAGTAATTTGTAAAGTTTCAAATGACTAAATTTCTAAGCCCCAATCACTCCAACAACTAGCTAGCTAGTGTAAAGAAAGACAAAATACTATATGCAGGACTATCATCTAAAAGGTTCAAGTGGGATATCTAGAGAGCTTCACATTTGCAAAATCTAGTACTCTTTCCATCATCCTAGAGCTTTACACTTGCAAATATATTCTAGAAAGATAATTGTGAATCCATTATAACTCAAGCATAAGAACAATTGAAAGAAAGAGATTTATCTCTTGTTTCTAGCCACATCGAGAAAGAAAATTGTTAATATTCTAGGAGTTTTCTTGAAGTTAGATTACTCTCCTTCAAGGTTTTAGTAAAGGAAGGTTTATGATAATATCCATGTAAGTAAAAGCATCAATGTTTAAGAAGAAAATCTCAAGCAATTGCTTAAGAATGGAATGTAAGTCATGTCTTGTAGTTAAACCAAGATAACCACTTATGCAAGTTTATCTTCCCATATCTCTTTATATTTATTTATGTTAATTTGCTTGTCTCTTGCTAATCATTGCGGTTAATTTTTTATATTTTAAAATTTTAAAATATGTCATTATTAATTAGGAACCAATTTATCCCCTTTTGCTGTAAGTAATTATACATCTGAAAAATAAAAGGAAGCAATAACAGGCTAATATGAATTATGAAATGAAATAAAAGGATAGTTTGAAGAAGACAGAAGGGAAACCAATACACTTTTCGATCTCATCTTAATTTTTAAGAGAAATATATGCTATTCCTACGAAATACCAAACTGTCTACGAATGAGGAAAAAAGGAACATGTGATATGCTATTTGTCAAAGGGGTTGGTGATTGGTTGAGTAAAAAAAATAAAATGGAAAGCCAGTTATGTACTCATTCATGCTTTATTTCGTAAAAAGAATTCATGTCATATAGCATCACAATAAATTTTATTGGTGAAATTTCTACCTTAATTTAATGATGGCTTATGTTTAAGAGTTATAAAATCAAATATAAACATACTATCATTTTGAATTTCTCTAAGAAATAACATCAAGAAATTAGTATGAAAACTTACAGGCAACGCACAAGTTAAAAATTAGTAAAATGAAAATACAAAGCAATACAAGGCATAGTCCCAACACACACACACTCATTTAAACAGTGGAACAACACACAAGCATCATATTCTTCAAAATCTAATTCAATTTAAAAACTAAAAACATAAGTAGAAAAGGGTATGTTGCTGCCAAAGTTCATCTAGTAATCTTCAAAGTTGGATGCTTTTGAAATGGTTGATGAAGACAAGACGAACAATTTGTCACCTTAATTTTAGGAAACAATTCTAACGCCAATCAAATTGTCCTATACTTAATTGTTTTACGGGGACTATTCAAGTACATCACTCTAAAAATGATATTTTATACGTGGTTATTATGATCTTTAAAAAAATTACTAATATTTAAAAAAAAAAGTTACAACATTTTAACATAAAGTTATTTTAAAAATTTAAAATTTACTGAAAATTATTTTATTTTAAAATGTTGTTACTTTACTAAAAAAAATGTAACTTTTGTAATTGACGCATGGACCGGAGTGTACCCCTTGTTTGAGATTTCTTCATCCCTTAATAGTTGACTATTGCCGCCGCCCATCCACCAATAACTTCTTTCTTTAAATGGGAAAATTGAATTCAAACCTCTAATTTGCACGCTTGTTTCACCACATCAATGTTAATGGGAAGTCGAATCCTCATATTAATTGTAACAAAAATGACTATAGATTTACCTATTAACAAAAGGACAAAGACCAGATCTTCCATAGAGATTGGTTAGGTTTGAAACAAGAAATTAAAGAAAAACACTAAAAAAAAACAAAACAAGAGGGATTGCCGACGAAGATTTTGTTGGTAGAAGATCGCTGACGAAGATCTCCATATCCCCTAGACGACACTCGGGAACAAAAAACAGATGGCACACTATGGGGAAAAGAAAACATATTGAACAGTCAAAACTACAGAGAAGACCCAGATACTCAGAGATATTTTTAAAGCGAAATAGTATTGAGTTCATTGGCAAACAAATAAGTAATTAAATCGTAACTGAACAATGCTCTGACAAGACATTTCTTGTCATTATTCTGTACAACTGCTAAGGGACAATATCTGAATTTGGTATCAAAATGTTTAAGTAGGATTTTCTCAAACTCATATTAAGTCAAATGTATTGTACATATGATATAAATATAAGAAATGTTTAACTAATTTAAAGCAACAAAATTTACAGATATAATATAAGTGACTTAGTCTTTAGATATAAATATTATAATTTAATTTATAAAAATATTATTTTATATAAAAAATTATATTATTATTATTTTTAATTTTATAAAAAATATGATATTATTATTAATAATTTTAATTTAAAAAATTAAATTTATAAAAATATTTCTTGTTAAAAAAAAGAAAGAGATATTACGGAGCATGAATGGCCACGCTTGTACTTTATCTCTGGCAGCCTGCCCGATCACCATGAAAATCGTGCCCGAAGCTCAATATAACCCATGTCAAAAAATAATTCAAGTTCGGACCTTTTGGGTCTCTCACTGTTATTTTCTTTCTCTGTTTTTACTTATAAATAAGCTCCAAAATATGATAATAGTTTCTTTAGTATTGAACAATCATACGCTTAAACTGAATAATTAAATTTTAAACTTAAAAATTGAGTCATAATATTCACACTTCACATATATTCTTTTATCCTATGTGCTCTATTAACAAAATTTTAGTACTTCTCGTATAATAACAAAAAATTATAAACCTGATAGTAACCATGATTTGATCTCTATTTGTAAATATTCTTTCTGTCTTATCCTTATTTAAAATTATCCTTTTCTTTGAGACATTTTTTTTAACCTAACAACCTTTGTAGAAGTTTTTTTTTTTTTTGTTGGGTAGATTTGCGGAAGATTTTTTGAAAAAGGGGTGAATGTGATAATCAGATACATTGTTTCACCTCCTCCTTTTTATTCACATAAGTATTTTGGATGTAAAATATCACAAAACTATATATTTCAAAAGATTTTATTAAAATATGACACTAAATTGAAGTGATGAATGAGGCATAATTCAAATACAAATATGTATAATTTTCAATAAATGAAGTACAAATAAATTTATACACTCTTATTTTTTGTATTTATCAGAATATTTTTATAGACATTGCCCCTCAACCACTGTCGTGACTAAGAAGTCATTCTAACAAATTCCTCCTTTAGAGTTTGAATTTTAGTCCTCTCTATAAAAAGGTAGCTCACTTATTACTATATTTAACATTTGTTAGTAAATTTATACACTCTCATGGAATCAAAGAAATGCTAACAATACATATATATACCCCAAAACGCACGAGCTCCAAGTTTAGGGTTTGACTCCAGTTCTATTTTGCAGACGTGAACCCCTTGGTTTTGAGGGAGAGGGGGAGATAAAGAAAAGACAAATGTAGCTTAATATTTGTAAGTATTTTAGACTGTGATTATGTAAAGATTCGTACATGATGAAGATGGGCGAGATGTGAACGAGTTGATGGTAACTACTAGCTCAATTTTGGAAAAGTTTACATTATGTTTGGAACCATTAAAAAATAAAATTGATTTAATTTGATTTAAGTTAAAGTGATTCAATTTGATTTAGAAATTATTTTCATGCTTGAAAATCATTATAAAATTATATTAATTCTTATTTTATAACTTTCTAAACTAAAGATTTTATTTATAAATTAAATCAATGCTTAAATTTTGTGATTCCAAACATAAGCTGATACGGATACAGCTCTGTCAACGGAATTGTTCTAAGATGGGAGTGCTGTAGCTAGAAATTAAGACAGCCAAGGTAAATTTTGACAGCGTAAGCTTTTCATTTGTTTAAGTGGTAATTAGGAAGAAAACGCAGAGCAGCCAATCTTCAATAGGAAACTATTTAAAATGTAATATATGTTGCGTTTTCAGCTTATCTTTCTCACATTTATTTTTGAAGCACCAAATAATAAATTAGCTAAAGATTTTGTAAACTTAAAGGAAGCAACAATTGTTAAAGCGCCTAGCCCCAAAAAATGAAGCACAAAAATATGTTTCAAAAGAGGAAGATTGGATTAGTCATAAATGAAAAAGAAAAAGGCCAAAGAATAGTTCGTTTTGTGCTCATCCTACCAAAAATTAAAAGAAAAAAGAAAAATAATGGTATATATATTATCAGGAACTATAAGCACATTTTCGTATTTTGCTTTCTAGTTTAACCGTTCGCTAAATGCATGAGTAGTTAGTATTTTAAAAGAATTAGATAAAATTTTTTATCAAAATTAAATTCTTATAATAATAATAATAATAATTTTTCACCATTTTGTGTTTCACAGAATAATATTTATCTATATTGTCCTAATACATTTAAAATAATTAATTTTTTTAAGTTCTAATTGTTCAAACTCAAAATTGTTGGACTGGCCAATAGGTCACAGGCAAAGGTTAGTAATGGCATTTGCTGATTAATTGGTACATATTGTGCAACAACCCAAAAAGAGATAAGATGGTTTAGTGGTTTACAATGGCCACAGGCCGATAAACGGAGGGAGAGGTTCATTTGACCTTGGGCTAAGTAGAAACGTGGGCACCAGAGGGATTAGGCTACAACTCCTTAAAACAAGGGTAGTGGGAACAGCATGATCCAACGACCAAAGTGAAAAAAATGGCACTTGATAGTTTCAAGACTATAAAAGGCATTTTCAAAGACTTAGAAAGGGAGCTAGACACCATTCAACCAGTTCACTTACCTTTTAATTTCCTTTTTCTAACAGCTTTCCTTTGCTTAGCAATTTTATTTCCCAGCTTTTCTATATGTTTTCGAAGCTTCATTACTGCTTTTGATTTTGTCTCTTGTAATTCATGATTTCCCAGCAGTTATTTCATTTCTGAATTATTGTACTTCAATTTAATTTTGCTCATTAAAAAAAAAAACTATAACCTTACATCCTTTGTGGCTAAAAAGAAGAACAGGTCTTCAAAACTTCACAGTGTTCTAATTTGGTTCAATTTTAGGTTATTCTCCTCTTCAACTTTTTTCAACTGCTAAATAGAAGATTTTGTGATTGGGCTTTCATTCTATGTTCTTAGAGTTTGCTATAATTTGGGATTGTCTTATTACCATTGTTTTATTGTTAAAAAATGTGGGATGGGCAAAACTAGAATCTGCTTAGAGGAGAGGAAAATAATCTATTAGGATAATGGGTTAGTTTGGATCCATAGAAACACGTAAACCAATAACTTTAGACTCATTAAAAAGTAGCACAGATGCAAAAAAGCAAGGGGAGGTCACTAAATTGTGACTCAAAACTACATATAAATTCTTGCTCAAATAAAAAAGTCCAAATAGTAAAAATTCCTATGTTCCAATACTATCATTATGCGCTTTTGTCACTACTCAAAGAAGCAACTTTAGTGTTACTATACTGTACATTGGTTATTGGCTTTGAGTATCGGAAGTCAAAAATAAGAGATGGAAGATAAAATCTAATTCTAATGATGACACAATGTAGTGGGAAATGTTTGAATGCAAAAAAAAAAAAAAAAATCAACAACAATGTAGAAAAATTTAAATTTGTTTTCTTTTTCTTTTGTGATAGTAGTGCATACAAATTTGTTGTTACAGATATGATATATGATACTGCCAAGATTAAGATATTGATTTTTATCATCTTTCTAGTTTTCATGATTCTAGTTCTTTCCTTACCATAATCAGGAAATGCAGTTGTGTTGGATGCACACTTTAGTCACCTAGGTTAGAAAGAATTAATTAAACTGAATAGAGAGTACATTTGATCGTAGCCAAAAGTGTCAAGAGAATTCATTAGTTTCAAATAACAGTTATCTACTGATTTTGCAAATGAATACCGGCAATTCTTTCAAGCCTCTTTTTAGTTTTGACACTGATTTTTCACTTTAGATTTCATATTCTATCATACTGTTATAAGATGCTGCCTCCTTTTGACATAATTAATAGACCTTGCATATTACAGTTTCCTCTTTTTAAAAGTTTGACCACAAATTCTTCAAGCCTATATTGTGGCTACTTAAGGGCACTGTCAGTTCTCCACAATTATAATGGAGATTTTGCAATCCTTGTCTATGAAGAAAGATGACACTTTCATGTGTGCGTATGCGTTAGAATATAGCTACAATAGCCACAGCCTTATTAGAAGTGACTATTGGAAGTTGCTTAATCTATGCCTCCAATAAGTTAAAAGAATGAAAAATTTCCTCTGAAAGTACAATATGGGTGTTGGATACAATTTCACAACAAATTTTAAAATTTCACAATTTCACAAGAAAGCAAATGACACCAAATCCATCTGTTATTAAAGTGAGTATAATGAGTATAAGTATGGTATTAAATTGCGGAAATTGGCATGTACAGCATTTGAACTTCTGTAAAATCCCTATAATATGATGGCAGTATGAGTTAAATTAAATTATCAAATGAAGTCAAAAGTTTTTGAAAGTTTTATGACTATTGATTGAATACCTTAGGACTTAAACTATAAAATTTCATAGGTTTTTAAGATCTGTAGCTCATTTAATTTGACATAGACAACCCATACTGCAGTATATAACAGTCCCCTTGGATATTATTCAAACCAAGATAATCTTCATTTAAAATTCTATTATCTTCTGCATGTTTTTTTTTTTTTTTGGTCTTGGGCCGCACTTACTCTTGGGAAGAAGAATTTTAAAATTCAAGTTTCTGTTTTTGATTTAGTAAGTATTGATGTGCTCAAAAATATGTTGCTGTCATAAAAATTTATGCCCCTGTTAACTATATCGGAGGTTTTTAGGCTAAAGAAAATGAAAATAGAATAAAAAGAATAAATTTCATCACTCGCTTTACTTGGTACAAAAACCTTTATGGTGTGAAAAGTAGACCACATATTCTTGCAATGATAGAGAGTATTTCTTTTTGGGATAGTTTCCTTATTTAACAGCTGCAGAATGTCTTATTTATGAGGTAAAAATGTAGTACAACAGAGTTTAGACACTATTTCTTTTTATTGGATAATTTGCTTATGAACCTCTTAATTGTTGTTAGATTTAGTTTGAAAATGGTGATTACTTTTGTATTATTTTTGTCATTCTCACCTTAAAATTAAGTTTGTTATGGTGAGGCTTAGGTACATCCATGTGACATTTACTTGATAGAATTTTATCAAAGTCAAACACGGGAGCTATTGACATAAGGCCTACACTTAAGTAATTCTCTATTTTAATTTGAAGATAACAGAGTGTATCTATTTTATTGTTGCTTTCATTTTCATCAAAGCAATGGCTTACAAAATAAATAGCTCTTTGAGTGGAGAGGGGACATGGTACCATGTTCTCTTTGAAAGTACATTTATTCTCTATTTATGCAATTTTTAGTGTGTGTATAAAGAATCAATTACATTTGTGTATATGCTTTTTGTTTAAGTACTTATATGTGCCAAAAAAAATATTTTCATATAGCCTTTAGGCAGCATGTTGTTTATTTAAATTTCGTATGTGCATTAGTTACTATGATTTTTGGTGTTTCCTTAAATAAGAAAAGAAAGGAAAATGTGAAGATAGTGCGTGTTCTACTTTTAGTTTAGAAGCATAATGATGAGTAGAAATCTGTATTGGCATTTAATGATGTATTGACATTTAGTAATGATTGTGAGCCACTTCCTTTTCTATCTTGATCAATATTATTTTTCCATTATAATTATAATTTGTCACTATCTAATAATTGATGCTTCCTTTTCAGCCCTTGGTGAAATCTAGCATTGGAAAGCAAAGCGCTCCTAGTGTGAAAAGGTACCTCAAAGCTGTCCAAAAAGCTCTGGAGTTGTTGAAGAAGATGCAATTACTCTAAAGGAACTGAAACTTGCTATTATAACCAAGGTGAGTTTCAAAACTGTAGACTTTATGATAGAACAATTTTTGTTTGCACATTCAGTGTAACTAATTGAATGGCTTATTAAACATACTATGAAATTGTCTTAATTAGTATAAACTAAAGAAACTTACATTTTATTACTTGCTCAAATAGTTCAGCTCAGTTCAAAATACAAAAATAACTATGTTGTTTAACAAAAATTATACCAAGAAAATTATGATAAATCAAGGAAAGTGTAACCAAAATTATGCTAAATACTGCTCACTTAGGTTGTATTAACCCATTGATCATCTGTGCCTCTGACTCTAGAGAAGAAGAATGTTGAGATTCAAGTTTCTATTTTTTATTTTGATTGTAACGTTGTTACTGTGCGTGTCCCTCTCTAAGTTTAAAGCTATCAAACCTTTGTGGATTGTGATGTTGATTGTTTATTTGTTTTACTTATGATGTTTTATTTTCTTAGGGAACTTTTCTCATGCTGTTTGGATAGTGCAAGAACTACAATTTGTACTTAAGGGGGGTGTTTGTGCATGTTGTTTGGCTGGTTATCCTAGATAGGGTAGGCATGGAGACTCAACGGGATCGGGATTGGATTTTTATGCCACAAAACACACCTGAATATTAGAAAGGGCTAAATCGATTTCTTGATTTTGCATTTGAACATGGGTCTATTAATGGAAAAGTTATAAAATGTCCTTGCCCTGATTATGGCTTCAGTTGTTTGTGGACAAGGGATAAAGTGTATGATCACTTAATTTTGAAACCATTCTCACGAACATATACTTTTTGGTATAGGCATGGTGAGAAAAGGAATGAACAATTTTCTAATAGTACTCATGTTTCTAAAGATACATTGCCTATTCAAGATCCAATGTATGACATGATCAATGATGCATTTGGGGTTGCTAGACAACATGTGAGTGAAGAGCCAAGCACATCACAAAACCCAATAGAAGGTGATCAAAGGATGTCAGAATTAAATTTCGAGCCAAATGAAGAGTGTAAAGAATTTTTTGAGTTACTTAGAGATGGAAATCAAGAACTATATGAAAGGTGTGTAAAGTATTCAAACTTGTCTTTTATAGTGAAATTGTATCACATCGAGTGCTTGTGTGGGATGAGTAACAAAGCCATGTCTATGATACTAGAGTTATTGAATGATGCCTTTGAACATGCCAAAATTACCGATTCATTTTATGAGGCCAAGAAAATTATTAACAAACTTGGTCTTAACTATAGTAAAATACATGCATGTCCAAATGATTGTATGTTGTATTTGGGAGATGAAACAAATGATGCATAAAGAGAAAAATGTAAAGTGTGCAATGCTTCAAGATGGAAGCCAGGTGGTAAAAAAAAGCCTGCAAAAGTTCTACGTTATTTTTCCCTTAAACCACGTTTGCAAAGATTGTTTATGTCTATTAAAACTTCTGAGCATATGAGATGGCATAAGGTGGACACAAATGTAGATGGATTGATAAGGCATCAAAGGACTCTGAGTCATGGAAGAGTTTTGATTTAAAATACCCTGAATTTGCTTTTGATCCACACAATATTCATCTTGGCCTAGCTAATGATGGATTCAATCCATTTGGAACTGAGTACTAACTATAGCATTTGGCCAGTGATCTTAATTCCATATAACTTACCTCCGTGGATGTGCATGAAGCAGACTTCTTTTATTCTTGCAATGATTATTCTAGGCAAGAAAATGCTTGGAAATGACATTGATGTATACTTACAACCGCTAATCAAAGAGTTGAATGAATTGTAGAATGATGGCTACACAACATTTGATGCATCAAAGAATGAGATGTTTACAATGCAGGCAGCTTTAATGTGGACAATTAGTGATTTTCCCAGACTAGGGACATTATTTGGATAGAACACTCATACTGGTTTAGCTTATCCTTCTTGTAACTTTGACTCAATTCCTTGTCGTCTTCCATATAGCAAGAAATGATGTTTCATGGGGCATCGTCATTTTCTAGATGGTATTCATAGATTTAGGTTGAATTGAATTCATTTTGATGGAAAAACTGATTTGAGAAATCCTCCAATAGTGTTGTTTAGGTCTAAAGTTTTAAAACAAATAGAAAATATCAATGTAACATTTGGGACAAAGCTAGAGGTTAAGGACAACAAAAGCAAAAGAAGTCGTGGCACAAACATTGAGCAAAGTGAGACCTAACAATGGAGAAAGAAAAGCATATTTTTTCAACTTCCATATTGGGAGTATAATATGTTACGTCACAATCTTGATGTTATGCATATTGAAAAGAATATGTGTGACAATGTAGTATACACTATTATCAATGAAAAAGGAAAGACAAAAGATCACCTCAATACTCGAAGAGATTTGCTAGATATGAACATAAGGAGGGATCTTTGGCCACATGAAAATAGAAAGCATCTTCGTGCTTTGTTTACAATGACAAATGCACAAAAAGATGTATTCTTTAATACTTTGAAGAATGTGATTGTGCCGTACGGTTATTCTAGTAATATTTCTAGATATATTGATCTAAAATATCACAAGATATCTGGTTTGAAAAGTCCCAATTCTCACATACTTATGGAACAATTGCTACCAATAGCATTAAGGAACACATTACCTAAACAAGTATATGCTGTTTTAATTGGTTTGTGCTCATTTTTTAGAGAAATATGTGGTAAAGTGTTGAATCCCGTAGATCTTGACAAGCTCCAACAATGAATAGTGCTTACATTGTGCCACATAAAAATGTTATTTCTTCCTTCATTCTTTACAATCATGGTTCATTTAGTAGTTCATCTTGTTGATGAGGTGAAACTTGGAGGCCCAGTTCATTATTGATGGATGTATCTTATAGAACAATAAATATATTTTCTTTGTTTTTTTATTTGAATTAATATTTAATTAATCCAATTATCTTTGTTAACTATGTTTTTTTTCTCTTAGACATTTGGAAAAATTTAAGGGCTATGTACGTAATAGGCCACAACCATAAGGTTCTATAGCTAAAAGTTACATTGCTGAAGAATGTTACATTTTGTTCAAGATATTTAAGCGATGTTGAAACAAGATTCAATCGTGTGGGACGTGTGAATGATGAACCAGATAATGTTGTTCAATCTTTGGCATTATACACTATATTTCCACAACTTGGTAAAGCAATAGGCGATGCAACGTTTTTCAACCTAACACCATTGGAGAAACTACAAGCACATCGATATGTATTGGTCAATAATAAACTAGTGGATCCTTTTATTGAGTAAATATCTAATCAATCTTTAAATGAGTCTAATCAAACCACTTACTTACTGTGTGTTCAACATTTATTTTAGTATATATAGTGAATTTATAATAGATTCAAGAAGATGACTGAGGAGTAGGAACAATCGGTTAGTTTCAGACATAGAAAGAATAGTTCATAGAGAATTTGGTGAATGGTTTTATAGGCAGGTGAGGATAAAAATTATGACTATTGTATATCAATTTTTGGTTATTAATGATGTTTCTAATATGCACATATCGAAACAGTTCATTGCTGCACATATCCAAAGAATAATATGCTTAATTACCAAGAAAACTACCATATGACCTATAATAGTAACCATGCAATACACGTAGCATTTTGTCTTTTTTTAAATTTTCATCACTCTAAAGTAATTTAATGGAATATGTCAAGGAATATTGACGTTGGTAAGATTGTGAAGACAATATGTTAGTTATTTTACAAAGAAGCTGAGAGAAGAAGCATTCAAGAGAGGAAATTATTCTTTTGAAAGAGGGTTCAAATTTTAGAAATGGAAAAAATTGAAGGACGCAAAAAGAGGAGTCAATTACCATTATAATCAAACACGGTATTATATCTTGTAATCCAATATAATATTATATACGAACTAAGTTTTTCAACATATTGGAATCCAAACATAGTATTGATCAATATACACACTATCATAGTATATCTTGTCATCAAAACACCACTTGTTTCGTCTACTTATTTTGTTGCCTCCCTCTTTTCCTTGGGGTGCAGGGGAGCTGTTCCTTTTGTCACATTGTCGATTGCATCCTGTAGTTAGAGGTTGTCATTGTTCCATTTCACACTCTTGCCCCAATTGTCCATCACTAAGTAAAATATAGATGGCAGCAGAAATTTTAAATAGAATAAGGGTCCGCTTGATATTAGGAAAGGGAAAAGAATGTAATAGGAATAAGAAATTTGTTATACTTTAATCTTGAAAATTCTATAATATCCGTTTCATTTCTTTTTTTTACATTATACCAAACATGTTATAAAAGTTCACAGTACCCCATATGTTAATATACAACAATATCAAGTTAAGAAAGTTGAGGAATTCAAGGACTTGTGTTGATGATGTGGCAATGAATGGTTAGGCATTTTAGACATTTCACATGGCAAAATATTTCTAAGCCATGAAAATGTAACAAACCCTTCTTCCCCGTAGTGATGAAAGTATGGAAATATTGGGCAAAAATTATTCTCGATAATCATTTATATATAAGAATTTTTTTAAAAATCTTATTCCAAATATAAGAATTCAACATTCTCATATAAGAATTCTCAAGAACAAAAAATAATTCTGCAAACCAAATGCCATTAATTTCATCTTGTGTTTGGTAGAATTAATGATGGTATACAATCTCTTAAACCTAGGAATAATGGGGTAAATAATTTTTTTACCGGGACCACTTTTTCATTTGCATTTCTAATTTTACGCAGTTTGTATCTTTCAGCACCAAAAATTTTTCGCTCTCTAACTCTATGATCATACTTATAGAATAACATATATGAATTTACATATATAGCAATAATTTTTTTTCAAAGCGAGCCTAAGTTTACTAACATTTTTTTTGTCCTATACAAGTCTTATCCGACTAAAGAGCATTTGTCTCCTTCAATATGTCTATATAAACAAATCAAAACATTTATGAGTTACATGTAATCATATTTAATGCTTAATATTCGAATAACAAGAGATAACTAGGAATGAGTTTCACAGCCATGCATAATGGCTGGCTGCTTTGAACACCAAACATATCATAAAACTATTGAGGCTCTTGAATTAGAGGCTCCTCAACACTTTCATGAAAATGACTCTTAAAGTTAACAAAGTATGTTCTATACGCATCTTATACAAAACATTTCTTCATTGCCCCATTGAGGATTATTGGAAGAACCAACACCAATTTTGTTATTAACTCCTATAATATCAGGCTCTTCCCCTCTATGATGCGTCAAATACCAATATGTTCTTCCTCTCTATGATGTGTACAACAATATCAATATTTAAGTTTGATCCTTGTTTTGTAAAGGTGATGCCTGACAATGTCATGTGGAGTCAACAATTTTCAACTATAACAAATGTTAGATGGACACCTACTACTCGTCTCCTTACTCTAATTAATTAACATTCATAATTCACAAACTCCTGCAAATAAATTATTGCCTAAATTCTCTTTCTACCTTAATTAACTCTGTTATGCATCCACCATCGACTCTGAAATTTTTATACTATGCAACAAACATACAATACTATGTGATTGTTTCAATGTGTTTTTCTTTTTAATAATAAAGTGTTTTTAAAAAATATTTTAGTTTATATGTTTGTGAAAGAACCAAGAGGGTGTGAATTAGTTCTTTGGGTTCAATAACAAAAAATTTAAATATTAAAAATTTATACTAATAGAATACAAATAATATGAACGTTTGACAATAAAAGAGTATAAGAATAAGAAAATATGTACAGAACGCGTGACTTCCGTTTAGTCCCCAAGCAACCGCTTGAAATTTTCTTCATTATGACGTTTTTGTTTACAAGGACTCCATAAGACCCTTCCTCTACTTCTACTTTAAAGCAGAGTGACAATGATGTTATTTCTTTCAAGGACACCACAACGAACTTTTTACAACTTCAACACGAAAAAGAGTAGCAGTAAGAAGAGTAACAGTGATGTTTTTGTACAAATGACACCACAATGAACCTCCCTCAGTTTCAACCTGAAGAAGAGTTTCCTAACTTCAAGAAAGCTCCTAAGATGCTACCTACACTCTCTTTCTTGACCTGGCTAAAACAAAAGTATAACTCTTTCTTTTCAAATGCTCTTATAATTGAATTATAATGAATATCAAATTATTCTCTCTTTCTCTTTCTAGATAAGATAAACAAGTATGAAGCTTTCAGTTATAGAAGAGAAGGAATTCTCCATGTGTAAAGCACTTCTTTAATTTTCTTCACCCCAGGCTCTTGCTTTGATTTCTTCAAAAGACTGCTCTTTTATAGCTAATATGTTTCCCTTGATGTTACTAGCTGTTAGAAAATGATTTCAACTAAGAGACAATGTCTTTAAGTCATTAGATGAGAATCACGCGCAAATATCGTAATTGTTCTTTTCATTTTTAGTAGTTGCTCATTTATGCAAGAGTTGTTCGAAGTAATTGTTTTTTTTTTTCTATTTTCGGTATGGCATCGGACCAACATAAATTTGAACATAGGACTTGATTTTCCCCACATAAATGTTGTAGTCAAATAATAATGAGACAGGAAATATTATTTCCCTAAATAAAGAAAATCAATCAATGAGAAGATTTGATCATATAATAATTTGAAAACTTTCCTTAATAAAACAAATCTCATAATAAATAGAAATTATATTTAATACCTATAATCAACACATAATCAATTCAAATATTCCAAATAATTCAAATTCAATTAGCACATGTTCAAATCATATATTTAATAATTCAAATCAAATCAACATATATTCTAAATAATTCAAAATAAATCAGCACATGTTCAAATTTTATATTAAATAATTCAAATAAATCAGTATATATTTCAAATAATTAAATTAGCACATGTTCAAATCTTATATTCAATAATTCAAATCAAATCAGCATATGCTCTAAATAATTCAAAATAAATAAGCACATTCAAATGTTTGAAATTAATCTCATCAAATCAGCACATGTTAAAATTTTCATTATTAAAATATTAAATTTAACAGTTTAGTTGAACCTTTTTCTTAAAAAAAAAAAGCTGAAGCAGTTGAAAAAAAATGTTAGAATTGAGCTTTTTTTTTCTATCTAGACTTTTGTGCCCATGAAAAAAGACAATTTTTATAACATGGAGAACCTACTCAAACATTAAAAAAAGAAAAACTTAAATATTATATTTAAATATAAAATAATTTTTACTTTCTACGAAAAAAAATCTTTTAAAAAGTTCATATAAAAAAGATTTTTTAATTTCTGAAGACTCATCCAAACGAATCCTATATGATAAACTTCTAAAATTTCAATATCCAAAAAATATCCATGGTTATTTTGGTGCAAGAAAATAGATAGATTCTTAATTACAAGTCTGGTGTATTGATTACGTTTTGACTATTGACACTTTAGCAACTTGAGAAATACAAATTTCCTTTCAATTAAAATTTTCAGTGAACATAAACTAACAATAATATTAAAAATTCTAAGCTAACACCGTAATAATATATCTCAAAGTTCATTTGAACATTTAACCAAATACAATACCTGAAGATATACTAGACTAATCAAATCATAATTAAAATGTCATAATTAAAATTAGAATACAAACTAGATAAATATACTAGATTTAGTTTCAAATCTAAATCATGTTGTAGAAAAGAAGTGAAAGGTTGTCAAGATCTTACTAAATAGCATGGCAGTATAATAAGTGACGACAACATGACAAATTATACTAAGGCGAGGTCGAGGTCTTTAGGTTAGCGAGCATTGCATTGGCTAGGTGTTGTGAATCGATTGGTCCAATAATACATATTTTGCACTAATTATATATCATATATTAATTAAAAACGTTGTAACTTAAAATTGGGAAGCTTGCTAGGGTGCGCTTTCCAAAACAAAAAACGTTTTAAAGAGTTTTATTTTAAAGAATTTTAAATTTTTTTACATAATTATGTTCTAACTTTATTTTAAAATTTTATTTAAAATATTTGTAACTTTATTCAAAATTAATATGACAATGTATAGTGTGTCATTTTTTTTATGATACACCTGAGTAATTCTTAAAATTTAAAAATTTATTAAAATTTTAATGCATCAAATTTAAATTATATTAATAATTTTTTTTTTTGATAAGTGATATCACTTGAATAAGAAAAAGGATAAATAATCTCATATAAAATTTAATCCTTTTAACTTTATCACACTTTACTAATGATAATGTCAGTTGAATTATAATCTCGATAACTCACATTTATTGGAACAATTGAAAAGGTTACGATTAATGAACAACTGGATATACGAAAACAAAGACAAGTGAGTTGATTTAAGTAAGGTTTTTTTATATATTTTATTTTAATAAATTTTTTTAAAAAAATAAGTAATTTTTTATAGAAATATAATATTTGAGAGATACTTTTACATAATAAAAAAATTTAAAATTTATTTTGATAAAAAAGAACACAAGCATTTATAACAAAATTATTTAAAAAACATCTTTATGCAATATATGATGACCGATAATGTGTAATATATGATGAAATGAGCTAAGAGAATATGAATAATAATGTTTTTAAATATATCATAATTATAAAATAATAAAAAATGAGATGTAAGGTAATATAAATATATCTAATTAAGTATCTAAAAGTTTAACAATACGTTACCATTGTTATTCATTTTTACTTTCTTTAAACGATATGATCTTGAAAGTGAAGTTTCGATTTAAGGTATTATAACATAGTGACTAAAAGTTTCATTATTTAGAACGTGAATCATAAATCTAAAGAACCTTACGTGAATATAATTTATAGATGAGAGAAAAATAAGACATAAAATATAATTTTTAATTAGATAAAAAAATATTTTTATTAATAAATTATATTAAAAACTAATGATTATTAACTTAAAAAAAAGTAATAAATGGAGTATATTTTAAAATAAAATAAAATAAAAATTTAATTTTTAAAAATATATTTTATTTATAATTTAATTCTTAATTTTTATTAAATGTATAATTTAATTCTCAAAATGTTCAAATTTGTTTTATTTTGGTCTTTAAAAATGATAATGAAAGATTACCTTAAAATTAATTTAAATAATTGAAAGACGAAATTACATATTAATTAAAATCAAAGATTAAATTACGAATGAGAAATATTTTTAGGTATTAATATACTACATTACTCTTTTAAAATATATAAAAATGCTTCTTTTAAAAAATAAAATGCTTTTTTTAAAAGATAACAGTATCGAAGAACCTGAAAATCCGACATCAAATGGGATGAATCCCAGCAGCAAGTCCTGACTCCTGAGGATCTGAGCTCTGGCCGTAAGGGACTGATAACTTCTCATGCTATCAGAATCAGAACCTCTCCTTTCTGCGAAGGCTTGTCAATAGTTTCGTGAATTGAATATCTTCTCCGGTGATTGCAGCGGGATAAACGTGAAAGCTTTGACCTTTTCCCAAGTGGGTCTCCATCTGATTTGTGATTTCCCTCTTTCTTCAACCCCTTCAGTAGCTTCTGCTTCAACTTTTCATTTTGCGATGAGATTGTCTCTTTCTGTTATCGAAACTCTTGTCACAGTCTTGGGATCTTGTCATATTTTCATTGATTTTAGTCCCGGTTGTGGTAATTCGCTTTAATCTGAAAACCCATTATCATTTTCTCGGTTTGGTTTCTTTTTGTGGTAACAGCGAAACCAAATTTGTCGTTTTTTATTGATCTAGTTATATATTTTGATGATTGGTTGGTATTTTGTGCAATTGACTTCGCTCGATTTGTTGTTGAGTTCTGAGTTTGTCTTGATAATAATTTGACTACAGTGATGCAGTTTTCGTTTTATTGGCTTTGGAAATTAATTTACGTGCTCACTGTATGATTTATCGCAGGAGGGGATTTTGTGCTTTTGTCTTCAAGTTGTTGAGGTAAATATGTCCGTAGACTTTGTTGGTTTGTATGAAAATAATATGAGATCTGGCGGTGAAGATCTTCAAACTGCTATAGTGCCTCTGTTGAAGCTACTCTGCCTAACAGTCATAGGACTACTTCTTGCAAACCCAAAAAAGCAATTCATCCCCAAAGCTACATTTAAACTCCTTAGTAAACTTGTATTTGCTCTGTTCTTGCCGTGCCTGATATTTACTGAGCTGGGTGAAAGCATAACTCTTAAGAACATCGTGGATTGGTGGTTTATCCCTGTTAATGTGCTAGTGAGTACAGCTCTTGGTTGCATACTTGGGTTCTTAGTTGTGGTCATATGTCGCCCACCTCCAGAGTTTACCAGATTTACTATTATAATGACCGGATTTGGAAACACTGGAAATCTCCCTCTTGCTGTAGTTGGATCTGTTTGCCATACTAAAGATAATCCATTTGGACTTCATTGCCACTCAAGAGGGGTGGCTTATGTCTCTTTCTCTCAATGGGTTGCTGTAATACTTGTTTACACCCTTGTATATCACATGATGGAGCCTCCTATGGAGTATTATGAGATTGTTGAAGAAGGGGCTGAAATCCAGGAAGAACGGGCGCTTAATGATATCAGTAGACCCCTCCTTGTAGAAGCTGAGTGGCCTGGCATTGAGGATACAGAGACTGAACACTCTAAGACACCCTTTATTGCCAGGATCTTTAAGAGTATTTCAGGTATTTCCCCAGCCACTATTCCTGACCTTGAAATCACAGCAGAAAGCAGTGGGAACAGTCCCAGATCCATTAGGTGTTTGGCTGAACCTAGAGTTGTCAGGAGGATCAGAATTGTTGCTGAACAAACTCCAATTCAACACATACTTCAACCCCCAACAATTGCCTCTCTATTAGCTATCGTCATTGGCACAGTGCCTCAGCTGAAAGCATTTTTCTTTGGATATGATGCTCCATTATCTTTCATTAAAGACAGTTTGGAGATTTTAGGTGGGGCAATGGTACCTTCTGTGATGCTTATGCTGGGGGGTATGCTTGCTGAAGGACCAAATGAGTCTACACTTGGACTTAGAACTACAATTGGTATAACTGTGGCAAGACTCCTGGTGCTTCCTCTCCTGGGAATTGGGATTGTGGCATTCTCGGATAAGCTAAATTTATTGGTTGAGGATGATGCTATGTTTAGATTTGTGCTTTTGTTACAGTACACAACACCAAGTGCTATTTTACTGGGAGCAATTGCCAGCTTGAGGGGTTATGCAGTTAGTGAAGCTTCAGCGCTTCTCTTCTGGCAGCATGTGTTTGCCCTTTTCTCCTTATCCTTGTACATCGTAATCTACTTTAAAATTGTTGTGTATGTTTGAAGTTGCTGCATATTTTACTGCCTCACCACTAATGGAGCTCAATAGCGTCGTTTGATCCATGTAACCAGCCTCTTCCAGAGGTAGTGGGATAACACTTGGTTATTGTTATTGTTGATGTCGTGGGGTAGTAGGTTAGAATATTGTTGCCATTGCATTGTCCTTTGGAGTAAAAGGCTTAATTGAGATAGAATTGTTTCTTGCTTTGTGTACTGTATTGGTACTGATGACGGATGCAATTTATGTTTATCCCATGATTTTGAACTGGGTTTCCTAGGTCAACGATGTTTCTCTTCTCAAAGTTGGACTTATATATGTACAGTTTCTGTGGTTTGGAATATAATTAGCACATATGTTAGGCCTTCATATTATCACTGCATGCTCGAGATGTATTTCTATATTTTTTAAGTTTCCCTTTGATTATTATGCTTATTTAACTGTAAACTTCAGCAACAGTCAACTTTTTCTTCTTCTTAACTAAAACTATAAAATGAAGGCTTTATTTACAGGGTTGTGTTGGGAAATCTTGTACATGCACACTGGGGTAATTGTGCTCATTTTCCAAATCTGTGCTACCAGAGTTCACTGGCCTACTTTAGTTCCAGCATATTCTCAATTGTTATTTACTGATACGTGAGAGCAAACAGACATCCTTACCATAAGATATTATTATGAAAGACTCAAGCTTCTAGAGGAAAGACACGTTGGTTTGGGTAACATTACTGTTTCGTTTATCTTACATAAATGGATGGATGCTTCGACTTGATAATTGTTAGAATTAGAATTAGCACATGTTAAATATGTTTATATCATTATTAGGAGTAATCTCAGGTATGGTTGTTAAAAACGCGAGTTAACTCGTCAACTCATTTGAGTTCACGACTTCAGGTGTGAAAAATGACCTGACTCGCTTAAAACTCGGTCCTTGATGAACTCGGGCTGACTCGGTCAAACTCCGATGAACTTGGTCAAACTCGCGAGTTTATGACCGAGTTTATGACTGCGTGCGAACTACACAAGTGCGACTGGTCATCGGCGAAGGTTGGGTTGGGTTGCTATCTCCTTGCTGGTGAAGGGTGGTTGGGTTGTTGTTTCTGGTTGGCGAAGGAGGTTGTTGTTGAACAAGGCTCTGCTCATCTGCAGAGGGTAGTTGGTCGCGTTGCTGTCTTCTTGCCGACGAATGGTGGGTGGGTTGTAATCAGCAATGGCTGTTTGGGTGTTTTGTCTCGTTTCTTCCCCTCTTGATTCGAAGGTTTTGCTGCCTCTCTTATGTTCTGATCTTCGATCTAAGTTGGGATTCGCGTTCTGACTTCTGACTTGAATTTGATTTGGGCTTTTGGGTTTTGTTTGTTAATTGTTAGTTAAATTATTAAGTGATCTGAATATCTGATGCTTTATTAGTCTATTTGTTTGTGATCTGAGCTTACTCTCTTTGTAAATTGTAATTTAAATCCTAATTGTATGCTGAATTTCTAATGACTTTGTGTGTGCTGTGGGGACTTGGGAGTATAAGGAATGAGTTGAATGAGAGCATCAGGGCATGCTTTGCTTGTTGAACCTGATTATTTATTTGTTCATGTATATGATAAAACTAGAATGTCTACTACTGCTGCAACTACTGGGTCAGGATCCTCAGAGCCATCAACTAAAAAAGTTATTGCTGCCAGAATTAATGCTCCTGGAAATAGGACAGATATTGGCTGGAAACATAGAGTAGATATTCAAGGAAATGCTAGAAAAGTGAAATGCAATTATTGTGCTAAAATTATCAATGGAGGAATTTTTAGATTCAAGCATCATCTAGCTAGCACTAGAGAAGACTCTGAGCCTTGTGCTAGTGTACCTGAAGAAGTGAAGATTCTAATGTTAAAAGTTGTTGCGGAGGCTAAAGTCGCATCACAAAGTAAGAGGAAAATTGTTGATTTTGATGATGATAAGGAGCAAGATGAGTCACAAAATCAAAAGGGGAAGGATATTTGTAGTTTTCTTAGAAAAGGAAAATCTAGTAGTGGGGTAGGAAGCATTACACAATCAACAATCAATCAAATAAAGAAAAAGGAGTATAAGGAACAAGTTGATTAACAAGTTGCTCAATTCTTTTACACAAGTGTCATTCCCTATAACTGTGTTAAAAATGCAGAGTTTGCAAAAATGTGTGAGATAATTAGGAGATATGGGATTGGTTATAAGCCTTCTTATCATGAGATTAGAGAAAAATTATTGAAACAATCAATTACTTGTATAGATGCAATGCTTCAAGAATTTAGGGACGAATGGAAGAGAATTGGTTGTTCAATCATGTTTGATGGATGGACAGATAAGAAAAGGTGTTCAATTTGTAACTTTTTAGTGAATAGTCCTAAAGGAACGGTTTTCCTCTACTCATTGGATACTTTTGACATCTCTAAAACAACTGACAAAGTTTTTAAGATGTTGGATGATGTTGTCACTTACGTAGGAGAGGAAAATGTGGTTTAAGTAGTTACTGATAATTCTGCAAACTACGAAGTAGCTGGAGAGATGTTGATGCAAACACGGAAGCACTTGTATTGCCCACTATATTGATTTGATATTGGAGGACTTTGAAACAAAGATAAAGATTCATTAAGTAACCATAAAGAAAGGAAGAAGGATCACCACCTACATTTACTCAAGAACAATGCTCATTAGAGTGTTGAAGAATTATACTAATGGGAAGGACTTGATTAGGTCAGCTGTGACTAGATTTGCAACTGCATATTTAACTCTATCTTATCTTCATGAGAACAAAGCAGCATCGATGAGCATGTTTAGTTCTAATGACTGGAAATCAAGTAGGTTTGCGCCTACAAGTGATGGGAAAAAAATGCAAAACATGGTTTTGGATAGTCGACTATGGAAGAACATAATAACATGTCTCAAGGGTGCTACTCCTCTCATTATAGTTCTTTGCTTGGTTGATTCAGATGAAAAACCAGCCATGGGTTTTATATATGAAGGGATAGATAGTGCTAAGGAAATGATAAAAGGCAACTTCAATAATGTTAAGAAGAGGTAAACTTCACTTCACTTGCAAATTGAGATGTAATTATTTTCCTTGTTTCTAATATAGTAATAAACCTTGATAATTAATTGATATTTGGAATTTCTTCTAGCTATGAACCTATATGGCAAAGTATTGATGAGAGGTGGGAAGGCCAACTCCATAGGCCTTTTCACGCAACTGCTTATTACCTAAATCCTCATTTCCACTATGGCACTACTTTTAAAGATGATGGTGAGGTGAACAAGGACTTTATAATTGTATGGGAAGATTGGTGGCTGATTTAGGATAGAGAAACAAAATTATGTGCAACTTGCAAAATTTCACTATGCTAGAGGGCTTTTTGGTCTTGATATTGCTAAGAGTAATAGGCAAACCTATGTCCGCCGCAGAATGGTGGGACTTCTATGGTGATAGTTGTCCAGAATTAAAGAGATTTGCTATTCGTATTCTTAGCTTGACCTGTAGCTCGTCTAGATGCGAGCGTAATTGGAGTGCATTTGAAATGGTAATTGAGGTTATGCTTTTAGTTTCTAATTTGCTTTATTTAGAATTAGTAGTATAAGATAATCATGAAATTGTTGACTTTTTTTTTTGTGTAGGTTCATACAAAGAGAAGCAATCGCTTACACCAGAAAAGATGAAAGATTTGGTTTATGTGATATATAACTTGAAGTTGAAAAGTAGACAACTAAGAAAAAATTCTATTATTGCTTTTGATGATATCCAATCTGATGATGAATGGATAATTGAAAATTAAGATGATTTGAATGAAGAGGAGGTTGTTCAACTTCAACCTCTTAGGGATGATCCTATTCCTAGGCCTAGCCATGAGATTGATAATGTTGATGAAGCAGGCAATGTTGAACTTGTTAGAAGTTCAAACAATGAGACTTTGGATGAACTTGAGATTGTGGTCCTTAATGCCATTTGTGATGATGCTTGTTCATCCAATGAAGAACTTGATGGTGATGAATCTGAAGAAGATAATGGTGACAATGATGGAGGATTTGAATTTTGAAGATCCTTGACTTTTGATTTAAGTTTTAACATTATGAACTTATGATTTGCTCATTTATGTACTAATTTAATTTGTACTATTGCACCTTATTACTTTTATTTGCTTTGTTATAGACTTGGAATGTTAAATATTAATTATGAATGTTCTATTAAATTATGCTTGGGGTATTATAATATGTTTTTTAATTTTTTTTAAGTAGGTAAACTCGTTACCTACGAGTTTACGTCGGCTCCATGAGTTTACGTGAACTCACGAGTTTAACAACCTTGATCTTAGGAGATTACATTTACTGTAATTAGGCTAGCATCTCTCCCTGATTAGGCTAGAATCTCTCTTTGATTATTGTATTATTAGTGTATATATATACCATATTCTTGTGTGTAAGAACACACAAGAGATCAACATCTTATTCTATATGGTATCAGTAGTCTACTTTCAAATTTTTCCTTTCTTTTCTCACTATGCAACATCTCCAGCTGTTGTGCAACACTTCGACCGTTGGGTCCAGCACCGTTCATGTCTGGCGACCTCAAATCGGAGATAGATCCTCCCGACCGGCCACCTCCCGAAGACCCACTGTCGATCGCTCCCAGATGCGCCCTCATGCGCTGCCACCAACTTTTGTGGCAAACATGTCCATAATTCTTTTCTTGATCTAGTCAATAAATGAGTTGCATCTCCTTTTACTTTAATCTATTTAGATATTTGGGATCCTAGTTGTGTCACTTCTACTTTAAGTTATCAATACTTTGTTACATTTATTAACGATTTTTTACATTGTACTGGGCTATTTCTAATGAAAAATCATTATGAACTATTTTCTATCTTTCAAGGTTTCTGTCTTGAAATTCAAACTCAATTTGGTACCCCTATTAAAGTCCTACAAAGTGATAATACACGTGAATATTTTTCAACTCCCTTTCAGTCCTTTAGGACCTCACAAGGAATTTTACATTAAAAAGTATGTTCTCATACTCCACAATAGAATGGTATAATTGAAAGAAAAATTCAACACCTCATCGAAACAACTTGTACTTTGCTCCTCAACTCCAATGTATCACTTCGTTTTTGGGATGATGCTATTCTTATTGCATGCTATCTAATCAACTGCATACCTTTATCTGTCCTTCATAATCAGGTGTCGCATTCTATCTTGTTTCCTAAACAAGATATCTATTCTCTTCCTCTCCGTATCTTTAGATGCACTTGTTTTGTTCATGACCTCACTCCAAGAAAAGATAAATTGGCTATCAAATCACTTAAGTGGCTTTTTTTAGGCTATTTTCAGTTACAAAAAAGCTACCAATGCTACTCTTCAGATCTCAAAAGATATAGTCTCTACTGATGTTCAGTTCTTTGAGACCACCCCCCTCTTTCCATCTACTTCTGATGTCCCTTATAACATTAAGGTTATGCTCCCACTTGGTCCTTCTCATTTTCCAGCTGATCCCACACCTGTTGAAGCTTCTATTGTCTCTGGTCCTTCCTTTCATACATATCAACGAAGACCACATCCTCAATCAGTTAAAGCTTCCATAAACCTAGATGTTCAACTAGATGTCCTACCAACAGAAACAACCCTTATTCCTCTGCCTGACTCATCTCCTACTCCATCGACCTCCTACTCTGCCTCCTGCACAAGAATTGCTTATCGCTTTACGCAAAGGTATCAGGTCTACTCGTAATCCTAACTCTCTTTATGCTAGTCATTTAAGTTATCATCATTTATCTCTTTCCTATTTTGCCTTTGTGTCCTCCTTGTCTTCTGTTTCTATTATCAAAACTACAGGTAAAGCTCTCTCTCATCCCAAATGGCGACAGGTTATGGTTGACGAAATGACTGCTTTACACTCTAGTGGTACTTAGGAACTTGTCCCTTTACCCCCTGGCAAAACAGTTGTTGGTTGTCATTGGGTCCACACTGTTAAGGTTAGCCCTGATGGAAAAATTGACCATTTGAAAGCCCACTTGGTGGCTAAAGGTTGCACGCAGATATTTGGCCTCGTATTATGGCGATACTTGCTCTTCTGTGGCCAAAATTGCTTATGTTCATCTCATTCTTGCCATGGCTGCTATTCATCACTGGTCACTCCATCAGCTAGATATCAAGAATGCTTTCTTGCATGGTGAATTACAAGAAGAGGTCTATATGCAACAGTCATCAGTATTTATTGAACAAGGGGCCCCAGACTTAGTGTGTCACCTTCATCAATCTATTTATGGCCTTAAACAATCTCCTCGTGCTTGGTTTGGGAGATTTAGCTCTGTTATCTAGCAATTCGACATGACTCGATGTGAAGCTGATCATTTCATCTTTTTCCAACACTCTTCAACTGGACGTTCTATTTATCTTGTTGTTTATGTTGATGACATTGTCATCACCTACAATGATCTAATCGATATCTAAAATCTTAAGTAGTATCTGTCACAACACTTCCAGACAAAAGATTTAAGACCTCTCAAAAAATTTTTGGGGATTGAAGTTGCTCAATCTAATGTAGGTGTTGCCATAACTTAACGTAAGTATGCCTTAGACATACTTGAAGAAACAGGCATGTAGACTGTCGACCTAGTGATACTCTCATGGATCCAAACATCAAACTACTACCGCGTCAAAGGGAGCCTCTAACAGACCCTAGTAGATATCGACACCTTATTGGTAAACTTAACTATCTTACAGTAACTTGACTAGACATTACTTTTGTTGTAAGTGTGGTAAGCCAATTTCTGAATGCTCCTTGTTATAGTCATTCGAATGTTGTGGTTCACATTCTTAGATACATCCAAAGTGCACCAGGTAAAGGGTTACTTTATGAAAACAAAGGCAATACTCAAGTTGTTGGTTATTATGATGCTGATTGGACAAGTTTATCGTCTAATAGACTATCAATTTTAGGGTATTATGTCTTTGTTAGAGGTAACTTAATCTTATGGAGGAGTAAGAAATAGAACATAGTTGCTAGATCAAAAGCCAAGTATCGTGTTATGTCAGCAGCTTCTTGTGAACTTACGTGGTTAAAGCAACTATTCTAACAACTTAAATTGGGAGACATCAAGGAAATGAAGCTAATATGTGACAACCAAGCTGCCTTACATATTGCTTCTAACCCAGTTTTTCATGAAAGGACCAACCACATAGAAATTGACTGTCCTTTTATCAGTAAAAAGGTTCTTTCAGGCAAGATTACTACTGGCTTTGTCAACTCTAACGACTAGTTAGCTTATATATTTACTAATTCCTTTAAGGGCCTCAGGTTGATTTTATTTATAATAAGCTTGACACATATGATATACACGCTCCAACTTGAGAGGGAGTGTTAGAATTAGAATTAGCACATGTTAAATATATTTATATAATTATTAGGAGTAATCTCAGGAGATTACATTTACTGTAATTAGGCTGAAGCTCACCTTGATCAGGCTAGAATCTCCCCTTGATTATTGTATTGTTAGTGTATATGTATACCATATTCCTGTGTGTAAGAGCACAAAAGAGATTCAACAACATCTTATTCTATAATAATGATTCTCCATTGCTGGGTATGCGAGTTCTCTACTTATATGTATGAGGAAAATGAAAATATACATAAAATAGTAGCTTAAGAGTTGAGAAAAAAGATATACAGTGAGTTCTTTTTGATCTTGTATTTTATTATTCTTTAGTTTGGAAGAAGGGCCAAGGGGAGGAAGGAGAGGAATGTCTGGTGAGCAATTTTCGAGAGAACTTACCTTGTTAAATGGCATACTTTTATTGAATATTCCATAATTAGAAGGATGCTAATGCTTGTACATCATTATAGATGTTTAGAAGTTTTTGTTTCAGGGAACTTCTCTTCTGATAAATAGAAGTTTCCTGTTTCTTGATACAATTTCATAGCTTAGTGCTTTTTACATAAATAATTTGCATGCCAAAACTTATCTTACGTGAATGATGTTTTAAGATAAAAATTTTTTTATCTATATCCTTTGTTTGGATGGGAAGAAAAAATGGAAAGATAGAAAATAGAAAGAAAGAAAAAGAAAAAAATGAAGAAAAGAGAAAATGAAGAGAAAATTATATTTTTTCTCCTAATGTTTGGACGAAGAGAAAATGAAAAGAAAGAAAATAAAAAATAATTTTTTTTGTTTGATTATGTAAAAAAGTGATAGGACAGAAAATGTTATTATATCAAATGACTTATATGCTCTTATAATGTAACTAAACGTATGTTACTCTCATTTTATACATGTCTGGCACATTTTTTATAAATTAGATAAATTAATTTGTTTTACAACAAATGTTAATATAAAAAATTTAGTTTTTACATCTAAATTAATTTAAAAAATAATTTATTGATAAAAAAATTATTTTGGAATGAGAAAGTTAGGCAACTTCTAACATCCCTCACATAAGAATAAATTAATTTTACAACAAATATGAATATAAAAAATTTAATCTTTGATACCTTAACTAATTTAAAACATTATTTTCCAAAAAAAAAAATAAGTTTTTATATTGGGATGAGAAAGTTAAACAACCTCAAATATCTTTTATATAAGAATAAACTAATTTAAAAATAAATATTTGATATAAAATGCAACAAAACATGCGTCTAAGGCCCAGCTTTGCACCCAATGTCTTTGCCTTGGGAATTAATTCAATTTATAATTCAATTTTTCGGCTCACCCTTTCTCTTTTTTTAATGTTATGTTTGAATTGAAATTTAAAAAGAAAAAGTAAAGGAAGAGAGAAATTTATTATAAGTCTCTCTCTTATTTAAAAATTTTATAAAAAAAATAAAATAAAATTTTTTAAGTAATCTTATTAAATTCTCTTAAATTAATTTTTATAAGTATTTAAAAGTTTTTCTAATTTAAAAGATTTTAAAAAATTAAAAATATTTAAATAAAAAAAATTAATTAGTAAATTTTTTATTTTTCTTCTTTTATTTTTTTTTATTTTTTTTAAATCTTTTTTATTTTCATTTCTTCCAAACTTTCAAATATATAGCTTAAAAGATCTCTCACTCTCTCTGTAAAGAAAGCAACCAAAGAGCAGCAGTAGATAAAGTTTACGATGGGTAAAATGGTGATTTAAAACTCGGTCTGTATCTGTACCTCTCTTCCGGTTTTAGTTGCATGTGTGGGAGAAAATATTTTAGTGGGATTCACATGTTATTTTTTCTTTGTTCTTCTTTTTCTTCCCATATCCAATCAGGATAAAACACAAAGATCAACTTATTTTCTCTTCTTCCTTTTTCTTTCCTCATAATTTCTCTTGATCCAAACAATGGGTAAGTGTCGTGTGAATACTGAACTCCAATTTGATAACTATTAGCAAACAATTTTGTTAATATAAAGAAATTTCTAAAGGTTGGTAGAAGACGCATAAATTTTTATGATACAAAATTGTTAAT
Organism: Castanospermum australe; assembly: GCA_019955255.1. Classification (NCBI taxonomy): domain Eukaryota; kingdom Viridiplantae; phylum Streptophyta; class Magnoliopsida; order Fabales; family Fabaceae; genus Castanospermum; species Castanospermum australe. Next base: position 518,092 of record NSJW01000420.1, read on the forward strand.
AGAGAAGCAGAGAACCTTGGCCAACTGAGTAATCTGGCTTATGGACTTGATTCTATGTCCCTGTTCATATTGCTTGCCTGCCACTTGATCCATAATAGAGAATTTCTGAAGTAATTTGTCCTCATCGCAAATAAGAACTCGTCTAAATAATTTGGTCATGTGAGTGAGAAGACCAACACAGTTCCAATGTTAGAAGCTAAATAAATGGAAGATAGTCCAATTAAAAGGTTAAAAAACAACTGAGGAAAACTTTAAGTAAAACTATTTAAAAAAATACTAAATTTAAATAGAGATATTAAAATTTTGGTTATTGAGAGAGTTCAATAATGTGGCTTAAACTTTCTTGCAGATTTCATTTAGTGAGAATAAAGTTTGGTGGATTTTGTTGTCGTCTCAATAATAAAGAGAGGCTAGGTTTATTTACAGTCAATTAATTTCTTGGTCATGCCCTGAACATCAAGATGATTTTTGCAAACAATAGTAGAGTAGTAGATGTTCGTTTTTGGCAGTCTCTTTCAGCAACTGCAGACTGTCACTACATTTTTAGTTGCTTTAAGGCACGCTTTACTGAAGTGTGCTTCTTGAGGTCTGTTTTAGGAAAACTATCCTATAGAGCACTCAAGTAATGGGAGCGTTGAGATACACCAAACAAAGCTCTTACTTATGATAAAACACTAAAATGCCTAAAGCAAAAAGAGGATGTGCAAGCGATGGGCGAGCGTCCACATCCTCTAGGACGCCTTAGGATATCTTAGGGAACTGCCACTTCTTGTGACTTGGAAGGCTTCTCAGTTGATAACGCCCCATTAAAGGCCTCTTATGTGCTTTGGTAACGGGGCCCCCTAGGCCAAATAAAGCATGGAGCGTTCTGGGTTTCTTTTCCAAGAAGCTTATGAGTGGGCTCACTTTATCACCTGAAATTATTGCCCTGTTCACATCACTACTTTTTAGACTGGCACTTACTAACCTACCTAAAGCGGCACCTCCCTGCCACGCTCAGCCTTTACCCAAAAGTTATGAGAATACATTAAATGCTCTGATCAACTAGTTGTCCACTTGCATCTCTAAGGGAAAATCGCCTCTGGCTCAGTATAAATACCCATGATTCAAGAACTTAGGGGATATATCAAAAAAGAGAGGGAGAGGAGTATAGAGAGATCTTTAAAACACCTTGAGTAAACACCTTGAAACCCTTTGATTAAGCTGTTTGTTTACTCAAACTATAGACCAGCTTATTCAAACAATCCACCAACTTACGCAAACCTACCTTTAAACGCAAAACTAGGAAGCCCAAAAAGCACCCAAAAATGCCTTGAACCTTGTAAAAAGGTCCACTCATTAGCTTTCTTGAAGGCCCTTATGGCGCTCTACTTGCCCTACTTATTTGCTTAGAGTGCTCAACTGATTCTATTCTAAGCCTCCTGAAGCTCCCTTGCTGCACGCGTCTCTAAAGCGTTCCAAGAACCCAAAATCCACCCCAAAACAAGGTCCTAATTTTTCGTATACTTATATTTAGTCTTCAAGTGGAAATCATGCATTAGTCGTGAAAACATTAACACTTCTTCTATTATATTAGGACAAAGGTCTTGGCAGTGGCCCTACCAAGAAACTTAATTGTCCATCATAATAAAGTGTTCTATTTGGCAACTCTGATGCAGTGCAACAAGTATCATCCATTGCAATGTGCTTGAATAGTTTGTGAATGAAGTTTCAAATAGTAAAATACAGAATGTAACTACCAAATGTTATATCACTAAAATCAATGAGCCAAACATAAGTGGAAGATCCAACAATATACCTGGAAGATCCAACCATAAACAAATTTAAACGAAGAACTACACTTATGAACTTAACACCACATCTTGACCCAAAACCTTAAGACATTAAATTTATAAGTATTTTCTACTTATATTGTCCTCACTTAGTGCATCCCTTTCCTATATTGAACTTCTATTCACACTTAAATTCTAACATTTTCTTAATAGTGTTACTTCACATTACTGATGTTCTCACCTTAGTCTTTCCTCATTGTCCACAGATGAGAGAAGACTTGAAAAGTCCAAAGTTACTTAAAGGGAACATGAAAACTGACGTTTACATAGTTGAATCCTTGGATGATGGAGATCTATATCATGTAAATAGAGTTGATAATGATTTTGTTGAGAGTCATTTTAGATGAGTGCTAAATTCTGCTGCCAACATATATGTGTGTAAAATCAAGCCGTGTTTACTACTTTGCACAAAAATGAAAATTTTGACAGCATCAATATGTTAAAAAATAAAAGTTGAAAATTGAAGAGATGGAAAAAAAAAAAAAAAAAACTTCTCCTGATGATAAAGTCTAAAATGTTTCTTTCATAAACAAACTTTTCAAAAGCCAAGGTCCCAGGTAGAGTTTTCGGGTGATTTAATCTAATTTACTTTTACTTTTATTAAGGTAATGATTGTTTGCCAATATGGTCATTTAATGTTAAGGAAGGAATTTGAAACTATTATCTAATTTTTGGTACAAGAAATTATGATTTTATAGAATGAGAATGGAATAACAATGGAATAAAATAAGTTAGAATGAAATGCCCATTCTTAATCTATAATTTGTTTGAATTGATACATGGAATAAATATGGAATAAAATTAAAATAAATTTAAATAACATGAATTGCCCTCATAATAAACAAAGAAAAGTTATATATGTAATAAAAATGTATATTCTTGATAACAACCTTCAAACTTAATTTTTTTGTATAACTTATTAACAATAAATATTGTTATTCAAGAAAAAAGAATAAACATTGTTTTATTTGTGAAAAAAAAAGTTTAAGTGTGTACATTATCATTTGAAACTTATACAATATAATCATTAAGTTTTTAATTATCTTGCCACTTATTTAAGTTTTTTAGTTATAACACCCTCTATTAACCATAAAATGTAAGTGGGTTAAATTTAATAAGGATAATAATTATTATTTTACAAAACTAATGAGAGTATATTGAAAAAAGATCAATTCAATCTCACTCAATGAAACTTGAAATCACAATTTCACTTCTCTTAGAAGGAATAGATTCTATACTCCATTCTTAATTTTGTACAATGAGGTAAGGAATGGATATTTTATTTTATGCTTAATTTTGTTAATAAACATAGGAATCTCCTATTCCATAAAATGAACATTGAATGAAATTATTATTTTTGCATATCAAAAGTTACGTAAGATGCCAATAAGTGGTAAAGAATTTAAGTAATTTAATAGTAAAGTGTAAAAATTATAAATATCATTTAAATATTTATTCACACATTAATAATAAAAGAATTTAATTATATTAATAATTATTTAAAAATTAAGATTTTTTATTATGTATTAACACGTGATATTTCAAAACATAATTAAATGATACTCACAAGGTGTTGATGCAGTGAAAGTAAATTATATTTTTAGGCATAAGAATTGGGGTTACATTCCCAAGAATGTAAAGTGATTGACTAATAATGAAGTAAAATGGAAAGATACATGTCACTCTATTATTATGTTATTTAATAAATAGAAATGATGACAAAGCGAGTCAATCGACCCTGATTCGCCCCAACCTGGGGTTATGGGAAAATGTGGAGAGGCAGGTTAACTTGTTTTCATTTGGTAGGTTAGAAAAATCAACTCACCCCGTTTTATTGTGAGCTTGCGGGTTAACCTGTTTAAAATAAAAAAAAATTAAAAATGATGGGTTGACACATTAACCCATTTAAAATTGAATAAAAAAATTAATAAAATGATAGATTAATGAGTTAACCCGTCTAAAAATTGAAAAAATATAATAAAAAATGAGTTAGTCAGGTTAACCTACATGAGTAAACCCATTAACCCACCAAAAATAACAAAAAAAAATTTTAAAAAATTTAACTTAACTAAATGGATCAACCTGCCCCATCACACTCCGCAAGTTAAATGAGGCAAGTTGAAAAAATCCAACTCAAGAAAATAGGTTGCATAATGCAACCCAATTGATTACTTTTAGCGAGTGAAACCCATTTTGCTATTTCTATTAATGAAAGAGATAAATTTTTTTACTTTTATTTAAAAGTTATAATATAAGATATAATAAAAAAAATTATAAATTTTATTTTTTAATATTATTTTAATATAAAAAGAGAGTAAAATAGTAACATAACTAAATTTTAATGATAATTTTTTCATCCATATTATGTTATATCTCCTAAACTCTAAATTTGAAATTTTAAATGATAAGGAAGAGTTGTGATTATACTCCTCTTTAAATACCTCTCAAATGTACATTTTATAATATTTACGGTAAACTCCTTTGGCTGCCGTTCATCCGACCACACATTACACTGAGTAATTCCCACACTGAAAGTGAAGCCCAGCAAGTACCGAGGATCTGAGCCTCTGGCCGAGAGAGACCGATTAGTTCTTATGCCATCAAAATCAGAACCTCCCCTTTCTGCGAACGCTTGTCAATAGTTTCGTTAATTGAATCTCTTCGCCGGTGGCTGCAGCGGAAGACCTTTACACAAAAGCAAGATTTGTGATTTCCCTCTTTCTTCATCACCTTCAGTAGCTTCTGCTTCAACTTTTTCATTTTTTGATGACATTTCTTATATATATATATATATATATATCAAAACTCTTGTCACAGTCTTAGGATCTTATGACATTTTCCTTGATTTTAGTCCTGGTTGTGGTAATTCGCTTTTATCTGAAAACCCATTATCATTTTCTCGGTTTGGTTTCATTTTGTGGTAACTGTGAAACCAAATTTGTCGTCTTTATTGTTCTGGTTATATATTTTGATGATTGGTTGGTATTTTGTGCAATTGGCCTTACTTGAGTTGTTATTGGATACTGAGTTTGTCTTGATAATAATTTGAATGCAGTGATGCAGTTTTCGTTTTATTGGCTATGGAAAATAATTTATATGCTCACTGTATGATTTATTGCAGGAGGGGACTTTGTGCTTTGTCTTCAAGTTGTTGAGGTAAACATGTCTGCGGACTTTGTTGGTTTGTATGAAAATAATATGAGTTCTGGCGAAGCTCTTCAAACTGCTATGGTGCCTTTATTGAAGCTGCTCTGCTTAACAGTCATAGGACTACTTCTTGCAAACCCAAAAGTGCAATTCATCCCCAAAGCTACATTTGAACTCCTTGGTAAACTTGTATTTGCTCTGTTCTTGCCGTGCCTGATATTTACTGAGCTGGGTGAAAGCATAACTCTTAAAAACTTCGTGGATTGGTGGTTTATCCCTGTTAATGTGCTAGTGAGTACAGCTCTTGGTTGCATACTTGGGTTCTTAGTGGTGGTCGTATGTCGCCCACCTCCAGAGTTTACCAGATTTACTATTATAATGACGGGATTTGGAAACACTGGAAATCTCCCTCTTGCTGTAGTTGGATCTGTTTGCCATACTAAAACTAATCCATTTGGACAATATTGCAACACAAGAGGGGTGGCTTATGTCTCTTTATCTCAATGGGTTGCTGTAATACTTGTTTACACCCTTGTTTATCACATGATGGAGCCTCCTATCGAGTGTTATGAGATTGTTCAGGAAGGGGCCGAAATGCAGGAAAAACAGGCGCTTAATGATGTTAGTAGACCACTCCTTGTAGAAGCTGAGTGGCCTGGCATTGAGGATAAAGAGACTGAACACTCTAAGGCACCCTTTATTGCCAGGATCTTTAAGAGCATTTCAGGTATTTCCCCAGCCACTATTCCTGACCTTGAAATCACAGCAGAAAGCAGTGGGAACAGTCCCAGATCCATTAGGTGTTTGGCTGAACCTAGAGTTGTCAGGAGGATCAGAATTGTTGCTGAACAAACTCCAATTCAACACATACTTCAGCCCCCAACAATTGCCTCTCTATTAGCTATCATCATTGGCACAGTGCCTCAGCTGAAAGCTTTTTTCTTTGGATATGATGCTCCATTATCTTTCATTACTGACAGTTTGGAGATTTTAGGTGGGGCAATGGTACCTTCTGTCATGCTTGTGCTGGGGGGTATGCTTGCTGAGGGACCAAATGAATCTAAACTTGGACTTAGAACTACAATTGGTATAACTGTGGCAAGACTGCTGGTGCTTCCTCTCCTTGGAATTGGGATTGTGGCATTGTCTGATAAGCTAAATTTATTGGTTGAGAATGATGCTATGTTTAGATTTGTGCTTTTGTTACAGTACACAACACCAAGTGCTATTTTACTGGGAGCAATTGCCAGGTTGAGGGCTTATGCAGTTAGCGAAGCTTCAGCACTTCTCTTCTGGCAGCATGTGTTTGCCCTTTTCTCCTTTTCCTTGTACATTGTAATCTACTTTAAAATTGTTGTGTATGTTTGAAGTTGCTGCATATTTTACTGCCTCACCATTGATAGAGCTCAACAGCATCATTTGATCCATGTAGCTGGCCTCACCTAGAGGTAGTGGGATAAGACTTGGTTGTTGTTGTTGTTATTGTTGACGTTGTGGGGCAGTAGGTTAGAAGATTGTTGCCATTGCATTGTCCTTTGGAGTGCAAGGCATAATTGAGATAGAATTGTTTCTTGCTTTGTGTACTGTATGACGGATGCGATTAATGTTTATCCCATGATTTTGAACTGGGTTTCCCAAGTCAGCGATGTTTCTCTTCTCAAAGTTGGACTTATAGAACCAGTATGTACAGTTTCTGTGGTTTGGAATATAATTAGCACATATGTTATGCCTTCATATTATTACTGCATGCTCGAGATGTATTTTAATATTTTTTAAGTTTCTCTTTGATTATTATGCTAATTTAACTGTAAACTTAAGCCTATCTGTCAACTTTTTCTTCTTCTTCTTAACTAAAACTGTAAAATGAAGGCTTTATTTACTATGACTGTGTTGAGAAATCTTGCATGCATACTGGGGTAATTATGCTCATTTTCCAAATCGGTGCTACCTGAGGTCACTGGCTTACTTTAGTTCCAGCCTATTCTCAGTTGTTATTTACTGATACATGAGAGCAAACAGACATTCTTACCATAAGATATTATTATGAAATACTCAAGCTTCTAGAGGAAAGACACACAGGTTTGGGTAACATTACTGTTTCGTTTATCTTACATACTTGGATGGATATGTGGTTTTAAATTATGGTTGCATTTGTGTTTGCTTTATGGTTACTATGTTTGCAGGCATTTCGGTTACTGCGATATGGGTTGCGACCGCGATAGGTGTAGAATGATTTTAATTCCATGGATGGGTCCTTCACGTTGATAATGATTCCATGGATGCAGTCTGTGATTTAATTCCATTGATGGATCCTTCACCTTGATAATGATTCCATGGATGCGGTCTGTGATTTAATTCCATTGATGGATCCTTCACCTTGATAATGATTCTCTATTGGTGGATGTGCGTGTTCTGCTTATGCATGTGAGGAAAAATGAAAATATACAGAGTCGAGAAAAAAGATATAGTGAATTATTTTTGGTATTGTATTTTTGTTTATTCTTTAGTTTGGAGGAGGAGGAGGAGGAGGAGGAGGAGGAGGAGGAGGAGGAGGAGGAGGGAGGGGGAGGAAGTAGAGGTATGTCTGGTGAGCAATTTTCGAGAGAACTTACCTTGTTAAATGGCATGCTCTTTCAAATGAAAAGTTGATTCATTAACTCTGAAGCATGTACATATATTATATGCTGCTGACATACTAACAGAATAACTAATTGACTAACTGTAAATAACTAACTCTGTATAAATACAGTATCAATACATGAGGTGTATATCTGTCCTTTTTCTGATTGAACATCAGACTTCGTTGATGATGTGTTATATGGTAACACAATTATTGAATATTTTATCATTAGAAGGATGCTGGTACATGATTATAGATGTTTAGAAGTTCTTGTTTCAGGGGAACGTCTCCTCTGATAAATAAAAGGTTCCAGTTTCTTGATACAATTTCACAGCTTAGTGCTTTCTACATAAATAATTTGCATATCAAAATTTAACTTCCAGGGAGGTGGATTAATCGAGGAGCACCACGTTGTTTCGAGTATCACCTAACTGCAATACCATATATATATATATGTGTGTAACATAAACTCATCTAAATTAGTTTGGTCATGTGAGTGAAAAAACCAACACAGGCCCCAATGTAAGAAAATGATCAAATGAAAGATAATCCAATTAAAAAGTAAAGGACAATTGAAGAAAACTTCAAGTAAAATCATTAAAAAATACCATAATTTAAATAGATTGATTGAAAATTTAGTTTTTGACAAAGTTAAATAATGTCGTTTAAACTATCTAGCAGATCTCATTTAGTAAGAATAAAGGTTTATTTTCAGTCAACTAGTTTCTTGGTTATGCATGAACAAAAAAGAAAGAGTTTCTTGGTTATGCCCTGAACATCAAGATATTTTGCCAAACAATAGAAGATGTTCCTTTTTTTTATGTCTCTTCTAGCAACTGCAGACTGTCGCTCGATTCTTAGTTGCAAGGTACGTTTAAGTAATCTGTAATTTTATTATAAATTTTTATTAAAATTAATGATTTATCCTAAAATTGAGATGTGAATAGTTTTTTCTTACCCTAAATTTTTCCGTCATTCAGAACGTGGAAGAAGACCATGACCACTAGGCGCCCAAGTTTATTTGAAACCACAGAATCTCCTTTTTCCATTTCCACATGGGAAGCATGTGTCATTTATTGCATTACATGTTCAAGTTGCACTCAGTGAGTCTTTAAACTCAGCGCTAGTCCAATGCTCAAGTGGTCAAATGTCTTCTCATTCAAAGAACATTATCCAAAGTTGACCAAAAAAAAAAAAGCATTCTCCAAAATACAAAAAAAAATACAAGAGAAACTGTTGATTCATTTAAAGTCTTGGTTGGACTTCACAGTCTACTAGTCATGTTTGAAACGCCCCCATTAGAACGTGGAATTAACTTTACCACGAGCTTTAACTTTTTGAGGTACTAATTGAAGAGGCAACGCTATGCGTTGTAAGGTAAGTACAATAATTTTTTCTTTTACTTGGAGTCTCTAATCTAACGGAGGCTCCACCCTTCCAACAGAAAGGTAATCACGGGTGCCCCTCAAGTCATTGGCTTTGATAATAAGCTAATATAATAATTTTATTTTGATATTTAACTCATTTAATACGAGAGATTTATTTTAAAAATAAAAATAAAGAGTAATAATTATTTATAAATAAATCAAAAAAGTATATTTTAATGATTTTATAATTTATTATGTATATATATATGTATTTTATTATAATTTTAATAATTAATTTTTTTATCAATAATTATTATTTTTTATTTTTTTATAAAATAAATCATTCCCATTAAAATAGTCAAATCTTTTTTTTAGTGCCGTAACACATTTTAACACTTTGAAATACGGGTGACAATTGTAAACCAAACCCATATCCAACTTTATTTGGACCCAATCATTTTCATACTCACCCAATTAGACATATGGTTAGATGGACTGAGTCATAAGTCAGAAGTCATAAGATGATCCAATTGAAAAACTCATTTAACCATTGAAGTGTATTTGTAAAAAAAAAAAAAAAGGCTTTCTATTGTTGGGTGGGTTGGGTATGTATGACCTATATAAATGGGATCATTGCAGACATAATAACAAGTGATAATTAATAATTTAGAGAGCACTTTTCATTGAATTAGGTAGGTCCAAAGGTAGAACACTTTTAATATTAAAGAGAAGCTTGCATTAGGTAAATACCTTGGTCTTTCCATTGAATGGGGTAGGTCCAAAGGTAGAACACTTGCCTGGGTCAAAGAAAAAAATCCTCAACGAGCTGGAAGGGTAGAAGGAAATTTTGCTCAATCAAGCTAGAAAAGAGATGTTAATTAAAGTAGTGTTATAGGCCATCCCCACCTATGCCATGTCCATAGTCAGATTTCCCAAAAAGTTCTGCAAGTCCATTTGTGCTCACATAGCTTGTTTCTGGTGGTGTAATAGCAGAAAGGACAGTGGGATCTATTCAAAAAATTGGTAGTCTCTTACAGCAAAAAAGAGGGGGGTTTAGGTTTTACGGACCTTATGCACCTAAACACAGCTTCCTTAGCCAAACAAGCATGAAGGCTAATGAAGCATCCTAATGCATTATGGGTTCAAGTGCTCAAAAGTGTTTATTTTCTGAAAGAAGATGTCTTGAAGGCTAAGAGGAAACGAAGTTCATCCTAGGGGTGGCACAGCTTGATGCAAAGGACGGATTTCTCCAAAAGAAATGCTAGTTGGATGATTGGTAACGAAAGAATGATCTACATTTGGAAAGGTAAATGGCTGCAAGGTTATAAACTAGAAAATGTGTTTGGATTGGCAGAAGATTTAAAACTAAACCATCTCTTGGAAGAAAATATGGAGAATTAGAACCTCCGAAGGCTTAGGAAGTCACTCTCTTCAGCACAAGCCATAAAAGCTATTCAAATCCCAATTAACAGCTCTCTAGAACAGGATAAAATTATTTGGCCTTTCACTAAATCAAGAGATTACTCAGTTAAATTGGGATATCATGTGGCAAAAAAAGAAGAAGCATCTCTTTCCCTACATCGTAGCTGCCCTTCCTTCACTCCAGCTCCTAAGCTTTGGAAGGAAATATAAAAGTTAGAGGTTCCTAACAAAGTTAAAATTTTCATTTAAAAATGCTGCTCGAATGCTTTACCAGTCAAGAAAAACCTGTTTAAAAGGCGCATTGGCAGTAACCCTACGTGCCCCATTTGTAATGAAGGTCTTGAGCTAATAGAGCATGCTCTATTACTATGTCCTTGGACTTAACCTATATGGTTTGGGTCTCAAACTCAATGCACTCCATTACAAAAAAATGTCACAAGATTTGAAGAGTAGATCATAAAGAAATACAAAGACCTGGCCAACTTATAGGATTTTGCTAAAGAGAGCATCTCCTTACTGAGTGTTATTTTATGGTCAATCTGTAAGGAAAAAAATAGGTGTATTTTTTATGGCAAAAGCCCCAATCTTGCCTTTACCCTTTGTAGTGTAATGCAATTGAAAAGAGATTTCTACAACTCTTGGACTATCAATCGGCCTAGAGTGGATAGTTTTCTAAGTTCTAGTCCAACGATAATTTGGAGACCTCCTAATACAGATGTGTTTAAACTAAATGTAGATGCTGCTTTTGTAGAACAAAAGGGACTGGGGGCAGTTGCAATTGTGGCTAAAGACTATGGAGGTAATGTAATTGCAGGTTCTGCAAGGATGATTGCATCATATTCTAGTTTGACCACAGAAGCTTTAGCAATGAAGGAAGCCCTGATCTTGGCGAACAACTTAGGCTGGCAAAGCATACTTATAGAATCTGATTTCCTGAAAATCATAGAAACTTGCAAAAGCAGTTTGAAATCTTGGCAAATTAGTGGAATCACCTCTAATATAGTTAGGATTAGCTATTCATTCTCCAGCTTTGGCTTGCTCTGGGTCAAGAGATAAGCAAACACAGTGACTCAAATGGCAACAAAGTTACAAATGTAAAACAGGCTACCTAGAAATTGGATTTTTAATCCTCCAGCAACAATTAAGTCTTTGATACATAGAGAAAAAGTTAGATAGCTTTGTTTTACTTCTTCTAGGTTTACATCGAGCTAGGCCTGCTTTTTCTGTTAGTATACTTTGCCTTAGCAATGTCGGTGGTTTCTTTTTTCTCTTTTTTTGGTATTATAAGGGGCTAAAGCCCAAAGGAGAGGATTACACTATGGTAGACATATGTCGAGGAATAGACACCCTAGATACATCAGCCTATAACAATATGGTTAGCTCAGGGGGAGGGAATCCCTAAACCTTGAGCTTGAAATCATGAAGGAGACTATGATTTGCCATCCAATCTGCACTAAACTTCCCTTACCGAAAAGTGTGGTTGAATCGAATGTCCCAATCCCTGTAGATCCAGTTAAAAATTCTTTTAATTAGTCGATTGCGTTGAGTAACCCCTGGCTGAAGCTTTTGAAGATAGGAAATAATCGAACTAAAGTCGCATTCCATGATGATTTTTTTAGACCCAGTGTCCCAGGCCATCTGAAAGCCTATTAGCAGGCCCTATAATTCTGCAGTGTAGGCATTGCATTCTCCAATTTTGTATGAGTAACCCATGATCCAATCCCCTGTATCAGAATGAAGGACCCCCCACAACGGACTAAACCAAGGTTGCCTTTAAAGCAGCTGTCCATGTTAACCTTTATCCATCTTGCAGGTGGAAAGTTCCATGTAACCGAAAAGGAATGATTTGATGGGGATAACAATTTGTCAATGAAGTTCCTATTGGCATCAGCAATATGATTAAAATGATCTAAAATATGCCAATGTCTAGCAGAAGGTCTAGTGAAGCATTGGTCAAAAACTTCTCTGTTATGCCAATTCCAAAGGAACCAGCAAGTGGGAAAGAAGATGTCCTGTCGACTGGTGTTAGGATTGACCCCAAAATTTCCCTAAAAGTTTTGTGTCAACTAGTGGTTCAAATCCTTATCAAAGAAGGTTGGTATTTTTTTGGAGGTCACTAAGTAGATCCAAGTTCTAGAGTCTATAGGGCAATCTCTTAGCACATGAGTGATTGACTCTAGTACTTGCGAACACCTATGATAGTTAGGGTTGTTACCAGATCATCTACTCCTTCGAAGGGCAGTGAGAAGCCAGTTGTGAGCCATCTGCCAGTCGAAGACCTTTATGCGTTGGGGACCATTCCATTTCCACATTTTCCTCCACTTCTCATCAGTGGTACCTCGTTCAGAATGCAGTATTTGATAAGCGTTTTGAATAGCCATTAGCATTGTTTTTCCAACCAATTTTGTCATCACCATCTAGAGGGTTTGGGGGAGGCATTCCCATGATTCTGTTGACCACTTGAGAGGGGGAGGACATAAAATAGGTAGTTAAAATCCCAATTTCCATTGTTGTTAATAAATTGAGAGATTGTAGAGCTTTATCTATCCGCTTCTATAATGATTTCTGACCACTGAATAAGGATATCCATACGGCACCCAATTATGCTTCCAGAATTCAATTAACTGACCACTCCCAAGAGTAAAACAAACATTATCCATGATCTTTAGCCAAAGATTGACTAATTCTTTCCAAAGCTATGAATCTGTTCTGCTAGCAGTCGTTCCTGTAGAAAGGTTTGCTCCTTTACCATACTTCCCAATAAACACCTGGGCCATAAGGTTGTCAGGTTTAGTAAAAATTTCCTAACCCAGCTTCATCTGTAGAGCATCATTCATCAATGTCAGCGATCTGAATCCAAGACCTTCCTCTTTAGGAAAGCAGGGAGTGGTCCAATTAATCATGTGAATCTTCCTTTTTTGAGTTGTGCTTCCCAAATGAAACCTTTTTAAGCTTTCTCTATTTCATGACAAATACCTATTGGGACACACATATGCTGTATATTATAAATAGGCATAAACCCTATGATTGAGTGAGCCAGAGTGATCCTGCCAGCAAAAGATAGACACTGAGCCTTCCAACCATTTAGCTTGGAGTTGATCTTGTCCATGATATGCTTTAGAGGGGCTTTTTTTTGTCTCCCCTGAGAGAGAACAGCTCCCAAGTATCTACTGATGTCTGTAGTTTCATTGAAGCCACAATTATGAAGAATGACTTCCCTGATCTCAGGCTTTGTATTTTTGAAAAAAAAGAACACAAGTTTTTTTGGGGTTGACTTTTTGTCCAGATGCCTCACAAAAGATATTAAGGCATCTCTGTATATTTTCCATTTGTTCCACATTGGCTTTTGCAAAGAGTAACAAGTCATCCGCGAAGAGCTAATGAGAAATTGCCGGCCTAGCCCTTCCCGCCTTCATTGGCTTCCATCTATTTTGCCCTATTTCTTCTAGTATAAGATAGGAAAGTTTATCCATGCAGATGACGAAGATAAAGGGCGAGATTGGGTCACCCTGGCGAATACCCCTAGTAGAGATTAATTGTTCTAATTGATTACTATTCCACAGCATCCTAAAAGCAGTTAAAGTAATGCAGCTCATAATAAGAGACATGAGATTGGTGGGGAGGTTAAATTCCTTCAAGCAATTGTGGATGAAATTCCAGTTTAAGCGATCATAAGGCTTTTCAAGATCAATCTTGGTTGCCATGTATCTCCTCTTCCCTCTAACTTTTTTCATGGAGTGAGTCATCTCCTTAGCAATGACGATGTTGTTATGAATGTTGCACCCAAGAATGAAGCAAGCTTCGTATGGAGAAATTCTATCCACAAAGAGAGGCTTGATATGAATAGCTATGGCCTTTGTGATGCACTTGTAGATGACATTGCAAAGGGCAACAGGTCTGAATTGATTGATGAATTCAGGAGAATCAATTTTTGGAATTAAAGCTAGGGGGGTACCATTTATTTCTTTAATTTTGTCATGATCATTCCAGGCCAGGGAGACAAATTCAGCAACTTATTTTTCCACAATATGCCATTGTTGTTGAAAGAAAATAGCCGGAAACCCATCTTCCCCAAGAGCTTTGAGCGGGCCTATTCCAAAAATGCTTCTTTTTATTTCTTCCTTCGAAATCGCACAACCAAGGCTACTGAAAGGAATACTTTGCCCAAATGGGTAGGAGAATTTAGTTTTGAGATTATATCTCCCATCCACTTCTTCTTTGTACAGATTTTAAAAAAAGACCACATCTAAATTTTTTAGGAAATTAATTTCCTCAAACTCATTTTTAAATTTAAAATTAACTTTATTAAAAATTAAATTTGTAAAATTTAATCTAAACATTTACTAAAACAATCTTCAATTAAATTTGTTGTTTGTTGTAAAAAAAAAAATTGTTGTTTGTGCATCTTAAAATATACAAACAAAGAAGGAATGATATTCATCAGATAGAGAAATTATTATATATTCTTATAATATAATAAATATATATTTTAATAAATATATTTATTATTAATTTTAAGTTATTAACATTAAATTGATATAAATTTTAATAAAATTAATGATAAATATATTTTTTAAAATATGTATTTATTAATATTTTAAAAATATATAATAATTTCTCCATGCAACATGGCTGCGGAACCAAATTATTGACCTTCCCAAGAAGATGCCCCCAGTTACTTTAAAATCGAACAAACAGCAGGCAACGCATGTCATTATCAAACAAAGCAAAGTTGTATTAATACTCTCTCTTGGACCACCCTAGCCTCCGTCGGATGAGAAGGAAACGAATCTGGAAAAGAAATGTAAAGAATATATAGTAAAACAAAATTTAAAATCTATAAAAATAACATATAATGAAAGATTTTTTATCAAAATTTTTAATAGAGTAATTTAAAATACTTATTAATTTTTAAATAATTAAATAATTTTTATTATTTTATTTTATTTAATAATTACTCTTAATTTTAGTTAAATTATTTCAAAAATTTTAATTATTTTTTCTATCTTCATAACATTACTCATTGCATAAATATCATATAAAATCTCATAATGACTGATGTCCATTGAATGTGTACTGCAATATGCAGAGAGCCGAAGATTCATAATTAAATTGAAGTGGAACCGCCGTTGAATGATTTTTTTAATTTTCAGCTATGAAGTTAACAGCAGTTATAACTGCCGATAAGTAGATTTTGCTTTTTAAATTTTAATGTTAGTGGCAATTAAAACTTCTATTATTTTCATTCCGCTAACTCCTAACCTTTCTATGTTTTGCCTTTTTCTTTTATACAATTAGTTATATTTCACAGTCAACATACATATCATAAAATCCCTTTACTCTTAAACTTTCAAAATAAGAATCATAAAAAAAAAAATCACCAAAAACATACACTTAAATAACAAAGAAATGTATAATAAGCATTAATTAATCTTAAATAAAACTTTGAAAGTACCAATAAAATAAGCAAACAAGTCACTGGATGTTTAGTTGTCACTAAAACTAAATTGACTAAGAAATTTAATCTAGATTAGTGTATTGATGTATCTTTTTAAACAATATAAGACAAACTTCTTACATCGATTATGTGCATTTAAAAAAAATAAATTCTTTTACATATAGCCCAAAAATTGAATCAGAAAATTCATAACATTTGCCATGAAAAAGGGTGCATTTTGATTCCATTCAAATAGATGCTACCCAAAGGAATTAGAAGTTAACTAACACTCTAATTTTAGGAGATTCTTTTAATACCTTTTATTTTTATAAGAGTTCCTATATCCCTAATAATTAGTTCTAATATTTAGTCTCATGTCATATTTAGTACATGTTTGATAAAATTTAATTTTTAAAAAAATTATTTTATTTTTAAAAGTTCTCTCAGTAAAATTTTAATTATAACTTATTTTGAATACAAAATAAGTATGATATAGTATTTCTCTTTTTGTACTCTTATGTTTTATCATCTTACTTATCACAATTTTTAAATTTTTCAAATATAATTTTATAAGAAAATAATCATCATATAATTATTAGAGTAAATAATTAATAAATAAATTTGTTTTATTTAATGTTTTGTGTGAGATAAAAAAATATTTTATTTGTCCATTTTTTAATTTATATATTTTTAAAAAGAATAATGCAGAATAATTTTTTATAGTTTAAATTAAAGATTAAAATTAAGTGATATTATAAAACATTAAAACTCATGAAAAAATAATTTGTTGTATAAGTAGAACACATGGTAAAATATTGACCACTAATTGTTAGGAGAACAAAAAAAATTCCTTAATTTCATTATTTGCACCTTCTTGGAAATTGATCGGATTATTTCCATTTCCATGCCGTGTGGTCCTGTCAAATGCTAAAACTGAGAGAATTCAGAAAAATGGAGTCTCCTAAAGAATTTGAAATTAGAATGTTTAGTGGAGTATGTTCAACCTGAGGTGTAAAATGCATGAAGATGCATGAGAACCTTCTTTTTCCTTTCGGCTATTCTGTTTACGCAACATTTTCAGAAGAAAAATAGACCACATCTCCCTTACATGAGATATTCGAGCAAATCCATTAATTTGTTCCCAAGTTTATCTTACTAAAATAATAATAATAATAATAATAATAATAATAATAATAATAATATAGCTTTTTATCATATCTTAATTGCTTATGGATTTTTAAATGTTATTCAAATATGTATTTTTTATATGTTTTTACAAAGTGTGTATATTGAGGTTAATCCTTCCTATAGATAAAACTTGTCATAATGAGGTCTCAACTTATTTACCGGTGAATTACAACCTTATAGATATTCAATATGTGTTTGAGTATATATGTGAATGAATATTATTAGGGTTTTGGTTCCAATAATGGTATTTGTGTTTGGGTGGTGCACAATTATATACAAGTATTACAAGATATATTACATTAAATATTAAAAGTATGGTTAAATTCAGTTTGCCCCTTTTATAATTTAGGGGTGAAATTACATTGCCACCCTATGATTACTTTTTCATTAACTTAAACTAATGTAAGAAGGATTTTTCTAGTTCTTTAATTTCCTAAAAACTCATATAGTTATTTAATTACATATTATCTAAGGCAAGTGAACAAATATAAAAATGATTTGAAAATTTGACATTATGGTAACAAGTAAACTTTGTTGAGCAAAAAAATATATCAATTATGCAAATTGGATACATTTGTATGAGCGAACTCATTAGTTTGACAAGTTATGACATAAGTAAGCACTTCTTAGTTGGCATTGCTAAGAAAGAGACAAGAAGCTCTTAAATAGATAAATAAAAATATAATTAATTAATGTTTAATTTAAATAAAACTGTCAAATAAAAATAATTTAAAAAATTACAATTAAAACCTCTCAAAAAAAATAATTAATAATAAAAAAGTCCTTTACGATTCTAACACTTAAACATGCATTGCAAGAGGTATCCTCTTGAACATAGTTCCCAACCTTTGGTGGACAATCATATTACCACTTGAACTATTGTTTATTTCTTATTCGAAGTTTATTTTCATTTTCTTATAATTTTATTAATATGTTTTTATTTAAATTATGAAATCCTATCGTATCACAAATTAAACTCTTATTTCATACAATACGTATCCTCTTGAACTTGGATCCCCACCAATGGTGAAAGTCAAGTTACCACTTGAATTTTTGGTTAATTAGTTTCATATAAATATTAAGGGTACATTAACATGAGCTTTAAAAAAATAAAAGTCTCTTTTATATGAACTTTTTTAAGGATTCATTAGTTAAACTCTTATTTTATAAAATCTCATATTCTTAAGCAACTTATAGAAATTATATTTTTTTTTATATGTATCTAACAAAATATGAATTTTCTAAAATAAGTAAATATAAATTTGTATATTATCGCTATCCAATATTTTAAAAATATTTTTCTTTTTCTATATATAATTTATGGCGCTTAGTTATATTGATATCTTTAATTAATATTTCAAATCCTTCCTCTACACATGACTTCATAAAGCTTCCAATAAAGGTATAATTATACAATATTTTAACATATTAATTTAAAATTATGTTTTCAACAAAAAAATCTTAAAACCTTATTTAAATTTAAAATTTGGAAAAAAATTTAAATTTCTTATTTATTGCTATTTTTATATAATTATAATGTATACAATAATACTTTTTTACATTCAAATAAATTGACTTCAGTTATTTTATAATTAAATTTTATGTGAATGAAGTAATACATGTATTACAAACCTATGTAATGCATGGTTATGATAACTAGTATATTATATATACTATAATTGACTTGAGTTTAATAAATATTTTATATTAAATACTAACTCAATCTAGATGAAATTGATACTACTAAATTTTACTCCCTTAAATTTTCTTTTGTAATTTTAAGATAAATACATTAAATACACATACAAACTATATGGAGCTATTATTACTAGATTTTTCTTTTTTTATTTTTTTAAGTTAAGTATACTGAATATTAATACAATTCAGATGAAACTTTTTTTCATAAGAAATTAAAATTGTTCTAAATGAACATATAAATAATAAAAAAATATATATAAGCCCTAAGTAGTTTTTGTACTAAAAGTACATAAATTATAAGTTAAAAGTTGAAAAATACTTGATTAAATTTACTAAAACATTAATGGTTAGAGAAAAACATGAGAGAAAAATATGATATTCATTAAAAAAGATTTTAGTTAACGAAAAATAAATAAATTGATAATCTACCAAATATTTGACTTAATGATAATTGTTTTTAGGGTAAATTGCAACTTACATCTTTAAACTTTGGTTTCTGTATGGATTAGACGAAGATTTTGAAAGATGTAAATGACCTCCTAAACCTCACACTTTATATAAAAAACAACTTCTAGCAAACCATTAAATATAATATGGTGTTGTCGCGTAACACAAAGAAAAGCTAGTGAAAATTTTACAAATAACGTCTTAATTATGTCTGCTATTCATTTGAATATGATTTTTTTTCGTTAGTTATGGTATTATTAGATGTTAAAATATGATTTTTTTTCTCATTCATTTGTAATTTTTCACTAATTTTTATAATGGCATGTGATGATTTAATCAAATATTCAACTGTTTAGAAAAAAAAAATAGATATCTTAAGTAGTACATTGAATCTCATTAATGAATCTCATTGTCTCCTCATTAATGTGAAACCTAACATTATGTACTTCTTTGAAAGGAGACCTTTGCAAAGTACTAATTATTTAGATTCAAGCTACGAGGAGAGCTTATTACTAAAGACTAATTTATTGGGAAAGAAAATCTCATAACTTAAGTAGCAAATTAAGTTTTTTTGTTTTCTCAATTTTTGTATGTATTTAATTTTAATCTACTGTTAATGTAAAAAGTTTTATACTATCATCTAATTATATATTATTAAATTATTAAAAAAATTCACTAAAATAGCTATTGCCTAAAAAATTAAATACTCTTAATGATATAGTAACATGTAATTAGATGATAACAATGAATCAAAATTAAATTCATACAAAAATTGTTTAAGTAAGTTATTTAACGATTTCTTTGTTTTATTACAAAAAATAACATGTGATTTTAGATAATCATAAATAAGATTTTACCACAAATATATGCTATAACTTATAAATTTACTTTTAATTTATGATTATAATAAAAAATTTATTATACCATTATCTAATTATATGTAGACTTATTATTTAGAATTTTATTTTTTAAATCATTATTATGATAATCAAATTATTTTATTAATGAATTGATATGTGCATAAATAAATACTAATATAAAAACTTTTACAGCAACAAGTGAACTAAAATAAATTTCCTAACTTGTTAGGTTTTTTAATCTAAAATAGATTTTTTTTGTTACATCAAATAAAGTTAAAAAAAAAGGCAACACTAAATAATAGTCACATGATTTTCCAGGAAAAAGAGGTGACAAACTTAAAGAAATATTCATTATGGAAATAAACGTGAAAAAAAAATGGAAAGTTATGGCCAGTAATAATAATTTACTATTATCATTTTCGTAGGGACACTAAAATAAAATAAAATAAATATAGTTATCGTTTTCAAAGTTGATATTGATATCAAATTCCCGAGCTTACGGTGTTGTGCTCCTTCGAGGAGTCTCTCTTCTCGACCGCGCGAAATACGCTATTTTTTTTTTTCTTGAATGCAACATGGAAGACGAACCTGGTTTTTCTCCTCCACCACTCACCACCCTCCTATATAATGCTGCCTCCAACCCTTTCCTCACAACCAAACAGACCCGAATCCTCTTATACCTATTTGTTTCTTCCGCCACATGTTCGTCTCCTAAATCCATTCCATAATCTCCTGGTTCCTAGATATTTTTTCAACCTTTTTTCCTGATATCTGGGGTTTTCTTCTTTTTTTTTTCCTTTTTCTGCAAAACCCATTATCCAATTCCTGAATTTGCTTCTCTACCATAAAAAATTGTTGTCTTTGATTTGATTTCCATCTCAAGTTCCTTATCCAGTTTCTGGGTGTTGAAGGTTTTGTCCTTTTGATCCTATTTAGGTTGTTTGAAGGGTCGAAGATGGCTATTCCTTATCCCCATTTCATTGCTTCCGAGAAAGCAGCCATTGAGACGGGTCTCATGGTGCCTTCTTCTCCATCTTCGTCCCTGTCCTCGCCCCCTGTGATTCTGACCCAGGACGATTTGAAGAAAATCGCCGCCTACAAGGCCGTTGATTACGTCGAGTCCGGCATGGTTCTGGGCTTGGGAACTGGGTCCACGGCGAAGCACGCGGTGGACCGAATCGGCGAGCTTCTGCGCCAGGGCAAGCTCCAAAACATTGTGGGCATACCCACATCGAAGATGACCCACGAGCAAGCCTTGTCGCTGGGAATTCCCTTGTCAGATCTCGATTCGCACCCAGTTGTCGATCTCGCGATTGACGGTGCCGATGAAGTTGATCCTTTTTTGAACCTGGTGAAGGGCCGAGGTGGGTCGCTTTTGAGGGAGAAGATGGTGGAGGGTGCCTGCAAGAAGTTCGTCGTCATTGTGGATGAGTCCAAATTGGTAAAGTATTTGGGGGGTAGTGGCCTAGCTATGCCTGTCGAAATCATAGCATTTTGTTGGAAATTTACTGCTTCTAGACTGCAAAAGATGTTTGAGGAGTCTGGTTGTGTTGCCAAGCTCAGGACTTTCGGAGAAAAAGACCAACCCTTTGTGACAGACAATGGAAATTATATCGTAGATTTGTATTTTAAGAAGAGTATTGGTGATTTGAAGGCTGCCAGCGATGCAATTCTGCAGATTGCGGGTGTTGTGGAGCATGGAATGTTCCTGGACATGGCAACCACGGTTATTGTTGCAGGTGAACTTGGGGTAACGGTGAAAAATAAGTAGTTGAGTTCAGAAAAGAAAGGAGAAGAATAAATAGGTGGATGCGGAAGCTGAAGGTAGTTTAAGTTGACATGGGGTTCTAACACATTAAATGTTGTAGTACTAAAGATTTTGATTCAGTGAATTAATGGGGACTTGGGGAGAGTTAGTTTTATTGTGAAAGGGGGCAAAATTTTCCATATTATAGTATTAATGGATACAATAGTTGGAGAAAGTGTCTTACTTCTCCCCCAGTTTTGTTATTCTTTTGACAATTTGAGCAAGCAGATAGAAAATTCAGACTTACTGGAAAGCTGAATATTCAGCCTCATATAATGTATGTTATGTGATTCTGAATATAAATCGGCCACTATTTGTTGCTTCATAATGTTGAACTGATCTTCAAATTTTGCTTCATTTCCGATTTGAGTAATTATTGAATTGTATGACTGTTGCGTAGTAAAATGTATTTAGAATTCAGTAACGTTCTGTTGAATCATTAAATTCTGCATTTGCAACCAGATTGGAGGTATTCTTGAGAACAGAGTTTGCAAATATTGTTAAAAATTTTATTTAATTTGTCGTTTTTATTTGTGAATAAAGAAGAGGGTAGTTATCCTTTCATTGACTTTCTCCCCTATTTATAGGAGACTCCAACTGCATGGATAAACATTTGTCATTAGACCAATTTTGTTAATTACCTAGCAATACTCCTTGTATTATTAAGGTACCAAAATTTCCAATGATAGTTTTTACTTATAACTTTGTTATGGCTTATGGGAACACCAATACGGTGAAAGCTAGTCAACATTTCCATGGACTGACTTCTTCCTTACGAGAATCTCCTCAAGCTTTCCCGTGTTTGCCAGAACTGAAGTAAAACATTCCACCATGAATATCTTGATTCTTGAAGCTGAAATACTTCTTAATTCCTTGAAAAGGCTATCGGGCCAACCATACAAGGGCGTATTAATGTAACAAAAGGTTTTTCTTTTGGCATTGGATTGACAAGGTCCTGAAGTCTTTGGCAGATTCTTAGCTACTCCTCAGCCTCTGATCTATAATTTTTTGAATTTACAACACATCCTGCAGCATATATAGAGTACCTTAGGTGGTGTATATGTTTATACTATTATACTGTTATTATTATCCAATTACTTGACTGCATGATTTTTTATTTTGAGCTAATGTTATAAGCTAATATATGTTTATGGTATGTGTTGATATAATGAGCATCTATTATTATTTGCGGTTGCCAAATTATCTGATGATTGAAGATTGACATGTGAAAGAGATTTGCATATTTTGCTTGAGTGTTGAATGATTAATTTTATTGGTTATCGTGCAACTAGCACTCGGTTTTACTTGAAGCTAAAAAGAGAAAACGTTATGTATTATTTGCAAATACATGTTACCTTTTGCTGATTATTCTCTGCAAACTTTTCCTATTTTGTTTTCTTTAGATCTTGGAAATTGATAGGGGATGCTAGGGATTTGGTATTTCTTGCTATTGTTGGTGTCCTCTCTTGTCTGTTCTGTATTGTTTTGTTGTATCCAATTTCTCAGAGTAGGCTCTTTTTTCCTGGCTGGCAAATACTGCTTGACAGTAAACTGCTATTCAGTCATTAAGAGGGGAATAATTAAAGCCATTCTTACTTTATTAATGTAACATTGGTGAAGTAAGATAATTTTTGTGGACGTGTTTAATATTTTAGCATTGCATTCTGTTTCTAATTCTAACATAGCTTAGATAAGTAAATGTACTTCCATGATGTCCATTGTCTGGCTGGATGCTTTTTAGTGATGGATCAATGAAAATTCTGAATTGTAACTTCGTAGTTTTCCTATGCTGCCCTTGTTGAATGGTCAGGTGCATACTTATTTGAACATTAGATGTGATCAAACCTTTGCTTTTTCCTGTGTACACCCTCTTTCCTACCTACTTCATTGGTGCATTGAGAAGTAAGCTGCAATACTAGCTTTACTGGATATTGGGATGTTATGTTCTTCGGTGTATTTGTTCATGTCTCTAATTAGGTTCTCTCAAAATTCAGTTAATATGCTTAAAATCAAGCTGTCAGAGTTGAGCAACTTGTGTCTCTTCATAATGCATCCTTGTCAGCTGCGATGCTGTTTGGTGTGCAATTATTTCATTGGAAGATCAAGACTGTCGTCAATTCATTTCTTAGATCCTGCTGCCCCGAAAGAAAGTTGGAGTAGCACCTATCGAGGAGATGACATAAACTCACGGAAGGTGGTTTGGTCATTGAAGAAAAGACCAACGAATGAAAGTCCGATTATAAGAGGTACAAGAAAACTGAAGAAAAGAGAAACCATTGAAAAAACTGTTGTGAATGAATTTATTAAAAATTTAATTTTTGATAAAGTCTAATGACGTCGCTTAATTCGTATTTGGCGACCTCACTTAGTGGGAAAAGGCTTTGATTGTTATTTTTGTAGGTGTTGGCTAAGCTAATCTTTTTGCCTTAATGATGTTGGGAAATTGATTTAACACTGTTGTGGGTTCTATCCATGGCGTAAGAGCTTCCAAACCATATTCCCATGTGAAGCTTGTTCTTGAGTTGACATGGTGAGGAAGGTCTTAGTGGTAGTAGGCTCCCAAGACAACTGGCGATGTAAAATATACCCCTTGTCCTAAAAGCCATTAATTCACAATGACACGGCTGGTCCTTTTTGAATACTGACCCTGCAAGGTGAAGTTCCCAGGGAGTAAAGTTGATTCCATGAGCCAGATGATCTGTGATTGTTATCAAGTAACCATGTTAAAAGAAGCCGTTGGGAGTTTTTCTGGGAAGGGACAAGACATGAAGGTATTTATCTCTTCTTTTCTTTTATGTTTGACTTTTCTTCTGTGTTTTTTTGTATCCTGTAAAGTGCATCATAAAGTTCAATGAGACCTTATCCATTTGTGAATATTAGATGGAGAGCCTTGTGTATCCCTTAAATCCTGATAATGAATAACTATAAATTGTGTGTTGACTAAAGGTGTACATAGGAGGAGTAAAAACTAAAAAGGTATTTAGATACATCTCATTTTCATTTTATATTTTTCTTATTTTTTCCCTTGTTGAGAATGCATTAAAAGTGGAAGGCTGTTCTGCACTTCTGCGCATATTAGCATGCCTTTAAGTGGAAAGCAGCTTGATCCAAATGGAGTCTTCACAATGATGGACAGCTTGATCCTGATAGAGAGTATTCATTGGCTTTATACATATTGGGTGTTAATTATTCGTATGGCAAAACCTCTTCCCCTACTAACATTAAATATTAGGTGATGGTTTCTAGTGACCTATTAATTAAAATTCTATTATTTTTAGTTAGGTGGTGTCTTTGAGTCAATTTATAATTCAGATGTAATAAAATATTAAATTGACGTACGTACGAAGTATTGGTGTAGCAAAAGTGAATTATATTCTTAAGTATGAAAACTGCGATTCGATTTCTAAGAATCACATTTCATAAGAAGAATTATATCATTATCATTTTTGATTCGGAGAGATTAGGCTTATGGTATTGTTTAAATGGACCAAACCCTAAAGTTGAGCAAATGGGCCAAGGCCTACGAATTGCGTTTAGCTCGCAAACATAAAATGTTAGAGTTGGATAATTTGTAAACTCATTTTAAAACTAAGTCAAAAAATTTGGTCTGTTTAACTCACGAGTTAAATGGGTTGGCCTGCGGGTTGATTTATAACCTTTTTTTTTAATCTTTTACCAACTTGACACCTTTCAAGCTTAAATTTAAATAGGATTTGAATTTAAATAATTTTTGTTTCTTTCGATTCTAATTTTTAATGGAATGGTGATGGTGGAACTTGCAGTTAAAATAGATTGAAGTTTAACTGTTAATATTTTAGTTATATGAATATTGATTATTGATTGGATAGTGATTTTATGTTTCAATGTTTGTGAATTTTACAAACAAATTATATTTCTAATGAGTGATGACAGATTACATGAGTCTCTTTATTTTTTTTCTTTTATTTTTTCACTATTATTTGAAAATTTTAGTTTAACAAGTAAAAAAAAAAAAAAAGGCTAGCCCGTTTGCCTACAGTTTTCCTAGTCCTATTATTAAATGGGCTGGCCATCACGGGCCAAGCTGTATACCTAGTTGTCTGAATCATGTGAAATACTCTTAGTTTACACTTAAAAAAATATTAAATTGGTGTAAGGAATTATTTATATCTTTTTTATATATATTTATCTTATTTATTTTAAATTTGATATAAATCATCATTATTATAATATCACATAGTTTAACCGGTAACTTAATAGTGTATTCTACAATATATAATTATATAACTTTATAATTATACAAATATATAACTGCGTAACGTAAAATAGATAGTGGGCCGGTTACCCCAAAAGAAAAAGTAGTGGGATGTGAAAGCTTGTTGAGCCTATCTTTTATAGGCCCAGTTGGAATTTTTTGTTCACGAACACCAATCGGCTCAGCTCACACAAAAGAAAGAAAAGCAAATTATCTATTATTTATCTCTTAATTATGATAAATTATTTGTTAATTAATATTTGACCAAAAAATATATTAGTTAACTGGAAACAGGAAAATAAAAATTATGCAGGAAGCAGGATATATATTTGATTTTAAATATTTTAATTCTAAAAATGAAAAAAAAGCAGGATAATAAGATGAAGCAAATTATATTAATAGAAGATAAAATATAGGATTAGGGGGAAAGTGGACAAAGGAAATGCTTTTTCATCTGTTTTTTTTCTTTCACCTTTTGCTTTGTTAGGCACTTTGTATTTGCTTTTGTTACCTCTCAATTTCTTGTGGCCTAAAAGTAAAAGTGAAGGCTGTGGATTTTAGGTCCATTGGCAAGATAAGAGAGTGTCCATTGGCCAACTATCATTGTGTTTGCTAAATCTTTGTTTAGTGCTTGAACTGTTAGTAATCATCATCCACATAATTATTATTTTAGTGATTCTAGAGGTTATAAAAATGGGTTATGATTCATGAAGCAAATGCAACCTCAAAAAAGTCAATGCACATAGAAAACATTCACTCTTCTTACTACATGTTGGGGAATGATTAATTTTTTTAAAAATATTACTTTTCTTCAAAAATTCTTTCAATAAGATTTTGATTATAAACTGTTTTAAGTATAAAATAAATTAATTCAAACACATACTTAATACGAACCTTTAGATTAGGTAGAGTGTTAAATTGGTGTATTGTGGAGAGTAATTTTTGTGACAAAAACAAGAGGTGTGTTGTTTTGTCTAGAAAAGAAAAAAATAGTTGTGTGTATAGGTTATTCTTCCAACATACTTACAAACTATTTAAGTACATTGGTTACTAGTATAATGACAAAATTGATAATAACAATCAACATTTTTTTTGTGTAAAACAATTATAATAATTAAAAATTTTTCACTTACAGTTAAAGATTTTAAAATTTCTAATACAACTAGCATTATATGATTTATTAAAAAAAATTTAATTTTCAATAGGTCAAAATTGAATCATAATTAAAACCACTGTTTATATTGCTGCTCCTATTATATCTTTAAAGCAAGTAACTTTTATACTGTCTTGTTTATGTCAATAATTATATTGCAGGGAAACATTAGCCCTCGCTAAATAATGTGGGACAAACTCATGCAACTTATACACTTTCCACTTCTTCCCAAAACATTTCAACATGTACTCCTCCTCCACAAGAAGTGTTCTCTTTGAAAGAAATGTTCATTAGTAGCCAATTCATTATTATATGTACCTCTATCATCATAACCATTCTTTCTCTTTATTCCCAATTTGAGAGAATAATTTTCAAACTTTGAGAGGGAAGGAGAGAGAACACTCCTCTTTAAATTATCTTCTAAATAACAATTTATGTTATATTTCTTCCCTTTTTCTTTTTTACCTCTTCTTACTTTTCATCTAAACATAACATAACGGGTGCATAGACAATTAATATATAGTTAACTTAACGGGCCCTTAACTCTTTTATACAACCACACCAATTAAGTAGGTGCCTTATTTTATTACTCAGTTTTTGGTAGAATCTAATTTCATTTGATGGTTTCTCAAATTCATTCTGAGAATTTGAAGGAGATTTTAAATTCTATATATACATACATACATACATAAATATATATATATATATATATATATATATATATATATATATATATATATATATATATATATTATATCCTACAAATCATTTCTTGATTGAATCTACATATTATGTAGATGCCAAAGCTAAGATTAGGGAATTGAAAGATTCATCCCTAAATAGACACTGTACTAATTGAATTAATACTTGCACTTCTTGTCATCTTGAATTAATACACAATTTCATGTGACAATGTCTCCTTGGCTAAAAGCTGGTAGCAATAACACACTCCCGAAAGTGCATGTTCCCAAAAATAGGTCGAGCACCACATTGTAGTTTAAGTTTTTTTTTTTTTAAACAATTTTGTACGATGATAAACGAGGAGAAAAAGTGGGGTAAAAGGAAGTGCTTTTTCACTTTTATTCTTTCATCTTTTGGCTTTGTTAGGTTAGGTATTCCCATTTTGTCTCCTCCATCTCAATTTGCTCTGCTCAAAAGGTGAAAGCGAAGGCTATAAGATTTTAGGACGACGGCATGATGTAAAAACTGATACGCCTTTGGGAAGAAAAATCCAGTGTCCATTGGCCAATTAATTTCCCATTGAGATTGCTTCATCTTTTGCTAATTCTTTAGTGATTTAGCTGTTGGCCATCATTATTTAAAAATTAATTATTGTTATTATTATTATTATTATTAGATACTTTAGAGGTTGTAATAGTGGGTTTTAGGATCCAGTATCCAACAAAATCCAACGTGCATCCCATTCAATCTACTTTGACAATGACAAATTTGACTAGAGACTAATACTTACTTTAATCATAAAATCAAACAGTTACTATCAATTTTTTCCCTTTTTGAAATAATTAAAGCTGTTATATATGTATTGCTGCTCCCATATATTTATACTTAAATTGGTTCTTTTATTTGTTTACATCAAATAATAACATTGAAAAAGGGGAATTTGAACTTCTATCGTTCATTTATCTGAATTTATAATAAGTAAATAAAAATGTAATATATAATAATTTTGTTAACATTTTTATAAGTAAATAGTACTATATAGTTTATTTATTGGGTAAAATTCCTTACATTATTAATTGATCAACTGTTTTTTTTTTTTTGGTAAGATCAGTTGATAGCATTTAAATCTTTTTTATTTTGCTTTCAATCTACCTCGCTTGTGAGTGGAAAATAGAGTGTGTTTGATGATGCTACAATAAAACAATCTCAAAATCTTATCCGATTAGGCGAGGTTGGCTACATCAATTAATTGATGCCATTATAAATATATATATATATATATATATATATATATATATATATATATATAAAGATTTTCAGTAATATAATTTAGAACATAGTGTTTTTTTAATAGTTCCTTTTAAAATTTTCTTTGATCTTCACCTAATGGCTCCTTTATTTGGACTATCTTATATATGATTAACTTTTTTTTAGTTGGAGTCTCTATTGATTTTCTTCTCACATGATTAAATCACTTTAGGCAATTTTCATCAACTTAATCCCCACAATAGGTGCTATTTTATTTTATTTTTTTCTCAAACATATTCGTTTCTAATTTTTTTTCCTTATATGTTCATTCATCTATCTCAATGTTTTTATCTTTATTATACTTTTTTTTTCTTCTTTGCATTTCAATGTCGAAAACATTCTCTACCTAAAACGTGGTTGATAAAAATAAAAATTTAATATTGGACCAAGTCCACCCTTTAATACCATGGATCAAGCCCATCCCCATCACATGAAAAACATGTCAAAATCAAAAATGGCCAAAATTAAAAATATTCTCTAAACACCATGATACACTCATGGGATATTAGCACAACACAATTTCCACCCGAGATTTATAACCTCATCAATATCTCATCAATGTTCCAAGATCATAACATTACATTAATGACATCTGCTATATAAACCACTAAAGAATACACCTCTAGGTATATTTATTTTTTACTATCTCTCTTCTATATCACTCACATACTTATTTTAGCATCGAAGTAACTTGCAAGTACTCCTATTACCATTCTCACATTCATCAATCGTCATCTTGCCGCATTGGTGCTTTCGACTGGCCTTGAGACGTTCACTCAGATCCACTCAAATGTAAGAGGAAGGAACAAATATTAAATTTCAAATGTTTTAAAAATTAAAATGAAAATTTTATTACAATTAAAACTGTTGTCTCATATTTGATATAAATACTCAATAATTATATTGGACAAAGAAATAACTGATTTTAGATAAAATAAAAAAAAAAGATCCATATTATGACGCCAATATGATTTTTGAAAATTTATTTATGATTCATAGTAAGAATAATAAAAGTATAAAAACTTCACTTGGCTTAACTAATAAAATTATTAATAATAAATATAATTCTTTTATTAAAAAGAAAAAATTAAAACAATAGAAGATCCCCTACCGACGAAGAGCAGCATAGAAATCCCAACCTCAACCAATTAACAGCCTGTTTGTTTTAAATTGTTTTCAATGCTGATTAGCGTTCCAAAGCCACATTTAAAGCCACTTTTAATAAAAGTAAGTTTTTCTTGCTTTTAAAAAATGGACATTTGCGTCTAAAATAATCTAAAACAAACAGATTCTAAGGCGACAACGATAGCAATAATTGTTGTCTATGACAAAGTTTTTTTTATTTTTATGAATTAAAAATATACTCACATATTCAATTTATTTAAATTATTTTATAATTTTAATTTTATTAAATTAATAATGATAATAGTATAATTTTTTTATCTTTTTATAGTTAATGTTATTATTATTATTATTATAATTATTATAAAACTATTTAAAATAAAATAATAGAACAGCAATATATAACCTTTATTTTATATACATACATACATATATATATATATATATATATATATAATATATATATATATATATATATATATATAGACACACACACACACACACACACACACACACACACACACACACACACATATATATATATATATGTATGTATATATATACACACACACGAACTTGAAATTCAAAATAAAGATATTACAATTTTTAATTTTTTTATCTTTTAATATTTTTAAAATAAATTTATAATGTTAAAATAAAATATTGATAGTAAAATATAATTTTAAAAAAATTCCTAATCCATGTCTATTTTTCATAACTTTTCAGATTTAAAAAAAGTACAAAAGTAGACAGAGCGTAAAATCAAGCAATACCTTAGGTTTAAAACTGGCCACAACTATCATAGAGGCTTTTATCTTGAATTTTATCAAATAATCTATTAGAAATGGCAAGTGCATCAAAAAGTTTATCGTTGATTTTGATATTCATACTTTTATGGATAATTTCATTGACCTTTCTTAAAGTTAGCGTTATATCCTTCTTATTTATAAAATTATAATTATCTTTTTTATTTTGTTATTTACAAGAGGTATTAAAGTAGGAACTGTATATAAATTAAAAGAGGTAGACATATATTTCTTAAATAAAAAAAAGTGTAAGGTATAAGAAATAGTACATAAAGTAAGAAATACGAATGTAATTTTTTAAATAAGAAAGGCATCATATGTAATAAACGCTAATTTTAAAAGAAGTCACTTTAATCATCCCTAATTTTATATACAGTGTATATTCTAGGTTTATGAAAATTATCTGGAATGCCACTTCTATCTCTCACACTCAAGCAGGGCATGAATGTGATTTACAAAACCCCGCAAACGAATAATGTGTTAACCATAACTAATTAATAGACTGGTTACAGTCTTACGGAGACAGTGCAACAATCTACGCGTATGGAAGTTAAGGTTTCAGTTCTAAGTTGAAACAAATATATCCAACCTTGATGCATATATAGACTGACCATGTGCACGACACGATTTTAACAATGGCATCTTTTACGTAACATCCAAGAAGTAAATTGTGTTCGCCTTATTACATGTAGGAAGAACGTTAAATTAATTAGCTTCTCAATCTCTGTCCACGTGATCACAAAAGCTTCAACACTTTCTTGTTATATGCGATGCACCTCTTATCTGTTTTTCTTTTTTTCTTACAAAAGTTTAACTGTTAGAATTTTTTTTTTTAAAGTGGTTGTAATTATTTGTATTATTTTGGATTTGTAAAAATTAAGTTGATTATATGATCCGAGTTATAGTATACATTATGGGCCCAATGTAATATTAATTCTTTTATTATATAATGGGCTTGGACACCTAAAATTGGTTAATGTGAATTGGCACGGCAATATAGGCTCACACTAATAGTTAGACTGTTAGAGTTTTATCAAAATAGTAGCTCTTAATGGAAGAGCCTATTAGGATTATATAAATATATATATATATATATGGCTAGGTCTTATATCTACTTTCTTATAAAATATGAATACCTTAGCTTACCCCACTAAAAGTCACCTATTATTAGGTGAAGTTAGAGAGAATAACCTAACCCGAAATATTCACTTGAGCATCCTGTCATAATCATGAAATTCCTACACTTCAAGTATGTTTCCGTTTTTCTAATTATTATTTTATAGATTTGATATTCTGTAATTCATATAATGGCTATTGTTTATATTGAAATTTCTCCTACAAGTGGTATCATAGTTGATGATTCGGCTGAGACGAATATTTGGCTTAATGATACAAGCTCGACCTGTACGCAGGCCTAGGCCTGTGGGCTTAGTATGATACAATATACTCAAAAACACTTATTGAAATTGTTTCCGCTCGAGAGAAACATGATAACTTACACTTGAGGAAGAGAATTATTGTAATTCAAGTATGGGTGAAAGTCCCACAATAATAGGAATGGTCTAAGTGGGAAAAACTCATAAATCTAATACCTTAAAGTTTTGAGTTAAGATGTAACGTCTAACTCATGAGTGTTATTTCTTGCTTAGGCCTCTTACAATTTTTTGTTTTTCTTTTTGAGCAATGATGTTATTATACCCTTAATTAACTCATAATTTTTACAAACTTCATTTTTATTTGCAGACCATTGAATATCAATTAAACAGTTTTTTAAATATTTCAAGTTATTCATATCTTTCAAGCTCATGAAGCGTAACAATCATTATCCATTTCTTTATTCTCTTTCTACTTTTCTTATGCTGATCATCTAATTCATTTAATTGAGGCCAAACAAATCAACTTTTGCTTTGATAAAGGAAAGTTAGTACACCTTTATGAGATTTGACTCTAATTAAAAATTTAACCCAAAAGTGTTGTTGTTTGACGCAAATTTTAGACAGCAAATTATGGAAAGCTGTCTATAACTTATAAAATCGTACATTGTCACATTGGCTTTACGTATCGGGTTTGGCAATTTGTTACCTAATTAATAACGTGATGAGAAAATGCAACATATATAAGAATGAATTCAATGAGAAAGCCAAGTTAGAAACCAACATATTCACTGACGTCGGCTTAAATTTGGTGTTTCATTAATTTGGACAGAGACACATTTCTGTTTCTATCTTGATTCATCGTTATTGTCATGGTAGATTTATGTACCCCTTTCGTGTCATAAAGGGAAATGAAAAAGTCTACGTATGTGTCATAAGGGAAAGGAATAAATTATCAAATTGGTTATGGAAAGATTTTTTTGACATTAAATTAATTTATGAAAATTTTTAATTTTATAGATAGTCATAACAGATTATTTTATTATTTAAATTAATTTTTAAAAATTTAAATTACAGTCAATTATATTAATTTTTAAAAAGAGATTAATTTAAATAACAAAATAATTTAGTACGAATTAGAATGATATTTAAATTTTTTAAAAATTAATGTAAAATTATTGAATTTTTTTAAGACTAATACGATGATTTAAGGTATAATGAATCATTCCACAGCTATTTTTGGTCGTAATCTATCACTTGCCATGAGCGTAGGGATTGTTCAGTGTAGGTAACACTTATTTGAGATATTGGCTATTGATAGAGACTGCATCTCTCTTCTCTAGTTCACCAATATTCTTTTCACACGCATGTCAATATATGTATATATAGTCTTTTCACATGAAGTATAAGCCAAAGCCCCATTTTGTCTTTATAATTTTTTTCTATTTTTTGGTTTGGCTGGAAAAATTAGTCCACATTCACATACCCGAGACGTCTACAAACAAAATAATAAGTACTTATCAGATTTTTAACTCTGCAACCTTCCAACCTTATCTTATGAATTATGTCTGTCATTTTACATTATTGATTCAGTTTTAATATTTGTTTATGGAATATATATATATATATATAATGAGGACAGGCCAGTTATCTATATATATATTTGTTTTGATATTTGTTTATGGAATATACACAATAAATATATATATTATGAGGACAGGGATATATATATATGTTAGGTGGTTATTGTTGGACTGTAATTTTAACCGGTGCCAAAGGTGCACCGCATTTTTGTTTCCTATATCTGTTGGCTTCTCTTTTTTTATTGTAAAAATGCTCTTCTGACTTCTGAGCACCAAAAAATTAACTATTAATTAAAATATTATTATATTACAGATAGTAATAATTTTATTAAAAAATTAGTGTTAGTATATTAATTTGTGATCACCATCCTACTTGTTGATACATCTGTTATGTCAAAGGCGCAGTTTAATTCAATGGATGAAGAAGCGAAGATTTAGGAAAGCCGAAAGCCATCGGTAATCAATTTCTAGTTTTCTATTCCCAATATTTTCTCTTACAAATTGAATTGATGTTACGTTCTTGTTGCTGAACCATGCATATGTCCCTGTGATAATTTTATTACAAAGAGTAATTATTTCATTATACAATTATTTTGGAGTATATTATCTTCTTATAATTTGTGATTATGCTAAACAAATTTTTTTAGAACAAATATCAAAACAAATTAAATACACTGATTGTGAATATGGTGAAAATCGAGCAACGAAAAAAAAAATAGCAATGTTTCCGCTTATAAGTTTTCTCAATAATGATTAATACATATTAAATATATAAGAGATTATTTTAATACTCATAATTATTCTATGAATATTAATATTTTAATTATTTATTAAAATTTTATTAGTAGCTGATTATATGTGATAAATATCAAATATTTATTATAAAAATAATTAATTAATAAATATTTGAGGACTAATCTAGAATATCACTTACAGAGAAAAAAAAAATTTTAAGCACACTGTTATTACTAAATGAGATTTTCATTATTATTATTATTTCATAATAACAACTGGGCAAAAAAAAAAATGAGGCAGTGAAATACACACAAAATCTTCCTAATAAGTTATATATGACTTAGTGACTTGATCTCTTATCAAAATGAAATCAAAGAACTTAAATTATTGTTACATTTCATTGGCTAATTCTTTATCCATTATATTGGGGGTGCACCTCCATTACTATACAAGTAATTATGCCTTGAGCCCTTTGCTCATTGTTCACTTGTTGCAAGTGTCTTCATAGGGTACTATTGATTGATGGACACTCAAAGTTTCTACATCTTTTCGATGGAAGAACTTGACCACGGGTGTTGCACCAATACTAAAGGCTAAAGCATATGTCCACATGACATGTTAGAAATCTATGCTACACACTCTCAAAAAAAAAAAAAAAGAACAAGTTTAATTACTGGATTGAATAAAAGAAATAACAACAAAAACTCAAACAGGTAAAGAAAACTAAACCACAACCTCTAAAGTATTTTGTGTTTTGTGTTCATTATGCACACTTCTTTTTTTTTTTTTATTATGAAAGAGCTTACATAAAATTTATATTTAAGATAAAATTTTCAACAAAATATGAAATATTAATAACGCTAATGGATTTGTTAATGCTTAATAGAACTCGTTCACGAATGTTTCATAAGCATGTTATTACCTTTATCCAGCATAGAAAGAGCACAGTTATTTAATATAACTAAATTTTCAACTATAAATAGCTAATTGTTAAAATGAACATTTAATTCCATTACATCAAACAAATACATTTCTGCTCTTTTCTTAACATATAAAGGAATATCATTTGATAATAAAGTGTTTATGACTGAACAATTTAACTAACGAATTTGTTAAAATTAAAATACTTCAAAATTAGCAATATCCTTTTTTTTCAAATAAAAATTTATTTATTTTTTTGCATGTTTATATAAAACCTTTATTTAATAAACACAAAATGTAAAAGAGTAAAGTTTATGATGTATGCTAAAATATTTCTGTGAGGCTGTATTGTATTGAAAGCAAAGCCGCAGGAATTGAATTGGGGGGTGGCGTTCACAAATACATAGAGGGCAAAGAAAAGAAAAGAAAAGAAAAGCAAAGCGCGTAAAAAACGGGTGAGTGAAAAGCGAAAAATCTGAAAGTGCGGTGCGGCAGTCGGTGCGCTACTTTTGATGCTAAAGAGTGGGGCCATCTAGTCTTAGATGGCCCCACGTGCCCGGAGCCAGCGGTCACGTGGCTAGCCCTCCGACACGCTCCCATGCATTATGAGTGGCGTACCCTCTCCCTCCGACTAAGGTGTTCGTTGCTCGGGTTAGGTCGTATTTGACTTATTTTCAACTCGATTTATAATATATTTAGTTTAGTTTAAATTTTAGAAGAAAAATTTACTTTTTTAAAAAAAAATTTTAAAAAATGTTAATTATAAATTATTTTAAAATAATTTAATTTAAACATGTCTTTAATAGTTTGATTAAGTCAATTTTTTGTTAGAAATATTTGTTAAAATTTTTTAGTTGTCTGTATCAATAGGAGTTTGTTTTAATAGTTTTAGTTTGTTTTAGTTTTACTTGGTCTATAGAAGTTAGTAGCTGCTGTATTTTACCTGGTCTATAAGAGTTAGTGGCTGGATATCATAATTTCAAACATTTATCTATTAGTTTCAGTTCTATAAATAGAGCAGCTTAATATACAAATGGTATCTGATTTAAAAAAGTAATAAAGTTTCAGTTCTTTACCTTGTCCTTTTTACCTCTGCTTACTTAACAGTGGTACCAGAGCTTAGAAATAAGGGCCTGTAACCATTTCTACTTGCATCCGCAGTCCTCATGGCAACAGAATATTTCGTGCAGCCTGCAATTCCTCGTTTCAATGGTCAATATGATCATTGGAGCATGTTGATGGAGAACTTCTTGAAGTCTAAGGAGTATTGGCAAGTTATTTCAGATGAAGTTTCAGAAATTGCTGCTAGCACTGTAGTGTCAGAGACACAAAAAGCTAAAATAGAAAGTTTGAGGCTGAAGGATCTCAAGGCTAAAAACTAATTGTTTCAGGCAATTGATCGTGCAACTTTGGAGACCATTCTTCATAAGGAGACTTCCAAGCAGATATGGGACTCCATGAAAAAGAAGTATCAAGGCTCTACAAGAGCAAGGAGGCAGCAGCTTCAAGCTTTACGCTCAGAATTCGAAACACTTCGAATGAAGTCAGGAGAATTAATTGCAGATTATTTCTCTTGGGTGATGACTATTGTCAATAAGATGCGAATTCATGGAGACAAGACAGAAGATATTATTGTCAGTGAAAAAATACTTCGATCCTCGACACCAAAATTTAATTTTGTTGTCTGTGCTATAGAAGAATCTGAAGATATAGATGAGCTTTCACTTGATGAACTGCAAAGCTCATTGTTGGTGCATGAACAGAAGTTCAAACAGGAAGATGCAAACGAACAAGCACTGAAGGCATCAACAGAAAATCAATTGACACCAAAAGGAGGAGGCAGAGGCAGAGGTAAAGGCAGAGGAAGCAATGATCGTGGCAACTAACAACAGCACCACCAGCACCAGGAAAATCAAGGAAGAGGAAGAGGACGAGGAGGCCATCACTCAACAACTCATAGACCAAAGTCAGCAGACAAATTGAATATTGAATGTTACAAGTGTCACAGGTATGGCCATTATGTATCTGAATGTCGAACTAATCTATGTAAGAATAATAGAAAAAATTCAAATTTTACATAAAAAGAGGAGAAAGAAGAAAGAAGCTTATTGTATGCTTATATGTTGATGATTTGATTTATACTAGAAATGGTATTGCTATGTTTGAAAATTTTAAGCAATCCATGATGCTTGAATTTGACATGTCTGATTTTGGAATAATGCACTACTTAAGAGATTTTAGACAGGTTTCAAATGAAGAATTATAATTCTGTTAGCACACCAACTGAGACTGGTTTGAAGCTTATTAAGGATCCAGAATGAAGAAGGGTTGACAGCACCCTTTACAAGCAAATTGTAGGAAGCTTGATGTATTTAACGGCCACAAGGCTTGGTATTATGCATGCAGTAAGTCTTATCAGTAGGTACATGGAATCTCCAAAGGAGATGCATCTTCTTGCAAGCAAAAAGAACTTTTCGCTACTTGCAAGGAACTGCAATTATGGTTTTTGTTTTACAAGAGAGGTGAAAAGTCAAACTTGTTTGGCTTTAATGATAGTGATTATACTGGGGATTTTGATTATAGGAAAAGCACGTCTGGTTATGTTTTCATGTTTGGTTCAGGAGCAATTTCGTGGTCCTCGAAAAAGCAAGCAATTGTCACTTTGTCAACAACTGAAGCAGAGTTTGTAGCTGCAACAGCCTGTGCCTGTCAAGCAATTTGGCTGAAGAAAATACTTGAAGACTGCATTTCAAGCAAGAGGGAGCTACTGCAATTTATTGTGATAATAGTTCTACCATCAAGCTCTCTAAAAATCATGTTTTGCATGGAAGAAGCAAGCACATAGATGTGAAGTTTCACTTTCTAAGGACCTCACGAAGGATGGGATAATTGATGTTTTCTACTGCAAGAGTGAAGATCAGATTGCTGACATAATGACCAAGCCATTGAAATTGTCTACGTTTCAGAGGCTAAGAAAGTTGCTTGGAGTCTGTACACTTGATAAGCCTTATTAAATTGAATGTTTGAAAACTTTCAATTTAAGGGAAGGATTGTTAGAAATATTTGTTAAACTTTCTTAGTTGTTCGTATCAATAGGAGTTTGTTTTAGTAGTTTTAGTTTGTTTTGATTTTACCTGGTCTGTAGGAGTTAGTGGTTGGATCTCCTAGTTTCAAGCATTTATCCATTAGTTTCAGCTCTATAAATAAAGCAGCTTAATGTACAAATGGTATCTGATTTAAAAAAGCAATAAAGTTTCAGTTCTTTACCATATCCTTTTTATCTCTGCTTACTTAACATTTTTTATCCAAACTTGATCTTAGATCTGAACAAACTTGGCCCATGTTTAGTATTGCTTTTTTTATTTTTTAAAAAAATAATGTTACATGATAAAAAAATAGTCATAATTTTTTAATAAAATTTAAATAGAATAAAAGATTATTGTTGAATAGAATTTAGATAAAATAAATGAGAGTTATTTGATAGAATTAAGTGGTGAGTACCACTTATCAATTTAAAGGTCAAAAATTACGTCAAATCATTATGTCAAAAACAAAAAAATTCTGACCATATAATATTTAAAAAAATTATTTTTTTAAAAAATTTTTTCAGTAAAATTTTGATTATAAATTATTTTTATTATAATAAGTTAATTCAAACACACATCTGATCATGCTTAAGTTTGTGTGTCACAAATAAGACCAAATCAAGACCAAGTTGATATAAAATTTGAATATAATTTATGTTTTAACATGTTTAATTAATAAATTAAATAATAAAATTTTAATCATTAAAAATATAAAACTTAAAAGTACTTTTTAATATTTAAATTATAATATAATAATATTTATATAAATTTAAAAAATAAATAAGAGATAATATTTTATAAAAATAAATATTATATAACTTTAAATTAAATTACGTTAACTTAAAAATAATTCATATCCAACCTAAAAATACACAAAACTGAGAGACTATTTGATTTATTTTTTATTTTTATTTTCAGTTAATATATTTTTAAATATAATTATAAAAATATTACCTTATTTTTATTTTTAAAATTTTATAAAAGAAAGAATGAAAACAGAAAATTCTTATTTTTATTATTTCCTTAACAAGATTTTAAAAAAAAATAAAATAAAATAATATTTTTATAATTATAACTAAAAATATATTAACTAAAAATAAAAATAAAAAATAAATTAAATACTTTCTTAATTTTTTAAACTCAAGCTCAATTACTTTTCATTAAATTCGAATTTTATCCGATCATATATTAGGTCGAAATAGAATCGGGTTACTGAGCCAGGACGTCATGAGCACCTTTTGCCCATCAGCCATCGGGGGCACTACTACCATCACCGCTGACGCTTACCCTTGGCAAACCAATGCACTGAACGGTCGTAATATGGGACCCACCCCTTCAACTAATCTGATTCTTTTCTTGTCTATGAATCCCAACTTATAGCATCTTTACTTCTGCCCACGAATTAGGAGTGTTTATCGAGCTGACTTGATTGGTCTCAATTTAAATCAACTCAATATATATATATATATTTTTTTTTTTTGACTTGCTTAAAATATAAATTTGAATTGAGTGATTGGATTAATTTTGGTCTAATCACATTTGAGTGTATATTTTTTGTAAAGATCTTTAATTTTGTTTATTTTCTAAATCAAATATGCATAGAGAAGTGATATTTTGAACGAAAATTGATATTCCACAAAAATTGTTACGAAAGTTTTAATAATTATTAAGAGGAGAAAGGGTATATGAGTAAATAGAGAAAAAAAACAGTTTTATATGCAAAACACAAAAAGCACGTACTCATTTCATCCTTTCGCATGCCGTTTCACGAAAACTAGCTCGTAAGATTTAGCATTTTCCTGTACACAATCACATATTTCATTATGATAATTAAACATTCAAAAGTAATGGTTATCAATACCATTCAAACCATATAACTAATCTCATTTATTATCAAAACCAAATTTGAACAAAAAAAAGTTTGTAAAATATAACTCAAACACATATTAAAAAATTAACACCCAAATAATTCATCCTTTAATTAATAAAGGAAAAAAATTACACTTCTCACTTGAATATATTAATATATTGATTAAGGAATTCAATTTTAAGCTTTATTAATGTAAGATATTTTGTATTATTATCTAATACTATTTTGTCACATCATTAAAAGAATCTAATTTTAATAATAACTACTTAATAGATTAAATTCTTTTAATGATATTTTTTATACAAATATTTTTAATTTTAATGACATTAATACATTGTTGAAAGATAATATAATTTTTTTACCGTGATTAGATCAATCTAAACTCTATATCAATTAAATTAAGATATAATACGTGATATATAAATTAAAATTTGTATCACCATATTACTTTTCTAATATTTAACTAAATAATGCTCATTTTATTAACTATAAAATGCAGTGTATTATTGTATTGTAACTGTCGAGAATATTTTATTTAAAAATGATTGATAATATAAATTATATATGTATATGTCCGTACAATATTTTTATGATAAAACACAGACTTTTGAGTGAGTAGACAAGATAATAATTCCTGAATCAGCATGCAGATGAGCAGTGGATGCATGGCATATCATCGAATCACATTAAATTAACATTATTATTATTATTATGCTGTTGTTTACAAGTTTCCCAAAGAGCCACGTCAACATGCCGTTCAGTGTCCATTGTGATTTTTGCGAGAAAGAAATGAACACTTTTGTTCGTTACCGTTCGCTTGGAAAACGGATTCGGCCACTCGCTGATGCATGACACGATGCCCCCTCCATTCTGCCCACATTAGCCTTCTGCAGCTTTTAAAAACTGTGATCCTTCTTTCACCATTTCGCAATTTTACATAGACATATACATGTGTATATTAATATTACTATGATACAAAACCAAAAAAAAAAAAGTTAAACTTAGTTATGTGTTGAAGTTTATATAACAAAATTTAGTAAATTAAACCTAGTTAAGTTCTCAATTAAACTGAAATATTATCAGAAGCAATGGCTAAGTGATAATTTCTAAATAAAAAATGTTATTTCTACATTTGTTTTTCACACTTATTTTTTATAATAAAAGAAAATAAAATGTTCATCTTTCTTTTAATTTTTCTTTTCTCTCTTTCATTTTTTCATCAAAGGTATGTGTAAAATCGTTACTCTTTGCAAATAACATTAAGCAAGCAATGTTCAACGAGGAAATTGATGAGTTTGGAAAGAGCATATTTAATCATTTGCAATTTGCCCACCGCAAAAAAACAAAAAAACCAACTGCAATTGTAAATTGCAATACCAATATCAGGGTGAGGGGAGCTCAAAAAAGTCAAGAAAAGCGGGGAAAAAACAAATGAAAAAAGAAGCAGAAAAGACAAAAACAAGTAGTGCAAGCAAGCAACAACTAACAATTTGCTACTAAAGCTATGAAGTGCTTTACTTAATTGAGTGGTATTAGTTACAGTGGAAGATTAATTATACCGCTTTTAATTAAATCACACCCGCCTTTTTCGTTTTCCCTGCATCAAAGTCTTCATCAGTACCCCACACCATGTGACTCTCTTCCCTTCCCCTCCTTCCTCGTTTCTCTCTGTTCCTATAAATCTCCAAAATTTCACTCTTTGGTTAGACAGAACCCAATTAAGCACGATGATTAGAAGATTCTAATGCTTGCTCCGCCTCTGTGTTGGTGGTGTTGGTTTGTTGTTTTAAGATTTGGGTTGCACTGAGAATCCAAAAATGGTGGGGTGGCCTCCTTTGCTGTGACCAGTGAGTTTTCTTGCAGGGAGCCCGCAATGAAGGCCGTTTCCTTTAATGGGTTTTCGTTGTTCTTGTTCGTCTTCCTCATATCAGTGTCTCTGAGCTGGATTTCAGCTTTATCTCCAAGTGGGTCGACCAGACATTCCATAAAGCTTATCCTAGGTTTGTCTTGCAAGTGTCTGCAACTTTGATTACCGATGGCATTTTTTCTCTTTCATTGTGAACATGCTTCCCGTTGATAACTATGGTGATGGGTTAGCTGTAGATCTTGCTTTCTCACACTTGTCTGGTTGCTGGAAAGCTGAGGATTTGGAAGGAAAGATAAACATAAAAAAAAAAAAACTTCTGTCAATTTATGCTTTATTTCATCTTGGGTTTTCTTAAATTGGATCGCATAAGCTGAATCAAGCTCAAAAAGGAAATTTTGTTGCTAAATGCTTATGTGGAGTCCCAGAAATGGCAGAATTTTGACACCTTCCACATTGGTACATTAT
Source organism: Castanospermum australe (assembly GCA_019955255.1). Taxonomy (NCBI): domain Eukaryota; kingdom Viridiplantae; phylum Streptophyta; class Magnoliopsida; order Fabales; family Fabaceae; genus Castanospermum; species Castanospermum australe. The sequence continues at coordinate 561,121 of NSJW01000420.1, forward strand.
CTGAGCAACCAAACAAGTGGGAAGGCTCCTTCTATAACGACTAATGCTTTAACGACGCAATAATTAATGTAATTGGCGCATGCGGTTTTGGATTTATCTGTTTTTCTAGCAAGTGTAGGTAATTTATTGTGTTCATACCTTCTTCTGTTTCCAGGAGAAGAGAATTTGGGTCCATGGAAGAATGAAGTCACACAAGGGGCTCTAGCACCAGGGCCTGGCGCTGATGCGCCTGAAGCTGAGGGTACTCTTGTATTGGCGGCAAACAGGACAAAAAGGCCAGACATCCTTCGAAGATTCCGACGTTATCAAGGTGGTTGGGACATTGCAAACAAGCATTATTGGGCCGTAAGTACCATGATTGATTCCTTTTCATCGTGTTCTGAAATGGCTGTATTATTCTGTTCTTAATGCCAATTCGATAATGATAAGCGAGGTTCCGGCATGTTGCCTTGCATCTCCTCCTTAGCACTCTAGATCTTCAGTATATTTGATTGAAATGGAGGATGTTCTTGTCGAACGTGTTTTATCTGTTTGTCTATTTATGCCTACTTGTATTGGATGGCATTTTTCTTTTCTGGTTCTCCTTTTTTTTTGCCTTTTTCATAATTTAAACCATGTTTCCGTCGTTGCTCTGAAAATTTTGGCTCTGGTTATAACGATGCAATGTTAATTTTCCCCATGCTTGAGATCTGTTAATTACGGTGAATTTCGAAACTGATGTGGTTGAATGAACGAGTGAAGTTTGCTATAATCTCAGTATAGGTGCTTGCAAATCACAATCACGGCTGCTGTTGTACAATTAACAACCGGATATGTAGATTTATGCCTAATATGTCTTTCTATCTTGAGCTTTTTATTTTGTACCATTTGCTTTTTCTCCCCTTCAAATTATGTATAATAAGTTAGGTGTCTTTTGTTCAGTTACTTTGTTGTTCTACTTTCAGCTGGTTCTCTTTTTTTTCCCTCTTGTTCCAAACAGCGTCGCTTCTGTTATTCACTTAAATTGATCTGTTTTTTACCATTATATGTGCAGTCAGTTGGATTCACTGGTGTGGTTGGTTTCATTCTTTCTGTCCTGTGGTTTATATCATTTGGCTTGGCACTTGTGGTTCATCTATGCTGTGGATGGGGGATTAACATCAAGGATGAAGGATCAAATCATTCGCAAAGAATTTGTCTTATGCTGCTTATATTATTCACCTGTGCTGCAGCGTAATTCTCTGAACTTTATATTAATGTATCTTTGTTAACTTCTTCACAGAATGCTTTATTTCCTTACACTCGCGCTTCCTTTGTTCTTTTAATCATAGATATATAATGTTGGCCGTTCAATCATCTGTTCTCATGATTGATTACCAAATATTCTTCTATCATAAACATGTTATGAATGTCTGTAATAGAATTTCCCGAATAAATACCAAAGTTGATGATAGTATGTTAATAACATAATTTTTTTCTTGGTGAAATGGTAATAACATAATTTAATTGCTGTGAAATTTTGAGAATCGGTTTTTCCATTTTACAAGCAAAATTTCTATATATACTGCTGTTAGGTCAAACTTTCATTTATCACAAATATACTATCAGATTATCAGCGAGTTTGTTACCAGTAAATAACGCTGTTTGGAACTCAAATGCATTGGTGATGGAAAAGGAAATATTAAAAAAAAAATGGAGCCTAGAACTATCTGGTTTTACTTGTTGCTTTTAGTTATCTTGCATTTGGCCCGAAAATTTCTAAGCTGAAAGCAATACAGTGACAAAAATTACGTTGCTTCATTGTTTCTTTGAATTCCAATCCCCTTCAATGTCAGTTGAGTTATTCTTGTATGTAGTATTGACCGAGTAATGGTCCAGAACTTAAAGTGCAGTCTGAAGTTGATAAATATGTTTTCTATCATTCCAAAATTGATGCATTCAGCTTTTTTCTGATTAATCTTGCCTACTGCTAACATGTTGTATCCTCTTAATCACACAGGACTGGATGTATCCTCCTTTCTGTTGGGCAGGATAAATTCCATGGTGAGGCCATGGATACCCTCCATTATTTTGTCAATCAGTCAGACTATACAGTGCAGACTCTAAGAAATGTCACAGAATATCTCACCCTTGCAAAATCTATCAATGTGGCCCAGATGCTTCTTCCATCTGATATTATGAATGATATTGACAATTTGAATGTGGATCTAAATACTGCAGCAGATACACTTTCCGAGAAGACAAATGAAAATTCTGTTAAAATTAGAAAAGTATTTAATGCTGTGTAAGAAATCATAAAACTTTGCAGTCAATTCATTCTAGAATTTAATATTGGCATCTAGGTATGATGCTAAACTGTGTGTCCATTTTGTAGGCGTCTAGCTTTGCTTGTCATGGCAGCAGTGATGCTTCTCCTGGCTCTAATTGGACTAAGTATGTATTGATGATTACATCTTAAATAAATTGAGCTAATTTTATATTTATATTCTTGAACTCTTGCTTATAACGTACTAATTTATCTTCTGCAGTCCTGTCTATCCTTGGACATCAACATGCAATCCTCATGTAAGTTATCTTTGCTTATGGTTGATATTACCTTCGCTTATCATGCCACTACCTACCTGAAGGATCCTTTTCATGTTGTTGTATTTGATTTCAAAATGTTGTTGCAGATTTGTTATCAGTGGATGGTTACTGGTTGCAGCCACATTCATGCTTTGTGGGGTGTTCATGATCCTTGATAAGTAAGCCTATGGATCTTTCTTAGGGATTTCAGTTTAACATGTTCTTTAAGGAGGAAAACTATGCCCTTTCTTAGCTGCCTGTGGGCCTTCATTAACCCTAGAAATCCAATTATCTGTTTATTCTGGAAATTTCAGTCTTCTTCTCAAAAGCTCACACTAACAACCAATGGACCTGACATGATTAGATTATTTCTGTTACAGTGCAATTTCTGATACCTGTCTGGCTATGGGAGAATGGGTGGAGAATCCACATGCAGAATCTGCTCTTAGCAATATCCTTCCATGTGTTGATCAGAGAACCACAAACAAGACACTTTTTCAGAGTAAACAAGTGGTCACCAATATTGTCAGTGTTGTCAATCGGTTCATCTATAACACTGCAGATGCAGATGTAACAATAGGTAGTCCCAATTATTACAACCAGTCTGGACCTGCAATGCCACCTTTGTGCTATCCCTTTGACTCTCAGTTAAAAGAGCGCCAGTGTACGGCTCAAGAAGTTTCCTCTGCCAATGCTTCATTGGTATGTTTTTCATCACTTGACTTGAATATTGATTTGGCCACCAGCTGGCTTTTGGTAGCTCGCTCTCTCTCACTCTCTCCAACCCAACAAAATTAAGAGGGAGAGAGAGAGGAATGGTATTTCTCTAAGCTTTGGATTGTTGGTTGAATACATTGCTTAAAGTGAGAAGATTAGACTGCAATAAAATACCTGTGTAGATCCATCACATGTTTAATGGGAAATGATATACGTATCTATGTTCTTTTGAAAGATAAAAGGTACTTTGAAAACTTGTTTCTCTATATACAATTTTTAATTGGTGATTGTTTGGTCCAAATAGAGCCTTGTCTGGAGATTGGGCTATAAGTTTCTTATCCCTTTTGTTGGTTGACATGTTATCCTGGCATTTGAAACCTAGAGTTATTGATGTTTCTGTACATTCACGGTTGACTGGCATATAATACTAAATGGCTAAAACTGAAAAAAATTTAGATAATTTACAACATTTTGATTATTTGCTATTCAGTGAACTGAATAGGAAGTTACTAAAAGAGGGAAGTATCTGAATTTTGCTCTTGAACATTTGAACTGTTCTAATTTTTTTTTTATTATGTTCTAGTGTTTATTTGTGCCAATGATATGCAAGGAACTCATCAAATCCTTTGTTTAAACTTTTCAGGCTTGGAAGAAGTATGAATGTCAGATATCTGAATATGGTTTTTGCACCACTGTCGGCAGGGTGACCCCTGAGATCTACACTGAGTTAGTAACTGCAGTTAATGAAAGCTATGCACTAGAACATTATACTCCACTTTTACTTAGCCTTCAGAATTGCAATTTTGTCAGGGATGCATTCAAAGAAATCACCTCAAGTTACTGTCCTCCATTAAACCATTATCTTAGGGTTATCAATGTAGGACTGGGCTTCATTTCTGTTGGTGTCCTGCTGTGTCTTGTTCTCTGGATACTTTATGCAAACCGCCCCCAAAGGGAGGAAGTGCTTGTGAAGCTATCGCTAGCCCAAAAACTAAAGAACAGATTTAACAAGAACAGCAACACCACAACTTCGTCATTGCCAAATGCAGCTAGTGAAATATAGATTGGACAATAGAAAATTAGTTGAAAAAAGAGAGTAGATTACTAGTGTTTTACTGTACCCCATTGTAGGGGAAGAAACCAAGGTGTAGCGAAGCTACATCTTTGAGTCGGATATAATAGCTAAACCTAGTGTATTATAATATTTATCCATATAAAGAAAAAGAAATTTGATTTTTTTGACCTACGCATGGCTCACTTTCTACGATTGCATTGGTGTTGCGCTTGCAAAAACGTTATTATTGCTTCCTTTTTTTATTTTTATTTTTTGCTACAACAATTATCGTTATTGTTTATATTTGTAGAAGTATATTATGTAGGAAATTAAAGCATCATAGACAAGGTCATAACTTTAGTGGTGTTGGGTTTGATCCAAATTCCTGGTTTGAATATGATTCTTTGATGATGAAATTTGGATGAACGTGGAGATTGTTGAATACGACCCAAATTTCTGAATATTGATAGTTTTTTTTTTATATTTTTTTATAAATTGAGTATGTATTAGAAGATGTTTAATTCTAGTAGGCAACTGAAAGCCATGTCCTTATTTAATGAGAGTGGTAAGGGGGTGCCAAACGAATTCTTATGATTATAAATACTTCTGTGGGAAGAAGAAATTGCATTTATGAAGGAAATCTTGTATAAGTGACATTTTACATATATATAAAAAAAATTTACGACTATTTCTATATTTGTCATATCAAAATATTTTTGTACAAATTCACCTGCAATTCAATAGAGGGTTACAGACTTCCAAGATAATATCGTTTTAGAGCTACAAGTTATCAACCCAATCTGATTTTTTGTGCACTAGAAGATTTTGCCAATATAATCTTTTATTATGGTTTCAAATGAAGGACGACCTGTAATTGTAAACATAAAAGTTTCCCCTCTCCAAGTTCGGAAGAAATGGAGGAAGATAAGAAGCAGTGCTTTTGATCATTCTCTCAAGAGTATGCTTGTTGAGGGTGGTTAAGGTAGAAGATCAAAAAAGAGAAAAAGGAGGGGAGGGACTAGATTGATAAATATTAAATTGGCAATGATTAAGGGTGTAAATTGTTACTTATAATTGGAGCTTGCTCAAGTTAAGGGATAGGGGCTAGTGGGATTTAAAGTCTAAAGAATAATTATTGAAATTCAATCAAAAAAGCTAAATTGGAAAGTGATGGCTTGATACAAAAGCAGAAGAGTACATAACCCACCATTTTTCATTAAGGACCTATAATTGTAACATTAGCTAGATACATGTTGCAATTGCCTTTTCATATAAACATAACCAGCAGTAGCCACCACTCGGGATATACAAAGTTACTTAGCTTACCATAAGCTAATGCAAGATTGAATTCAAGGATAATAACTAGGATAAGTATATGATGACATATAACAAAGAATTTGGGGGGCGTGACAACCACATTCGTTCTTTGTCAGAACAAACATGCATTTCAAAGCCATTTTCAGAAATTAAAGAAGGTTAGATGATCAATCTGGATATTTCACCATACAAAAGAGTTGATTTCGTAAAGCAACAGAGCAAAGAATCAGTGGAATTTACCCACCACTTTAGTTCTTTGTCAGCTCAATCTTGCATGTCAATAAGCCATTTTGAACAATCAAAGAAGCTAAGTTAGCTAACAAACCACTGGCAGTTTGGCACTACAGAAAGTTACAAACTTGTAGATGAAATTTTTGACTACAAAAAGCATAATAAGATCAAATTTAGAAAGGGGTCTCCCATGAAAACCCTGTATAGAAGAACAAACACCATGTGCTTATCAAAAATATAGATTGTGAAGTCACTAGTTCATGGCATCAGAGATATTCACCTGCAATTCAAAACTGACATAGAAATGTACTAGAAAGCAGTGAACAGAAAGATTGCAGCCTCAAAATTCGCCAGGATCAAACACATTTTCCTCATTAGGCTTGGTTCCAATGTAAGATTCCCCAACTTCCTGGGTCTTCTCACGCGGAGCCAGAACATCACTGACGCCATGAACAACAAGCTTGTCATTGAAGAATATATCTGGAAAGAAAACTGGGACTCCGTTCAGAATCAAAACGCCACCAGATCTTGTGACGTTGATCGTAAACCCCTCCAAGAACGTGGGTAGCTCTGACCCATCATTGAAATCGACCAGGTCGTTCCAGACGAGCTTGCAAGGGACAACATGGCGACGAAAGAACGATGGGTATTCGCTGAAATCCCCGAGACGATTCAGCACCATTTCATCTGCTGGAGCAAAGACGGTCATTGCAGTCTGGTCCACAATTCCAAAAAGTTGCATGCCGAGAAACGAACCCATCACAGAGTACCCTCCGGATTTCAGGGATTCAATGGCTTGATCGAAGGAATCAGAGGAGCTCAGAGTGTGCTTCTTAACCCCACACGCAGTAGTGGGATTAAGTCTCTGATTTGGCCCCGTATACTGAGAATCGGGGTCGAAGAACCTCTCGATTCCGTAGATCAGCAAAGACCCATCATCGTAAATCGGCGACCGGGTGACCATAACGTTGTTGAGGGAAATTCTGAGATCGGAATTCGACTTTGTGACGATCAGAGAGTGGCTGGCTAACATCGTCGGAATCTTGGCCCCGGAGGGGAGCAGTCGGAGGCTCTGCTGGTGCAATGGCAGAGGGACGATGTGGAACCGGAGAAGATCGAGAGTGGGCTGACCCGAACCCCTGAAAGCGGATTCAGAAGGAGCGAAGATGGTGGCAGAAGAGGAATGAGTGAGAAGGGTTTCGGCGATGACTTCAAGAGTGAGAGCCATGGAGACGTAACCTGAGTCGGAGAGAATGTCGGCTGCGTAGAGGATGGCTTCGTGGGGAAGAGCGGAAGAGAGAGAGAGGAAGGGGAGGTTTAAGAGAAGGACAAGGACAAGGAGGAGTGAGAGTGAGGAAGCCATTGATGAAGCTTGAGAGAGGGGTTTCCAAATCCAATGGGTTTTGAGTCTCAGCCTCTCAGGGTGACAGAAAAGGGAGACCTTGGCGGGAAAATTGACACTAAAACGTGGCTCTCTCCTATTGAATGAAGAAACATGCGTCAGAGGGATCGTTGGACGTTTCAATTGAAATGACAGAAATGCCCCAAATTGACTGGTGCAATGCTGATATTAATTGCGTTCTTAAATTAATTTATCCTATATTTAAAATAATTTAAAATTAAAATCTGACAGAAAAATTTAAAAAAAAGTAACTTTTTTTTAAATAAATTATTACCAAATATTCACTAAATAAATTGTTATTTTATATTTTCTGTAAGATTATGAATTATTATTATTATTTTGTTTGAACAATAGAAGTGAATAAAATGTGATTGAGGGATTCGAAATAAATAATAGATGAATAGTATGTTTGATTTGGCTTTTAGAAAATCTCAAATCATAGTTTAAGCAAAAGTATGTTTTTTATAACTTTTTTTCAAATCATGATTTAAAAGGTTTTAAAAATTAAATCAAATATATTAAAAGTTGGTAGAAAAAATAAACTTTTTGATTTGATTCTATTTTTATATAATTTTTTTAAAAAAATAATTTAATTAATAATTTAAATTTGATCTTTTGTGAATATAAAGTTTTTTTTATCATTATCTAATAATCGATTAATATTTTGAATCAAAATCAAAACCAACAAAAATTAATTCATCTTAAGTGGCCTGTGCTAAGGCTAAATTAGGAAGAATTTTTTTTTAACTTAAATTTTTGTTCAACTAAAAAAAATAACGGTTTATTGTACAGAATCTTTTTTTTTTTAGTTTGCTTTTTTCTTTGTAAAGTGGTTAATATTTGAAGTTATAATTCATAACTAAATAAAACTGATTTTTGGATTCGACATGATTTTTTGAATGGAATCCAACTTTGCCTACCACTAATGTTAAGATTAGTTTGTTTTATTGTTAAAAAAATCTCATAATATTGTACAAAATATTTTTAACTAATTTTTAAATTTACCACGCGTTTAGAATTTTTCAAGATCTACTAACTAGAACTTAAAAAGCAATAAAAAAAAAAACTCATCATCATAAAACTATTTCGTAAAAGTTGGTCACGAACGACTTAACAACGTGTTTGTTTAATATTTTGTCAAACGCAAATGAGTGTTTGCAAAAAGGAAAAAAAAAAAATCAACTTCAAGTAAAAGTGACTAATAAGCTATGCTTTAGAGAACATTTGAACACTCGAAACTATCAAGCCCTGAATTAGTTATAGTTTGATTCAATAGTTTTTTTCTTTTTCTTTTTAATTTTTATTTGTTATGTTTTGATTGAAAAGTGTGAATTCGTTAAAGATTTTGTTAGTGCGATAGATATTGTTCAAACAAAAAGTAAAAAGGATATTTTTTCCCCTTTCAAAATTTTTTACTGAGTTTTTAATCCGGTCCTTTTTTTTTAGTTTCAATTTTGTTCTACATTTTTCAGAAATCATATTAATTTTTTTTCTCTGTTTCTCACTCCATTACAGTTGTTAACCGAAACTGTCAATGTGATTCCTATATGCCAATAGAAATGTTATTTGTACATAAAAGTTTTATACCTCCAGTCCTCTTTATATTTTTGTTATATTTTTAATGTGATAAATTTTTAATCATAACTTAATTTCTTTTCTTTCTTAATATGCGACAAAAGAAATTGCAGAAAAAAGTCTAAAAATTTAATGTACAAATAACTTTTCTTTTAATTATAAATAACGTTTCTAATATGGCAAAAACCCCAGCGCCTACATACCAAACCACATTTGTGGTGGACAACGAAAATTAAATTTAAAATATAAAAAAAGGTTATAAATTTTACTTAAAATATACCAATTTTTGTGGCTTAAACGACACAGTTTGGCCCTTGTTACCACCCTTGTGTTCGGCAACGTTGGTTAACACTTATGTTACATATCAATTTTAAGAAATATGATTGATTAGAAATTATATATTCATATTCGCGAAATCTTATTATTACATGTGCATTTTAACATAAAAGTATAAAACTATAATCACTTAACTTTCATCGTATTAAATATATAAATATATTATCAAAAATATCTTATACGCACTTGAACAGTTTAGATTTTATAATCATTTATTTAAATTACAGACATTTAATATAAAAGACAGATAGACCCAACCATATGATTGCAATATCAGATATCTATATCTTCAATTATCTTTATAAAAAGAATCTGTCTCACTTTAAAAGTGAATAATTCTCTAGGTTGGAGATAAAAAAAATTCTTAATTAGACTCTAAAAAAAATGTAAAAAGGAGTGAGTTTTACAACTCAGTGAACATAAGAATGTTTAAGTGCCACTAACTAAAAATAATATAAGTATACTTTATACTGATAATAAAAATTAAATATAAAATTTTTACTCCAAGGCTTTTATTTGATATTCAATAAAAATGACTTCAAATTCCATTATATTAGAAATACTTTCTTTAGGAAAATCTTTTTTAAGGAATTTTACAGAAATCATTCTTATAGAAATCATTTCTCATCAAATAATAATTTCTTCCAGAAATATTTTCAGGCTTTACCTTGAAGAATAACTTAACATATACATCAGCCTTTAAACTTTTAACCTCAAATATTTTTAGTCAGACATCAAGCACATATAAATTTTATAATAGTATGGTCATTTATATTATATCATAGTATACCAATGTTCTTTCTAGTGTCTTTGATATTCTTAAATATATTTATCAAAATATTAACAGTATAATACGTATACGTAATCATAATATAAAATATTAAAATTATAAATATAGATAAAAGTAAATGTAATACTCAAGATATACAGATGTCATAAAAATATATTTAACTCAAGATATCAAAATCATGCATTAAAATATAATAATTCAAAAATTAGAGTATTTAACTCTAAGCTAATAAATCATATTGCGTATAACAATAACAGAACATAAATCATAGTAAAATTATCATCATAAACTTTTAAAAAAAATTAAACAAAAATAGGATGATACTAGGACATTAACAAAAATATTTTAAATATTCACAAAATATATAAAAAGATTATACTGAACCAATATTTTTCTAAATATTATTAATATAATAAAAAAAAGTAAAGATCTAATAGTATTTATCTATTACTCATAGAGGTATTTCGTTTCTTCTTTCGCTTCTCTGCCTCAAAATCCTCTTTTTACAGAGGTTATGCATGCAAAACAATAGTTTCACATGCAAACTTTTGCCGGCTTATACTTGGGCAAAAGAAATTTTGCTCCGCGTATCTTCATTTGCATGCTTCGCTGCCGCATTCATTTCTTACCACTAATGCTGCCTCCCACATACCTTCATTTAATGCATCTTGTCTCGTCTTTTTTTTTTTTTGGTACGAAAGTAAGTTCGACAACTTTATTCACTCGTTAAGATTATTTATCTTATGTTTGGATTTGAAGAAAGAAAGTTTTAAAAATTTAATTTTTTTTCTTATTTGGTTGAAGAGAAAATTAAGAAAAAAGTAAAGAAGAAAGAAAACACTAGAAACAAAAAATTCAAAATTGTCTCTTCAAGTTTTTTCTTCATTTCAAATTTTAAAATTTTTTCTCCTCTCTTATTTTCTTTCTTCCAATCCAAACAAAAGGGTTAGGATATCTTTAGGTAGAAAAGCTTGAAAAAATGGGAGAGGAATGATTTTAATTTTTATATTAAAAAAATATAAAATATTTATAAAAATAAATAAAGGACAATTGAAAGGTTACATGATACTTTTTTATTTCAAAGAAAAATTAAATAAATGAAATGTTTACTTAAAATGAAAAATTACATATGTTTTAATGGAAGAGTACGGAGGAAAGGAGAGATTTTTTTTATTATAAATAAACATTCTTCTTATTTGAGAATTTAACAAAAAAAGATTATCATATAATACTCCAATATTTTCATATTCATTTTATAAATATTTTATTATTTTATTAATTTAAAAATAAAAAATACCTCTCTGATCCCATCCTGTCCATACTTCTCTGTTGAAACATATTTTTAAATTTGGACGAATATCATTCTCTAGGGCTATCAACCACTTTTAAAGGGTCCTTATGGTTTAGATTTTAATTGAATTAATTTTAAAAAATAACAAAAAAATGATTTTAAAAAATTGATATTGAAATAATTAATTTCAAAAGAATTAATATTTATAGAATTAATTTACGTTTAGAAATAATATTTTAAAAGTTAATTTAGATGATTAGTTTTGTTTGAATAATAAAATCGAATCAGTTTTGAACTATAATTATAGATGCTTTTAAAATTTTATGAATCTCAAACACAATCAATTCTATTTACCAAATAAGTAAAACAATTCTATTTCTCTCAAAATTAATTATATAACCTAAAATTTTGTGAAAATTAATTTTTAAAAAATAGCCAAACACATCAAGTACTTTTATAATCAATTATTTCACTGCTGCTGTGATTTTGGTAGCAAACCATACAAGTACTAAATATACTGGTAAAATGTCAGTCCAACATATTTAAAATTGACTCACATGTCTAAAAAAATAGTTTGTTTGAAAAGGATTTATTTTTTCAAAATAAATTTAAAATTTTTATAATAAATTCAACAATCAAATTAAGTCAATTATTACATTATGTTACAAAGTTTAATTATTTAAATTTATACGTTAAAATTAAAATAAACCCTTAATTTGATATTTTAAAAATTATGTAGAGATTACTTTGATCCTATAAAGAATTTTGATATCAATTTAATTTGTGAATCATGGAAGGTAATATCAAGATTATTCTTTTATACACAGATAGACACTTAATTGATACAATTTATATATTAAGAGATAAATTGATATCAATTTTGTATAACTAAAATATTAAATTGAAGACATCTTTTAATGGTTAAGAAATTAAATTAATATTAATTTTTTTAAACGATAAAAATAATGTTATTTTTTATGATTTAAAAAATAAATAGATGCTGATATTATTTGTTGCATTAAAATGATGTACATACAATATTTAAAAGACAAAATTAGAAGATTAGCCTTAAAATTAGGAGTGTTCATAATCTAACTAAACCGAAAAACTAAAAACCGAAATTAATCGATTTTGTTTGATTTTCTTTTTATTTAAATCGATTTGTTTGGTTTGGTTTTCAGTTTTTATTTACGAAATTGAACCAAATCAAACTAAACCAAACTTATATAATTATACATATATATTTTTACAATTATATATTTATATATGATTAAATTTTAATTTATTATTATTTTTATAAAAATATTTAGATTAAATTGTTATTTATGCTTTTATTATTATTTTTAAATTAATTTATTGTTAATTGAGTTATAAAAAAATGTCAAGTTAGATTTGATATTTTTTTAAAAAAAATACTTGACAAAAATCAAATCAAATTAATTGAGAATGAATTGATTTAATTCGATTCTTTAATTAAAATAAAATTAAATATAAGAAAAACTGAAACAAACTGATTAATTTAGTTTGGATAATTTTTCTTTCTCAAAATTGAATCAAATCAAATTGTGAATACTCTTACTTAAAATTATATAACTTTTTTTATTTATTACATATGAACACTTAAAGAAAAATTACATAGACTAAAAATTACAGACTAACTACAGGTCAGCCACAGGAAAACGGGCCTGGCTTGTTTGACTTGAGTGACACCCACAATGCAAGAATCTAAAGTGAAGTGCTGAAGGGCTCATGCAATTCCAAACTTCCAATTCCAAACTGGAAAATTGGATTAAAGTGTGTTGGACTTGGCATTGTAATTGCAGCCACAAGGATCCGTATGGTTGATTTTTCCCGCGAGGAACCTACTACTCTTATCCAGGTGGGGGTGGAAATTAATTATGGGCGGCTGGCTCTGCAAACACACTTTTAACGCTGCTGAAATTGCTGCTTTAGAGCTCCTCCTCTTCGGCTTTTCTCACCTACTACTGTGAGAAAGAGCAAAAAAGAAAGACCTCTCTCTGTGGACGCTGGAACACCCTGACGAGGGATCACCGTCAAAGGGCAACGATCTGCGCGGTATCTTTCTCTTTTTCGTTTTCTTTCGTTACTTCAATTCCAGCCCTACCCCGCGAGACGGATTTGTCAACATTGCACTTCGTCGAATCCTCAGAGGGATTTCTCAAATGGTTAAAAAGAATACTCTTTCATAGTAGAATACGTCATGCAGTTTAGCTTAGGACATCCATACTTGCAAAACAGCATCGATTTGATGAACGTTTCATCTAATGGCTTTGACTCTTGGCTTATTTCCCTTGTTTGAATATAGCCGCTGTAGAACTTCACTCTGTTTATGCATTCAATTGGACTCGTCCACAAGTATTTTTACCATCCTTGCCTCTCTTTGGCCTCCTTGTACAATATACATTTTTTGTAGCCTCACCTTGAATATCATGCAATTTTTTTTTTTTTTATGCCTTGCAAATTAATTAGTTTGGTTTTGTTTCCTATTCAGGCTAACTTGCTCTGAATGGCTGGAGCAGACTTAGGCGCCGGTTTTGGGGCTGCAATTGCGAGAGATTCAGTGTGTGCAGCAATTCGTGAAGCACGATATTGTTTCCAGTTCAAAAGTTTTGTTAAAGCCCTTGGAGAAGAGAAAGAGAAATTGATCATAAGAAGAGATAGCGTGCAGGACCGTGCTAAAAAGGCTAAAGAAGAAACTAAAAAGATTGATATTGTTGTTGAGAAGTGGTTGAATGTTGCAGACACCCTCATAGAGGAAGTGGAAAAGCTGGAAGAGAAAGCAATAACAAGCAACAGCTATTGTCTCGGGAGCTGCCCAAATTGGTTATGCAGATATTGTTTAGCCAAGCAGATTGAGAAGAAGACAAAAGCAATGTTTGATCACAATAAAGATAGTGAATTTAGACAATTTGATCGTCTTCTTACACTTCCGCGCATGGAATTCTATCACACTGAAGGTTTTATATACTTCAAATGTACACAAGTTGCTAACGATCAAATTTTGGAGGCACTGAAAGATGATGAGGTAGACATGATTGGTTTGTATGGGATGGGGGGATCCGGCAAAACAACTTTGGCGAAGGTAGTGGGCAAAGAAGCAGAGAAATTTTTTGACAAAGTTTTCTTTGTTGCTGTGTCTGCTACCGTAGAGGTGAGAAAGATTCAAGGCAAAATTGCAAGCTCTCTAGGTCTGGAATTGAAGGAAGAAAGTGAAGAAGACAGAGCCAAGCGCTTGTGGTTGAGGTTTACAAGCTGTGGAGAGAGGATTCTGATAATTTTGGACAATGTATGGGAAAAGCTAGATTTTGAAGCGATAGGGATTCCCTTTGGTGAAAACCTCAAGGGTTGCAATGTTCTCCTGACTACACGACGTCGTCAAGTATGTAAATCGATGGGTTGCAAAAGAATGATTTTCTTGTCGCACTTGATGGAAGAAGAAGCATGGACTCTGTTCCAAAAGCATGCAGACATAATTGATGATAATTCTCATGACTTTAAGGGTCTGGGTCAAGAAATTACAAATGAATGTAAAGGATTGCCTGTTGCTATTTTAGCTGTGGCCAGCACATTGAAGGGAAAAACTCTAGGTGATTGGGAGGAAGCATTGGAAACATTGAGAGATTCTAGACTTATGGATCTCGAAGAAGGTCTGCGAAATCCAATACATGCTTGAAGTTGAGCTATGATTATCTAAGGGGTGAAGATGCCAAGTTGGTCTTCTTATGTTGTATATTTCCTGAAGATTATGAAATTCATGTGGAACTCTTAACCAGAATTGGAATAGGGCTAGGCTTGGTTGAAGAAGTTCGCTCATATAAAAGGGCAAGGAAACGAGTGAGTGAAGCTATAACTAAGCTCATAGATTCTTGTTTGTTGTTGACTGATCATGACCAATGTGTCAAAATGCATGATTTAGTTCGTGATGTAGGCCTGTGGATAGCGAAGCGAGAGATTCAGGTAGTTCATGAAAAGACTATTGAGGCTGCAACTGTTAAAGATAGTACAGTAAGATATTTGTGGTGTGATAAGGTGGAAAGATTTCCAAATCAGCTGGACTTTCCCAAACTCGAGTTTCTAAATGTCATCACGGATTTAGAACATTTGGAACTTTCAGATGAAATATTCCAAGGAATGAAAGAGCTCAAAGTTTTTCTTTTGTTCAATCAATCAGGTGGAAGTGAAAAGCCAATACTACGGTTGTCAAAGCCAATCCAGTCCTTAACGAATCTTCGTTGTTTGTTTCTATTTGGATGGGCATTGGGGGACATCTCTTTCTTAGGAAGCCTAAAGAGACTTGAGACTCTTACATTGCGGGGTTGTTCATTCCATGAATTACCAAATGATATTGTGCATCAGACGAACTTGAGATTGCTGGATTTGTCAGAATGCCAAATTAAAATAAATCATCCTTACAAAGTGATTGGAAGATGTTCACAGCTACAGGAACTGTATTTTACTGGAAACAAAGGTGCTGGGTGGGAAGATCAAGGTGAAGACACAGCTGAATTTTTTGATGAAAACAGCTTTAATCTTGGAGCACTGCAGAGGTATCATTTAGAAATTGGAAAGAGTTTTGGAGTGTTTGACTCAGAGTATTTTTCCATGTCAAGACGTTTATCTGTTCAATATTTTGATGCTTCCACCTCTAACTCAACAATTAAGGATCTAATGCAAAGAGCAGAGCTTCTTTCTCTGGGGCAACTTCGTAGAGGATGTAAAAGTATCTTCCCCGAACTAGTTCAAACAATAGGAGGTGGTATGGCTGATTTGATTGAGCTTCTACTTTGTGATTCTGACAATTTAGAGTGCCTGATTGACAATTCCAATCATTTGAGTCAATTAGGAACAGTCTTGTCCAAATTGCTTAAGCTGAGAATCTCAGGCATGCAGTGTTTGGAGACTCTATGCAATGGTCCACCTCCTCCTCACGTCTTTGAGAGATTAGAGGAAATACATATAATGGGATGTAGCTGGCTGTGCAGTTCATTATTTGTAGGAGAGCTGAATCTCTGCAGTCTTAAGGCCTTGGAATTGAGCAATTGTCCAATGTTAACATGTCTCTTAACGCCTGCCATTGCTCAAAGTCTGGTACTGTTGGAAATACTAGAAATAAAAGAATGCAATGGTCTGAAGCATATAATAACAAATGAGGAGGGGGAGATAGTGTCAGATGATAGCCATCAAAAGAGTTACACACCATTGTTCCCAAAATTAAAACTTCTTGCTGTTGAAAAGTGCCAACAACTGGAAAACTTAATCCCAGTCTCTCATGCTCATGGACTTGTACATTTGGAAAGTCTGCAAATAATTGATGATCCTCAGTTGAAATATATATTTGGAGAATACAATCATGAAAATCAGTTACCATCCCATCAGAATCAGAATGAGTTCCAGATCATCAAGTTTCCTATTTTAGAAGAACTTTGGTTAGAAAGCTTGCCAAATATCAATGGCATTTGTCCAGAAAGTTATTATCCAATGTGGCCATCTCTGCTTGAATTGTCTTTCTTGGATTGTCCAAACTTAAAATTCTCGTCTATCAATTATCCAATTGTTATTTCAGAAGGAAGACAACAGGGTCACACTATCACAGAGGTACAACTCCTAATTTATTCTTACGTACATGTTACACATCTCTTGGCTTTTATTAATATATGTTAATTTTTCATTTTCATTGGAAATATAAAACAAAATATCAATGGCAGACCTACCAACCTCCCCTGTTTTTTAATTATCATTAACTATAGAATTTCTTAAAATTAAA
This sequence comes from Castanospermum australe, assembly GCA_019955255.1. Lineage (NCBI taxonomy): Eukaryota > Viridiplantae > Streptophyta > Magnoliopsida > Fabales > Fabaceae > Castanospermum > Castanospermum australe. Next base: position 578,163 of record NSJW01000420.1, read on the forward strand.
TTTTGTGACAATTCTATATAGATCCTTAATTGATATTTACTTTTCCAGTCATATACAGAACATTTTCTTGTGAGGTAATTAAACATGGTAGAAATGTTTCAATATATTTTTTTCCCATTATATAAAATTATACAATTTACTCTGTATAATAAAGTCTCCATAGTCCATAATCTCTTTATCCCAACAATTATCTAATTTCGAAACCGTCATATGGTCACATGGGCTATATATATATATAAATAGACTAAAAACTTCTCTCGCCAATTCTTTAAATTATTATATAATTACCAAAGTTTCTAAAATTAAATAATATTTTTGAAAAGAAAATTATACAAATTTTAGTATAAGATTAATTAATGACTAAAGTAGTTAATTATTAATTATTACTTTCTAAATTTTGTTAGCCAGTTATTAATTATTCCTAAACTGAAAAATAATTTTACTAATTGTATGATTTTCTCATTTTTTAATTAATTCATTTATCTCAGTTTCTGGAAATACCATGCCATTACTTAGATTGTATAAATTACTCTATACATGTTCAACCTGTAAGTTTAGTAGTTTGTAGTTTTTACTCTCGGATAAATCATATATATAGCCAAGTATCATGAGAAGGATAACTTACCAGTTTTGGCTTCTCTGGTATTCTGAATGTAAGATTGTTCAACTTATATTTGAAAAATTTTGAACATGATTCCATATATAAATAAAATTAATTGAGTAGCAAAGGTTTGATTCATGTGATACATAAACGATGATATCTTACACGGCCTGTTAACCTTTTCTCCCATCTTATACATAGTTAACCTATTTATTGATCATGTGCACACTGCTTTTTTACAGGAACTTGGGCCACTTGTTATGCATAGGGACGATGAACTTTCAACTTTACAAACTGTGAAAAATGTGAAATCAATTTGCCTTAGGAACTGCAAAGTGCAAGGCATTTTTCAGTTAGTAGGACTTCCCATTGATGAAAAGCTGGATCCATCACATTTACAAGATCTGTACTTAACAAATCTAGAGGATCTGAGATATATTACTACTGGTCCCACACAATACATGAGACTCCAAAATCTTAAAACTTTAGAGGTTCATGGATGTGGAAAATTGAAATATATCTTCTCAGCCTCTATTGCGAAAGGTCTGTCACAGTTAAAGGAGCTTAAGATAACATCCTGCAATCAGCTACTGCAAATAATTGAAGATGACGAAAGACAAAATCATTTGAACCATTGTATGGAATCTACCATTCCATCTGCTCTTGAATATTCTCCTCATGCATGCCAAAACTCAGGTAAACCTAAACTTTACTTCATTTGAAGTATGTGGATGCTCTCTCTTTACATTTTCATTATAAATTTGATTGGTTGCTTTGATTGGAGGTGGTTAGAAAAACTATTAGTTATAATACTATATGTACGCCAACCTAACCAATATCATGCCAAATATATATGTATATAGGAACATATTCTCTTTTGGTGTTGTATTTATTTTTTAAAAAGTTATCTTCAAGTTTGTCAGATGCAAAATTCCATTTGGTGAGCAATTTGATGAAATAATTACATATGGAAAATATTGAACATTAAGGAAAAATTAAAAGAAGAGGAAAATTTATTAATAAGCAAAGATGCAGCACTAACAACATATGTAATGTATTTCATCAATTATAAAACTTATTAGGAGTTACGGTATGTTAGAGATTAGATAGTGTATTAAATATATTCAATACAACTCATTGTATAAATTATATATACCTTAAATGCAATTAGAATCTAAAGAAACTGTATCTTATACTTAGAAGACCTGTACCCTTATTTAGCATATTTATAACTCCATGCTAAAATGACTGTATTAATAGAGCCCTAATACCGTGAGGATACTTTGCTTACAAGACAGCAGCTGTAGCATCTATTATAATCATTAAAAGGATGAAAGTGATTTGACTTTGTCATGTAGAATTTGACTCTGACATGTAAAAAAGAAATTTGACATTTGACTCCCATAAACAATGGTTATGTTGTATGTAATTGATAGGTCATAGTTTTAAATTCTCAAAAAGAAGTCCATGGGTTAAACATTTTAATTGGTAAAAAAAAAATCTTATATTTATTATAAGAGTTTAATTTTGATCCATTATCAGTGTAAAAAGTTTTATATTATCATTCAATTATAAGTTGTCAAATCATTAAAAAAATTTAATTAAGAGAACAACTACCTAAAAAGTCAAACATTTGATAACATGTGATTAGATGATAGTATAAAAAAAACTTTACACTGACAGTGGATTAAAATTAAATCCTTACTATTATTTAAAAATAATCTCTAATGTCTATATTTTATAAACACCAAATTTCTAATAAATAATTTAAAAAAGTTAGTTCTTAAAGTAATTTTAAAAATTTATTTAATTGATGGCATTCCAAATGCTTTCAATTATATTTTATTGTAAAAATAATTTTTTTTTAATATGTGAACTTAACAAATTTCAACAAATATCATCATAATTAAATGATATTATCATATAAGTTATATTTAAATAAATATGTCCTGTCTTATTTTAAAAATAAAAAAAATATAATACGTTACAAAATAAATTAAACTAATAGAGAGTATGAATAAATTACACAGAATGAGATAATACAAAAAAAAAACCTTGATTTCTTAAAATGAAACTTCTTAAGGGTAACTAAAAAAAATAAAAATTTAAAAAATACAAAAAGGAAATGTGAATAGATAAATAGGAGTGTCAATATTTATACTCTTTTTTTAAAATACAAAAGGTCTAAATTGCAAGAAAGAAAACAAAGCATAGAAACGATTGGCCTACTATCTCAACATATTAATAAAAGAATTGTACCACTAAGGATCTAAAGCGTTAATACTTAAAGTATCTTTTGATACTTTTTTTTTTTTTATGAATTAAATTTAAAATTTCAATTCTCCTCTCACCTAAATTTTCTTGAATAAAGGAAAATACTTAAATTATATTAAAAATACAAAGAAAATATTTAAACAAGCTCAAAATAGGCAACGGATATGCAATTTTAAATTATGTAGAATTAAAAGGGACAATGATTTGTTAAACATCTCTTTTAAAATTATTATAAGTGACATTTTTTATGTTTTTATAGAATATTATATTTATGATTTTTAAATAAAATATCATTCTTAAGTAATATCATTCTTAATTTATATAGGAAATTATTGTGTACATTCACATAGCTCAAAACACCAAACCAACTATGCTTAAGTTAAAGCATGGTACTAAAATGTTTGAAAGATTTTTAATTTATAGAGTAAAAGTCCATTTTAGTCCTCCAAACATATACATAACATCACATTAATCCTCCATTTATAAATACACCAACTTGGTCCTTCAATTTCAATTTACACCATCAAATTGATCCTTTGGGTTAGTTGCTATGGTGGTAAAAATGGAGAGTAAATTTTCATGGATGAGTTTTAGGTACAATTTTTCGTACAAAATTCATTCATGAAATTTTATCTCCCATTTTTACCCCAATACTAAACATACACTCAAAGTAATATCAAATTGATCCTAAAAGGAACAAAATTGATGGCATTAATTGTTATTGAAGGACCAATTTGATGTCGCATATATATAAAAGATTATGTGATGTTGTGTATATTTTTAGAGCACTAAAATTTATAATACAACATGTCACATTTGGTTGATTTGTTGCATTGACCCAAACATGTACACAAGTATTTTTCCATTCATACATGTCCGTTAATTTATGAGAACTTTAAAATTGCCTCTCTCTATATGAATTTCTCTTGCAGCATCATTCAATCTGTGCAGTATTGAACTGCTGATAATAGAGTCTTGTCCGATGCTTATATCATTGTTTACACAATCCACTGCTCAAATCATGACATCATTGGAAGATTTGAGAATAGAAAATTGCCATGGATTGAAATGTTTAATAAAAGATGAGAGAGATGAAGGAAATGAAAGGGAGGAAGTTCAGGATAACCATGACTTGAAAAATTGTTCAATGTTCCCAAGATTAGAAGATCTCAAGGTTAAAAAATGTGACTTGTTGGAATACATATTCCCTATCTCTTTTGCTCAAGGCCCAGTGAAATTGCTAAATATAGAAATTTGTGAAACTCCTCGGCTGAAATATGTATTTGGTCAAAGCAATCATGAAGATCGTTCATCCTATCAATCCCAAAACAAGATTCAGGTCAACTTTCCTGTTTTGGTGGAACTCAAACTAGAATATCTACCAAATCTCATCAGCATTTGCTCGAAAAATTATTATGCAACTTGCTCATCTTTGCAGTGGCTTTCTTTAAACTATACTGGATTGTCTATCATGTCTGTTAGTAATTTGATTGTTGGTTTAGAAGTGGCATATTGGGATTGCAATTCTACAAAGGTATCACCCTCTCCGTCTCTCTCTATCATTTTGTCACTTTGTGCATAGCTTCTGTTTAGATTTTTATTTCATATTACAATCATGATTGATTGGTTGAGAGATTGCAGAGGTTCATGATACAGAAACTTTTATTTTAATGTTTGAAAGAATATACACAAATTTTAATCAGATAGACTTTATAGATTATGAGCTCTTTAATCATTGGTCTAATTTAAATTCAGTGAGGATTATGTCATATATGATACTCAAAAGGATTAGCAGTCCGACAATGTAATTTATGAAATAATATTTATTGGAGAAAATTTAATATATATTTTTTAACAATGCAGTATGAGAAGATGATAATTATAATTATTGTATTTATTTATAATGTATTTAAAATGTGGGAATTACAATTTTTTCTTTTATTGGGAATTATTTAGGGTTTAATTATGAGTTATTTAAGAATTCAGGGCTTAGTTGTTTGGGCCTTGGGATAACGTACTGGCAATTGGTTCTCCTACTAGTTGTTATTTGCGGTGTAGGCTCTTTAGCATATTTGATGAGTGTTGGATTTGTCCATAAAGATTAGAGCATTTTCCAATATGTCAATTTAGAGATTCTGGGACTTTCTGGGAATGTGCAATGTATGATGTTATTAGGTGCTTAAGGCTTGAGAGAAATTCTTGGATTTTTAAGAATAGTTCCTTGATGCCATCTCTGCTTTGGGAAAAAAGTAGTTTTCTTAGTGTATTTATCTTGTTCAGCTATTGGCTATTTCAGGGGGTTTCTTTGTTGGATATGTAGATATAGTGGCAAGCTTTACTTAGTTGATCAATTTGTTTGGGTTTATGATAGTTTCAACAGAGTATGAAACGGAAATTTGAACTAGAATGAAAGATTGTATTGATTCAAGCTGATATCAGGATGATACAGCTACTAATTACACCCAGAAAATAGACAAAGAACCGGAAAATGGAAACAGAACAGAAACGAAAATAATCCAGGCTTTCGAGAGGGCCGGTCTCTCCCAATGTGACTCCTATCCGAATGCCCGCTTTCCTCTCCTTCCCTCCTCCTATTTAACCACTCATCTCCCTACACAATCTGCTTCCCACTACCTCTAACAGACTATGTAACCACTTGCCAGCTCAGCATGCATAACCGAATAGCCTCTTCAGCTCCACAGCATGGGAGAGTTCGGCATCCCTAACAGAATTGCCAACTCAGCATGCATAACAGAATAATCTATATTGCATGGTGAGGTGGTTTTCTGTGCCTCTTCCTATAATATACTTGTGAGATTGGGGTTTATCAATACTCCCCCCCAAAGCAACCACCTTGTCCTCAAGGTGAAAATTGGAAAATTGCTGCTGAATGACAGGGACAAACTCCCAAGTGTTTTCAAAGGATGGCAAATTCTTCCACTTGATCAAACACTTCAGTCTGTCCTGTAGACAATTTCCTCCACTGAATGACTTCTTCCGGTTCTACTTGCAGTTCAAATTCCTCACTCAACATGGGTGGTAAAGGTTGGGGCGTGCATGAGGCTGCTACTGCTTTTTGAGGAGAGACACATGAAAAACAGGATGAATTTTGCTGGAATCAGGTAATTCCAGCTTGTAGGCAGTCTCTCCAATACGTTCCAGGACTTTGTAGGGTCCATAAAACCTGGGGACTTAGCTTCTCATTGAATCGGTTTAGCCAGGCGATTTCAATCTATAAGGCTGCAGCTTTAAATACACCCATTCACCAGTGTCAAAAGTAAGATCTCTTCGATGCTGATTCTGCTTGGACTTTTCATTTTGATTCTGAGCTTGGGATTAGGTGACTCTGAAGCTCCTTGAATGATGGAATCCCTTTTCCCTCAGCAATTTGTTCTACTGCATCTACCGAAGATGACTGATTTGTTTTAAAAAGAGTGGGTGGTTCACAGCCATACAAGGCTTTAAAAGGAGTCATGCCAGTGGAACTTTTATAGGTGGTATTATACCAATACTCAGCCCAATGAAGCCATTTGGGCCATTGCTTTGGGTTTAGGGCTGCAGAAACATCTTAAATAGGTTTCTAAGCACCTATTAACCACTTCGGTTTGACCATTTGACTGAGGGTGATAAAGCATAAAATGTATTTTAACTTAGTACCCGAGCTCTTGAAAAGTTCAGACCAGAATGTGCTCAAGAAGACTCTATCTGTCAGAAAGACAATTGAGAGAGGGAAACCCATGAAGTTTGACAATCTCCTTGATGAAGGACTTCGGCCACTTCCTTTGCAGTATAAGGATGGCATAGAAGGATAAAGTGTGCATATTTGGTCAATCGATCTACCACCACTCAATATTGTATCTAGTCCAAAGGCTTTAGGCAATCCACCACAAAATCCATAGATATTATCAGTCCAGACCTGGGTAAGGTATCGGTATGGGTTTGCAAAAGTCCTGCTGGAGACAATGTTTGAAGTTTTTGCTTTGCTGACATACTAGCACACCCAGCTACATAAGTCCTGGATAGTCTTCCTCATCCCTTCCCAGTACATTAATCCTGAAATTCTTTTGAGTGTCCGAAGAAAACCAGAATGTCCTCCAACCTGTGAATCATGAAATTCGTAGAGAATTTGTGGAATTAAATTGGATTGTTTGGAGATAACCATCCGCCTCCTTGTAGAAGAGCCTTTCCACCGTGTAAGGTGAAATTCTGGTGTGATTTTGAGGGTCTAACAAGCAGGTCCTGCATTATTGCTCGCAGTTTAGGATCATTTTGCAGCTCATCTTCAATAGTTACTCAAGGCTAGGAAATTCCACTTTGGTGAAAGCAAAAAACTGCATTTGTCTAGAAAGGGCGTCTGCAACTTTTGTTCTTCTTCCCAGGTTGATATTGCACTTCGAAGTCAAATCCTAGGAGCTTGGATGTCCATTTTTGTTGCTCTTCCCCCAAAATCCTTTGATCCGTTAGAAACTTCAAACTTTTCTGGTCAGTCTTTAAAATAAAATGCGTACCCATTAAGTAGTGTCTCCATTTCTGCACAGCAAGTACAATTGCCATAAGTTCCTTCTCATAGACAGATTTTGTTAACGATCTAGGTGAGAAACTCTGGCTAATATAGGCAAGTGGCCGATTGTCTTGCATGAGCACTGCACCAATTCCCTTCCCTAAAGCATCTGTGGTGACAGTGAATGTCTTGTTAAAAATCAGGCAATGCCAAGACTGGGACTGTTATCATAGCCTGCTTTAGAGCTTCAAAAGCCTTTTGTGGTTCAGTCCCCCATGTGAAACTATCTTTCTTCAGCAAGTTGGTTAGGGGTTGTGCTATTTTACCATAATCTTTAACGAACCGTCGGTAATATCCTGTCAGACCCAAGAATCCACGAAGGCTCTTCACATCCTTTGGAGTTGGCTAGCCTGCCATGGCTGAAAGCTTTTTGGGGTCTGCCTGGACGCCTTCTGCAGATATCAAATGGCCAAGATACTCTACTTGCCTTTGCCCAAAGCAACATTTCTTCTTATTTGCATAAAGCTGTTCCTGCTGGAGTACTTGAAATACCGACTTCAAGTGTGACAAATGCGTGTCCTGATCTTTGCTGAAGATGAGAATATCATCAAAAATACAAGACAAATTTCCTGAGAAAAGTTTTCAGCACTTCGTTCATCAGCGCTTGAAATGATGATGGTGCATTTGTTAGCCCAAAAGGCTTGACTAAATACTCATAATGACCCTCATGCGTCCTAAAGGCAGTTTTATGTATATCTTCTTCCCTCATTCTAATTTGGTGATAGACAGACTTGAGATCCAGTTTAGAAAAGATTGAAGATCCCCCTAACTCATCCAATAGTTCATCAATTGCGGGTATAGGAAATTTGTTTGGAACTGTCATTTTGTTCAGAGCTCTATAGTCCGCACATACCCTCCACCCTCCATCCTTCTTTTTAACCAGAATAACTGGACTTGAATAAGGACTGATACTATGCCGAATTATACCAGAGTCCAGCATCTCATTCACAATCTTTTCAATCTCAGTTTTATGAGAATGAGGGTACCTGTAAGGCGTATATTTGGTATGTTGCTACCTTCCTTAAGAGTGATTGCATGATCCTGTCGTCTTGGTGGAGGTAAGCCACTGGGAATTTGAAAAACTTTCATACTCCTGCAGAATCTCCTCTAATTCTGGCCATCCTTCACCACTGCTACTGGTAGGAAAGGATGTCTCTGTAGATTCTATATAATACCCACAACCTCCTTCTTGCAACGTCTTCCTTATTTGACTTATAGGAAGCAAATGATCGAGAGAGGGAAGGTTCCCCTTTAAGCTGAATTTCCTTACCCCCAGTGTTAATTTTCAAGGTGAGTTCCTTGAAATTTGCCTTTATCTCCCCCAAACTACACAGCCAATCCAAACCTAACACCACATCAGCGCCTCCTCCTAGTTCAAACAGAAAAGAGGTCTTGTTGGATTTCCAGCCCTTGCAGAATCATGGTGACTCCCTTGCATACTCCTGAACACGTGACCCTGTACCCATTCCCAACCTCAACCTGATATTTGGGGTTGTCAGTTACTGTTAACCGCAGATCCTTTGCTACTTCAGTCCCAATGTAATTGTGTGAAGCTTCACAATCGATCAAAACTACCACATTTCGTTCTCCCACCTTTCCCCAAAGCTTCATCGTTTGTGAGGATGTGAGTCCCATCAAACTTTGGATGGACAGATGAACTGTTGGAATTTCACCCTCCTCCACACTCTTTTCGTTGTGTTCCCCATTGCCTTCAAGATCAACTTCAATTTCATCTTCCTCATCAACCACCATGATTTGTAGACTTCGTACCTTACACTTATGGCCAGGGTGCCACTTATCATCACAATTAAAAACAGAGTCCCCTACGTGATTTGTCTTGTAACTCCGCCTGAGTCAACTTCCTTGTTCCTCCCTTGGCAGAATTGCTCCCTTGACTCTCGGTTGTAGGTGTTGTAGAAGTGACATTAGAACTCAGATTCGGGGTGGATTTAGGTTATGAGAAACCTCGAGACCCCTCATTATTTTTAGTCTCCTTTATATCAGTTTTTTCCCGCATGCTTTGAGTATGCTCCACGTGAATTGTAATAACCGGACCCGTGGTTTTCACTTTGGCCCCCACTCATCGTCCCACCTGCGCGGTCAGGCCCCACTCCTTTTCTTCCTCCCATCAATAGCGTGCTGTTCTTCCGTTCAATCTTCCTTGACATGTTCATCATGTCAGCTAGCGTTAGATGCCGATACATCAGTGGCTCATATCGGATGTCCTCACGTAGGCCATTAAGCCAGATTCCTCTCAGCATTTCATCGTTCTCATAACGAAGTGTACCAACAACGTTCTCAAATTCTCGTCGGTAAGCAACCACTGAGTCTGTCTGCTTCAGACTGAGTAATTCATCATATGGGTTGTCCTCCAGCTCTGGCTGGAATCGCTGAATCACCTCTCTCCGGAATTCCGCCCAAGTTGCTCATGGGTTGTGCCGTTCCCACCATTGGAACCAGCTGAGTGCCTCACCCTCCAGCACTAGCTTTACTGTCTGAACTTTTTCGGCATTAGTAATGCCGTTCACCCTGAAGTAACGCTCGACACGGTTGAGCCACCCATGAGTGTTCTCGCCATAAAATAGAGGTAGTTCTAACCTGCGTCCATGGACTTCATTGCGCTGCGTCCGTCCTTCATAACCTTCATCAGATTCGTCGAAGATTGAGTTCTCCCTTGACCTTCGCCTCCAGTCCGACCTGCTCCTGGAGTTGCGTCGTTCTCTGTTTTGTAGCAGCCTGGTAATCTCGGTGTTGCTCCTCACTAATTCGGCCATTGTCTCTTCTGTCCGACGGGACCTTTCTTCCGCTCCCCGGAGCCTCTCCTCCATAGCATCAAATCGGACTTCCATGCTTCTGGTTGTAACCATACAGGGGCTCCCGGATCGGGAGCTCTGATACCAGTTGATAGTTTTCAACAGAGTATGAAACGGAAATTTGAACTAGAATGAAAGATTGTATTGATTCAAGCTGATATCAGGATGATACAGCTACTAATTACAACCAGAAAATAGACAAAGAACCGGAAAATGGAAACAGAACAGAAACGAAAATAATCCAGGCCTTTCGAGAGGGCCTGGTCTCTCCCAATGTGACTCCTATCCGAATGCCCGCTTTCCTCTCCTTCCCTCCTCCTATTTAACCACTCATCTCCCTACACAATCTGCTCCCCACTACCTCTAATAGACTACGTAACCACTTGCCAGCTCAGCATGCATAATCGAATAGCCTCTTCAGCTCCACAGCATGGGAGAGCTCGGCATCCCTAACAGATCGCCAACTCAGCATGCATAACAGAATAATCTATACTGCATGGTGAGGTGGTTTTCTGTGCCTCTTCCTATAATATACTCGTGAGATTGGGGGTTTATCAGTTTACTTAGTTGTTCTGTTTTTTTAACAATATCTTATCCTTTGTTCTTGTATTTCTTTCTCTATTGTTCCAGATAAATTTTCTTTTTCTATCTGAAAAACAGATTAAGACTTTATTTCATTTCTTGGATTAGAACTTCTTAATTCTTAATTTTGGGTTATTCTTTGTCCAGATAGTTTTAGGATTGCTTGAGACTTGAGCAGCCAATACAAGACGTTATAGGATTTCAACTTCGTTATTGAATTTGATTGATAATAATTTTTTTGTTATTGGTTCTTCCTTTATTATGCCATTTGATCAAAGTAAATGTTTGTTACGGGACATTATCAGAAAGGAAAATTTTGAAGATACTTGTAAGAATTTTGATATACTTACAAGCGAACTTTTGTTTTTAGTCCATTACCCTCCAAACAATATTGATATTAAATTTTTGCAAACTATCATCAAAACACACTTTTTCTATATTTCTTAAAAAATAAAAACCCACTTTTTATTTTCAATTAAATTTATGCCACCATGCTTTTTGCAGGTTGCATCGCATGTGAAAAATTTAGAATCACTTTCAGTAGAGAGCCTCGACATAGATTGCATTTTTTATCTTGAAGGGCTTCCTATTGATAACCAACCAGTGACCTCAGGTTTGGTTGAATTGGATTTGCTCCTGCTACCTGAGCTGAGATATATATGCAAGGGTCCCAAAAACTTCCTAAGTCTCGTAAGTCTTGGATCATTAAAAATTGTGGGATGCAGAAAATTAAAATTTATCTTTTCTGCCTCTATCTCGAGAATTTTGCCACTGTTGAGGACCCTGCTTATAGCTAACTGCGAAGAATTGGAACAAGTTATTGAAGAGAATGAGGAAAACAAAAATCATCCAAATCCTCATGCCCAACAAGTATGCTTCCCGCAGTTAACCTTACTTCTTGTTCTACACTGCAACAAGCTGAAACGTCTCTTCTCTCTCTCCACTTCTCATAAGCTTCCAAAATTAGAACAGCTGATCATAAACGAAGCCTCTCAGCTAGAAAAGGTGTTTGGACGTGAACAAGGTGAGGCAGAAGAGAGGGTGGAGATTATGCTGCCAAAACTAGAACATTTAATGCTTGTGGAACTGCCGTGCCTGGTTAATGTCTACCAAGGGATTGAGTTGCAGACTGTAAGATACCGTGTTGTGCACAATTGCCCAAAGCTCACTTTGACTCCAACTACTACTCTTTGGGACTTGCTGCAACAATGCCAGAATAAAGGTGCACTCTACCTACATAATAATATCTTTCACATATGTATATAGATATATATAGGGAGAGTTTGGTGTTACTTTTCGAGATGTTAATTATTAAGATGCTTGGTAATCTCAAAAGTATATACCGCCATGCACGCTTGTATGTATAATTGAAATATAACTAAGAGAGCAAATGGGAGTTAGTTTACCTGTTCGACCTTTTGCTTATGATAATTGTGTGACTTGGATTTGAATCCAAGAGCCCTAGTTAGTAGGCTATTTGTTATCTTACTATAAATCCTAGCTAAGGTTTGTAGTTTGCCTAGGCCTTAGAACGGGGAGAGCCTCCCCCACCCTAAACTTTTTATTACCAAAACAAAAAAAGAAATATAAGTAAAAAAAATGACTATATGTTTATTTAAAATGTAGATGACATTTTTTTATTCATACAAAGAAAACAATTTGAGACTCAAATGACAAGTCTAATACTATTGAAGCTTCAACACCCTCTCAAGAAGCAACACAGAAATGAGTTATGAGTAGTTGAAAAGTTGGTATGTCCTAAACTTGAACCCTGAGAAACTTAGGAGGGTGTTCAGCATATTCAATCCCTGAAAATTGGAAAGATGGCTTTTACAATTTAAAGTTTCAATATTAGAATATATATGAGTATTTTTTTCTCTGATTCGTGGAAATTTTTTCTTTTGAATAATTAATCAAGATCAAGACTTATGGTTTTCTCATGAACTCCAAACTCTCAATAAGATTAAAATTTACAGAAGTCACATAAATTTAATTTAAATAGATTCATTTCAAATTAAAAGTTTCAAATCAAAGAGTATGATAAATGTAGTGGCACAACCTTATAAGATCTCAAAAAGTGACAACTCTGTTTATATATAGTTAATCTGCGAAACAACTCTTAAAATCAATGGCAAAGATACAAATTAGTGATCTTTTGTGGCATAAATACTCGTGTCACAAGTTTCACACTATTGTAAGTTAGAGAAAACTTAGAGATACATTTATTTTGAAAGAATAAGTGCATGTTTGGTAAGTGGAAAAGGAAAGGAATGCAATGGGAATGAGAGGTTTTTTATGTTTTGACTTTGGAGATTTTGTATGTTCCATTCTATTCCATTTTTTTTTCTTTTTATCACACCAAACGTGCACTAAACCTTTATAGTTTGATCCATTTTCTTTTGTTTCTTTTTATTTTTCCTTTTTGTTGCTTCTAATAGATATACAAATATATAAGAAGTAAGAACCTAATAGAAGTTCTGTTCAACTGATTTTCTTATGTGTGTTATGTGAAAGTTAATTGCCATGAGTATGAACTTACTTATGAAAAGTAGAAGGCATTCAAACTAATAATAAGAGTTATGGTACAGCAAAGGTAATGGGAAATGGGGTCAATAATATTTTTCCAAGTATATGTTTAGTATGGGGTAAAAATGGGGGTGAAATTTTCATGGATGACTAAAGGGCAGAAAAATATTTGAGGGTCATGAGTGATGACCCTCCAATTCCAGGACCGACTCCCTACTCCTTTTTGGTTTTGGTCTGAAAACTCCCTACTCAAAAGTGACTACTTTGTATAAACCTTCTGGTGTAATGGTGTCTCATGTCTGCGGTGCATTTAGAAGTATGTTAAAGATAGCTCGCTTCTGCTTTGTGTACTTATATCTTTAGCCAAGAATATATTAATATAACATATTTATTATAATTATACTAACATAAATACTACATGAAGATGGGATGTAAGGTGACAAAAGGGTTAAATCTGATGTGTCAGAATAGGGTTTTTGTGGGGGATTAATGATAGAAAATAAGGAGACTAAAAATTAACTTGTTACCCCGAAGGGTGTGGCACTTAGTGGTAACTGGTAAATGAGTTGGAGTTTCAGTGTAACGAGTTTTACCTGCAACGTTAGATAACACTTTGTGGGGAGGAACAGTCTCGGTGCCCCGAGCATAAATTAGTCTCATATCCAAAGGGTGTGAGAATACCTAGCAAAACAAAAGAAAGGTTAACTTGTTTTATGTAAGGGCAAGAGAGATATGTGATGATAAAAAGAGGACTTGAGAATGGGTTTGTCATGTCCCAAAAAAGAAAAACTTATGTAAAAATACTAGAAACACAGTACAAAGTGGGTAGATGAGTTAGCTTAATCTCAAGATAAGCAAGCTTATAAAATCACAAATTCAAAAACCAGAATGCAATGAAGGATGCACACTCAACTTAAATCACACAAACAAACAGAAAGAAGAAATGGACCAGGGAGAGAGGAGCTTGCATAGTAGAGTTTATACCATATACCGGTTCAGATTAAATTTAGAACTTATGTCCAGTCCGAACAATGCTGAGATTTTCAGTACAATTTGAGTAGTTTCGATTACTCTAACCTATTCAAGCTAGTTACAGCAGGTTTCCCTCACAACATTGCTCACAAGTTATTCACTTGATAAATAGGTAACTCATAGACCCAACACACTAGTTCATCAATAACACAAGTCTTCTCATCTGCTTGCATGAGATAGCTCATGTATTGCTTCTAAAACTTCCAGCTTCACCTTCTTATCTTTAATATGAAATGGCTCATTTCCATCTCTTAAACTTCTAATTTCTTGATGCTAATGCGTCTTGCATCAACACGACACATTCATACAGTTGTTTTTTTATCTTTCAAGAAAGTATTCAGTCACAATGTTTCATAGTTGGAAACAGGCATCATACTTTGTAATTTATTTTCTGCTTAACAATTTGACCTTCTAATGCGGAGTTTTTTGTTCTGTTTCTTTATCGCATTATAAGGCTATCTAATGCAGTTGCTAACTGATACACTTATTTATTATAGATAATGAAATGGATGAACATGCTCGTGGGAATTTACTGTTATTGCTTCAAATGATTGAAGCGAATAGGCATTCTACAATCACAGAGACCACCAATGATAATTCTACTCCAGAAACCACTTCTCACTTTCAAACGGGCCTGAACATTGAAGACTCAGACTCAGACTCAGAAGTTCAGGCAGCATCACAGAGTGAGCTACCTTTTTCACAGGTTAACACCAATAATATATGCCTGATTGCTTATCTCGATAAGTTCATGTTTACAATCTAGATGATAGCGGAATGAATTAGATGAGTTTCTCACAGCGGAGTGAATAACCAACACTGACCATTCAATTACTGTTAGAGCTATCGATAGATAAATTTCAACAAACCAAACAATTGAACAATTCTTTGCAGTTATGACTCATGACCTGTAAAGTTTATTAATGAAGTTAATGTATTAAGGAACTTATTTATATATTTTAGTGTTTCTTACAGTATTAAAAATACAGAAGAGGAAATTGTTCTAAAAGTTCTGGCAATGCAACTTCATCAACTGATTCAGAGCTGAGAAGACATCTTCAAGCTCTTTAGCTATGCCTCCACATAAAACACCTTCACATGCATGCTTATTAAACTCTTCATCAAGGGTATATGAAGGGGCTTAACACTAACGCCTTTATGGTTGTTTAATTATTACTTTATGTAGGAGCTGGTGGATGAGCAATTGATGAATGAGCCAATTTTAAGCAGAGAGGAGTCAAGAAGTGAAACAATCTTGATGGACCAACAGGCAGAAAAAGAAATGAGATCTCATATGCATTATGATGACTCACAAAATGTTGAAGAACTTGCCAATATTTGTATTTTAATGATTTAAATCAAATAAAAACGAAAACTTACCTATCTTGTGGTGCTGTACTGCTGTGCAGATTTTTAAAGAAATTGTTCAAGAAAGCCCTACATCAGAGAAAGCTAGCACAGTAACATCACCAACTCACTCACAACCAAGGAGCATAGTGCGAAGTCCATCAATTGTTTATCTATCTCCACAGGTATGTTACTAAGTATGCTACGTTCATATAAGATTGGGAATACAACGGATGGCTTTAAGCCAATCTCTTGTTCCTTGGTCATTACTTCCCACAGGAGCTGTCTAAAGATGAATCAATGAGAAGACCAATTTCTGTGGAACAAGAAGCGCTTGGGGAAGACAAAATTACCAATGAAACTAGCTATAAGCCTTCCAATCCTCCACAAAATGTTGAAGAACCTAAAAACCATACTGCTTATGAAGAACCGTCAATGAAAACTGCAACAGAAATTTCATTAGCTGTTCCAAAATCCTTCACAACATCAGATACTTCTTTGGAGAAGACCTCTGATATCCAGGTAATTATAGCTTTCATTGCAATATAGAACAATTTCTAATAGTTTACAACTAACCCCTACTTTTAATTTTTCAGATCTCTTCAGGCCCTGAAACTAGTACCTTAAGTTACACCTCAGTGTCACTAAAATCCTCAGGGAACCTGTTGGTAGAGCTCTCTAACAGAACTATATTTGAGAACTTCACTGCAAGGATTGATGCGTCTGGTTCTAGCATAATTCTTCAACCAGAGGTCCTCGAAAAGCTTAGGACTGAACCAGCTAAATATCTTGACATGCCATTGGAAGCTGTCTGCGAAGCCAACGCTTTGGACAATGTAGAGAGGATTGTAAACTTCTTGGCTAGGGGAACTACTAATTTTATTGAAAAGAACATCCTCGAAGCTTTGACATTGCAAAATTTCAATGAACGTGTTCCAAAAGCCTTGAGCAATATGGAATCAAGCTCAAAGTTTGTATCCAATTATGAAAATATGGGTGTGGATTTGAATACCAAATTGAGGGAAGCACAAGAAAATGTCAGGGACTTGAAATCCGGACTCTCTGAGGCATGTGCGGAAGAATGTGAAGTTAAAACGGAGATCCAAAAGTTGATTAGTAGGAAGCATGAAATTTTTATGCGGAAAAAGTCCCTTGCATCTCAACTTGACCAGTCATCTCAAGCACTCTCCGAATTCCATGAAAAGTGGAAAGCAGTAGGAGAGGAATTGAAACTATCCACAAAACTCTGGCTAAAATCAAAGGAAGATTTGGCTCACGCAAATGCTAGTTGGAGGATCTATAAGGAAAGTTTAGGATATAAAATTTCAAAGAATTCATAACCTGATGAAATCATTGATATTCTAAGACTTGCGTAATTTTTTTTTAATTTAACATGAGCTCGAAACTTCCATTTTATAATTTGTTCGTAGAAAGACATTTCAATGCATAATTTGTATTATGATTTAATTCTTATTCATTCTGTGTAAAGTTTTTTATACCATTATTGAATGATATGTTATGATATCATTAAAAGAGTTTGATTATAATCATTACTACATAAGAGGTCAAAACTTTTACATTGCCAATATAAATCAATCAATCAATACATATAATAAAATTGACTTGATTTGATAAATGTTATTAGATAAGATACAATAACTCAATATGAATGGAATTCAAATTCTACCCTCTAAATTTTTTTTTATCATAATTATGTATATTGAATATTAATACAATTTAAATAAAATTATTAGTTTTACATCTTACTCCTTTAAATTATTTTTAAGTTAGATATAATGAACATTAATACAATCTATATGAAATTATTTTTTGTAAAAAATTAAAATTATTCTAAATGATCATATAAGATTTTAAATAATGTAAAATATATATAAACTCATGGAATGCATAGAAATGATAACTACTTTATAATTACATAATAGTATAAGAAATTTTTACACTAATATGAGATTAAAATTAACTCTTTATATTATCTTAGATTATATCAAAAATTAATGCAAAGCATTGAAGGCAGAAAAAAATGCTAGAATCTATCTATCTATCTATACATATAATAAAATTGACTTAAGTCTAATCAATGTTACTAAATAAGGTACATTTTTTTGTTGTTGTGGCTATTAGATGAGATACATTAAATACCCTTAATTCATATAAAATTATTATTATCAAATCCTACTCTCCTAAAATTGTTTTCATAATTTCTATTCTGAAATCCTAACACGATTCAAACGAAAACTACTCTACTATTATTAAATTTCACCCCTTCAAATTTGATCATTTTTTAGATAGATATATTGCACATTAACACAATCTAAATGAAACTATATTTAATAATCTAAAATATGTATAAACCTATATATGGCACAAGAATAATAACTAGTTCAAATATATAACCAAATGTCATTAAAATATCTAATCCAAATAGTGAGTTTTGTGTAAAAATTGAACTAATTCATATAGGGATTATCTTAAATTTAATAAGTCAATAATATATAAAGTTTAATTTCAAAAGTGTTTTGTATTAAGTACCTACCAATCAGAACTGCCCTATCATCTATACTATTATAAAGGGGAGGTTCACCTCTTTGGTTTCAAATTTTTGGTTTCTCAAAAAACTATTACTAATTAATTAAACATAAATAGAAAAAGGGATAAAATTATAAATATAAATATTTTTTATAATCATATTCTACAATTACAATTACTTTCAAATACAAAGAGTTATCTTTTTTACTTTTTCATAAAATTATTTTTATTTACTAATCAATTTATAATTATAATAAAATTATAATTAATTAATTTATAAAATAATTACATAAGCAAAAAAAATGCATATTGAGAGGCAAAATAATGCCACTCGAGACGTTAGTACTTGTTGAGAAATTGACTCATGTAATTTGATTGTAATTGATTTTATTTATCCTTATCATTAGTAGGTATCCTAGGTGATTTAGGAAATCTTGTGATTTGAGAAAATTTGAAGAATTTGTGAAAATATATAAGAGTTGAAAATCTATTAGGATACTTCGAGGCTAAGGAGTCTTAGAGGTTAAAGAGTCTTGGAAGTTAAGGAGTCTTGGTTATAAATAAAATTAATAGCCTAGTTGTGTGCATATAGAGAGAAAACAAGATTAAGAGGGATTCTTTGGGTTATAAGAGAGGATGTACAAGGAATTTTAGGATTGATTTTGGTTTTAAACTCAGTGATTATTCTTGTACTATTTTTCTTCTCATAGTAAAAATGTTTTATCCTTTGGGGTGGATGTAGGCATGAGACTTGATGAACCACATTAAATTCTTGTTTTTTTTGTGCTCATATTGTCATATGTTAATTTTCTTTTCTTAATTATTTTTGTGCTATATTTTATTTACTGAATTTGTACGAATGTGTTTGAGAGTCCTGTTTCGTTGTACCTTTGGTTGTTTCCTCAACAATTGGTATCAGAGCTTGGATACGGTCTAGCAAATATGGCTAGCATAAGGTCAAATGTTGGCGGTTTCACGGTCGAGATGTTTGATAGAAAGGTAAGCTTCACTCTATAGCAAAGAAGGGTAAAGAAAATCCTTGTTCAACAGGGCTTGGCATAAGCATTGAAGGAAAAGGATAGGACGTTTGAGAAAATGACAGATAGTGAGTGGGAAGAGTTGGAGTCAAAGTATGTTAGCACGATTCGACTTTGTATTGCTGATAACATTATCAACAATGTCATGGATGAAGACATAGCGCCTGGCATTTGGGAAAAGATGGAGAAACTCTATCTGGCTAAGAGTTTATCCAACAAGTGGCATTTAAAGAAGAAACTATATTAGTTACAAGTGGAGGGAGGCATGGATATTCTGGAACACATGAATTTGTTCAGTGCTATTATGGATCAGCTGCAAAAGGTTGATGGCAAGATTGAGGATGCAGATTTGGCCCTTTTACTTTTTGCTTCACTTCTAGATTCTTATGACAATTTGGTCACCACATTACTGTATGGAAAGGATTCAGTGAGTTTGGAGAATGTACAAGCATGCCTTTTATCCCATGAGACTCATAAAAAGAGTTATCAGAGGGATGAACAAGGGTCACTACTTATAGCTCGGGGAGAGAATCGGAAAACGAAAGGAAAAGTGCCAGAAGAGGGATTTAATCCCAAGGACAAAGGAAAAGGTGTTCGTTGCTATTATTGCAAGGAAATTGGTCACATCAAACGGAATTGTCCCAATCGCAAGAGAGAGGATGATGGTGAGGGTGGCTATACTCTAATTGTCACTGATTCTCATGATCTACTTTGATGAAGGAATTTGCAGGGCTACAAATGTTCATTGGCTGAGATGTTCAAATTAGGTGAAGACATGGGGTATGGTTGATTCGGGTTATGTGCAGCTCGTACGCACGTAGAAGCCAATGATATTTTCTTATTTGTGAGTTACAGATAAGGGTTCTTCATGGTGTTCATGAGGGTTGGCACTGGATTAGGCTTAGATTAAGGTAGAGCTGTTATAAATTTTCAAGTGGCAGGACATTCGCCAAGGTGGAGATTTTTTTAGAAATTGGCTCATGTAATTTAATTGTAATTGATTTTATTTATCCTTTTCCTTAGTAAGTATCCTAGGTGATTTATGAAATCTTGGGATTTGAGAAAATTTGAAGGATTTGTGAAAATCTATAAGAGTTGGAAATCTATTAGGATACTTGGAGGCTGAGGAGTCTTATAGGCTAAAGAGTCTTAGAAGTTAATGAGTCTTAGTTACAAATAAAATCAGTAACCTATTTGTGTGCACATAGAGAGAAAACAAGATACAAAGGGATTCTTTGGGTTATGAGAGAGGGTGTACAAGGAGCTTTGAATTGTGTTTGGTTTTAAATTTAGTGATTATTCTTGTACTATTTTTTTTCTCATAGTAAAAATGTTTTATCCTCTGCGGTATACGTAGGCATGAGATTTGTCGAACCACATTAAATTTTTGTGTCTCTGTATTCATATTATTATCTGTTAATTTTTTTTTGATTATTTTTGTGCTATATTTTATTTACTGAATTTGTACGAGTGTGTTTGAGGGTCCTGTTCCATTATACCTCTAGTCGTTTCCTCAATAGTACTATGATACTAGTTGGAGGTTTATACATATTTTATATTATTTAAATAATTATATAAATTAATTTTAATTTTTATTCACTAAAATATTTTCATTTGAATCTTGTTACTAATTGGTATATCTTATGTCGAAATTATAAAAGAAAATTTAGGAGAGTAAAATATAATAATAGTAAATTTATCTTAATTGAATTAGTGTTCAATGTGGCTTATCCAATAAAATTTATCTATATGTATAGATATTTCACAGTCTTCGGTGTCAAAAACCTAGTGAGTACCATTACTAAGAAAGCTTTTGACGAAATGTTTTACAAAAGAACTCTGTTGTGAATTACATATTTACATATTAGGTTTTTCTTTTTTTTTTTATTCGTTACGTTCATTTTGAATACTGAGAATGGCATTCTATATGTTTCGTGAAAATTGTTTCGTGGCATATAGCATTGCTGATACCATAATGAGATGTGATGTTTTCTCATTCTCATAGCAAAAAAAAAAATCTCTCATTGAAGATACTTTTTAGAGAATTTTCAGGCGTAGTATAATTTGAAAGATGAGATAAAGAACTAAAATATCTGTACAAACTATTAGAGTGAACAAAGGCTTATTTTCAAAATGAAGGAATTAAATATTTTAGCCAATAATCGTTCAACCAAGAACTCCAAAATTAAGTCAAATAGATTACAAGCTTCTTAATAAAGAGAACTTAGCTAATATATAATACTTTCCTATACATAAGTTGATGTTGAGGAAAATAATTAGAAATTAACTTCACTATACAAATAGTGACAAACACCTTTCCAGTGCACATTAGGTACGGTGGTATACGTACAGTGCTATGGCTTAAGTTTTTATCAGCAATACTAATAAAAATAAGTTGCGTTTGAACCAAATTCATAATTATTAATTATTAGTTGTTTCAAGGCATTTTTTGCTTTGCACTGGGCACTAAAGAAACCAAGGCGAGCACTACCTTTTCCAGTTCTTATTTATAGATAAGTCATAGATAGATTCATTCCACTAATATGTTGAGAATTCAAAAAGTATGAGTACGATATGGGTGAAAAAGTCCCACGTTGAAAATGAATGGTGTAAGTGAAGTTCTAACCATATAAGTAAGAAGACTTATGAACCAAATGACTTAAGGTTTTAGATTAAGATATGATGTCAAGTTGATGAGTGTAGTTCTTTGCTTAATCTATAAAATTACCATTTTTTTTCTGGTTTTGGGTAGAGGATGAAACTCTAGTGCAGAATGAGATTTAAACATTTGTCAGATGATTTAATCCTCTACCGACTAACATAATCATATATTTTCTAAAATTCAGATTCATTAAAATATTAAGTATTGTGGATCATATTATGATTTAGCCCATTGTGATTTGTAAGCACAAGTAGAAGCGACACTCATGTTCATCCAATATGTATTATAGTTGTTACATTGAGATCATAAATAATCATAAGTATGCATATAAGAAATGTGAGTAGTTTTTCCTTTTACACACATTAAGGATTCCTAGTTAGTTCATTGAAGACCTGGATTTATACATTACTAATATATATGCCATTAGACATTAGTTAATATTGTCCAGAAGTGAATCAGGAGTCATATAAGTTAACAAATTATTGGGTATACATAAAGTTAAACAATGCCACTATCTAAATCTAAAATTTCTAGAGCACTCCAAGTTCTATTTGTATGCATGCACAGGTACTCGAATTTTCACAAGTACTGCCCTTCTCAGTATGGGGTTCTCGATATTAATGCTTCAAATTATTTATATATTATATCTTGTTCAGTAAAACAATTACAAACCTATGTATATAAAATTGGTTTCTTTTTACTTGTGAGTTGCAAAAATAACTAGTCGTCAAGCATGCAAATTAAATTCACTTTGCTTTTAGAACCGCCCATAATTTTGTTACACTCAAGTAAAACATCAAATGATAATCAAAGGAGATAGAGTTAGAACAAAACGGAGTCGCAAATAGAAAGAAGCTCACACTTTCATTGATAGTCAATTACCCATCATTGACAGTCACATCATAACACATACGAAAGAGGATCCACATTTTATTTACTCAGCTAAAACAAACACAGATCGAGAGAGTGCCCCCAGCTTCGAACTTCATCTTATCAAGTATCATTGTGGATCCTCCAGAGCTTGGTTTATGAAAGCACTAGCTGTTTACCAATTCCATGAGCGAAGCAACCTGAACAATGGCCCCTAGAACAGCAACCACGGTGCCCAGAACATTGATCCAAAACCCAAACCTTTTCGCTTCTCACTTTGAATATAGGAATCCAAATGTTCGTCACGCTCTCACGTAACCTTTTCAACTTGTCAAATTTCTTGGGGATAGGTATCCCAATTATTAACGTCAATCATGAATCATGAATCCTGAATGTTTCACTTGTAGATTTCTTCTTCGAATTCTACTATTCACGTTCGTGCATTTATGTTCTACTTTTTTTATCCTCTTCGAAGTACCAGATAAATTAAGTGGCTAGACACAGCCCGTGAATGAATTTGGTGGACCTAGTTGTAGTTTACATTAATTAAAGGGTCACCGTCCTTTTTGTTGAGGGGGTGTATGAATCTATCGAGTTATATGGATTTTTTTCTATTGAGTTATAATGGTTAGAAAAACAAGAAAAATGAGAATGAAAATTTTGCTACGAACACACTCTTCGAATGTGTATCAGCAATTGGAAAAAAAAAAGTTCGGGTCAGCAACTAATCCCAATAATTTGATGTCATTCTTTCGTGTGATTGTGCTTCTCCTTATGTCACTCCGTTCTTCTCCGTTCTGGCTTTGTTGCGTTGGATCAGGTGGAGTTGCCTTAGACACCTTCCACCTTCCACAATATCAACAAGGTACACTCTGCCTTGGATTACGTCCACAGGTTCTGGTATGAAACTATACGTGCTCCTGAAATTTCGAAGTTTGGAAGTTTTGTTGTTTATGGGTCCTTGTCTGATGGTAGCTCGAAGGTAGTTTATAGGGTATGTTCAGACAAAAGCATATATTTCCTGGCTATAAGGTTGATGCTTGCAAAGTATGAATAATGGGCATGCTTTTTCCTGAAGTAATGCAATTGTGGAACATGATGAAGGGTAGGCTTGCATTGCCACTCTTGATTCGTCTCTGTGAAAGGGTTGGATTGGATCCTCCACCATGTTTTATGAGCCTTCCAACAGATCTGAAACTCGAGATTTTGAAGTATCTTCCTGTTGCGGCCATTGCCAAGGTGGCTTGCTTGTGAAACAAATTGACATATTTGTCCTCGGATTACCACTTTGGATACAAGTTCACCCCTGGGCATTTGCCCTTAAGACAATACTCCTGGGTCCACCCCATACGATCGGCCAATCGTGAATCGTCAGTCCCATGGGCAAGACTAGATGCTTGGCTCTTCCTCCATTTACTCTCAATTTAGAATTCCTTTGGATATATTTTATTTTTTTAAAAATAATTTTTTAAAAAATAAAAAAATATTTTAACATATTTTTAAATATATTTAAATATAAATTTTAATAAAATAAAAGTTAAAAAAGTTAATTTATTTTTTTATAAGTTAATAATTTTTAATTTTTCAAAAAATTAAAAGAAAAATAATTTTTAATATAATTTTATTATAAAAATATTATTTATTTTTATTAAAAATTATATTTTATAATTTATTTTTTTTATTTTATAAATTTTGTTTTTATAAACTTTTTTAAATAATTTTATGAACTATATTTTAAATAATATAATTTTAAATTATTTTGTCTTAATATTTTAAATTAAATTTTAATTTTAATGACTGTATCATTTAAAGAAAGTAAAACAGAATAACTGTAATAATATATTGTTAAGTCTTTGAATACATAATTAGACATATTGTTATTATCTCATGTCTTTTTTTTAATGATACTATTATTATGACATACTTAAAAATCTTATCATTCTTATTATACTGGTCTATTTAATCATATTTTATATATCATAACTCATCATATCTTATATTTAAATATTTTTTTAAATAATTTTAATATAAATTAAATATTTTTATTTTTTTATCCAAACAAATTTAAAATTTTTTAATTATTTAAAAGTATTTTTTAATATTATATTTAAATATAAAATTATTTTTTAAAAAGTTTACTAAAATAAAATATATAAAAAATATTTTTTTAAAAAACTTATCCAAAAGAAATTCTCGATCAAAAAGCTTGACATATAATAATCAGGAAATTGGACTTGGAAGACATTGACGGCGTTCCTTTAAACTGGGGGAAATGGAAGCATTTGGATCTTGCAATCTGAGCCGTGTGTTTTGCCTTCTGTTGGCTCCCGATGAGCATTTGTTCTTCCTCGAAGCCCCTTCTCACTTCCCCCAAGTCCCAAAGAAAGTGTCTTCATTTTTCTCTTCGCTTTTTCTTTTTGGTTTCCTTGTTTGTCTTTTCCCAACCCTGAAAGATTTTAAATAATGGACACCAAGTTGCTGTCCTCCGGAATCCGGTACCAAGTTTGGCGGAGAGTTATGTCCGGCCAGAATCCGAGCGACCTCGTCTCTCCGAAGTCTCTGCATGTGAAGATGCCCCCGTCATCGATTTGGGTTCTCAGAACAGAACCCAGATTGTGCAGCAAATTCGTGAAGCGTGCACCTCCTATGGCTTTTTCCAGGTCCTGCTCCATGTTTCAGCATTTTACTAAATTTTAGTTTCTATGTCTATGGTTTTAAATTGAAGCCTTAATGTTGTTGTTGCGGAGTCTTTGTAACTACAGTACAATTTTATATTTTTCTTCCAATTAAACAGGTGATTAGTCCTCTGGAAGCAGTGAAGAAAATGTCAGGGGGGGCATTTTCTAATCCTTCCTCATTCAAGTAAGTCCTCTCTCTATTAATTGCTATCTCCATTTCTCTCAGCCATACCGCAAGGTAGGTTCTTCGATCGTTTCTTTTGGATTCCTCGGTTGGGTGTATGCGAGACTTGTTAGACTTTCTATTCCCGATTTACTTCTGTACACAATATAGTTCTCTGGAATATAAGATTTTCAAATTTCATGATTTAGCAACTATTAAGCAAATGTTAATTCAAATATAGGATGAAATCTGATGTCTGGAATTTTCGTTTAGTGCATGATTATTTTATTTCATTTGTTTTTATTGGCAATTGCTCATTATTCTGTGCTTCATATGATATTATGCCTGTATTGTCTGTGTGGCACGAAAGAATTTGTTGAGATTATACACAATAAGGATTCTGGGCTTTGGCGACCTTTGCGGTACTAGTTTTCGTTGAGTGCTGGATTAATTTTTTTTTATTTGTTTTTCTTGACAATCACACATTATCCCGTGCTTCATATGATCTATGCCTGTCTTGTCTGTGTAGTAGGAAAATAGATACCGATGAGACATGTTATGGTAAGGATTCTGGTTCTGCAAGCACGTATAGCCTTCCATGGGCACTGGCCCGGGACGTCTCTTCGATGCGTGGTGAAATTTGTCAGCGCTTCAGTGGGTTCAAAAGAAGTGTTTGTCGTCATTCTTTCATTGCCTTGGGCTTCTTACTTTGTCATGCTGTTCTTCTGCATTCTGGCTGTGTTGAGTTTGATCAGGTTCCGTGGTCTCCGACGGCTTCCACAATATCACATAGGTATACTCTGCCTGTGATTGTGGCTAATGGTTCTGGTGTCAAAGAAAATGTGCTCCTGAACTTTCGAAGCTTGGGGCATTTTGTTGTTGTTTATGGGTCCTTGTCTGATGGCAACTCGCAGGTGTATAGGGTATGTTTAGATGAAAACATTTGTGCCCAGGCTTTGAGGTTGATGCTTTCAAATTCTCAATCAAAGGGTGGTACGAATAAGGAGCATGATTTTCCTGAAATGCAAGGTTGTCAATTATGGAAGCTGATTAAAGATGGGCTTGCATTGCCACTCTTAATTGATCTCTGTGAAAAGGCTGGATTGGATCCTCCGCCATGTTTTATGCGCCTTCCAGCAGAGGTAAAACTCGAGATTTTGAAGCATCTTCCTGCAGTGGACATTGCCAAGATGGCTTGTGTGTCTAAGGAATTGAGTTATTTGTCCTCGCATAACCTCTTGTGGAGAAACAAGTTTGAGGAGGAGATTCCAGAATGGAGTAGATTGCCATGTTCACTTCGCCAACCCTTCGAACATAAGCAAAAGATGGCATGTTACCTTCCTCCCACTGTGGACATCACCAAAACTAGTTGCTTGTGTTCAGTGTTTGAACATTTTTCCTCGGAGAACAACTTCTTCAAGCAGAGAATTGCTGAGGACATTGCAGGAGGGAGTAGAGGGAAAAGAGAGAAATGTTTCAAGGAATTTTTTGCTTTGCACTGGGCAGGAAACAGATCAAGGCCAGCACCTCCTTTTGCATCTCATGTTTTTAGGCACTTCCTAGATAGAGGAGTTTACGTTTACGATCCGTTTCGTCCAACTTCAATTATGGATGGAATAATTGATCAGCTGCCAGGATTTGGTGTCCCTTCTACTTCTGAATGCCAATCATTCCCATTCCCTTTCCCAAATTAGTCTTCTGACTTGGGAGTGCTCTCTTCATAGATCTCTGGTTGCAGTTTTGATGTTTGTGAAATTAGCATTTGTATTTCATTGGATAATTTTAATATCTTTTTTTGGCTTTACTCTTTGTAGAAGATAGGAATTTCCATATTTTCTGGTTTCCTGAAGACTTGTCTGAGGATGAAACTGATGTTCAAATTGAGATTCAAGCATAAACTAAGTTATTCCACTGACAAAGGTATTCTCCTTAGGCCTGGACAGAGTACTCGAATTGCATTACTATAATACTATAGTTAAAAAATAAATTTGTTTAAATAAAATTAATTTAATTTATTTTTAATGTATTGTAAATATAAAAATTAATTTTGAAATCAATTTAAATTATAAATTTTATGTTAGATTTTATAAAATATTTATTTCAATTCAATTTAATTTAACTCAATTAAATTAATTTTAATTTTAATGGTTCTAAACACACCAGTAGTAACAAATGCCCTTCTTTAATTACAATATCTTGAAACTGTTTCTTTAATTTAAATTATTTCCTATAACAGTGTCATCTTGTGTGAAATAGATTGACAGAAATTTTGTTATAAAAGTATCCATCAAGATGAGTTGTAAAATTTATTAATTATATTTAAAATTAATTGTATCTTTTGTTTTAAGAAGACATTCTATTGTTATTTTAACGATAGAAGAGGATTTAATCCCCTTAAATGTTAGAGAAATTAGGTGTGTGCCTGGATTGCCCAGTACTTAAATAAAAATGTGTTGGATTTGATGGTTATCACGTGGGTACTGAAATAAAAGTTTGATAAAATTGATTTTGTTATTGCACGGGTACTAGGATAAAAATGCGTTAGATTTGATTTTGTTAGAGAAAGTGCTCTCACTTTTCGACATTGTACATAATTATAATCGAATTTCATGTAAAAATGATATATCTTCGTAATAATGAGTCATGTAAATATTTACAATACATATAATACATCAAAGTTATTCCATTTATAAAGGAAAATAAAGACTGTCAATATTAAGAAAAAAAAAAGCACTAGTAATTTTGCGGACTCTTTGACGAGGGTTCTGTTACTCCCATTGCTAGTCTGCAAGCCTTTTTAACCATATTGATAGATGCAATTATTCAAAGGAGCTTGTGCCATTTCATAAGAGATATCAATTCCCCCCTCTTACCAATTCTTTCTTAGGCTCTGTTAGGGGGCAAGTTTCATCATATTGTCTTTTGAAGATCGTACCTACAAGGAAGTCTCTTCATCTGCTGATGGAGATACTTATGGAAATCGTTCCTTCTGAAAATGAGACATTATTGTTATATTCTATTGTTTTATGAGAATGTGATATTGTATTCAAAAAATAAAGGAACAATCAGTTCAAAGCTGTTGCATTTTTCAGCTAAAAATTATGTAAAATTTTTTTTGGGGCCAGCGTGGAATCAGCTGGAAAGCAACTGAAGCAACTCATTAACAATAAATTCTTTATAGTATTTAGATAAACACAATGATTGATACATGTTTGTTTAAATTAATGTATTTAATGTCATGCATATTTAGAATTGGTCAAAACACACTGTTTTAAAATTTATTCATAGTTAATAATCTTTAACTTAAATCTAATATGAAGATGTAGGTTTAATCAAATAAATCAGTCAATGAATACTAGAAAGTTACAATTGGGGAATGATAACTTAATACGCAGGTTGAACATTTGTAGACATTGACTGTAGCCACCAAAAAAAAAAAAACCTAAAATCAGAAAGATAGAAGAGGAAGTCTTATTTGTTAAATGAGCTAATTGACATGAGAAAGTCTCCAACAGACCAACACAAATATCAGAGCACTCCAAAGTAATTAGCAGGTGAACATACCAAGAATGTAAGCTGTTGCATCTTTCTTTATTTTACTTTCCCCTTTAGTTATGGCATATGTACTGTTTAGGTCTAATGATAAGTAGAATACTGGAGACATAGGGAACAACACATGCTAGGTTGTGTTGGTGAACATGAGTTATAATTGGTACTTGCAGTTCTTTATCTTCAATGTCATCTTTTAATTCAAGCTGGCAGACCACATATAGTTAATAGTTGGTGTTAATCATGCTTGGGGTGAACCTGCTTTGTAACAGAACAGAGGTTGTCTTGGATGTTTCACAAAACTTCTAGTAATTGTTTCAATGGATGAGACATCTAAGGGACTCAGAACTCAAGGCCAAACAGTGAAGAAAGACAACATATCAGAAAATTTCTAGAGCAGCAGCACTTTTGAAATGTATCATAGTGCAACTCTGTCCCATAGAAGCATCTCATCAATTGGCACATCAAACCATCCTTCTGATATACAAAGTAGTGCTGGCATTCAGATTGATTAATGACAAGCTTTTCATATGTTAGTTTATCTATTATCTGTTGGTTCATCTGTTAGTCTCATACTTTATCAGAGGGTGCTCGTAATCTTGTATCTTCTTGCTAGCTATTTTCTCTATTGTGGAAAACTTGTTAATCTATTCATGCTTGACTTATATCTGCTTTGCTAAATGTCAGGAATCTTAATATTTTCAGGGAATTTTCCAATTAAACTCCTTGACCCTCAAGGAAGAGTTACAATTCAACTGCTTTGAAATAGCTTGAGTGCTACCTTTTAATGCTGGCTATGAAATGCAGCTTCCCTTCATATTTTTCTTTTTCCTTGCATTCTCATTGACAAAAAGAGGAGAAAATCTCCCTCTCCCCTCAGGCAAATTGGTTACACAGCCATTGCCAAACTACAAAGGAACCAATTTTCCAAACAAAAAGGACCTTATAATTAATAAAAAAAAAAGTTATTTACACAATTCCTCTCAAACACACCTCTCCTAATTATCAATGTGACTATAAGCAATCATGCATATAAATGACTATGTATAATTTGTATTGAAATAATTTGATAAGTAAATTTATTGCAAATTAATAACAAAAAGCATGCGATATGTTTGGTGGCAAGGTTGACAGTAAGCAAAACTCACAATAAAAAATGGCAAAAAGAAAGAGAAAGACAGGTTAGTTAAAGATTGGTATGCATTT
This sequence comes from Castanospermum australe, assembly GCA_019955255.1. NCBI lineage: Eukaryota > Viridiplantae > Streptophyta > Magnoliopsida > Fabales > Fabaceae > Castanospermum > Castanospermum australe. The sequence continues at coordinate 608,611 of NSJW01000420.1, forward strand.
ACTGGTCACAATGTAGCTCACGGTTAGGTCACCAGGAAACCCTAAAACATAATTAAATTATACAAATCACATACATATTTGTAGTTCCATTTCTTGTCAGAAATATAGGTTTTAAAGTGCAGCCACATAGAAGAAGCAGTGAAGATATGACGGTAGTATTTACCTTCTTCACTATCAAAACTGTGGTAACTGAAGGTGATACTGGTACGGTGACCTTCTCTTTGATACCATCCCACTTTCCAAATGACATCACTAAATCCTCTAGGTCCACTTATAAATAGTAGAGCAGGCAGAGTATAAGATCTTTCTACTTGAGATGTGGTATACCAAATATATACAATTATACAAGAAATTCTGTATTGTACTTCTGGTGAAACATATATACCATGAAGTGTATAATTTCCTCATTACCAACTAATTTGTAATGGATTCCATTTAGAGTAAACTGAGCTCCTCCAATTCTGTTAGCAACGCAGCCAACAATAGCTCCAAAGTATGTTGAATCATTCTACAAATATTTTGGCATTGCAATCACAAAGTAACCATATTTTGTACTTCTATATATGAGAAATGATCTACATACAGCACGAACATTGCTTGCGATGAGCTCATGGCATTTTCTATGCATGGCCGGCTGCTTAAATGCTTTTCTCAACACATTTGAACTTCTTAACTATTAATTTAAGAGGCAAAAGGTGTTATGTGGGTATAATTCCAAGTTATGAAAACCATAAATCAAGAAAATAGTACTTACTGCATTGCATATCCTAAATTTTCCTAGTAAAGTAATTTGTGTGTGTGTGACACTGTCAACCTCATTAAAAGCATGCATTAAAATATCATCATCAGAAGGGGAAAAAAAGGACAAAATGATTAGAGAATTGAACCTAGGAAGGTGTAAAATGAGGGACCTAACTTCCTTTGTCAGTATGTGAGATGCTAAAGTGCCTTCTTCATTTCAAACAGGCAAACCAAGTCCTATAATACATGACAAAGGAGTCAGATTATGATAAAAACTAATTGGTAAAGCAGAAAAATGTTCCAAGTATATTAGTAGCATAAAACTTCTCTTGTAGTGCCACTAATGAACTGTTATCTTCTTTGAAATCTTCAGAGAATGGTTTCAAGAGAAGTCAATTCCTGAGTTATCAAGTCTGCTTAAAACTTATTCAGCTGAACTCTTGCCTTTTATTTTTAAACGGTGAAGTAAACTGCATATAGTTATTTACGTTATGCTACTAACAAAATAATAGTGGCTCCTATTTTCATTCATCACCTCTTGAGAGATAGAATTCCAGAGACTACTAACCTGATCACAACCCATTATATTTGATAGGACTTCAAGTCATGAGAGCATTCATACAATCGTCTTATTTCATAAGGTCACAAATTATCCATGTCTATTTGAAGAAAAATAACAAAATATAAAATAAAAAGATGAGAAAGGTAGGTTAATTGGATTTCATATCCATTAATATTTGTGTAAGCTATCCAACAAATGCAATCAACATAAAACAATTACCCCCAACAGAGATGAGCCAAAATGGAAACAACTCAACCTAAATTTACCCAACATAACAGAAAAGGCTTAAAGGGAGAGATACCCCTTATGACCTTAATCTCGAATTGATAAAGCTTAATCCAATTGATTTGACTTCAGGAACTTCATGTTGGTCTCTGGGTATAGCTAAGGACATAAACATCTAAATACGCAATTAAATATACATTCAACATGTAAGGAAAAGAAATTACAAAGAACTCACCAAATGGTTTCTTTAGAGCTCCACTGAAAAGTTCAAACGTTGCCCACAAACACATACAAACACAAACGTATAAATGCACATGGGGGTTGCATACATAGAAGATCAAGTGGAAGCTGAGGGTTTGCAGGATGGAGAAATTGGAGTTCAGGGAAGTAGGACCTGAAAATTTTGTCATCCACCATTTTTGTCTTCATTTGATCTATATCTAAAGTTTCTATCCAGCAATTGACCACAAAATTAATTAATTACACTGCACAAAATGTTCTTCTGGCAAGCATCAAACAAACTATTTAAGTTCTTTGCATATCCTCAAACTTACAATTGAAAGACTCTAAAGGACCAAGTTCATTTTACAGTATAAACCAAAAGAATGCAGCAGGATTGATATCATAGGTAAGTTCAAATATAGTCTTCTAAGTACACAATTGCTTTGATTTTTATAGAATGAGCAAGCCCACCCCTTCAATGAATCCAATGTAGATAATAATAGACTAAACTAATAATTATTTTTTTCTTCAAAACTTGAGGCCACCTGAGGGTTGATGGTAACCTTGTAGCCTTGTATATTTATGTAAACTTTGATTCAGTAAGATGAACAATAGATAATACAAACAAATTTAGAAGAATCAAGACCCTGATGAGAGATAGAAACAAACTAATTCTAGATGAGAATTCGAAAGCTCATTAAAATTAGTTCATACAGATAAATCAGATTACCAGAGAAATATATACGATTAATATTAGAAAAGTAAAGTACCTTACCACTATAATCGAAATAAACTAAAAGCTCCTGCGAAACCATATGAATCATAAAGAATATCTTATTCAATTTCCTCAATCTTTACAGAGTATAACAATAATTCAAAAACAAAGCCATGCACCACATAGAAATTGCACAAAACGTGCATTACAATCAAACAAAGGGCACAAGTGAAGCACATTATGAAGACCAAAGTTAAAACAGCCATCTAATGACTTGGGGAAAAAATATAACTTAGAAAGGCGTGACTATCAAGATTCTATTATACAAAATGAATTCTTCTTACAGTATTATACTACACTAAATGTTCTTGAACTGCTAATGATATACTATACAGCAGCCATTATGCCTCCCGTGGTCTCTTATCGAGCTAAATAAGACTCTTTGTTGCCACTGCCAGGATTGCCTATGGCACCAAATCATGATATGCCCTTGCGTACAAACACCTTACTGGAAAAGAGGCAGCTATCATTTGAAGAGAATCTCTGGTATAATAATTTGCAAGACAGACAGGAAACAAAAGCTCAAAGGTGACTTTCCTTCTTAAACATAGTCTCAAGAATTTGAAGCACCCATTGATTAAGGGAAAAAGGGGTCACTAAACAAAGATTAATGGAAACAAAAATCAAACACAGATACCTTAATCCGCAAAGAATCAAAGATTGCAACTTTAAGGTCCTAACCAATAACAAACAGAAATGGTATTCTCATTTCTTTGCAATTTCAAAGAGGAAGCGCATAACCTCAGAATTTGATAGAATCTTACGGAGGTGGGTTAGGAAATCGGACCTCAGAAATACTTGACCCGAATTCGAGGGGACTCGGCTGCATTTTGACAGACGCAGACTTGGTTTTGAGCTCTTGCAATCTCCGTTGCCGCAAGCCAGATTCAACAACATATAAGAACAGCATTATAGAACGAAGGAGAATCGAATTTCAGCAGACGAACCGTTGACAGAGAATTTGGGAACGATCTGCTCAGGATTCTTCGATTGTGGATCGTCGATTTCAAAAGCCGAAACTTGGCTCTCCTCTGCCACCAAGTATTCATTAGTTCAAACATTGCAATCACTGCTCCATCTGGCCTTGAAATCTGACTCAAAGCAAAAGAGTTGAGTTAAGTACTTTACCCCCCCTACCCTGCGTGCGTTGGGAATCTCAGGTTAGGATCGTTGTTTCTTCTGAACCACCTTCTTCATCTCAACGCGTGTAAGGCTTTCGATAACTGGAGGTTCTGCAATTCTCTGTCAATGGTGCGCATGGGAAGAACACAATGGAATTGGGAAACTGATTGTGCAATCTCTTGGGTCTGTAGGGAGGTGTGTTAGCTGTTAAGAGTTTTTCTCTCTCTTTGGCGGGGTCGTGGAAAAGGTGGCTCTGCAAATTCTCCACGTTATAATGAAGGGAGCATATTAGAATTAGGCAAAAGCTTTATCTGTTGAAATGAAAAAACAGTCCACAGAACTAAGAAATTGGGTATTTGTTAACACGTGCAGTATAAAAATAGAAATTAATAAATGTGAAGTATAAATATTTAATATTTTAAAAGTTTAAAATTAATTTAAAATTTTTTAAATAATTAAAATGATTTAATAAATAATTAAATACTATTTTTATTTCTTAAGATACATATTAATAAAATCCTAAAAAGATATTACGACCTATAAAATAACACATAAAATTATGTTTTAATAGAATTTAATTTTACTATATTTTAAAAATATATAATAACTTATCTTATAAAATATTTAGAAGAGTGGAACGTGTGGCAACACTTTAATATTACGTTTGAAATTATAAAAAAATTATTTAATTTGAAGTAATTTAATTTGATTTAAAAATTATTTTTATGTTTAAAAATTATTATAAAATTAAATTAATTGTTAAAATTTATAGTTTCAAACATACTCTAAAGATAGAATGTGTTACATGTCATCACCATAGTCTTTGTTTGAGAATTTATAAATAAATTTATCAATATAACACTGATTTTTCTTGAGTTTGATCGTACTATTTGGATTAAATAAATATCTATTTTAAATTTTTTGTTTTATATAAATATCTATTTGGATTATCTTGAAGTTAATAAGCCAATAATATATAGAGTTTAATATCATAACTGTTTTCTATTAGTTATCAGCCAATTAAAATCTAGTGTATAGAGGGCCTCTGTTTGTCCTTATGGAATTTCAAGTATGTCATTAGATAGTATTAAAATAATCTATCTTTGTTATCATTTTTTGATTAAAAAAAAGCCGAACGTAACATACTATCATATACTTTGCAATTTTCCGTGTCAAAAACCAAACCGTAAATTCAAATAATGAACTATTGAGCACCATATTAAAGAGACTTTTTAATAATTCTCCTGACTAGTATAATTTGAAAGATGACATAAAGAACTAAATCTTTACAAACTATTAGCCTGAACAAAGGCTTATTTTCAAAATGAACGTAAGGAATTAAATTTAGCTAATAATCGTTTGACCAAGAACTCAAAAATAAAGTCAAATAGATAGAAAGTTTATTAATAAAGAGAATTTAGCTAATAATACTTTCCCATACAAATAGTGACAAATACCATTCCAGTGCACATTAGGTACGGTAGTACGTATAGTGCTATAACTATGGTTAAAGTTTTGTCAGAGATACTAATAAAAATTTGTTGGGTAGACTCAAATACTTAAATTAATAATTATTAATATAATTACTTAATTTTAAGTTGTATTGATATCACAAGGTATTTATTTTCTGGTAGTAATCTGTTATTACTTTACTTGGAGTTGTATTGATCTCACAAGGTATTTATTTTCTAGTAGGAATCTACTATTATTTTTCTACTAGAAAATAAATACCTTATAATATAAACACAATACCATGAAACCGTTTACTCAAATTTGAGAGAAATTGATCAATGCAGCACTGATCTTCCCTGAGTCTTGGCACCTGAGACTTGTGTTTTAGCCTTTTCTTTGCTCCAAGAATCACTTTTCACCATTCACAATCGATGGTAGGTTCTTCGATGTTTTGGATTCTTAGGTGCATGCTAGCCTTGTTGGATAAAGATCTTGAATGTATTATCATCTCTGTGTGTATTCCTTATTTAACCTTGTACAGAATATATATAGTTCTCTAGAATGTATAGCATTTTCAAAGTTGATGATTTTGCAGCTATGCAGCAAGTGTTAATTAAGATGAAAAATCTGACCTGTATTTTATTTGTTTTTTATTGACAAATCTTCATTAATCATTATCATCTGCTTGATATGTGATATATGCTTGCATTGTCTGTGTGTGGTGGGAAGAATGGACACTGAGAGCATGACTGATGATGAGACATGGTACGATGATGTGGATTCTGGTGCCACGAGCACGGTCATGTTTGAGTGTTCACAGCACCTGGGGCTTCTCTTCTATCAGTGGTGAGATTTCTCATGACTTCAACGGGTTCATGAAGTCACTTGACACAATAATTCGCCATCATTCTTTCGTGTGCTTGTGCTTCTCCTTGTGTCACTCTCTTCTTCTGCATTCTGGTTTCGTTGCCTTAGGATCAGATGTGATAAAAGATTATTTTTATCATTATCTTATCATTAATTTATCTTTACTTTATGAATAAGTTATGATAGTACTCTATGAATCTTATCTATTTTATCTTATTATTTTATCCTTTATTTTTTGTAACTGTCTTCGTTATATAATAAAGTATTAGCCAAATATTTGGTTGATCCTAACCATAAACTTGTACATGGTAGCAGAGCCGAATTGGCTAACACCATGTTCGACTCCAGGATGACAGCCTCCCCTAACACCACTTCTACCGCCAACATTTAAGCCATCTCAGCATTGATGGCAGACATATCCAATCTCAACCTTGATGGAGAGTACAAATGAAAGACTTGTTTGAGAGTCAAGATTCTTGGTGGATCATCGGATAAACATCCGTGCCCATACCAAAGATTGCCTCACCCACGACACACACGCCCGAGGCTTGATCAATCTCAACTTAAACTATTCTCATTGGTGTAGATTTGATCGACTAACCATACATGGATAACTAATAACTTAATGGAAGAAAGCCTTAACAAGCTTTATTATCGATACAAAAAGACCTTTATCGATACATACAATAAGGATGTAGAGACCTCTAATGAGACATGATTAATACTCCAAGATATCTGCTGCTCATCACGTTCTATTCGTTTGATCCAAATTTAGACTATGCATGGCATCGTCCAGTTTGAAAGAGGATGATAAAGGATTATCTTTATTACTATCTTATCATTAGTTTTTCTTTACTTTATGAATAAGTTAGGATAGTATTTTAGGAATATTATCTTATCTTGTTATTTTATCCTTTATTTATTGTACTTGTTTTCATTATATAATAAAGTATTAGCTAACTATTTAGTTGAGCCTAACCATAAATTTCTACTAGGTGGAGTTACCTTGGACAGCTTCCACAATATCAACAAGGTACACTCTGCCTTTGATTAGATCCACTGGTTCTGGTATGCAACAAAACGTGCTCCTGAAATTTCGAAGTTTGGGGCATTTTGTTGTTGTTTATGGGGCCTTGTCTGGTGGTGGCTCGCAGCAGGTAGTGCATAGGGTATGTTTAGATGAAAGCATATATTTCCTGGCTATAAAGTTGTTGCTTGCAAAGTATGAATCAAAGGGTAGTAGTAGTAGTAGTAGTATGAATAATGGGCATGCTTTTCCTGAAGTAATGCAGTTGTGGAACATGATAAAAGATAGGCTTGCATTGCCACTCTTGATTGATCTCTGTGAAAGGGTTGGATTGGATCCTCCACCATGTTTTATGAGCCTACCCACGGAGCTTAAACTCCAGATTTTGAAGCATCTTCCTGTTGCTGCCATTGCCAGGATGGCTTGCTTGTGTAGGGAACTGAGATATTTGTCCTCGGATAACCTCTTGTGGAGGAACAAGTTTGAGGAGGAGATTACAAAGAAAAGGAGTGCAGGGACATGTTCACTTCGTCTTCCTTTAGACCTTAGGCTCATGATGTCAGAGTACCTTCCCCCTTCTGTGAACATCACCAGAAGGTGTTGCTTGTGTTCAGAGTTTGAACATAATTAGGGAGGACATTGCTGAAGGAACCAGAGGAAGAAGGGTGAATTGTTTCAAGGCATTTTTTGCTTTGCACTGGGCACTAAACAAACCAAGGCGAGCACTACTTTTCCAGTTCTTATTTATAGACAAGCCACAGATAGATTTGTTCTACCAGTATGTTGCGAATTCAAATGTGAGTTGGATGTGGGTGAAAAAGTCCCACATTGGAAATGAATGGTGTAAGTGAGGATCGGATTATATAAGTGGGAAGATCAATGAATCAAATAATCCAAGGCTTTCGGTTAAAATATGATATCAAGTTTATAAGTGTGGTTCTTACTAAGTCCATGGAATTACCATTTTATCTGGTTTCGGTAGAGGATGAAACTAATGTGCAGAATATATATGCCATAGGTTAAGGTTAAAACCCTGTAAATTTTGTCCTAGCAGAATAAACTTAAGCAATTATTTAACTGACAATTGTATTGTCCTGGGGGCCATAGTGCTACATAAGATTTCAACAGTTTCTAGTAATTCTTGTAAATCCATGTCCATGTCCATACACATATTAGAACAGAAGGTGAACGAGGGATAAAAGCTAAAGAAAGATTGTTTCATAATAGCTAATATTTATACGTCAGTGAAGGAGTCATATAAGTTAATGAATTATAGGGCATACTTAAGTTAAACCATGCCACTATATAAATTTAACTTTTCAAGAGCACTTCAAGTTCTATTTGTATTCATGCACAGATACCCGAATTTTCACCACCAAGTACTGTCCATCTCAGTATGGGGCTTTCGATACTAATGCTTCAAATTATATATTTATATTATATCTTGTTCAGTAAAACATTTACAAACCTGCATATATAAAATTGGTTTCTTTTTACGTCTGGGTGTGAGTTGCAAAAATAACTAGTGGTGATCAAGCACGCAAGTTAAATTCACTTTGCTTTTAGGCCCACCCATATTTTGTTACAATCTACTGAATCTAGTAAAACATCAAATGCAATCCAAGGAGAAAGAGTTAGAACAAAACAGGATCGCAAATAGAAAGAAGCTTCATACTTTCATTAATAGTTAATTACCCATCATTGACAATCTCAACATGACATATATGAAAGAGGATCCACATTTTATTTATTCAGCTAAAACAAAACAGATCGAGAGAGTACCCCCAGCTTCGAACTTCATCTTATTGAATATATCATTGTGGTTCCTCCATAGCTTGGCTTACGAGAAAACTAGCTGTTTGCCAATTCCATGAGCGAAGCAACCTGAACAATGGCGCCCAGAACAGCAGACACGGTGCAGAGAACATTGATCCAAAGCGCAGACATTTTCGATTCTCACTTTGAGTACCATTCAGAGGAAATGTATTTGAATTTGCTCGTGAATGGAATTACAAGGCATCTGTGTTACCTTGGTTTATATTGGAAGCCCACAAATGTTCGTCACACTCAAACATAACCTTTTCAACTTCTCAAGTTTCTTGGGATAGGTATCCCAATTAATGTCATTCATGAATGTTCCACTTCTAGATTTCTTCTTTGAATTCTACGGGGTATTCACATTCGACCATTTATGTTCTAGCTTTATGCTTTATCCTCTTCCAAGTACTACATAAATTAAGTGTAACTTTAGTTTTGATTAATTTTTAAAAAAATTGTCTTTTGTTTTATAAAAAACTAGTGTTTTAAGTATAAAATAAATTAATTCAAACATTGCTTTAATTGCTAGACGCAGAGGCTGTGAACGAATTTGGTGGACCTAGTTGTAATCCACATTAATTAAAGGGTCATAGTCCTTTTGTTGAGGGGGGTACATTGTAAGAAATAACTCACATATGACTCATGTTTAAAGGATAAATATGTAAATGTATGTGATTTAATGAAGGGCTAATCGGTAATTTTAGTTGGCTTTGGGAAGGCTTTGTTAACCACTTGATGAGAGTGGTTTTTTGATGGTTGTGAGAAGTCATTATGGTAATAACTGATTATTTTAAAATTCGAAAGAAACTGATAATTGATGGTTTTGAAATTCGAATGAAACCCCTATATATTTAGTCTCTACCCATAAGGATACGCTGATTTTATTTTTCCATCAAGAAAGTGAAAAGCGTAAAAGAGAAAGGGAAAGAGATCGATAAAAATTCAATAATCAAAAAGGGTTCGTAGATCTAAAGTTTACTCTGTATCATGAATAAAGGTTAGTACTCACATATTGATTTAACCCTAATGTATGTGAAAATCATGAATTCTCAAGATTCCAATTGTGTTCTTGTGACACAAAATTTATGTTTACATATGGACACAAAATCAGATTTATATGTGGCAATAGATAATGGTTTGGAATTCATGATTTTTCATGTATGATAATTTTGAAATCATTCACACAGAATGAATTTATGGATAAAGACATTTTGAAATTGTTATTGAATGATTAGACTTTGAAGAAGATTGAATTTTTGTCTCATGTTTACTTACGAAATTTTCTACTTTCACGTATGAAAGTTTTACGTTATTATGATTCCTTTTTTCCTTTTGAATCATGAAATACCTTTATGGCTATACGAATGCTTTACTGTGCATGAAAAGTTTTGTTTCCATTCCAAATACAGTGTTTCTGTGTTTATAATTTGATATTTAAATAACTTATGTTAACAAAAACACATTTTGTGGTATTGATGAGATTAAGATTAAATGTGTGAAATCTTAAATTCTTATAATTAGGTTTACAAAATATTAAAATTTGAAATTAAAAGTATGATAGATTTGTTAACCACCAAAGTGGTCAAATCTTTATGAGTTAATTTAATTCCAAATAGTATGATGATATTTCAATTATCCATAATTTTGATGCTATATAAATAAAATAAAAATTATTATTTTTATTATGGGTGAATTGAAGTTCACTATTATAAAACACAGTTAAGGATCAACCCAAAAGTTGATCGCTTAACTTTATAATAAAATGAGCATGAATGTTGGTGATATGAATGTACTGTTAGTTATATTTATTGTATCCAAAGATAATAAATGTTTCTAATTAGTGTATACATCATTGCCAAATTATGTAAAATTTCTATTAACATCATTATGTTAAATGTTGTGTATTGATGGATTGCCCAAAGGTAAACATCGATATGCATTATATGAAATGTATTTGAATTTGTGAAGCATATTGATGTGTATGTATATATAACTCAAAGTATTAATGTTTTCAAACTTTATTTCTTGTAGTACCAGTCGCTACACATTCGCTGTTCTCAACTGTTACAGTTTCTAATATACTCAATTTCTCTGAATGAAGTGAGCAAATCTAATTTTACCTTGGGGTAATGGATTTGGATTTGGTTCTTAGAGAAGAGAAACCTAGTGTTATTACTGCTACAAGCACTGAAGAGGAAAAGGTCCATTATAGAAATTAGGAAAGATCCAACAGGTTAAGTCTGATGTACATACGAATGAGCATTGCCAGCAATATTAAGTCAGCTCTTCCACAAACTGAAAGTGCCAAAGAAATGATGAAACTTGTGGAAGAGCACTCCCAAACTGCTGACAAGTCTCTTACTGGGACACTAATGAGTACACTGACCACCATAGAATTTGATGGTTCTCGTACTATGCATGAGCATGTTATTGAGATGACAAACATTGCAGCAAGATTGAAGTCATTAGGGATGGATGTGCATGAAAATTTTCTGGTGCAATTTATCCTGAACTCATTACCCGCTGAGTAGGGTCCCTTCCAAATGAACTATAATATCATGAAAGACAAATGGAATGTGCGTGAATTGCACAGTATGCTAGTTCAGGAGGGAAACCAGACTCAAGAACCAGGGAATTCATTCCATCAATTATGTTAAGCATCAAGAAGCTGAAAAGAAAAGCGGTAAGAAACTTGATAAGAAGGGAAGAGGACCCCTAAAGAACAATGAGGCCTCCTCTTCTCAAATTCACAAGAATGAACCTTATGGAAACAGATGCCATTTCTGTAGAAAGACTGGGCATTTCCAAAAGGATTACCCGAAACATAAGGCTTGATTTGAAAAGAAAGGTAAATCTAGTGCTTATGTATGTTTTGAATCAAACTTAGGTAAAGTTCCTTATAATACTTGGTGGATTGATTCTGGATGTACAACTCATGCTTCTAATACAATGCAGGGATTCCTTACAATCCAAACCACAAGGCCAAATGAAAAGCTTGTCTTTACGGGCAATAGAGTGAAAGCTCCAGTGGAAATTGTTGGGACGTACCATTTGATTCTTGACAGTGGATATCATTTGGACTTATATGAAACTCTTTATGTACCTAGTATATCTAGGAATTTAGTTTTAATATCCAAAAACTTAATAAAGCTGGATACTTTTTTAAATTTAGTTAGTGGTAGTTTCAGTTTATACAAATATAATCACTAGATTGGTAATGGTACATTATGTGATGGATTATATAAGTTGAGTCTTGATAATCTTTATGCTGAAGCACTTATGACCTTTACATCATAATATTGGTACTAAACGTAATTTAATGAATGAGCGTTCTGCTTACTTGTGACATAAACGTTTGGAACATATTTCCATAGAAAGAATAGAAAGATTGGTAAAGAATGAAATTCTTCCAGATTTAGATTTTATTGATCTGAATGTATGTGTGGATTGTATTAAAGGTAAAACAAACAAAACATACAAAGAAATGAGCCACAAGAAGCATTCAGTTTCTTGAAATTATACACACATTGATGTATGTGGGCCTTTTGATGTTAATGCTTTCAATAAAAAAAATATACTTTATCACCTTCATTGATGATTATTCATGTTATGGTTATGTCTATTTGCTACATGATAAATCTCAGCCTGTAAATGCTTTAGCAATTTACATTGATGAAGTTGAAAGGCAATTAAAACAGAAAGGTGAAAATTGTCAGATCTGATAGAGGTGGAGAGTATTATGGAAGGTATGATGAAAACGGACAACATTCGGATCCATTTACTAAATTCCTTGAAAAGAAAGGCATATGTGCTCAATACAAATGCCAGGTACACCACAACAAAATGGTGTGTCAGAAAAGTGTAATAGAACTTTGTTAGATATAGTTAAGAGTATGTTAAGTAATTCTTCTCTATCCATTTCGTTATGGACTTGTGCTTTAAAAACTGCCATGTATGTGTTAAATAGGGTTCCTAATAAAGCAGTTCCAAAGGCTCATTTTGAATTGTGGATTGGAAGGAAACCTAGTCTAAGACACCTATATGTTTGGGATTGTCAGGCAAAAATTAGATACTATAATCCCAATGAAAGGAAACTGGATGCAAGAACAATCAGTGGTTATTTCATTGGTTATCCAGAAAAAATCAAAAGAGTATAAATTTTATTGTCCTAATCACATTACAAGGATTATTGAAACTAGAAAAATGCTAGGTTCGTTGAGAATGATGAAGTTAGTAGGAGTGAAACACTATTTAAAGTGGAGATTCAAGAATTGAGAGTACAAGTTCCCTTGACTTGTGTCTCTAATAAGGTTGTTGTTCCTCATGTTATTGTACTAATTAATAATAATGAAGAATAATAAATAAATGATCCCACTACTCACAATGAAGTCACAATAAATGAACAGAATGAGCTTATAGTAAAAGAACATAACAAATAGCATTAAGAAGATCTTAAAGAGAAAGGAGATCCGTTATTTCTAACGACTATGTGATATATCTACAAGAGTCTGAATTTGACTTTGGAATGAAAGATAGTCTAATTATGTTTTCATAAGTCATGAATAGTAATAATGGTGAAAAATGGTTAGATGCTATGAAAGAAGAGTTGAAATCTATGGAACAGAATAAAGTTTGGGACCTTGTTGAGTTACCAGAAAGTTGTAAGAGAGTTGGATGTAAATGGGTCTTTAACACCAAACGTGACTCTCATGATAATTTAGAACGTTACAATGTCAGACTAGTTGCAAAAAGTAATAATTTTGATGATTGTGGAAAGTTATCCTGGTGATAACTGATGGTATTGAAATTCGAAAGAAACTGATAACTGATGGTTTTGAAAATTCGAATGAAACCCCCATATATTCAGTCTCTACCCATAAGGATACTTTGATTTTATTTTTCTATCAAGAAAGTGAAAAACGTAAGAAAGAAATGGGAAGAGATCGATAAAGATTCAATAATAAAGAAGGTTTCGTAAATTTAAAGTTTATTCCGCAGGATGAATAAATGTTAGTTCTCATTTATTAATTTAACCCTAATGTATATTAAAACTATGAATTCCCAATATTTCAATTGTATTCTTGTGACACAAAATTTATGTTTACATGTATCTGTCGAGTTATATTGGCTTATTTTCATTGATATAATGATTAGCAAAACAAGAAAAATGAGAATGAAAATTTTGCTACAAATAGACTCTTTGTTTGATAATCTAATGACACAAAATTTATGTTTACATGTATCTGTCGAGTTATATTGGCTTATTTTCATTTGATATAATGATTAGCAAAACAAGAAAAATGAGAATGAAAGTTTTGCTACAAATAGACTCTTTGTTTGGTAATCTACAAATAGACTCTTCGAATTCGTGTAAGCAACTGTAAAAAAAAAAAAAAAAAGAATCGTGTCAGCAACAAATGTCAATATTTTATTGAATTTAAGTGAAAAATTCCCAAACAAATTAAAAGAATGGACGTGGGAAATGTAGAGTGTGTATATTGGAAAATATGAATTTAATTTACCCAAATAATGGGTTTCATCTCGTTGTGGTGGTGTTCAAAATTTTGAGAAAGTTTCCTCCTCTTTTGGAATTTATTTTATCCCAAAAAACAATAGCTGATTAGCGCGCATTAGAAAAGCAGCATTAAATTGTACCAAGAAAGAAAAAAAAAAAGAACAGTAGCATTGAATTGTATTATGTAGTTTTCATGTAACAATATAATTTGTTCTCTACGTACGTGATTATTGAATATGGTTAAAACAACATTGACTTTACATCTGATCACAGAATGTTTTTGATATCTTCATATGAAAATACAATTTTGTTCTAATGCTTCATATTCCTAAAGTTCTAATATATGCGTTTATTATTCGTACAAACGGACCCTTAAGCGGGCAAACTTGCAAAGGCCACATTATCAAAGAATACTCGAATACCTTTAACTTGGAAAGGTTATATATATTGTAAAAGATCTCTCTAATATATTGCGAATAACACTTGTGAATCAAAAGGGATTGACATAGGCCTAACTTTGTGTTTTTGTTTAGCTGTACCTTAATAAATTAATTATTGCTTCTTAAACTATATATTCCCTAACTCTTTTGCTTTTTCACTGTGCATTGTGCTTGTGCTTGTGCTTGAAATGTGTAATTACTTATTCTATTTTTCTATTTTGTACTGTGTGTGATCACAGTCAACTTAAACTTTATTTCAGTTAATTAGCTGATTTTTTTTTTTGGTAATTCAGTTAGCTGATTTAATTTGCTTACTACAAGCATGCACGACACGTGTGATTGTGTGTAACTGAGTTTATCATATTGCATTACACTTTTGCCCAGTAAAAAACTGTTTAAAAAAACGAAACATTTAAATTCTCTTTGTTTTATCAAAAAAAGAATTTTTGAAGTCACGTAATTCACTCCTCATATGTGTCATTCATTTTACATAAAAATATCTAACTCTTTAAGTTAAGGCCAATTGAACTAAAATAGCCAACTCCAATGCTATGTAATGGATTATTTGTTTATTAAAATAATAATAAAGATATAAAATTATTTATATACTTTTATCTAATAACTTAAATTTTTGAGATAATTAGTTTATGATGTATTATTAGATCCTTATACGCTTTTACTTAATAGTTTAAATTTTTGAAATAATTGATTCAGATAAAACTTCACCCCATTCTATCATTTTCAAATACAAAATTTTTCAAGAAAAAATAATTTACATAGAGTATATTATATTTCCATTTTTTCATAATAATTTTACTAATTATCAAAGAAAGAATTCCGAACTAAAACGCCACTTTTAGCTAATGACAGATTATTAAGCAAACCTACCCAACTCTAACATGGACAAAATAATGCACATGCAGTTTCTCGTACATGTGGTTCTTTCATGTGATAGGTTTATTCACAACCAGTAATTGTTCCAAACAATCAATCTTTCGACCTATAATCATTTCTAGTTAAGTCAAACTCAGTCTCATCATACACCATCTCTGATTTGGTCCCATTAACTCCTATAATTAGTTTGGTTGTTCAACTACACGTTAACTTGATAATACAAATCTACATACCCGTAAGATTTGCAATTGCATGTTCATCCATGACTTCAATGGAGCAGGAGTTAGAAGAATACGTACACACACATACAGAGTGATGGGATATTGACAATGTGCAAGAGAAAGTCCATATCCTCCGACTCTTTGCCCAACTAAACCAGTCAAATATTATAACACATTGTTGGTGGGTCAACCCTATGCTTTTGTTATTATGGTGATGGGGTTCTGAATTAACATTCAGTGACTCAAAGTGCCACCTAATTCAAAGACCAGATTGCTTTAGTTACGTGTTTTGGATATTGAATGCGAAGGCCTAAAGCCTCTTAATATTCAATTCATGCATTTTAATGAAACTTAAATTTAGGACTCTCAAATTATTATATTTAATATGATTGAAAGTTCAAGTTTAACTAAGACACTATCAGATGTCCCCTTGGAAAAGGGGAAACTATTTTATTTAACTTTTTAATAGAAATAATCTTAATAATTCACCATTTTGATTATCTTGTAATTAAGAAACCCAATACTGCCATTTATCTTCATAAGGTGTAGTTTCCCTTTGTCATATCTTTTACCTTTTGAATTCTACCGTAAGACAATTTTAAAATGGGTCACAAACTCTATTATTATAATTGTTGTTGTTGTTTAAGAGTAAAGTATTTTTTTCTGTATTTTGTATTAGTGCGCATATTCTACTCTATTTCACAATGAAAATCTATACAAACTCGCTTTTATTTATGGGAAAAAAAAACTACAATTAATCTTAAAATATTGTGTCAGCTGGCCAAAGATATTCGTCAAGTGAACCGTTAGTTTTAAAAATTGAAAAAAAATAAAAAGAATACATTTATTTGGTGTAATTAAATTAAAAGTTCATGGGTCTAAATGATAATTCAATTTAATTATATTAAATGAATGCATCATTCTACTTCTTTTTTTTTTCAACATGTAAGGATGAAAATAAAAATAAGAATAAAATTCGACCATAAAATATCATAAGCTAAACATTAACTACTAAATTTGTTAGGCAAGACAATATTTTAGAGTTAGATGTAATTTTTTTAAATACATATAATTGTGCCACTACAGAAAATAAGCGTGGCAAGGGTAGGCTCCAATCTCTTTTTCACTCCCTTATTATTTTTACTTCAATGTTTCATTCCCTCTCACATGTCTACCTTTCATAATTCTTTCCCTCACATACCCTTCCTAGAAAAAGGAAAAAGGGAAAAAAAAAGAGAGAGAAAGAAATGGAGAAAATAGAAGGAAAAAAATTTAGGTACCGAAAAGGAAAATGGTCATCTTCTTCGCTTTTGAAATCACCATTTGTGAAACTACCGTAATGTTTCCGATATTGAGAAAGAATGTGACGCCAAGCTAAGTACAACAGTGGACTAGACAAAGTGCTTTAGGCCAGCATCGAAACGAGAAATAATTCGTTACTTGAATGACTTGAGGAGAAAATTTGACAGTGCCAAATAAAACTGGAGCCTTAGTTGGTCATCTTCAGTTTTAGAGATTCAAAGGCCTACTAATTAAGCAGTTTCATCATGCCACCCAAAACTATTCGTCTTCAGAGCTCTCTTAAGGGATGTGCTAATTTTGATGGGTTTTTCTTTTTTTTTTTTGTTTTCTGATTTACTTAGTAGAGTCTAAGAATACTAAAAATAAAAGAACTGTAGCATATATAACAAAGGAAGATAAAATATCTTTGGAAATATAACTAAAATGATGCCGCAACGAACAAGAGAAAATGAAAAGTGTACTAAAGCTGACAAGTGTCTCATTAATATAAGCAAGGGGGTCATTACAAGCTGCATGCAACATGAGTGTCTTAACACAGTTTTTGTTCTGGTTTGTACCAAATAAATTGGTTATGCCGATAGCAGACAAATTCTTTGTTAATTAGATAATTGAACCACTGCACATATACATTAATATATGAACAGGTGCCGTTGTTATATAAAGTATTTACTCAGTGCTCTAATGGATAACATTGGCGCGTGCTATCCCCTTCTGAATCGAAGCAGCATAACTTAAACTAGGGATGGTGTCAGTTTGTAAACTTTGTTTAGATGAAGGAGTTATTTCTAAAAATGTGTTGTGCTGAAAGTTACCATATTTCTGGTTTTCTGAAGACTTCGTACTGGAGAAACTAATTAACGTTCAAATTGAGATTCAAGCGTAAACGAAGCAACTATTTCAATAACAAAAATACAAGGAGAGAAGAAAACAGAGTCTTAAATCGAAAGAAGCTCATAATTTCATTGATAGACAATCAGAAAAAAACGTAAATGAAAGAGGTCCACATTTTATTTTGCCAGCCAAAAACAAAACGAGACAGTGCCGCTATATCTTTAAACTTTCATCTTATTGAATATATCATTGTGGATCCTCCAGAGCTTTGCTTAAGAGAACACTAGCTGTTTACCAATTCCATGAGCGAAGCTACCTGAACAATGGCGCCCAGAACCGAAGCCACGGTGCAGAGAACATTGATCCAAAACGCAGACATTTTCGATTCTCACTTTGAGTAACTTCCAGAGGAAATGTATTTGAATATGTCCGTGAATGGAATGACAAAGCATCTGTATTACCTTGGTTTATATAGGAAGCCCACAAATGTTCGTCATACTCACACATAACCTCTTCAACTTCTCAAATTTCTTTGGGTCATTCATGAATGTTGCACTTCTAGATTTCTTCTTTGAATTCTACTGGGTATTCACATTCGTGCATTTATACTTTAAATTTTATCCTCTTAGAAGCACCAGATAAATTAAGTGGCTACACACACAGCCTGTGAGTGAAGAATTTGGGGGACCTAGTTGTCATCCACATTAATTAAAGGGTCATCGTCCTTCTGTTGAGGAGGGTTTATATATCTATCGAGTTATAGTGGTTAGAAAAATAAGAAAAATGAGAATGAAATTTTTGCTACATACAGTGCACTCTTTGAATTCGTGTCAGCAACTAATGCCAATATTTTATTGAATTTAAGTGAAAACATTTTCCCCAAAAAATAAATTAAAGGAATGGACGTGGGAAATGTAGAGTGTTTTATTAGAAAATATGAATTTAATTTACTCGAGTCATGAGTTTCATCTATCTATATGCTCGCTGTGGCATTCAAAATCTTTTGGAATTTATTTTTCTCCCAAAAAATATTAGTAGCATTAGAAAAGCAGCATGATGTGTCACCTTTCGCAATTATATTGATGTAGTTTTCCTGTAATAATATAATTTAACTTTATTGTCACGGGATTGTTGAATATGGCTAAAACAACATTGACTTTACGTCTGATAATAGAATGTTATATTGATAACTTCATATGAAGGAACATTGCAACTTTGTTCTAATGCTTAATATTTCCTAAGTTCTAATATATGTGTTTCTTATACATACAATGTTGAGAAAGAGAAAATGACGAGAAGTTTGAAAAAGATTGGCGAAGCCGAGGGCTTGGAGATGGATGGCTTAAAGAAAACATTTTTGTCGCAAAAGTGTGAGAAGAAGAATGCCAGTGAGACTGACTAAGAAGAGTTTCACAATTTGCTAAAAGGTTTACTCGCTCGCATGTGTGCAAAGAATTTGTTCTGTCCAAAAAAAAAAGAATTTGTTATGCAAAAATTCTTGGTTAAGCATTACCTACTATATCATCTTTAAATACTTCATTCACTAATTGATTTTTTTTGGAAATCATTCACTAGTTAATATGTGTTAATTGATGATTTATATTTTTAAATTATCATTTAAGTCAAGTAACTTGTATACTTAATTTTACGTGTTCATTTATAACATGATGAAAGAATTTATATAATTTTATTAATAGAGTAATTTTATTTATACATCTTTTTTCATACATCTCTCCCTTATACTTGAGGATCGAGATAAAACATAAAATTTATCATTTTGGGGGGTCATACTTAAAAACCATTTTAGAAAAAGAAAATTTACAAAAAAAAAATTTCATGTAAAATATAAGCTTTAAAAAAATTTTGGGGGGCCTTACAATACCAGGGGCACTGCCCTACTTACACCTTCCATTTTTTAAAAAATGAAAATGAAGACAACTCATTTTCCAAGGCCTTCTCAATACTTTCTCTTTTTCTTTTTCTCCTAAAGAGAAAGGTATAAGGGAGAAGTGTGAGAAAATATATAATAGGTGCAAGGATAACACTTTTTTTATTGATAATTTAAAAATGTGGGGTGTTAATCAACACGTGTTAACTAGTGAATACAAGTGCTTAAAAATAATGTGACAGACAATGTCTATCTAAGGAATTTTAAATTTATCGGAAGAAGTTGTTGGTTTAGAGGAGTGCCTATCGAGATTAAGGTCGCAGAAGCATTTACTGTGGTGTATTTTAAAATCATACTCAAGGTTGTCAACCTAATTGGCTGCGTCAATGGAAAGAAATCAATGGCTTTCTCAAGTATGGTGTTCGCATCTCCATCAATACAAAAGTATGTAACTAGCAGAAGTTGTCCAAACTCTAAACCAGAATGGCAGAACTTGCATTTTCGTTCGCATCTTCATAAAATCTGATTTATTTAAACCATTTCATAAATTTAATCTCTTCACATCGATAGTAATAATGATAGGATTATCTTTATAAAATAGGATTTTCAAGAATTGAACAATAATCTTTATGTCTTAGAGTTTAACTCAATTATACTACATAAACATATCTTGAGTCCATGGTTTTGATGAAATAACCAATAAACTAACTTTATTGCATGAATTTTGAAAATGGATTTGAAAGAACAATTTTTGCATGGAGGGAAGGAGGAATAGGAAAGAAGATAATAATAGAAAATTGATTAATTTTTACAATGAAGAAAACACCCACCAATCATTGTTTCAGAATGTTAGATGGGTTCCAATACTATATCCAATTGGGTGCATGACTCACGTGCGCTAATTAATGGATGCCTCCTCTATGTACAAAACTTCTACTTCACCAAAAGTCCTAAAGATTGAATATAAAAATTACTCTGGCTGTTTTTTTTTTTTTTAAGTATTGGTATCTTCGTCAAGTATATATTAGTTGCTAATTATATTTTATGTACTTCACATGCGCATTTTATTGTAAAATTCACTAATTAATAAATATTTGACAATTCATTAAAAATATCACTATTCAAAATGAAAAAAATACACAAATTACCAAAGTAACTCCCGTGGAAATTAAAAAATGTAATTGGCACCGGATAATATTCTTCAAAGTCAACTTTGTAGTTGAAGAGTTAAGTTGATTTCTCTGAGAAACCAATCCAGGAACCTGTGTCTAAAATAAATTTAAAAAGCGATTGAGTGTTTAATAAAATATTTAGACATAAGTTTTTTTTCTTAAAGTTAAGGCTAGTATCAATATTCTGCAAAATATAATTAATTTTTTTTCTCATGCCTTATTTTCATTCATCCTTTATGCAAAAGCTTACCAGAACATTAATTTGGAGACACAAATAAGCAAAAAAAATGGACTGCATTTTGGCCTCACTTGTTATGCAAGTTAACCAAAATGAAAAAGAAAAAAAGTAAAGAAAATAGAAAAAAAAAATAGACATACGAAAAGGAAAGATGATCATCTTCTTCTCTTTTGAAATCACCATTGCTGAGACTACCATAATGTTTCCGATATTTGAAAAAGAATGTAACACCAGATAACTAGGACAACTGTGGATTACATCAAGTGCTTCAACCCACAATTGAAAGGAGCAAGAAGATTGTGGTGAATTTTGAAATGGCAATTGTGTTCAAAACATAGTTGTTTTTATCTACTTGATTTAGGAGTGATCAAAATCTAACTCGGTCTGATGGTCCGACTCGAGCCCAAACTAATCGGGTTGGATAAGACCTAATTTTAATAAAAGTCAAACTAGACTTGAGTTTAAAAAATTTGGCTCGATGCATTTTTGAGTCTGGTTTGGGTCACCATTTGATTTGGCCCAAACTGGTTTAAAATTACATAATATTTATTTTTTAAAAATATTATTATTTATTTATTTTTTTAAATTCATATAAACATTATCATATTATAACTTACAAATTGAACAAAATTATTTTAAATTTTTTTCTTTTAAAGATTAAAGTTTTATAACTTAATTTATTAATTAAGCATGCTAAAATATAAATTATATTTAAATTTCAGACTAACCTAGTCCCAATCTAATTTTATTTGAATTACACACAGACTCAAGCATGATTAGGTCTGAATCAAAAAAATTAGCCAGATCAAAGTATTAGGTCAAATTCAAGTCAGGTCAAACCCAACTCAATCCAACCTATGAGCACTCCTTGATTGACTCAATCACTACTTTATTTTAGGGGCTTTTAAGTACTACAAAGGTCATTTTTATTAATCCTTTTAAAAAGTCAAATTAGGGTTCGGAACAAATTAATTATATTGTGAAAGATACAAGAAAGAAAGAATTAGCAAACAAATATGGGACAAAAATAAAAGTAACCTTACTCATAAAAAACAATTCTAAAATAAGACTAATTAATTTTCATCTCAAATAAATAGAGTAATGTTATTTTCACTTAAATTATGGGAGAGAGTGAGTGATGTCATTTACATAATACTAAAATTACATCTGTAAGCTTTCTAAAAAACATCCGTAAGCTTATTGACTATTGCCTTTTAGCTAGTGTTGCACGTATTCAACGGAGAAGTCTCACTTGTGTCATCTGTTGTACATTCTTTTATTTCTTCTTTGTAATTTGAAAATCGTTAAAACTAGTTTAAAATTATTTAAGACAAACTAGTCATGTAAATTTAAGTTATTTTATAATTATTATTAATTTATTTTTAGTTTTATGTAAATTTATCTTAAACCAGTTTTAATATCAAATTTAAAATCATAAATAAATTTAAAATTTAAATATAAAGAGTGAAACAAAATATAATAGGGAAACCTGATAAAACATGATAAGAGAAAGTAAAAGATAATGTTAAAAAAACAGTAAAAAAATTTAAGAAAAATAAGCCATTAATAAAAATGAATTACAATAAGACCAACTTTACGTTAGTTATTATTATTTTTTGAAACTAGTTTTATTTAAAAAATAAATTAGATAAGAACTAATTTTTAAAATTTTTAGTGCTTAACAAACACTTACGAGTTTAAAATCGATCTCATTATATCTACTTATTGAGTTTTTTTGAGTTTGTCAAACACCGTTAAGAGTATTTTTGTTTAAACATTTAATAAAAAATATTTTTTTATTAAAAAAGTACCATTTGAGAAAGTCAACTGTTTGGAAACCACATCTACTCGCCTCTGAAACAAATAGAGCAGTAAATAATAAAGAGACAGACATTTTTATTTTTTATTTTTGTACAAAATGATCTTAACGAGTTTTCAAATTTACTAGACATACCTTTCAAATTTACTAGACATACCTTTCCTCTTCCACCCTTTTCTTCCTCATGTTAGGATTTCCAGCTTCTTCTTCCAGCCTCTACCTTTTAATTCAGGTTATGTAGGTATGTTTTTTGCAAGTAACTTTTTACTGGGGTCTGGGGGTGAGGCAAAACCCACCCCTTAATGATAACTTAAAATCCACCAAGTTTTCTGCTTAGCTAAGGTTCTCTTTTGTGCTACTCTGCTACTACTTTTTTCCGCCTCTTTTTTGAACATAAGATTTCTTTCTTTTGGGCAAAACAATAAATACCCACAATCATACATATATGTTATGAGTCTAAATAATTATCTACGTAACACTTTATTCTTTAATGTTCGACTATTATCATGTACGACTTTATATTAAAAAAATAAATTTAGTTTTAAAATACCAAAAACATGCTTGGTTGATTTTTTTTATTGATAGATGCGTGATTGCTTATTAGTTATATTATTGTTAAAATAATTCGATATCATTGTTATTATAATTACAATTTTTAAAAAATATAATAACATATATATAATTAGAGGAGTTTTCATTTAAAAAAAGGTTACTTTCTTTATAAATAAATATATTTCCCTGCACTATTCTTGTCCAGCGTTTTTCTTTGCCGTTCTTATTGTTTTAGGTAATCTTTATTCCTCATTCCTCGTCATCATAGACACCATAGCAGATGGACAAAAGGTCGATGCAGTGCAGGCTAAGAGGGAACTGTGAAATGGGAATATAATGGTGAAGTAAAATGCGAATGGTGGCGACCCAATGCTCCTTCTCGAGCCTTTGAACGAAGGAATATATAAAAGCCCGCATGAATAGACATCACCACATAGGCAGGGGCAAAATCGCATCTGTCATCTTTTTCACGATTGGACAAGGACCACACTCGATCTCTTGCTTCATTCCCAAAACACAGATTCCCCCGAATTTTGTAGACAGAGAAAGCCTCCATTCTTTTTCAGATGAATTCAGAGAGAGAGAGAGAGAAAGGTACAACCTTTCTTAGCTTGAAGTAAATGCGATTCCCTTCTTGTAAGATTCCTATTTACACCCCCTTTTTTCTCATCTCTTTTCCTTGTTGTGATGCTTCTTTTTTCCTTACTGGCTTTATGTCCTTCTCTGGGTAAAGGTGGTCTCTTTTTGTTCTTTTGTAACTCTTTTCTTCTGGGTCTGCTTCATCTTCCCCTTTTTCTTCCTGAACTTTTTCTGAGTACCTTCCCTTCTCTGTTTCTTTTATGCCTTTGGAATGTTTCTGCACAAGTTTAAAATTATTGGGGTATGACCCTTTTTTTTCTGGTTTTAAGTTATCTTACTTTCTGGACATAACACCCTTCTCTCACTCGTTAGAAATTTCAAATTCCTCATCCTTTTATGATAACTTCGTACATTTACTGCTTGTTCATTCAATTAACTTTGTCTGTTTCGTTGATGTTTGCATCTCTTTGTGCACTTCCATTAACGTCGCTATTCTTGATTCTCGAGGAGGTGCTTTTGTTCCAATTATATATTTTTTTTAGCTTTATGTTAATGAAATTGCCCCCCTTCCTCTTTTCTCTAGAAGCGTTATGTGGGGTCCAGTTTTGTAATGGGAACTGGGAATTTCTGTCTGAAGATAAAGTTCGTCCAATTTTATGATCATCCAAAAAGAAAGTTGACTTCTTCTAAATATGCTTCTCGATGTTGCTAACATGTTTTATTTTTTGCCCCATATATGTGGGTTCATTTCCAGGAGTTCTGAAGGAGGAGTTCTAACACTCACAAAATATAAAAATTTCCTTGGAAATCTAAGGTGTGCAAAATTTGAGGATGGGGGATCACTTTGTATTGCTGGTTGATCGATTGCTTACTGAATCCACATTAGAAGCTGCACTTGAAAGCACAAATCGTTCAATGCAGACTGCATCCTCGGCTGTGAATGACACGGAAGTTGATCTCTCTTTGATGAAGATGGGTCTGGATGATATAAAATCTCCAAGGAAACTGGTAGAATGCAGGATATGCCAAGACGAGGATGAAGTTTCCAATATGGAGACCCCCTGCTCCTGTTGTGGTAGCTTGAAGGTAAGGATCTTTACTGGTACATTCATATATTTTGATATGTCATTAGGCTTCTTAATTTTTCTTAGTTGTTATTTGTCACTTGAATCCTTGTTCCGTGATATCTTTGTAAATTAAAATTTCATGGAAAACCAAGTGAATTGTGATGGTTACCTTAGCTTTCTTGGAAATTTTCAAGTGTCTGTGACTATTTTTACTGACATATTTTCTGTCCTCCGGTTGATTGTCTTTAACCATAAAGTTTCAGTCAATTGCTAATTCATCTATATATGGTTGGACTTTGAGACATGAGGGCCATTAATATTTTGGCAAGCGAGTTACTAAGTTACACAAAAAAGACCCTTGCCACCAAAGTTAATCAAAGGATTTTGGTGAAATGCTGGAAAATAAAAGTGTTTGGTAAGACTTAAGAATCTGTCTAGCAAGTTCATTTCTCATATAGATTTTGTCTACATTTTATCCTTGATATCATAGGGATAAACCGATAGAGACCTTCCAAGATGGGATCAATTAAAACTTTTTACTTCTGTGATCAATTTTCCCTGATACAATAAGTGTGCTCATTTTGCAAATGATTTTGAAGATATGTGTTATGCATTATACAAGCTCCTATCACTAGTAGTCTGACATCCTGTCAAGGTAGACAGTAGACTGTGTATTCAACTGCATAAGAGTTTTCTAAATACCAATTGAGCTCAGATTAGTTTATTACATGCATTGCATCAGTCAAGGTCAGTTCATTTGCACTCTAGTATGGGGTGAGAAATACGATGGATTATGAAACACAGAGCTCTACTCTGCATGCTTCCGTTAGTGTGTATGTTAGGAACCTCTCTTCCAAATAACAGAATCTGGGAATGAGCCCAGATATTACAGAAAACTGACACAACACCTGGGATGGAAACCCAGAATTTACAGAAACACACTCCCCAGAACAGCCCAGAAATTACAGAAAACACAGGAAATAACTGACAGAAAATTACAAGAACACACACTGGAAAACTGAAGGAAAATATCAGAGAATGCAAAGGCTCCAAGCTTTCGAGAGGCTTGGTCTCTCCCTGTCCAGATTCCACTCCGAAAATCCTCTCCCCCTCTCTGTCTGTGACTTCCCCCTTTTGTATTCTGCAGAACCCATACTGCCCCCCACTCCTACCTAACTGCCATTCTGCAGAGCCCATACTGCCCCCACACCTACATAACTGCCATTCTGCAGAGCCCATACTGTCCCCATTCCTACATAACTCCATTCTGCAGAACCATACTGCCCCTACTCCTACATAGCTGCCATTCTGCACTGTTTTTTCTGCTGGCTTCCGTAAATCCCTCTACCCCTGCTTCTCTGGTACTGTTTCCTAATGGGGGGTCTAACAATACTCCCCCCCAAAAGTTTCACCTTGTCCTCAAGGTGGAATTCAGGGAAATTATCCTGAATGGTGAGGAAAGGTTCCCATGTGCTCTCAAAATCTGGCAAGTCCTCCCATTTAATTAACACTTCCAGCTCCCCATTTGATGCGGTCCTGACATTGAGCACTGCTGCCGGGTACACTCTCAGTTCCCATTCCTCTGTTAAACTTTTGGGTAAGGGTTGTTGGTTCACCACCTCCGCTGCTGACTTTTTCAGTAGGGATACATGAAAAAACCGGATGTATCCGTGTGTAGTCAGGAAGGTGTAGCTTATAGGCAACCTGCCCTACTTTTTCTATCACCTTGTAAGGGCCATAAAATCTTGGACTTAACTTTTCATTTGTTTTCCTTGCGAGAGACTTAAAGCGGTAGGGACGTATCTTTAAGTAAACATAGTCTCCAGGTTGGTAGCTACATCTCTCCTCTTCTTATCTGCTTGTGACTTCATCTTTGTTCTGTGCCATAGCTAGGTTATCTTTCAGCTCATCCAATATCATGTTTCTATCTGCCATGAGTTGATTAACCCCTTCCACCACGGACAAATTCTTCCGGTTGCCTTAGCAAGACGGGCGGGTCCCTTCCATACAATGCCTTAAAAGGAGACATTTTAGTAGAGCTGTTGTAATTGGTGTTGAACCAGAATTTCTGCCCAATTTAACCACTTAGGCCACTGCTTAGGCTTATCCCCCACAAAAACACCTGAGATAAGTTTCAAAGACACCTATTCACCACCTCTGTTTGACCATCCGACTGCGGATGATAGGCTGAACTGAGCTTGAGGGTTGTTCCTGATAGCTTGAACAGATCTGTCCAAAACTGACTGATAAACACTCGATCTCTATCCGAAACTATTGAAGTGGGGAACCGTGTAACTTCACTATCTCCTTCACAAATGCTTCAGCCACATCCTTGGCTGAAAATGGATGACACAAGGGAATGAAGTGGGCGTACTTAGTGAGTCTGTCCACAACCACCATGATAGTGTCCATGCCGTTGCCTTTGCAATCCTCCTACAAAGTCCATGGAATATCACTCCACACTGAGCTGGATCGGTAATGGTTGCAGCAAGCGGCCGGAGATAGTGCTTGATATTTGTTTCGTTGACAGATGTCACAAGCTGCCACAAAGCTCTTGATGTCTCTCTTCATACCTTCCCAATACAGCAGCCCAGCAATCTTCTTATATGTCCTAAAGAAACCCGAATGTCCTCCAAAAGGGTAGCATGGAATTCATGTAATATTGAAGGTATCCTCGTCGAACTTCTTGACAAAACCAAATCGTCCCTTATAGTACAAACAGTTTCCCTCGCCATATACCCCGGACGAGCTTCCTTATCTGTTAACAAAATCTTGCAGGATGGGTTTTCAGCTTGCTGTCGTTTAGCACCTCTTCCGCCCAATGCTCGGATTCTGTCATATGAAAAGTGGAGATGGCACAGAATTCTTCTCTTCTAGATAGAGCATCTGCTGCCTTATTCTCCCCTCCAGGCTTGTACTGCACTTCAAAGTCAAACCCCATCAACTTTGAGGTCCATTTCTGTTGTTCCTCACCCAACAGCCTCTGCTCAGTCAAGTACTTCAGGCTTTTCTGATCTGTTCGGATTACAAAATGCCTCCCCATCAAGTAATGCCTCCACTTCTTGATTGCTAATACTACTGCCATCAATTCTCTTTCATATACTGATTTCTGCTGCGCCCTGCATGACAAACCTTGGCTTAGATATGCCATCGGTTCCCTTCTTGCATCAGAACCGCCCCCAACCCTTTGCCAGACGCATCTGTCTCCACCACGAATGCTTTTGAAAATTTGGTACTGCTAACACTGGAAGAGTTACCATGGCTGACTTCAACATTTCAAAAGCCAACTGTGCTTCCTCATTCCATTCGAACCCGTCCTTCTTGAGCAGCTGAGTTAACGGCCGGGCTATCTTGCCATAATCTTTCACAAACCTTCTATAATACCCTGTCAACCCCAAGAACCCACGGAGTCCTTTAACATCTTAGGGTTTCTGCCAACGGTCATGCCTTCAATCTTTGCAGGGTCAGCTTGAACCCCCTCAGCTGAGATGATGTGACCCAGGTACTCCAATTTTGGTTGCCCAAAACTGCATTTCTTTTTGTTAATTAGCAGCTGATTCTCCCTTAGTTGTTGCAAGACCCTCTCCAAATGCTGCAAATGCTCTTTTCTGCTACTGCTGTATATGAGTATGTCATCAAAAAAACACTAACACAAATTTCCTCAAAAAATGGCGGAATACCTCATTCATTAATGCTTGAAACGTGGAGGGTGCGTTGGTCAAACCCAAAAGGCATAACCAAAAACTCGTAGTGCCCTTCATGAGTGCGGAATGCTGTCTTTGAAGACATCCTCTTCTCTCATCCTGATTTGATGATACCCTGACTTTAAGTCCAGCTTGGAAAAAACCACTGCCCCTCCCAACTCATCTAGCAGCTCATCTATAGCCGGGATGGGAAACTTGTCCGGTACCACCACTTTGTTCAAGGCTCGGTAGTCCACACAAAATCGCCAACCTCCATCCTTCTTTTTAACCAATATAATAGGGCTGGAAAAATGGACTCGTACTAGGCCTTATAATTCCAGCTGCTAGCATTTCAGCTACTACCTTTTCAATCTCATTTTTCTGATAATGCGGGTACCTATAAGGTCTGATGTTGGGTATTGAGGATCCCTCCTTCAGCCTTATGGCATGATCCTGTCTTCTGGAAGGGGGCAACCCGTGGGGTTCCTTGAAAAAGATCCTGAAATCCTCCAGAACCTGTTGCAACTCCTCCACTCTTCAGTTTCCGTTTGCTGCTTGATTTCCTGCGCCTTCAATTCCACATAAAAGCCTTCTCCCTCATTGTATAGAGCCTTCACCATAGATTTTAAAGAGGCTGCAGATCTCGACAAAGAGAATCCCCCTGTAACGTGACTAGCCTCCTTTTTGATAAGAATCTCATTGTGAGCTCTTTGAAATTGGCTTTGATCTCACCCAACCCCTCCAACCAATCCAGCCCGAGAACAACATCCGCTCCTCCCAATTCAAACCGAAAATAGTCAGCTGTGATGTTGAATCCTTGTACCCGCATATTTACCTCTTTACACACCCCTTGGCACCGAATTTGATGCCCATCCCCTACCTCCACAATGTACTCATATGTTTCGGTCAAGGGTAGATTAAGCTCTTCCACTATCTTCCTATCTATAAAATTACTCGAAGCTCCACAATCCACCAGGACGACCACCTTTTTTCCTTGTATCTCACCCCATAGTTTGAGTGATTTTTTTTGAAGTTAGCCCCATTATGCTATTCATTGACAGCTGTAAGGCCCGGTCCTCTCCTACAATCATCCTTTCTTCTTCGGTTTTTTCCTCAGGCTCCTCCTCCTGACACCCCACTTCCTCCTCATTGCCTAACAGCAGCACGTTAAGCTGTTTAAATTTACACACATGCTCGGGTCCAAATTTCTCATCACATCTGAAACATAACCCTTTCCTCCTTTTCTCCTGTGCTTCTGCTTCAGAGAGTCTCTTGTATCCTGCAGTCTTCTTTGGATAGCTACTCCCCTCCCCTGAACGCGCCTCTATTGATTTCTGCCCCATAAATCCAGTTTTGGAAGCAGTTGTCGTGTAGGAGTTCCCTCTAGAGGCGGAATCATACTTTGGGTATGTTTTAGTCCCCACTTCGACAGTCGCTGTTCTGCTAACAGAATAAGGTCGGCTGCTCGCTTTGGAGCCTCCATCCTCCTTTTTCTGTTCCCACCACAGAGTTCCTTTCCTCCACCAGCAGAGCCAAATCCATCAATTCTGCTAAGGTTTCCACTCTGTGCAGCTTCATTTCTGCTCTCACTACTTCCTTCAAGCCATTGAGAAATATACTTTTCAGCATGCTCTCATTCAACTTTTGCTAAAGGTACTGTGAGAAGCTCAAACTGCTCTCTATACTCCATGACGAGCTTGACTGTTGGAGTCCCAGCAACAGCTCATTTGGATTTTGAGCTAAAGAAGGCTGGAACCTCCTCACCACGGCTGCTTTAAACTCTTCCCAACTTGCCTGGGAATTTCGGGTTTCCCACCAAGAAAACCAGTTCAGTGCCTTCCCTTCCATAGCCACCATTACTGCATCTTGCTTCTCGTGGTCTTCCAATGAATTCACCTGGAAGTACCTCAATCTTGTTCACCCAACCAAAAGCATCATCTCCAGAAAATATGGGTATCTCCAACTTCCTTCCTCTTTCTTCTAAGGGTGAGCTTTCGAGTGGGTCTTGTGATCGTCCCACTAGAGCCTACCTTGCCCTGCAGCACTTCCTCTCCTTCCTCCCCTGCCACTGCACCTGTCGGCCTACTGGGTAGCATCGGGTCTTTCCCTTTCATCCACTGTAACATCTGCTCTATACGGTTTATTTGAGCTCCCTTTTCTTCCCTGTCCTGCCGTGCTTCCATTCTTTCCTGCTGAGTTTCTATCTCAGCCTGTCAATGTCGCTTCTCAACTGCTCCATTCCCTTCTCCAGCACCTCCACTCTGTTTTCCATTTTAGATTTCACCATTCACAGCCCCCTGGATCGGGAGCTCTGATACCACTTTGTTAGGGAACCTCTCTTCCAAATAACAGAATCTGGGAATGAGCCCAGATATTACAGAAAACTGACACAACACCTGGGATGGAAACCCAGAATTTACAGAAAAACACACTCCCCAGAACAGCCCAGAAATTACAGAAAACACAGGAAATAACTGACAGAAAATTACAAGAACACACACTGGAAAACTGAAAGGAAAATATCAGAGAATGCAAAGGCTCCAAGCTTTCGAGAGGCTTGGTCTCTCCCTGTCCAGATTCCACTCCGAAAATCCTCTCCCCCTCTCTGTCTGTGACTTCCCCCTTTTGTATTCTGCAGAACCCATACTGCCCCCCACTCCTACCTAACTGCCATTCTGCAAAGCCCATACTGCCCCCCCACACCTACATAACTGCCATTCTGCAGAGCCCATACTGCCCCCCCACACCTACATAACTGCCATTCTGCAGAGCCCATACTGCCCCCCATTCCTACATAACTCCATTCTGCAGAACCCATACTGCCCCCTACTCCTACATAGCTGCCATTCTGCACTGTTTTTTCTGCTGGGCTTCCGTAAATCCCTCTACCCCTGCTTCTTCTGGTACTGTTTCCTAATGGGGGGTCTAACAGTGTACAACTTGAATATTGTAAGTAATGCCGGTAGTTGTAAATGGTCCTAGACTCCTGGTGTCCATTCCTTTTTTGGCATATATGTTGTTAAATAAATTGTGTGATAGTTTCTTCATTGTAGCCCTGTCTGTTGTTCCTTCATTTTTGAGTAGTTGCATATATACTCACTTTCCATCTTTTACCAAACACAATTGATGTCTGGTCTGATCGCAAGGAGTGAGGATTATTGTGATATATATGAAAATTGTGCTTTGGTTATTAGAATTATTAGAATTGTGGGATATTTTTCTCAAATGTTATTTTATTTTCCTTCTACAGTTGATGAGTTAAACTTTTTGCACATAAATTATTAATTGATTTTTGCAGTATGCCCACCGCAGATGTATACAACGGTGGTGTAATGAGAAGGGTGACACCATTTGTGAGATATGCCACCAGGTAACTAAATTTTCCCTGTCCTGGTTCTCATCTACTTTCTACATATTTGTCCTATTGTAAATTAATGTGAGGATATGATATCTGGATTATGGGGTTTTGGGAGTAATTGTACAAGTTGTCATTATAATTTTTCACCAGATTTTGTATTGTAATTGATCAATTTTCCATACATTATAAAATTAAGCAATTCAAGCCTGGTTATACGGCTCCTCCTCCATTATTTCAGTTTGGACGTATTCCAATGAGTTTCAGGTAACTTCCGCAATATTTCTTTTTCCATCAATTGATCGGTAAACCATGTTTTTTCTTTTCTGTTTCTGCTTCTCCAATGTGCTCCTATGCTGTCTATGTCAGGGGAAATTGGGAGATTTCAAGAAGAGACTTGACTAGTACTCATTTGGTTAGCATGGTTTCCACTGACCAGATACTTACCAATTCTAACTATGATCAGTATTCAGCTTCTACTGCAGGAAGTTTGACATGCTGTCGTTCAGTTGCTGTCGTTGTAATCTCTATTTCTCTGCTTGTCCATGTATGACTTTACACCTGGTTACACGTACTGACTGAGGCATTTTCCATTAAACATTGCTTCTTAATGCAGTTCATGGTTCTACTGATTTTGAGACATTCTCTTCCCCTTGTTATTGGTGGAAATAAGGAGTATTCCTTCTCACTCTTTATGGTATGTATGCTTATGGTTGAAAATTTAATTCTAGCAAGCACGTTGCTGATAATCTCACTTACCAAGGTTTATTCAATTTAATTGAATTTTGATAGTTGTTACTATTTCGGACTGCCGGAATTGTTCTGCCTATATACTTTATGGTGAGAGCAGTGACATCAATCCAGCGGCATAGGCGACAACAACGGGTAAGTTTCTACCATAGTTTGACCAATTTTCATCTTTCCCACGATTAACCGCATCATGGGAAACATCTGAATACTTACAGTGAAGTCTCTTGTTCTTGTTTGGTGATGGGAAACTATTAGGAGTCTCCTAATGCCTTGGCCAATCTATCTGACGATGAAAATGAGCAATCAGCTTTGCCGCCTCAGCCTCATGTCATTCGTGTGCAGTAAAAATGCTGCAGATACAGCCATTTGAAGTAAATGTAGTATGAAGAGTTGCTCTTGGTTTGAGATGCTGCAATTTTTCTTCTAATTTATTATGCATTTTAGATGAAGACAGCTTCCATAAGAACCTTAAATTGCTTGGGAGTAAGGACAAAACTGATGTGAAAACACTAAAATTCTGGAGTGCAACTGGTGTCACAGCTCATCAGAGGCATTGCATACCACTTCTGTTACCAAGTTCCTGTAGTGGCGACTCCTTGGGAAGTCTTGGCCGTAACAAGTTTATACATTTACATTACTGTTGCTTATTACAGTTTGGAATTTTCTAGAATCAGAACAATATCTTCGCTGTATGTATAGAAATTTATATAGAGAAAAAAGGGTAGATATAAAAGATGGAACTTGTATATATTGAAATGAAAAGTATGTACTTTTTTGGCTTATATTTCACTTTCGGATGCTATCATGATCTATTTTCTTCTGGATTTCTTGTGACCTCATTAACTAATGAAATGCCATAGAAAATGACAACGTGTCTGAAAATTTGTTCTCATTGCTTCCTTGTCCTGTAGTTGCGATGCATCTGAATATTCTCGCCTAAGCCCTCCCATTTATGCAATGTTGAAATTAAACCCGATAGTGAACTAGTGAACATTTGATTCAAATTCAGTTGATTTAGTCATTTAACATTGATTCAGTCATTTAAATTGATTAATTGAATGACATCATAAAAATAATTTTCAAGCAACAATATATACCTATAAAAACATTTATAAAATGTGAAAAAATTATTAATTTATTTTTAAAAATTAATGTTTGGCCAGTTGAAGCAGTGGTTAAACTATAACTAGCTAAGTGTTACAATTGGATCTTTCCATTACGATAACACTACATTTATGTAGACACTTGGCATTCTATTGATTTCCATGATGATGCCATCCACACGAGCATTTGAGCTCAGATGATTAACGTTGTTGTATTGAAGCCCTTGGTCATTGATACACACGAGCATTTGAGCTCAGATGATTTACATTGTTGTACTGAAGCCCTTGGTCATTGATACCTTGGCCTGTCTCCAATTTCCCCGTCAATCCTTTGTAATCAGACCCTGTCATCTTCCACTTCTGAATGACCCCTCTCAACTAAATTTTGAATACATTTTCTGGTTGGTAGTCTAAATTTACCACTTTATTCATAAATTGAAGTTACAAAAGAGAGAAACATAAAAATGAAAAGTATTACTTAACGCTGGATCAGGATGAACGCCTATAAAGCACCAATAATGTTAGCAGTAGAACCAAAAATCAAAAGGCATCTATTCTGTTCCACTAAATGATAATCCACTATAGGCTCCTGTTATTTCATTCAAATGTTTGATACAACGTGAACCATACATAATAATGTACTTTTGTGCTCATAGCTTATACAGTTTCTTTGATCCCAAAAAAGTATCCCAAAATTACAGAGCAAAAATGTTACACTCCTGGTGCTCCGTTCGCCCAAATTCCTAGGTTAGACAAGATGTGAGCACAACCCAAAATAGAAAGTGAAAGAAAGTAGCACATATCAATGATGATGTCCAAGAGCAATAATTGTGTTCTGTACATTATCAGAGGCTATCAAGAAGGAAAAGCTTTAAAAAGGACCTTGCAAGGCTCTTCGGAGAGAGACCATAAATTGGATATGCTTAAGAAAACAGCTATGCCCCTCACATGCCTTTGTGTTCTCTTCTGCTAATACTACTTCCACGTTTTCCTTGGCCTGAAAACATTATGCCAAAAATAAGAAGGTAATAAGAGAGGAAATAAGAAACTCAACATACACTAAAGAACAGACTCTCTCACTCTCCTCCCCCTCTTTTTAATTCTTGAGTCCCCAGTTGTTAGTTAATTTTGAAATAGTTCATTACCCTCCTAATTATCATATGTTCTTTAAAGAGTGTAGTTGGTGGAAATACTTCCGACTCTTCTGCTGTGAACGCCAGTACCAAGCAAGTGCTCCAAAAGCACAGCTAGCAACAGCAATTGCCAATGCAGCTCCCACAGGCACCACAATTGCATTAGTTGATACTATTAAATCCTCAACAGCTCCATCAGTCCTTTCATTTCCAACAATACTCTGGTCCTTGTATAGAGAAGCGAGCATTTTTCCATAATAACTAGTCAAAAACTTGTAAACCTCATCACGGTTCCATTCAATTCTGCTATTCCTCTGGTCCTGGCCTGCGTAACAGGAAGAGCATAGCTGCCTTGGAGGCCAAACTATCTTTGGGAATTTGGGATCACCAGTACCCAGAGATGCTTCTTCTTTCATCAATCTTTCATTAACCTTATTATGAGTACTCCACAACCAGAGAGCAAAGTCACGGGCTTTGTTGAAAGGACTGGAAACGCTGAAAATTAAATTCAAAATTAGAAGGCAAAAAAAGGAGCTTGAATGATATTGACATAGTCAGTTCTCAAATCATTTACCTTGAACACATCTTGTAAAAATGTTGTTGACATTCCTCACAGATGAAGAAGTTGTGAACAAAATCACATATTGCATTAAATGTAAACTGACTCTCTCCATCCTCAATTCTCACAGAGAGTGAATGTAGAAGAACCCATAAACCACAGCTGGAAAAGCAATGAGAGAGATAAGACAGTGTATATTGTTAAGATGTTACAGATATGCTTCGCAGAATCGAAGGTTACATCGAGGGGTGAAGCTCCACCCTTGGTATATACATATTTCTCAGCACACAAAAGTAAAAGCATTGAAACATAATTCTAGTATCCCTAGCTCAATCACATTAACCGCCTTCACCATAGTCATGAATAACCAACATAATGACAAGAAAACAGCTATTCTGTTCCAATATGTAATCACATCACCCATATCCAACAGTAAAATCAAGGACCCAAAGTTCATCAGGAGGGTCAACACTGAAAAGAATAAGAAGTAGAAGCAAATTTTCTGATTATGTTTCATGTGTATGTACGCATGTTGTTTGATAGCACAGTTAGTTTGTTTAGTTTCCTTGTCAGCTTTTCATCCATTTAGGATACATTTATCATAACAAATTAAAGACACATATTCTTGTTATGATATTAAACAATTATCATAACAAATTAATGAGACATTGTGCTTGCTAATCAGGTAAGGGATTGGAAAAGCCAAGGCATATGAAGGAATTCAAACTTATAGTGGGTCAGAAGCAATGCCAATAATTATCATTCCTCAACTCCATCTGACTCTGCTTTTACTACCAGTCTACCATCATCAAATCCAACAAAACTACCATGATAGTATTGTGACACAATAACCACAGCTGAAAGCACTGATATTGATGCTTAGACCCTAAAGCCTCTACTACTTCTACCTCCATCTTGACAATTGCACAGCATCCATCACTACCCAACTTTTGCAAACTTTCTCCACTCACATTGCCACAATGTATTATTTTATAAGATTCTAAAACATACCTAAGTCTGTTTCACTTCCATTTCTTAAATTATTGGACATGCCTTCTTTATAAGATTCTCCGAGAAGAAACTACGAAAAATATCCATCTAATATCTCAATAACCTAAAAACAATTCTTCTAATCCCTGTATCTAAAAATTAAAAACTATCCATCTAATGTCTCAAAAAAAATATTCACAATAATTTTCTGCATTACAAATGTTTAGTGGTAAGCTGAAAGTATTGCCCAAAGGAGATGCCTTGTGATAAATTGCATTTCCCAACTGATGAAATAAATAAATATAGGAATTAAAGAATACTCAAATGCTTAGCTGAGACAGTACCTTCCGCTTCCAATACTATATAGAAATTTATTTTTACTTAATAAAATAATATCAAAGGAAGGAGTAACTGAAAAGGGAAAAAATAACTGACTCATATCTCTCAATAAAACAATAAGTACTATGACACAAATGGTGGTGCTCAAGGCCACGAGGTACAGCAGAGTGAAACTACTCAATGAGGTACCAACTTAAATTTAAAAAGAAAACAAGGGCAATTGATTTGGCAAGGTTCTACATGATGATTGGATAAGGAAATAGAAAAAATATGAAGGAAAGGCAATTACCTAAAGCCCCTCGTATCATTCTTACTTCCACGGCAGAACATCTACACAAGAAAAGCCAAAAATTCCATGTATGAAGACAACCTTAAGAAGTATAATTAATAAAATAAGGAACTCATAACAAAACTAAAAACTATATATTCACTGATTCAGAAGATTCAAGGTCTTGCAATGAACAACTATTCGTTTAATTAAATCATTTTAGATTAGACCAAACTCACATATGGCAGGTCAGCAATGGCAACAAATATAATGAACGGTATCTTCAAATCCCAGAGAATATAAGATTAAAGAATACACCAACTCTGGATAGCCAAATAACAAGGTTTGATTTTCTCAAGGATTTCAAGATGGCTACATTGGCAGCTATGCAATTCTTTGTAGAGGTAACTGCCTAACTGGAATGCAATCTTCTTATTTACATTACAATCGATCTAGGATTGAGATGAAATGAGCAGTTAACCATGTAATATACCAGAAGATTAAAGCTTGCCACACAGCAGCAGCCAACTTCGGTCTTTAATCCAATTAGCACTGTAGCAATATCGCCATGCCAATCAATATAATTTTCATTGCAAGAATGTTATATTCCATTTCCTCTCCCAACACTCTCAACCAACTCACCATGAAAACCCAAATCTTTTCTACATGAAACAGTCTCTAATTCTTAGCATTAGAATGTCAAATCAGGGATAAAGTCCTCTGTCATTTTGCCTCATATAATTCCCACTCGAGAATTCCTACCTTGTCTTTCCATTGCATCTCTCACTTTCATACAGTCATAAACAGGGACATTGGTATCCAATTTAAAATATTGATTGTAGTAACTGCAGATTATTTTCTTAAAATCTATCTCCTCCAATTCTAATCAGGCATGGTTCACTACTCATTATGTTAAACATGACAAAAACACAATGTTGTACCATCTTATTTTCTCATGGATAAACCATATCCCCCCTCAAAATAGTGAAAGATATGTGAATAACAAGGCTAAGATTTTCCCATGATATGTTTAAAAGGTTTCAGCACAAATAAGGAGACTATGATTTTATGGCAGTACGTGGTTTATGCAGTTTGATGGAGAATATGGAGGAGGAATGCCCATATTTTCTTACAGGATAGGATTGTGTTTCAGGAGACATACATTTAAAGAACTTTTGAGCATTTTAATTAAATGAGGGAACGAATAACCACCCACCTGGGTGGTTATTCAGTTCAAAATGAATAACCAAAATGAACTGAATAACCACTCTGAGTAGTTATTTGTTCCCTCATTGTAATTATGCATCCAACAAATTCATTAAATGAAAGAAACCCTTGTGTTTTTGGCTGGTTCTCAGCCTCAGCTCATGGTTGTATTTTAGGGAATCTCTATTACTGATATGAAAAGAGATAGGACAGCTTTGTAGAATTTTTGAGCCAGTTTGGCTCACTGCTTTTTTTTCTTCTACATTTTAGCAGACCCCAGAAGCGCTTTCTTTTCTTTCTTTCAATTAATATATTCTTCTTTTATCCAAAAAGGAAAAACAATGAGTTGCTCTCTCTTTCTTTCTTTCTCTCTCACACAGACAAACACACACTCACTCACTTCTCACTCTCAATTTAAACAAAAAGTGGGTACCAAAGACTCCAAAAATTCATCACCATATACTAAGTGAAACAATATTAAGTGGAAAAAAAAAATAAAAGAGAATGTGGTGACCAGGGTTGAATAATGAAAGCAATGCTCATCATGCTAAATCTTTTTATTAGAAGTAATCTTGAAAGCATTCAGGAAAAAACATGGGACATATATATATATATATATATATATATATATATATATATATATAAAGTATTAAAAGAAATAGAAAGGTCCACTGACATTTGAGACGAGATTTTAAAAAAAAAGTTTCTAAAAGAAAAAGCAGATTATTAGAGGGATAGTTGCAAATACTTCATAACAAGTAGTGAGATCCTACAATCAGTAACACTTCAACTACAAATTAACATAAAATGGTAACTTTCAAATAGAATAAGCATGTTAATAAATTATGGATTTCTGGTTACTGTGAATAGATCTTTCAAAGACTCATCTGATAACAGAAGGCCACAATAATTACATGCATGCAACATATAAGAGTTACAAGTGATGTCCACACAATAGACAATACAAATGCTTCGAACAAAGGCCAAGTAGAAAGGAACAAAAATGAAAGGTTGAATACAAGTATTGAGATCCTACCCAGTATCCACGAGGCACAGCTTTTCCACAAATCTGTGACTCTTTGTTC
This sequence comes from Castanospermum australe, assembly GCA_019955255.1. NCBI lineage: Eukaryota > Viridiplantae > Streptophyta > Magnoliopsida > Fabales > Fabaceae > Castanospermum > Castanospermum australe. Next base: position 648,411 of record NSJW01000420.1, read on the forward strand.
CTCACTGAATCCTTATCACTTTCCTGCTTATTAGCTGACCACAAATCTGTTGGGTACAAGTCATCAAAGCTCACAAGTAATTCTGCAGTACCCTTCCGGCATCTGAAACAAATGATCCAGACCAGAGAAAAAAATTGTGACACTAAATACTGGAAAGACAGAAGAAAGGAGCAGTGAGAGTTTCATCTTACCTCTTAGAAGGATGATGAACTGTCAGAAGCTGAAGAAACTTTATAAGTGAAGCACGAGTTCCAGGTTTTATCATCTACAGAACAGAAAGTATATCATCCAAAAGAATGAGCACAAAACAAAAGACTGATCAGGGAGAATTTATAATAATCTACCTTGTGCCCTAAGATAATGTCATAAGCTGTAGAAGTTGCCTCTTCAACATCATAGATAGCTCTTGCAATCTTTCAAAGTCACGCATATCATATATGTCAACATTTAAATTAAGCTAATTTGATTAGAACAAAAGCAAACTAAATATATGGCCATGTGAAAAAAGGACCTGTCCAGGGTCTGACACATTCAATGAAAGATGCTCATTTTCAAACTTCTGATCATCCAGGCCAAATGAACTATAACATTAAGAAGAACATTATAAGTTATAAATCACAAAGAAAGTTCAAGCTAAATTTACAACATATTTAAGCAAAAATATATTATGACAATTTTAGTGTTCCATCAGACAACTGAAATGCTTCCTCAATATTCTAGACTCTTGGATTTAGGTAGTTTGATTTTTCAATACAGCTTAGTTTCTAGTACTTGAATTATTTATCATAGTAAAATATATTCCAAATGCCTATGACACTGCATGCTTACACATCCATCATTTGTATATATCTCTCATTCATTATGTAAGATAATTATAATAACATTAAGTTGGCAAATTGCAAATATCTGCACTGGCTATGTCTAGATGTTAGAGCCTAGCCAGCCCAAGTGTAATAATTCCAACAGATTGTGTTGCAAGATTCCCCCAATTTGAAGCCAACATCAGAATCATTAAGTATGATATGCAAGATCTTAGTGGTCTATTTTGTCAGCTTTCTAAGGTAGTAGACAAAGTAGATATTAGAAAGAGAAATTGTCCAAGCTTTTTAACAATCACTTCTTTGCTTTGTTGACTAGTAATTTTACCAAACAAAGTGGAATGAGTGGCATTAAAAAAATATTTTAAAAGCTGCAGCAAATGGGGCCAACACCCACCGCCCTCTTGAATGACTTAGCAGGCTCTAAAGTCTAAATCTCTTTTTATTTTTTATCAAAGAAGAATTATTAAGAGAACGAAGAGAAATACTAAGGAGGATAAGAACATCCTTCTAGAGAAACATTAGATTGAAAGGGCTCTCAGTCCCTCTGTAAATCCATTAGAGAAACACTCCAGAAAAATTCATGAGCTGAAACCCATAAGGGAGCAAAAGAAACTACTCTACCCCATAAAAGTTGTGAAGGAAGAAATTTCTAATTAAGAAAAACACTGGCATTTCTCTCCAGCCATGAACACCACAAAACCACAAACCACATGCTGCCAAATGATCTTACACTCCTTTTTGCTTACAAAAACCTCTAAAATGTTTAGATGAAACATGATCAAAAGAGGCTGTAGAAACCCACTGCCCATAAAAAATGCCAATGAGAATACTTGAGCAGCCAAGCAACCAGAGTGTAGCTAGGATGACTATTGGTCTCCAAAGTCCGAAAAACCGTAACATCAGAAGCAGTACCCTTGTGAGGTGAATGATTCAGTAACAGTTTGTTCACATTAAGAATTTGAGAGGCCATAAATCTTGTTAGTGGCTACTCAGATTTGCTAAAAAGGTTACTTCTACATAACTGTCACTTGCTACCAACTGGATGATTTTCACAATATGTCAAGATGCAGGAAAGACACTCTCTTTGCTTGTGGTTTTTCTAATCACCTAGCCTCTTGATGTGAATGACTAAGAACTTAGACCGACCACCATCTCTAATTACGTGAATTCCTTTGAGCAATCCAGCATCCTTCAATTACAAGCATCAACCTGCATAGGCATCACACTAAAGGCTTGCAGACTTATACATCTTCAAGCAAGCACAAGGCCTACACCGATTGTATAAAGCACAAGACAGTTGCATGACCGTTTAATTGACAGTAAGCAGGAAAGTGAAACCTTGGGTTTTTGGTTACCCTCCTTCCTCCCAAGAAAACAGAACAGACAATTCCTAGCAAAAACTTTTTCTATGGAAGAAAAATCAAGATGCCCAGTTCCATAGGGAACCAGGTGACAGTCTAAATTGACCATTTTATTCCTCCAGCCTTCACAATTCCATGATTATCACTAGCCCAAAAGAGCAGGCTGTGAATCTATAAGGATATAAACTCCAAAAGGTTTGACGCAGATATGCTTATTTATTGAAGGCTAAAATTAGTCTAGCCAGTACAAGAAGCTCTCCAACATGTAGTTGCAGGGATAATGCTTTCCTCCTCCAGTTGAACCTTAACAATAAATAGTAAATTAAAAAAAAAAAAAGATTCCTGGATTTTTCAACTACTGATTACAAGTACAACAGAAGATATAAGTCAGGCTTCCCTCGGCTTGAATTATTATAGCACCTATTTGTTAATAATTTATAGGTGGATAGCATGTTCAGTTTCAATGCACTGTGGAAGGTCTTTATTTTTTAATCCTCTTTTTTCCTTCTCTCGTCTCTCACACAACACAGAATAGAAAACAATGAGAATGTTCATGCAAACTAAAATACAGAACAAAAGATCTCCCCTTTTAGTGCATCTCCACATATTAAGATGACAGAACATTTTTCTTTCAAATCTTTTGGCTGGAAGTTCAAGGGACATGATGGAAAGTTTACAGTCCACAATTTTGACATTCTTAATTCAAGCACATCTAGCTGCAATTAAATTATTCACATACAATATCATAATCGCATTACCAATGAGGGTTGACTCAACTGGTAGGATCAAACTACCTATTCCAAAAGGTCTTGGGTAGCTTCCCCTCTCCCTAAACATTTTACCAATCATATATATATATATAGACACACACACACACACACACAGAGAGCAATAAATGCATGTATACCTCATACCTGCCCAATTGCTTGTTGATCCAATTAAGCAACTGATCAGCTGTGCGTGCATCATCAATCAGATTTATCTCACTTTTCTCTTGTTTAGGTTTCCAACTACCAGCAACTAATTTAGAAGGAGGGCCCCAAAAGAGCATAGGATAATGACCAACAGAAAACTTATCACAGAGTTGAGTATTTATCTGTGCTGCCCAAAAAGTCAAAAGAAAGGGATCAATCACCAAGGCATGCTTTGCCAATAAATAATAAACTTTCAAATAAAAAGAACCTATTTCAAAATTTGATGAGTATAGATGGTAAAACAACATATTAACACTCAATTAAGAATGTACATATGGAAATCAAGCAAAACTAAGAAAATGAATATCAGTTGTCTTATTGAGAAAGTCTGAGTTAAATAAAAATGACTTAGCATCTGAGATGTAAATAGATAGAACTAAAGGATTTAACATTTAAGAATATTTAAAAAAAAAAAAGAAGTTTTCATGTGCAGTATTTATATTTGCTTCCCTGGATCCTATATCATAGCTGAATAACCCTCAAATATACATGTCACACCCAGAGTGTTATTACAGGATATTATAACTGTTAATAAGAAAAACTGAAATATTTTGGTTTAACCTTTGGTTATGCTAATTCCTAGATACATTTATATCATCAGTTCTACATTCTATCTCTCTCTCGTGCGTGCACACTCGTACACGCACTTGACTACAGTCTAAGTGCCAAACTCAGATAATCTACAGGGTAGTCAGAATCAACTTGTTCTATATTACGTAGTGTCATATCCCAGAGACTTAATAAGTTGAAGGGTGTGTAACCATGAAGGGCTTGCCAATGCTTTTAAATACAATTGCAGATTGCTTAATTGTTCAATAATGAAAGGCATCCATTTTATCAAATTAATCAACTTTATTTTGCTTCAGAAATACATTTTCCTAACAACAAAGACAAGCAAAACTTATTTGAAAGACAAATATCTTTGAACAACAACAATCAAGCCTTATCCCACTAGGTGACTGAAACACAAATATCTTTCTAAGGAAAAAAATATTCAACAGCAAGAGAGAAGGCAATACCTTATGTCTAAACCTTAAACCACACCTTATAAAGAAAGTAATAGAAGACATGCATACCTTCAATGCACAATCTACCCTTGTCATTAATATGATTCCTGGATGCACTGCATCAGGTCCATTAAATAGCCTTGCAACCTTTTCGTAATGAGGCTGCATCATAAATTCAGAGAGAGAATAATGATAAGTTGAAATAGTTCATTGAAAAAAGCCTGAAAATTTAATTATATTATTTTAGCAAATAATACCTTATAATTTCTGCAAGCAGGGCACCTGACAGACAAGTAAAGGACATAAGGAAAATTAGAATCAATTGTACTCATACGTGCTTATAAATCTATCTAAATGCAGAAAATAATTTGCAAAATAATTGCTTATAATGCAAAAATTTAAGTTCAACTAGATTACAGAAAAAAACACTAGTAAATCTCAGGGGTGAGGGCGAGAACTGCGAACTAATGTGATACACATTCAATCATCCTCTCTCACAGATGGGTGATTTATGATATGAATATATTGACCACATATCTCTTGAAAGAGTAGGAATATTGTTCAAAAAACAATGTATGAAAAAGAACATTGGGAGAATTCCAAAAAAAGAAAAAAGAACTCCCGGTAAAAACATCATGTAGGAAAAATAACTACTCAAAGTGATTATTTAACCAAATTTAAGCTAATACATAATGAGTAATAACCACTCTGAGTGGTTATTTTTCCTTCAAGAAAAAATTTATTAACAGGAGTTACTTTTTCAAAATTTCATAAAAAAATATTAAAAAAAAAGTAGCATGAAAATAAGATTATAATATAATAGACAAAATTAGGAAGTCAAGAGGTGAGAACTACCAAATATGCTAGAGCATATAATCCATAGCAAGATCAAGACTGGAAAATAAAATATTCGTATAGATATCTTTCAAAAGCTATAAGGTTTCTCAAAGTAAAATGATAATGCAAATTAAGCACTCAACATGAGAGAAACAAGTAAGAAAAAATTAAAAATGAAGAGGGAAGGCAGCTAGGGGCCTAATCAAGTGAGAAAGAAGGATGAGAAGGAAAGAAGAAAATAAATGATACTGACCCATACGTTCAAAAGAATCAAACTATAAGAAGGGAAATTGAAAACCATAAATAAAACCCTGAGCCTTACGAAAGTTAAAATTGACTTCACACACAAACATATTCTATAGATGTATCCAAATAGCGTCTCAGAAGCATGTTGAAAGAATACAAAGTAAAGTAGTTTAGCAAATAGAAGTATAAAATACATTTGATCAAGAACAGAGGAGTATAAAAATCTGATGGGGGTTATGGAGTGTCCATTCTTTGTCATAGGTTGGACTTAGTAACTATTTCATTTTAACCGGCAATAGTTAAATAAACTATAGATTCAGGATTTGCTTAATAGAGGTGTAAAGGAGGATGACACGAAGTAAATGGAATAAAAGTGGCAAGTGGCAACTTTCAAATGAAGTCTTGATCTATCCCACTAGATTATCCTTAATTTTGTCCTTATTGCTCATAGCCTCAATTACGTAAACCATTAGCCCTCCTGAATGTTTTCCTATATACTAGAAAACAACATCTCACTGTAAAAGCAAACTCAACAAACCAGTCAACCTGATTTTCCAAAAGCATTTTAATGCTTTATCTGGCTCACACAAAAAGCTGCAGCTTCCAAATAATCGTCATATGAATTCATCTCCCCTCACTATTATTATTACAGATCTAATTTGTTGGTCAAAGGGTCTTTCACCTTCCCTCTACTTACCCCAAAATGCATCACTCCTATCATTCAAGTACAATCCATAAAACCCAAAACTTTTCAATACCCAGAATAGAATTCAATCAATTCCACGAATAGAAAGACATATATATGAACACTTTTTAGGAATGGTCACTAACCAATGGGCAAAGAATTCAACAACAGAGAAAGTAGCAGGCGTATCCTTCAGAACTGCATCGAAATTCGTCGCATTCAACTCAACGGCATAATCACGAAGATCACCATTTTTATCATTGCTGTTGACTTCTCGCAGAATCGAACGACGTGACTCCAATGAAGAAGCCGAAGTGGTAGCGCAGCTCACAGAAAGCATGCAAAGAATCAGACCCAAATACAGATACATCCCAGACATGGAAACTAACAGATCACAGAACCCGAACAAGGGGATAGAACAATAAACAATGGGTTTTGGTGGGTTATTGACAAATTCTGAAGAAAGGTGAGGTTTTTGAAGGTGGGGTGGAGAGAGAAATGGATCTGTTACTGTTATTTTCTGTTAGCTTTTGAAGCTTTCGTTGTTAACTTTATGGCTTATGATGGTGATGGGTTGGGAAGGGAAACACGGAGCAGAAAAGGGGTGCGAATTACGTTTGGTTTGGAGATGGCGTAACCACAGCGCTGTCAACCCGAAATCATTTGAAATATTTCTGAAGTTTCCATGTTTCTTCTTCTCCTTCGTCTTTCTTTCATTCTTCCCTCCTCTTATGCTCTCTCATGTTGTCTTTTATTGATTACGTGTTTATATTAATTTATTTTATATTTAAACAATTAATTAACTAATTCTTTTAGAGTATTTTGATTACATTTTTTAAAAAATAGAATAAATAGTCCAAACACAATGAGTTATTGCAATTTTGGTTTGTTACTATAGAAACAACATTTCATTACTCAAAATGAAAAAATATAAGGGGCTCTTGATGCTTTGAAATTGAAATTATAATTTAAAACAAGATATCATTTTTCATGATGTACGAATTTATATATATTTTAAATTATTTAAAATATTATTTAGAGTAATTATAACTTTTTTCATTAAAAATAATTAATAATTTGAATGAGTTATATTTAAAAATAATAACTTTATTCAAATCATATTAATATTTAATATATTTAATTCAAAATCATGAAAAAAAATTTAAAAGAATATAATTTTATATTAATAATTTTATTTGAATTGAGTTAATATTTAATATACTTTATCTAATATATAGTAATTATTAAATTTAAGTTAAATTTTTTATATGTGTAAATAGATATATATTCTATAAAAAAATAAAACAATTAAGGTTAAGACGACAAGTATCACAAAAAAAAAAAATAACAATAATGGATATTGACTTAAACATTAAAAAGATTTAGATGAGGGGTGCACTTTATAAAATAAAATATAAATAAATATTGATGAGAAAATAAAATTTTTTTAATAAATTTATATTTTATTATTTATATATTTATATTTTATCAAATCTTAAACTATAAGAGATGCCAAATTCCTTATAAAAGAGTTTTTTCTTCATCTTATTACCTCAAGTTTGAACCCTCTAAGAGATCGTCGGAAGTTCAATTTTCCTACATCTTTTAGATTTTGAATTTAGTCTATTGAATACTGTTGAACATACTTATATAGAAAATAATTTAAAGAAAAAAAAAGTGAGTACCTTTTAATTTTTTTTATATAATTCGTTAGCAATTTATTTTTTAATTGAACAGTCTATTTTCTTTTCCTTTTTATTTTGTAGTCCATGTTTTTGCTTGATTAAGATGGGCTTTTCAAATTAGTGTCTTGAATTTCTTATGATGTCTAAAATACTCCTAAGTAGGTGGTATTTAGGTAGGGGTAAGGTTGCAAAATATTTCAATTTGAAACCTACACATAAAGATTTAAGGTAAGGGGTAAGCCAAGTTTTTAATATAATAATTTTGTAATTATATTATATATCTAAGATATAATATATTAAAATCCTATTTTGACTTAACCTTTCCATAACCCTATGGGCAGAATTATTAAGGACAATTTGGAGGATGAAAGTAAAAAAATAAGACTTGTATGAAATAATAAAAATACTGAATATAATGGGCAACTTTCGGTAAACAAGGGGCAACTTTTAAGGTACTATATATATATTGTGTTAATTAGGGACATGTCTACCTGCCTCTAGTCACAACTTCTACTATTGACAACTATAATATTTTGTTTGAATGTCTTTGAGTGAGGAGGAAAGGATACAAAGGTAAGAGAAAGGAAGTAGAGAAAATATAGGAAAGGAGATAAATGGGGAATAATTTCTTTTTAAGGGAAAGTACATGTCAAGAAAAAAGAAAAAGAATCAAAGGAAAAGTAAGAAAAAAATTCTCGATTCAAGAAAATTAGATTTATAAGGTAATTTAAATGAATCAAATATTATAAGATACTCCTAATTTATACTAAAAAATATAAAAAAAAAAGATAAATATTTTCTCTTATTTTATTTAAAACAAATTTTTTACTCTCTTTATATCTTAATTTGAGAGAAAAGAATTTTGGGCTTTAAGCTCCTTCCCCCTCTCTTCCTCCAGATTAAAAATCATTCAAGAGTTATATCACTTTTATATTTTTTTTTCTTTCATTTCCTCCCTTACTTAAAGTGTAACCATAACATTGAAGAAAAAAAAATTAACTACTATACAAAACTATTGAATATGAATGTACATTCATGTAAAAAAGTTTTGATGTGACATTGTATATATTCGAAGATAAATCTACTTATGTAAAAGGATATGTGAGTTTTTATAAGTGTAAAATGATGTCAAATAGTATTATCTGAAGTTATCTAGTATCTACATTTATATTTATAAATATAATAAATTTGATTTGAGTTAAATAAATATAAATAAAATATACATTTTTTTCTTATAATTTAAAAATAGATACATTAAATATTAATATAATTTAAATAAAATTACTATTCTCATATCCTATTTATTTAAATTTTTTTAAGATAAATATATTAAATATTAACACACTGTCAATGAAACTATTTTAGTAAAAATATTAAAATTATTCTTTTCAAAAGTACAAAAATATAACTTTTAAAAACAGCATAACATATGTTTTTTTAGAACTTAAACTTTAAAAAAACAAATTACATCCAAATGTACAAAAATATAAAAAGATATTCTTTACATCTTTCTCTTTTTTGACCATTACTATATATCACGAAATGAGACAGTGCAGGCTTGTACCACACAGTTACACGCACTTAACTTTTTTTCTTTTCAATTAAAATATAAAAAATAAAAGAAATAGAAAAATCATAAACCCTTTCCCCTCATTCCTAAAAATATTACAAATAGATTGCTTAATATTCATGATTTCCATTGCTGTTTTAATATAAAACATCACATTTAAATATTACAGAAATAGGTTTTTGGATATTCATCATCACGTCTCAACTTTAGATTGAATGAAGGCTTTGATGACGGTTAGTCTTTGCCTCATCCCGACATCGAATTGAATGAAGACTTCAGTGCCGGTTGATCTTCATCCCGTTCCAAGTTGAATTAAACAAAAAAAACTCAATGACCGTTGGTTTTCATCTTGTCCTAATGTTAGAATAAAAATCAATACCCAAGATTAACTATAACTTGATCTCGACTAAGGCCATTAACAAGACATTGTATGCTAGTATTTATCAAATTAACCTTCATCAATTTATACATCTTGACACTCGATAAACACCTAAGATTAACTATAGCTTGATCTTGACTACGGCCTTTAAACAAGACATGGTATGCTAGTATTCATCAAGCTAAATCTCGTCAACTTATACATCTTAACACTCGATATGCCTAATATCTCGATTCACTGAATATTAAATTGGGAGACAAGTATACTTTATGCATATTTTAAGTCTAATTGACCTGCCTAATTATGTGGCCAAACTTCTAAAAAGTTTTCATTAATATCAATCCTTATTAGATCTAGAGATTATACTATCAATTCTAATTATACTAGAAGATTTCTCTACAAGAGAAAACTATCAGTTAAAACTAGAGGACTTCTCCCTAACTTATAAATAAGGGCTTAGCTCCCATTATGATCAACTAACTTACATCTAATTTACTCTCTCTTTGTTACTTTTTTTTAGTACTCCTTTTTGAGTTAATTACTTTTTAACGTGAACGTCAAAATATTTTTTCTCATTTGTTTTATAGGTCCTCCAATAAATGAAATATAGTAAACAAAAGGATAAAATTAAAAAATGAGCTCATTAATAATATATGCAGAATACTCGTGTATTATGATTAATATTGTTTAGAATTTCATTACAATGCATTCACTAATTGTTTTATAAAAATAATTATAACTGAACCAAAGATATGCGAAGAACAACGAAAGACAGCTCAAATGCGCAACTATAGTACGACCTACTAATAATTGGTTGAACCTAAGAAAGTAAAATTAGACACCAGAGTGGCTTGTGCCATAAAAAACACTGTATCTTTTTTTTTTTTTTCTCAAGGCACAGAAGTATTTGATCCTTTTGTTTCCCTCTTGCGTTTCAGGCTAGGGTCTCCAGTTATTTCAATGTTGTTAAAATTCTGTTTCAAAACTCAAAATCTTACACTTTGAAAATAAAAAAAAAATATTTTGAAAATTAGGTAAAATCTAAAATTCATAAAACCTTTATGATTTACGCTTTAAAACTTTAAGGTTAAAATAAATAATTAATTCTTATAATTTTACTTGATTTGGATTTTGATTTTTATAGTTTTTTTTAAATATCGGTCTCTATAATTTTACTAATTTAGACTTTAAAATTAAAGGTTTTGTTAAATACTTCGAGAAGTTGATCTCCGTGGGTGGGTTTTGCCATGCGAGAAGGGTGTCGCCAATGTTGTTAAAGCCGGACTGGATACTGAACCGATAAAATTTTCGATTCAGGTTCAATCGATTAGACCGAATGATCAGATCAGATGATATCATAATTATATATATATATATATATATATAAAACAAACACAATCAAATTAATAATTAATAAGATATCAACAATATCTTCTCATAAGTCATTACGTCATACCACACATCACCATTAATTAAATATACAATAAAGTTTTAATTTTATAATCACAAAATACCAATCACAACACAATAATAATTAGTTAAAAAAAATTTTGGTAATATTTTGGTTAAAAAAAAGTCAAAAAAGTAAAAAAAAAATTATAACTAGTTTAGTAATTATAGTCAGTTTTTGACCGGCTTAAAACGGTCCAACCATAAATTTAATTATAGCATTAAATCATAACTAGAAAGAAGTCAGGTTTGTGGTCCGACTGGCCAGTCCGGGTCGGTTTTGATATCATTGGGTGTTGCACAGGGATCCCAAGCTTGAAAAATCTCAAGAACGGAGCTTTTATGATGAAGATGGAAATTTCGAGGAGCAGGGTGCACTTCATGGAGGGGCAATTGTGCTCAACGTAGAGCCAAACGTGGCCGTGTCAATGGTTGCCAAATGTGAAGAACGTGTGAAGCTAAGGAAGAACTGGGGCTCTTTTCGAGTTTCAATACTTGCACCTCTCTATTAATGGGATCCAGAAAAGATATTTTACTTTCCAAAGTTCCTTTGCATAAACCAACATTTGTGTATTGCTACTATTGATGGGCCGAGGGATATCCTTGCATTGGAGTAGAAAATTGAAGGAGATCAAATTTAAGAAACTTTGTTAATCATGGTTGTTTTTCTTTGAATTGGTGTGTTTCGTTATATTTCTTTTTACATCAACCTTGAGGACAAGTTTGAATTTGAAGGGGTGGCAATTGATAGGAAATGTATAGTTAGTTACTTAGTTAAATATTAACTAGTTAGTAGTTAATTAGTTGGTTAACTACTAATATAAATAGGATCAAGTTAGACTAAAAAGAGAATAAGTTTATTTTTGTAGAAGTTGATCATGTGATCATTGAAATTTTCCTTGACTCGAACAAGAAAAATTGACAGGTTTTACATTGATTCCATTCTTGGTTGTATCAATATCTACATAAGTAACTACCATTTTACATTATTTTTTCAATTTTAATACAGAAACATGTCATTGGATTTGGTTTTTCTTTTATGTTAATTAACCATAGAAGCCCAAGGTCTACGATGGAGGCCCACAAATGTCGAATGGAAAGCTCAATCTCACCATGCAATATCCATCAAAAGGAGAAACATATCCTGGAATTAATGGTGATTTTTAAGTTGTATAGCTGAACATATCTTAGTGAATCCCTCAAATTTATTATTGAATATTATTACTAAAATTAATTAATAATATATTAAATCTATTTGTGCACACTTGTTAAAATTTTAACTTAAAATTTATTAAGATTTTAGATTTGATAAGATTTTAGATGAGACAATGTACCGAAAAAAAAAAGGATTTTAGATGAGACATTTGTCGAAATTTTAAATCTTTATAGATGACACATGTTTATCCCATGGCTTTAACTTATATATATAGATAGTTTTTTATAAAGCAAACAATGCATTTTAAATTAAAAAGTTGAAGCTTTAACATTTTCTCTTAAATATTAGATTAAAGGTTTTTTTAAAATGAGACATTATTTTCTTTTCGAAATCCTCTCGTAAGTGGATTAACAAATAAATCAAAATTGTGCATTCAAAAATTATTTTATATTTTATATTTTAATTATAATTTTTTTTATACATTTATTGTTTATTTTATTTAGATTATATTATGATACTAAACATTTCCTAAAATTTAATCTTTTCTGTTTGTAAAAATATTATTATATTTTTGGGCAGCACAGAGCAAACTATTCTTTTGCCTTTTACAAAAAAAAAATTATTGGGTAAATAATTTTTGAAAATCAATTCACATGAATCAAGGTTTTGAAAATTTTAAACTGATTTGAACTGGTTACGTAACTTGGTAGCACTCAGTTGAATGTTGTTTCAGATTATTTATAATTTTTTTTCAATTTATTTTTTGTTTTTATTTTAATTTTATATTTACTTTTTGTTTTGTATGAGTCTTTTAATTAAAAGTTGTCCGATTTTGTGAGAACAACTAACATATTTTTCTTATATGGCTAACAACAGTGTTGATGTGGCTTGAAACGTCATTAAACATGCATTTACTTGTAAAATTAGTAATGAGATGATGCCCTTTAGCATTTGTTCAAATTTATTTCTTAAGAACAATTTCAATTATAATAAGGGACGCATATTGCCACTTCACAATATAATTAACATGACATCCTCTCTTTCTAATACTCCTTTATTTTATATGTATACTGTCCTTTCACAAATTTATCATTATTTGTATATTAAAAACATTATCAATGTTTAATTGTTTGTTTATTAATAAATTCTCAGATAATTTATTTTTGAGATTATCAATCTTTAATTATTTGTACATAAATTAAAAACATTATGATAAAGTCTAGACAATAAAAGTCATGTATAAATATAATTATCAAAATGGGCCGAATTTATTGGGCTGCCTGTTTTAACTATAAGAGAAATACGGATTAGGTTTTTATAATTATAATTCATATAAGCGTAGGGATTTTTGGATTGTCCTGCTTAACTAGCGAGTTAAACGGGCTAAAGCACACCTACAAGCCTTGCCCAATTTTTTTTAATGAATTTTTTTAAATGACTTACTTCCTCAATTTCCCAATACCCCACTGGCATAGTAATGCATTAGTTTTTTATTATTGTATTTATTAATTTAATTTAAATTTTAGATAATATTTAAATTATGTAATATATTTGTAGATTTGATTTAAATTTTAGATAATATTTAAACTATATTATATATTTGTGAATGTGGTTTAGATAATATTTAAATTATATATTTAATTTGACAAGTTCATTTGATTATTAAGTGAATTTAAATATTTTTTTTAACTTTTTGGTAAATCAAACAAGAAATTTTTTTAAAAAATTTTATGCAAGTCGCCCGTTGAAACCCACATGTTCATGCAAGGCAAATTGGACTAAATATTTTTTCAACTCATTTAAATGAAAATAATTTTAATACAATTCATTTAACCTGTGACTCATTGCGGGCAGACTTAAATAAGTTGGGTTGCCCCGTTTTACCATCCTATATATAGATAATAGTAGATGTATGCTTATATTCATTCATGAAAGAAATAAGTTCAAATCCAAGAGATCTGGAGGCTAGAGCTACGTCCCTCTAAAGGTGCATTCTCTGAATATTCTACTTTATGTGATAACAAAAACTTATCACATTATCAATTCTATAATTTTTGAGATTTTTAAATGTTCAATTATTTATATATTAATTAATAACATTGTCAATTACATAATTTTAATGATTTATTTATCTTTAATTTGGGAAGTGATTTATTCTTACTTTACATTCAAATAATTTAAAGGACATCCCTTATACATGTTTTCACTACTCGTTGCCGCGTGACATCTTGTCCTTTTAACATTTCATAAGTGAACTCTTACTTTATACATTATATAGGTATAGATATAGATATATTTGTATGTCGAAAATTAAGTTGGCGTTTATTAATCAATAAGATGAAAGCATTCTTACACTCAAATAAATTTTCAGATTACAAGACAAGAAAAGGTAAGGGAGACATTGGCTTCACAAAATCATGATTTTAAGTCCATTAAAACATATAATAAGGTATATGCGGGGTTGGCTCAACTATGTGTAAGAGTGCAAAAATCTTACTTGATGGTTACCTGAGTAGTTTTAGAATAACCTATTCTTACTATTATTTTATTAAAGAATATAGTTCTGCTTATGCTTGCAAAATTTATTGTGTAACATTAATTTAATCTCCTTGGAGACAGGTACAAGCACAGGAGGTGACAGCCCTCCTAACTTTTGAAAGTTTTAAAAAAGCTGTTATAACCTTATTTAGTATACTGTATAAAAGATGAATAATATATTATAATTAATACTATCCATCTTTATATAATATTTAGATAAAATACTTGATAGTATAATATTCGGTCAAAATAATTTTATTTAATCTTATTCTATAATATGTAAGAATTTTATTATTTCTTCTTATACATTATTATACAGTCAATGTTAGATAAAATTATTTTGACTGGATAAATTGTTATTTAGTATTTTATTCAAATGTGGATAATATTAATTATACTATACTATCCATTCCACCAAACGGAGCCTATGTTTTCATTTTTTTAAAAAAAGTTTTAGTCCCTTAATAAATTGTATACCCCCAAACTTTTTTTTCTCTGGTTCTGCCTGTCGGCCTGGAGATGCCATTGTTGGTGACCTTTTAAACATTTTCTCTTAAGCTGTTCTACTAAGAAGAGTTGGACCAAGTGTTGACTCTCGATTCATTTTAATCTTACTGTTATTCGAATCTCTAGTTGGATGAATTTTAGATTAAAAACAAAAAAAGATATGCATATGGGCAATTCAGTTAATTATTTTGATATATTTGCCACACTTGAATTTTGTTTAAACTTAAAATGAGTCACTAATAAGTGTTAGCATACTAGTAAGCAAACTCCTCTTTTAAAATATAATCAAAGTTCGAATTTTAGAGGATTGAAGGTACTTGGTAGGAGAACCTCTTAGTCATGACGATGCTTAAAAGATTAGCTTGGTGAAACATTAAAAACTTAAATAGAGCCGAGACTTAGCATTAAATATGAAAGCTTGAATATTGAAAAAGTATCTCCAATAGTTATGAAGAGATTCAAATCTACGAATCATATTAATTTACATTCATTCCAAGTCCAAACCAACTGTTACCTAAATCAATAATTTTATTTCTTCCTAAATCATTCTCTTAATAATTTTTTTAATTATCGAAAAAATTAAATATATTTTAAGTTTCTAAGAATAATAAATACTTTTACTTTTTTTATTTAATATTTCTTTTATTAAGTATTAGGAGAATATATTACTCCAAAATCTAAACTTTAAATATCTTTAGGCAATCAAATTGATTTCAGTCATCAATCCAAAAAACTAAATAACTTGTGTGAATATTCTCCAGCCGCGAAATTAAAGGGCTAAGTAAAAAGGAAAATAGGCTAGAAATGATAGAGATAATATTTTATAGGATTGAAGGAAGCAAACATGTCTTAAGCATGCGCACCATGACACCATCACAAAGTTCAAATCCTAACATCTTGAAATTTGGGATGTGTGCGAAAGTTAACCCAACCTTACATAACTTCTTCAAATTTGAAATGTCCAAAAGTTGACCCCAACAACCAACAACACCGTACGTAGCTGCAATATCATTAAAACAAAACAAAGTCTTCTCGTTTAAGAGGCCTAATGGAGGAAGTCTATTCTCAACTCGGTGGTAAGGCCCTTCTCACCTGGGTTTAAGGTTTTCTTTTTAAAATTAAAAATTTAGATTGAAAAAAGAACATTTCAATTCATGATTAGAAAAGCTTCTGGATTGAACGAGCAATCACAGGACACTTATAGATAAGTAACTATCAAGAGAGTAAGTAGGCATTGCCTACTAGGCACTCAAATCATCTTTTGATATGTTTGAATTTATGTAAACTATGTTATAAAAGTATTTCTTTCTCAAGATAATAAATATAAATATGTGAAAAACTTATTTGAGTACCTAAAGTTACAATGCTTATATAAAAATTTCTCCAAACTTACAATTGCAAGTTGTGAACCCATTCATTACTACTTGACTCGCCGGTTAGTACCCTGGGCTTGAGGTATATTACTAAAGAACAGAAACTCTAGTCCTTTTATTGAATTTTCCCACAATGGACCAGAATGCGAATGCATCACTGTCAGCCTACCATTCTTATAGTATTTGCTACATCGCGATTCATTCGTCCCCGCTACACCCGTAATACTTTTCTAATTCTAAATTTCTAATCCCTTTATTCAAGTCACAAATGGTTGAACAATTCGTACGAAATTAATGTTCTAATTTAAATCAAAAAAACAAGTGTCAAACACAACATCACACAACACAAGTATCCTATTATCTAAATATAATTTCATTCCTTGCACGAAAACCCAAAAAAAAAAACAAAGAAAAAGTCTCATCATTCCAAAAAGAAGCAATCAATGTATATATCATATGCAAAGTCGTTCCTTCCTTAAAATGAATTTTGTACAAAGCACCACCACTCAGATCAATTTTTCTCAACGGATCAAAAGTGATAAATGAATTCACCAGATCTCTCTCTCTTTAAGCTAAAAGAAAACTTTCTTAGATCACACATACCAATTTGGTTATGATCGTAAAAAAGAGTCTAGCACACCAACCTACACTGCCTCTTCTTCTTTTCACTTCACCTCGACCAAATGGGTTCCTCATTTATAGTCTCCAACACAGGCTTCCTTGACCTACAATAACTTAACCTATTCTGAAACCCTGACTCAACACCTTCCAAACTCAACCTCGGAACTCCATCTTCACCACCCACCGTGTGGTTGGTCTTCTCCTCCGTAGACTCACCCTGCCGTCGTGATTCTCCGCCGGCGCTGTCCGGCAGCACGCGGACCCTTCCGCCGGATATCCGCTTGGCTGCGGAGTTCGCCGCCATGAAGAGAGCCGCCATGTCGGCCGCCGTGACGACGGAGTTCACTCTCCTCATGGGGAAGAAGACATACGCGTTGCCGAACTCCAACTCCTCGTCGGCGCCGAGAGCGGAGAACCTGCGCCCGATGTGCAGAGACCGAGAATTGGCCAGGAAGTGGTTGGGGCACTCAAGCATGAGCTCCGCAGCCTTCACTGTCTCCCTGTACTGCTTCACTTCGCCGGCGGGGAAGATGACCCTCGCGGCCTTGGCGTTCTTCATCAGAGGAGGAGCCAAAGTGCACGAAATGTAATTGCCCATCACGTAAAAAGGCTTCCTTTGGAAGAGAAAACGGGTTGTGACTTGTGGGTTGATGAGAGAAAGCTGAATGGAGGAAGAGAAAATGGACTTGGTTAAGGAGTTTTGGTTTTTGGACCTTTTGGTTGGTGTGAGAGAATGGGAACACGGGGAAGGTGTTTACTTATACATATACAGGGGGAAGAAATTTTTATTTGGAGAGAGTCAATGAAAGCACAAAAATGTTTGGTTAAGTTGATAGAATATTGTAACTGTAGGTTGTGATGATTTTTCAAGTGCGAGTGAGTGTGAGGTTTGTTGACTAGTGGTGGGGTTGTGGCGATTTTAATTTGTTTGTGTGCTGGTGTTGTTTTTGGACGGGGATTGCGCGTAGGACTGAACTTGGAAAATGGAGGAAAAGGGGGAGAAGGTGCAATGTTTGAGGCCTTAATTGATGAAGATGGTTTATGGCTGTCATGGAGGCTGAACTTTCGCTGTAAATGCGTGTGGGACCAACTGTTCTCTCGCTGTTTCAGGCTATAAGTTAAGTTGGTTTGGTGGTGACAAACATTCTCCCAACTAGAAAATCCTTGCAGATAAATCATTCTTTCTTTTCTTTTTATTTGATTGTTAAGTAACACTATATATTAATCATTGCTTAATCCTTACATTTTTTAATTCCACATATAGCTGGGAAAAAAGAGTTTATATTCACACTTGAAACCTAATTAAAGGAGTGTGCAAAAAGTCAAATCCTTTAATCTGATACACACATCCTGATTGAATTAAAAAAAAAATTTTTATTTTTTTTATATGTCATTTAATGTATGTGTTTATGAGGTATCCTTGTTTCGAGTGAGGCTGTCCCTATCTATAAAGTGTTATTTTAATAAAATTGATATTATAAATAAAACTCATCTTATTAGGCTTCAGATTACTTATCACTAAAACATATCTTTATAAATTATCTGTCATTTAAAGTATTTAAATAAGAATTAAGAAAGTCATTAAATAATTCAATTTATAAGAAAAAATAATTATATATGACTAAATTATCTTTTTATTAAGATATTAAATATATTATCATTCATTCCATTAATTCTCTCTTATTTTATTAATATTAAGGATAAAGTTAAAAAAAAATTGTTAACCAGTGTTCTTAAGACAATGTTTAAGAAACATCTAATACTTTTCATATTAATGAATAATTATTTAAAGAATAAAATATTATACTTTTTAATTCTTAAAATATTAAATGCTTCTAATTTTTATTTAATATTTAATATTTATAATTTCTTAATCAATACACTCAAGACAATTGTTAACAAATATTTTAAAAAATTAATATTTTTTATTTTTTTGAAACAACAGGTAAAATGAAATAATTTTTTTCTTTAAAATAAAAAATGAAAAAAATAGAAACTAAGGAGTACTCTCATATAATTTTATTGTTAGTTGTAACTTGATGCTGTCTACTGGTAAGTGAATCTAGTGAAATTTAAATAAAATTAATTGTAGAGAAGTTATGATTTTTATGAATGAAAGAATCATATGTGTTGCAATTTTTTTTTTTTATGTAGTGGGAATTGAGACGAGAGGAAAAATTATTAAATACTTTCAAAGTATTATATCCAACAGTTTAATTTAGATTGCTTTAAATTTTATTATATAATATTTTATATTTAATCCAACAACATATATAATTATACTATTTACATATTATAATTTTAGTAAATTGAGTACATATAAATTTATCGGTGAGGAGGGCATGTATGGGGCCAAATGGTAAGAGAGGTGTGAATTGCAGCCAAAAGTTAAAATAAAATCGGGTATGAATCGCTGGCCTTTGTGTTTGATTGGCTATAATTGGCTAACACAAAGGGAGATTAGTTCTAAAAGATAGTTGCATGTCTTTGTCATGGCCTAATTGGCTGTTTCATGTCTTCCTTCGGTTCCATGCCAACAAGAAAACTGTGGTACAACAATGATTGTAAATTAGGCCGAAAAAGAAGAGAAAGAAAGAATGTAATTAATATACTATGGTTAGTGAAAATGATAGGCAGCGTAGAGTAATTAGTAACACATTTATGATAAAGATGTGCCAAAGATAAGAGATAAACAAACGTGAACAAGTGTCTCAAGCAATGTAAAGTGTAAACAATGCGTTGGTTAACTATTATTAGATATCATGCTTGACTAAAAATTATGATTTATCAGCTGAGTTTCACAGAAGTGTAATCAAAAGTTCTTTTCTTTCTTTCCTTCCCTTGTTTTGTTTCTGAGCTGAGAACTCTGTTAGTCTGTTTGTGACTTGTTGCCTGTATATATCCATTGTTTTAAGTCAAAGCAAGAGATTATTAGGTTCTAAATAGACTCCTTAAAATTTTCATGGAAAATCCGATAATTAATCTGGTCAAATATAGGTAATAAATCTGAGAAATTTGATGTATCAGGTATACATGGTGGAAACTTTTCGGAATATATGGGCGTGCCAATTTAATGGACATAAAGTTTCATTTGTGTGTGTGTTTTCTTGGTATTCATTTGGTGAAAAACAATGCTTATTTTGTTTTTACTATTTCAGCGATTGATGTGATCGTGATTTGCGGCTGATTATAGACATAGCCAACATCTTTAACTTTTTTTTTTTGACAGTTTGTACTTTCCTTTTAAGTTTCTGATAATCATCATGAAAGTTTTTTTTTCCTTAACAAATTTAAAGTTCGTATTTTTAAATTAAAACTTGAAATTATTATTCAATAACTAAATAAAGGAAAAGATTTTGCCTCATTAAGTGAGGAATTTACTTTAGAAGAAAAAATGAATAGTTATAACTATCATTGATGAGAAAATTAAAGAATTGGATGTTAATAACTCAACAAAAAATTATTTGTTAATAAATCAAACAAACAAACAAATATTCCAATTTAAAAAGAAGTTATTAATAATTAAAAAGGGGTCTTTTTTTTTAAGTTGTTAGTATTTCATTGAGAGACTAATGATTTGAATCCAAAGGATGAAATGTTTAAAAAAAAAAAGTGAAGGATAAGATTAAGATAAAAATATAATGTTATTAATTAATATACAAATAATTAAATATTGATAATGTTCTTAATATACAATAATTAGGAATTTGCAAGAAGAAAGTATAATAAGGGATATTGAAAGGAAAGGATACTCTGAAGTGCCACCATATATCTCTTGATGTAATTGAAATTGCTCTTCATATGAAGAAAAAATTAAATTCAATCAATTTGTTTTAATATAATTAATGTAATGAGATTGCTTTTAAATGCAATCAACTTATTTATATAATAATAATAATAATAATAATAATAATAATAATAATAATAATAATAATAATAATAATAATAATATATAAAGAGAGTCTAATAAAAAAATTGAAAGGTGGTGATGTCATATGAGACCCTAAGGTGCCAAACTTATGTTCTTTATTGTAAATGATGTAATGAAATTTATTCTTAATTTTAAAAAAATTAAATACAATAATGATTTGATTAACTCTTTTCTCTCATCTTTTCCTTGTGTTTATTTACCTTTTCTTTACAAGCAAATATATTTACACATATAACATGATGTTTGGAAAAGTTTATTATAAGATTTTTTTTATTATATATTATTTTATAAATTTAATTTTATTCTTTTGTGTGACTTTGTGCATCATGCGTGTGTTAACCTAGTAAAAACTTAAAAGAAATGTCATACATTCAAATTGTGATAATTATTTCTTAGAGCAAAAAAGAAACAAAATCTCAAGTTTGATACCGAAATTGAAAAAGAAATTGATCCAATGCAAACAAACAAATTACTTTAGTTTCTTAATTTTATTTTCCGAGTGCATTTTTGTATGTAGGAGCATCTTGAATTCGGTTTGTTGAGTGCATTTTGACACTTGGGAACTACTTTTTAGTCTTTTTTCTCCACTCAATGAAAGTTCCTCCGGCTAAGATTGCGTCAATTAGCAATTAACATGGGAATCTGAAACCTAATCATGGAATTTACACCTGCCTAACTAATGCCACTTGCTATCCATATATCAAACACTCAGATCATAATTTTTCTTTTCCCATTTTTTTAACATTATATATTGTAACCACAATTTGAATTCATCACTTTCTATTCAAGTCTCTTCTCCCACTTGAATTCATAACTCTACATTTTTTGTCAAATTTAAAGAATTTAGTTTAAATTCTTTTCATCTTAACCCATAAAGTATTGACGTAATAGATTTAAATTAAGTCTTTATATATAAAACTACGGTTTGATTCTTGATTCACATAAAAAAAAATTTTTTTCTCATCTTAACTAGCAAATGCTAACTTCCCAAATACCATAAAATCTCTACTAACCCCCATCACTTAAGCTACGCATAAATGGGAAAAAATTTTATTTTCTATCCAATCATTTTAAAATTCGTCATATATTACTTCCAACCTGTGTATTTTAACTTTTTAAGCATAAATTATGACACTTAGATGAAAATCTCAAATTTAAGTTTTCAAAGACGTTTATAGCAACATGTTGCAGAACGCGTCGGTGCAGAATCTGTACCAACCATAACAAAAGCTATATACAATATGATATATAGGTAAACGACTGTATTTCAAAAAATATAACTTACCCGTGTAAGTAGCATTTCTTACTTTGAAACGCATTGAACAAACACCACCAAGCATTGTGGTTAAGCAGGTAAAGGATCGTTCACTTTGCCATCAGAGCTTAGATTCTGCTCCTTGTTGGGGCGCTTTGTGGAGCTAAAGTTAAATAACTTTTTTTGGATTCTTATAAAGTGTAATCTCGTTTGAAGTATTGAAACTGTTTTTTCTCATAAAGTATTTTTTAATAAAATTCAAATTCTTAATATCATAAATAAAATTTAACCCTGCAACTAAAGTTAGTCCTACTAAAATTTTAGTTTGCTTACTTATGAACTACACTCTCGTGGGTACTCAGAGACAACTTCGCATATATGGCTAGGTACAATTCTCACTATTCGTCTGATGGATCCATGTAGCATGCCTCCAAATAATGGACTTAAGATTAAGGGATGAGTCTAGCCATTAAGCCACCATGTCTGGAATTGAGCCCAATACTCTCTTAGTAGTCTGATAAGTCTTCACGGTGCTACCTTTCCCTGCCTATTTAGTACACGAAAGAAAAGAAACCTAACGAACGTAACATGATGCGGCCCAAATTAATTTCACAATGTAGCTCATACAAAATTCTATGGATAAAGATTAAAATAAAGCGCAAGATTTTTTTTTTTTTGAAAAAAGTTTGTCTTGTATTGCATCATAAGAGGAGCTATGAGTGATACTTATATATCTATCACCTATTAATTAGCAAGGGACTTTAAAAAGAAATTGAACTCAAAATATTTAATCTGCAGTTCAATCCTACTAGTTGAGTTAATTCCTATTAGCAAATATTAATTTCAAATTCTCATAAGGTGAGAGCTCTCACGTCTTAAAATATATGATCCATAATTAAATGGTATAAGATGCCTAACTAACTTTAAAATATGAAAAATGTTGAATGCAACGATGTATAAAAGAGTGATAGATTGTGTGACTTAGAACGTGTCAACTTTTTAAAACGGAACAAAGACTAGAGTGTTTAAACAAGTTTTCTAGCAATAGGATAGGTTTTAGGAAGTGATATATAGCATAAAGTTTCACACAAAATATATATAAAAAAAAAATCAACAACAGAACACAAAATTTGAATTGGAGTCTATTTATTCATGAAGTATTGGTATAATAGAAATAAAATATGTCTTTAAGCATGAAAAATGTAATTTAATTTTTATGAATCGCAACTCATAAAAAATGTCATATCATTATTACAAAAATATCATTAATTATATATTATATATAAATAATATAATATAATATAATTGTAAACTACCCTTACTCACATTGTCCCTTTTATTCCTTAGAAGTTACAATTGTTCTCCAAAAGTTTAATAACTATAACTTATTATCCTTACTTAATTTTTTTAATTTTAAGGGTAAAAAAAGATATTAAAAAAAGATAAAAACAAAAATGATGACATAGCATGTTATATATTCTGAACACAAAATCCTTTAAATGAATTTTAAATTTTTGTATAAAATTTACTTAAATAATATAATAATATTTTTAAAAAATGAAATGCAAATTGAGAGTATGTTAGTGTCTCTTAATTATGCTAATTTTCCATAATAGTGATTGGTTGATGCACTTGGTAAACTGACCCTAGCTAGAACTCACTCAACTGGAAGAAATTATTATATATTTCTGTAATACAATAAATACATGTTTCAATAAACATATTCATCATTAATTTTTTAAAAAAATTATATAAATTTTATGTCTTAATTACACTAGTTTTCCATAAGAGCGATTAGTTGGTGCACCTGGTAAGCTGACCCTGGCTGGAGCACACCCAACAGGGCCTAGGGAAAACACAGCAATCCGGTAAGCTCTAAGACAGTAGATTTGGTCTACGAATTTAGAAACTTCACCAGCATTGATTGCACATAGGCATCTGGGTCAAGCGTAGTTGAACAGGTCATTAATTAGAATCGGACTCAAAACAAGAACAGAAATTTATGGAACAGATTTTTGTCAACCTCGTTTTGTTTCATTAATGTTTGGAATCGTAGCAGCTGCATGTTCCTGGATTGAAATGACTCCCTGTAGTAATATTTTAAGCGTGTAAGACCCACAAGCAAAGGATTGAACTTTCATTAATATGAAAATAAAAGGCATCCACCAGCTTGAAGATGAAAGTGGAACCTGTTTGTCATATGTGCGATTGGAAATTTTAAATGCCACCAAATTCATAGGTGGAATTAATGAAAGACAGTAACAAGTGACAACATTAGCAGGCAGCAAAACTTTCACAAGGCAATTGAGTGTCTTATTTCATGACTAGCTTATTTCACTTCCTCTGCTAAGATCACTGGGCTCAGTGGCGGAGGATAGAAGAGGCGGGGAAGGGCAGCTGCCCCCAAAAAATTGGACATGGCTATAGATTGTAGTCGAAGGTGAGACTTCTTTAATATCCATTATTTCAACTTATAGAAAGGAAAGGAACGAATGATTTTTTATTCTTAAGTTAAGAGAATTATTAAATATTTATTAAAAAAATAGAAGGATTAAAAGGTTAATAATAATTTTTCATTAATTATGTTTCTTTTTCATTTTAAAAAGTTCTCAAATAAAGATAATGTTTACTCAAAATAAAAAAAATTCTTTCATTCTCTTTTCCTCGAAACTCTAGGTCAATCCTTTAACCCAAAAATACTCTGCTTAAATTAAAATGGTTTACCTGCACTTTTAACAAATAAATTGAAACCTTTATAGAAAAATATGTTTTAGGTAGGCACTACCAATTACATCATTTTTTTAGGTGGAGAAAATTTTATGTAGATTTAGTTTATATAAGTTGTGTAGAATACATTAATAAACACTTGACACACCATCATTTTATTAAATATTACAAAAAAATTATATATCAAATAATTATTTTATACTAAAAATAATGATGTATCAAGTATTTATTAGTTTAATTTACATAACTTGTGCAAACTTAGTTTGCACAAGAATTTCTTCTTTAAGTGAGAGTTACTTCGACTATTTATAATAATTGACAATTAATAAATGTCTAACAACTTATGAAGAGTATAGGTTTTTCTTTTTTTTTTAAAAAAAAAAACAAGGGTACCATTGCACCAACCCCTTTAAGCACTCAATTAAAAAGTTTATATGCATGTGTAAATTGATAAACTATATTTTTAAATTATAATTAATATCACTTCATTCTATGTGGCCTGACCCATAGGAAGCCCTCCCAACAAGTATCTCCTATAAGGTTCGAATTTTTTTATCCTCTCTCTAAAAGTACAGTTCGCTTATCACTACACCTAACATTTGTTGGTGTTTGATCCACATTTTTTAAATTATGCTTTACATAAGCATTTAAAATAAGGTGAGAAAACGAAGTGAATTAAATCAAAATTTAAAAATGTATAATATCAATTTTACAAATGTTAATGCAGTATAAATGTCGTTCTTAATTAATTAAAGATTAATTAACATTTTCTAAAAGATAATTAAGTATAGAAAAATATTTTTATTTTATTAATTAAATTAATTATATTTTAATTTTAGATCAAAGAGATGTCACGATAATATTGATTCAATTAAATTATTATCCAAATTAACAAGTTGATGTAACTCATACGACTATACCGGGATTGCACCAATCGTAAATAAAATGATGATGGAATGAGATAAGCTTGTGAATGGAAACAATCAATGCATGAAATAATCTAAGCTAAAAATTAAACCAAATATAAATGATAACCTAAAATATGAATTTAAAATGTAAAACATGACACACTACGTTTTATTTTTATCTTGTTTTTATATATTTTAAAGGACCCTTCTTATTAGCCCAATCAAATTAAACACATTGAATTCTTTAAAAAATTTGAGGTGAACCAAAATATAAGACCAAACAAACAAGACAAATGTCTGCCCAAAACAAAAGAAACACCAACAAAAAATGGATAAACCCAAAAATCTAACCCTGACCCAAACACAAACAGACATAGCCCATATTAGATTAAGAAAAAGAAATTGAGCCTAACCTTGCTTCTGTTGGACCCCACGTAACCTGACCCAGTTTTGCACCAAAATCTACCCGGTGGAGCTGCTGGAATGAGAAGTGAGGAGGGAGAAACCCTGGTGTGCAGGGAAGTGATGGTGGGTCTCTGTTTCTTTAGGTGTGGGTGCCGCTGGCGAGAGCGAAAGTAAGTGATCAGAGGATGAGAGTGGGTGCTGTATAGGTGCTTTCGTGAGGTGTGCTGTGAGTGAGTGAGCTGTGAGAAGTGTGAAAACGAGTGAGAGGGTGAGAGCGGGTCCGTGATGTTGAGAGTGTGTGAGGGTGGCGTTGCAGTGGGTAGGTATGATGGGTGCATGATATGAGTGTCATGAGTGAGAGGTTCTGTGATATGGGGCCAAGGCTTTAAAGTTTAAATCATAATTGTGGTTGCGTTGGGGTCACGTAGGGGCTTGTGCCGTTTTGGAACTGTGAGGAAGTGTAGTGCGGGTGCTGTGGTGTGTTGGCCTGTGGGTGACTATGAGTGAGTGAATGAAGGAGGTGGTGGTTCTGTGAGTGTCATATGAGTGAATGGGTGAGCTATTTGGCCATGAAGATCTGCATGTGTTGCAATGAGATGTGATTGTAGTTATAGATACAGTTACATAACGATGATAAAAAGTACAAACAATTACGATTAATTACAGTCGTACTGTAATTGTAAAGCACTGCAATAACAATATTATTATTGCAATTGCAGCTGTTGATTGCAATTTAAAATCATGAGGGTGCGTTTATGTTGCTGCTGGTAATGTGAATGTGATAAGTGTGTGTACATGGGAGCTGGAGACCCATAATTTCGAATCTAAAGAGTGGATACCAAGGTAGAGATATGAAAAGGTCTTTGAAAATTACCTGCACTGGAAATCAAGAAGAAGGAGACCACAACCTCACTTTGCTCTTTTCCTTAGCATACCTTCTTCCATTTTCTCCTCTGCTTTCCCCTCCTTCTGTTGCCTTCTAGCAGAGATATATGGTGCGCTATCAACGAAAATGCCTAAGGAAAGCACTGTGTGTGTGAGTGCAATGGAAAGCACGCTGCCTTCCTTTTTGCAAGAGCTCTCTCCTTTCTCTTCTCTGCTCTCCTCCTTTCTCTCTCCTAATTTGTTAATTGAAAATTTTTAATTTGTTCAAGAAAAAAATATTTCTTTATTTATGTATTTAATGTTAATTATATTAATTTTATAAGTTATTATTATTTATTTAAATTAAAATAAAAATAATAACTCTTAAAACTAATATAATTATTATTAAATGTTACAGAATAAAAAAAATTATCTTACTTCTTTAACGCTTAAAATCTCTCTTATTAATTAGGATCCTCTTACTGCCCAGCGCGTGTATATGTAACGGTAAGTCTGGGTGCTCTTATGATAATGAAAGAGTGAGGGATGTGCTGGCTGGTGATATTTTGGGTTAGCCAAATGATTAAAAATAAGATTGTCTCAAAGTAACTTGGTCTTTGAGATTTTTTCTATTTTTATTTTTCTTTTAATTTTTAAATATGAAAATTTTATAATTTTTATTCTTATTGTTTCTATATAAATAAAAATTAAATTATTGGGTAGATGATACTAAAATAACTTTAAGTTTAAATTTTGGAATTAACTGAATTTCTATTATTTTATTTCATGATTTTTTTATTTTAAAATATATGAATCAATGGAGATAAAATATGGTGTTTACGAGGTATTCTCTTCTTTCATAAACCTGTTTTGTTTCCAATAATATAATTAATAAAAGGTCACATATACTTTCTCACTTTTATGATTTGATGTTTAATTAATCTCTCTTGTGATATCATTTTTTTTAATTATCCAACCATCAGCAACTAATTATTATGTACAAACTTTACCTTTTATTTCTCACGCATTTTATTTATTCTTATAAATTCTCTTTCATTTACACTCAAATTTTAATAATTATTCTAGCAATAAATTTTTTTATAAGATCAAGTTTCTAAATTTTTAACATTCACTCATTAATTATTCACATTTCTTCTCAATAAGACTCTATCATCTACATTAATTGCTTTTATATATTAAAGCAATTTCAATCAATTGAAGCACTCACAGAAAACGATATATATTCTTTACAAATCAACTTCAATAATTATATTTAATAATTATAAAAGTTATATTATATTTAATAAATTAAAAAACGTCACTTTGTGATTTGCTCTTCGATGTTCATTTGAATATCTGTTGGCCAATTCACGTTAAATGTTGTGGATAATTTGGCGTTAATTGTTTTTCTAAATAAGTATTTGTCAAATTTTGTGAAATAGAAAGAAGTTGTAAAGTACTGAAACAAGGAATTAATTACTTGGGAGATTAATAGTAACTCTATTGGAGTACTCTATTTTTTACTTGATGTTTGATATGCAAAAATAAAAATTTCATTTCATACTTATTTTATGAAATAAAAAATTCTTATATTTATTGATAAAAATAAATATAGAATAAAATGTACATTTCATGTCTCATTCTGTCAAAATAATACTTGAATTACATGTTACATTTTCTTTGGATATTATTTTTTATAATAATATCATATTATAATCTATTGTCATGTAATAAAAATTGTAATCTATTATAATCAAGACAAAGAAGATAAACAAAATATAACTAACGTAATTAACAAACCATAAACTCACAAATACACTCATTCAAAAGAAATTCTTATCTAAACTTATTCCACACAAATTATTTTGACTAAATTTAAAAAAAAAACTTCATTTTCTTTTGGTGTTAACAAAAAAAGAAAAACTTTATAGTAACTTATTTCAGCCAACTCGTGTGCCACGCGTGTCCTAATTCCCAACTTAATATTGCAAAAAGTAAGTTGCGGCGAATGGTGCTGGCGTTCCAACAATAAGAGGGATGGTCCTCCCTGCGGAGCATGCATGTGATCAAGTCTTGTGGGGGCTCATTTGTGAATCTGTGAAGCCGCCCCTTGACCGAAATCTTGATAATTGTGAAGCAAGAAAGAAATTGTGAAGCAAGAAAGCTCGTCCTATGCCATTTTTTGGAAATATTGATGAACGTTTCAAATTTTACTATTTCTAACAAATTTAGATCATATTTTAGCTCACCTAACTTTTTTCTAGAACAATTTTATACAATTTTCTCACATGCTTTCTGACAATCACTTCCCTGATTTTTTCTACTCATTCGATCTCGCAATTGACAGAAGAGCCCACGTGGCAGACGTGTATAAACGTTATAAAAGGATTTGGCTCTGATTGCATGAAGCCCTTGCGAAAGATTCAGGAATATTACTTTTCTTCTACTATTTTTATGAGTATTACTATATTCTGTTTATATTATTTTAATATTTTTTTAATATTTAATAAAATAAATGTTAAATAAAAAAATAAAATATTATATAACCTAAATCGAAAGTTTACTTGATTAAAAGATTAAATTACAAAAATAACAATCCAATTACAATTTAAATGATTGAATCAAAAAAATTTAAATAAGCATTTTATTTGTAAAAATAACATAATTATAATAACATTATAATATAAAAACTGCATAATATAATATCAATTCAATACACATGTTTTTAGAAACAATAAGTCAAATAAATTCAATAATATTATAATCCAATACACATTCCTTGTTTGAGTGTTTCCACGTGCAATAATTCTCACTTTTATACACAATCCAATAATTCTCTCCGTTTTCTTTCACTCTTAATTGGTTTTGACATTTGAACATCCATCTAAGCCACAAGCTCTAAAGTTAACAGTACCCAAAGTGCTTCCAAGCAGTACAAACAAACACTCACTTTTATGTAACTATATTATTCCTAACCCATTCATCATGTAACATCACATTGACCTTAACTCGTGGAGCCCCAACCATTTACATTTATGGTCTAATGTCCTTTAAGATAACCTTCACTAGTGACACCGTTTGTCTTTATATCCCATTTCCAAATCACTTGCCTAACTTTGACTATTAGCCTGCCATTACAACGATCCAGTGCAAGATGAAATGTGGCATCTGTTCATTTTGCTCAGTGCTTATGAAATTTTGGGATGGGAAGTGGGAACATGGCCAATTCCAAAATTAACAATTGAGAATAGAGCTCTTCACCTAACTTCTAAACGACGCATTAACTAGTGGGAAAAAAAATAAAATAAAATAAACTAGTCACAATAACAATTTAACTTTATTTGAAGAGGAAATTACATACTGATATGGGTGCAAACCAAGGGGATTGGGCGAGGGCAAATGGGGAAGGAAAACAGAGCCATCAATCAATAGAAATGGCCAAAAAAAACAGAGGAAAGGAAATGGCCCTCAATTGATGCACCTTCAGGACAACGACATGAGTACAACGGACTGACAGAGAAGAAAACAACGGAGCAGTCAACCGGAGCACTAGGATCTTCAAAATGGACAACTGGAGCATGACAGATGCTTGAACACAACGGAGGATAAGAAGATTATTAAGAAGATAGGCAGGCTAGGAGGATAAAAAAATTACTCTATTTTTATAGGATATGTATGTTATGAAACATAAAATTTAAAATAAATTAAATTTATAGATCTGTTATATTTTATTAATGGGACTACTTCTAATGTTACATGGCAGTCTCACAGTGTAATTTATCTTTAATTTTTATCGCATAATTTTTTACTCTTGAATAATTTCTCTTTGACACATGATTTGAGTAATTGCGTTGTAATGCTATGCGGCTTTTGTTCTTGTATAGTTACTCACTGTGTGTGCTTTATCAAGTTGTTGGCTGCTTTCTCCCACTCTCTCTATTATTTAATGCAAAAATATGTAAATTCTATTTAAAAATTTATATACTTGTTATCAAAATTAAACTCTTATTTAAATGATAACTTATATAGATATATAAATTTATTTTTAAATTTATATAATATCAAATATTAAATATTTAAAAATTTATATGCAATTCAATAATTTTGCATGACTGTTATCTCTTTTTTTTTTGTTCTATTTTTTAGTGTTATTCATACACTTATATTGAATAATAATAAGATAAATATTATATGAAAATATTTTACACGTACAAAAATTTCACTTTTTTACATTCTTGAATTTACTTTTGGAATTGTGTAGTATTACACCAAAATATTTCTATACAAACTTATATATAATGGAATGACTCTGCATGATAATTTTATATATAAATTTTCTGTACAAATCTTTTTAAATGCTATGCACTTAAGGTTATCATAATAATTAATTTGTCCATTAGACCACACAATGCATGAACGTTTGTATATTAATATTTATAGTCAATTTTTTAAAAATAATTTATAAGTTTTTTAAGAACGTGCATATTAATATTTGTAATTAATTTTTTAAATATAATTTTAAATATTTTTAAAATTTTTTAATATTAGGAGCTCGAATCCTAGAAGTGTTACTTTAAAGAGAATTTTATTTAACCATCACTTTTTAATGTCAGGAACTTGAATCCTAGAAATGTTACTTTAAAGAGAGTTTTATTTAACTATCACTCCCGACTTAAAGGGTTAGTCTCACAACTATCACTTGCTAAAGAAAAAAAACTTATGAACTAAATATATATTTGTATGTTAGAATGGTTATGACAGAATAACAACTAGTAACTACTTTTGTACCTAACTATTACTATTTAGCTAATTGTGCAATTTCTGTTGTCTTTGTCAGCTTTTCTGCATTTTGCTTGTGACAGATAGCTGGTAATAACCCTTGCAAGTGCTAAGTGGGAGAGTGAATATTAATAATGCCCAACTTGAAATGAGATGGTAAAATGGAGTGGAAGTTAATTGTTTTGCGTATATGTCTTCAAGTTTAGTGGTGGATATGAGAAGTGAATCGGACCAAATTGAACTTTTTCTTACAATTAAGCTTGATGTGCTTTATACGTTCGTGAAATGCCGGGTTGGTTGCAATGTGCAATGTGATGTGATCTTCATTCACATTGCAGTGCTCGCATTGCAGCCACAACGAACTGCATTGTAACTGCATTGTAGTCACGATGACTGCAATATTACAATTTTTATATAAATTTTTTTAAAAAAATATATTTAATATATTATTTGTTAAAAACATTTTACAACTACCACGGTCGTAATTCGTATTGTAATAACTACAATGTTCACAATAACAGTAACCACAATCATTACCATAACTGTAATTTAAAATTCTAATTATCCAAATAGAAAAGTGATGTTGTTTTAAATGGATTATGGAAATCATGTAGTAAATATGTAAGCCACTCATGAATTTTGCAAGTGGTAGCTGTCAAAGATTGGTACTCAGCTTCTTAAGAGGATCAAGAAATCGTGCTTCGTTTCTTTGATCTCCAAGAGCTTAACGAGTTTCAAAGAAAGAAGCAATAACCTGTAGCAGATTGTCTTGTATCTACTATCTAAGCACCACTCCAAGAGCTTAACGAGTTTCGAAGAAAGAAGCAATACCCTGTAATAGATTGTCTTGTATCTACTATCTAAGCACCAACCCTTTGAGATGTCCTAAATCTTTGATCTTTAAAGTTCTTTCAAGCATTTGTTTCATGATATATGGTAATCTCAAAAATGCTATTGCCTGATAAAATATTGTCATCAATGTTTACCAATAATGCTGTAAAACATGGCTAATAAAAATTTAGAGAATCATTGCCTGCCAATTAACTTGTTTCAGGCCATATAATGATTTTTGGAGTTTGCATAGTTAATTTGTTTGGAGGATTGGACACAAGGTGGCAAGAGCATATAAACCTCTTCATTTAAGTATGTCCATAAGAATGCATTGTTGATATGCCAATTTTGGATATAAGCAATTGCAAGGAGAAGTCTCACTGTTATCATCTTAGCAACAGGACAACATGTGTCAGAATAATCTATACCCTCAATTTGGGCATGAATACCCTATTTTGTCCAAATAATTAAAAATGAATTGTCCAATTTTATTATTATTATTAGTTTTAATAAAAATGTATTTAGTAGGAAACTTTACGACTTTTACTCTTTCTATTAAAAAACAAAAGACAAAATATTCCTTGTTTGTTACTTTTCAATTCATTACCCGTATCGTGATTGTCTCTAAGCCATAGTGTACATACCTATATCGCCATACCAACACAGTATTGTAGCAAATTTTTGTATACTCTTAAAGTAAATATTTTTTTTTATTCTATCTATATGGTTACAAAATAAATAAGTAGATGAAGTTATATATGATATTATTTTTATACACTTGTCTTGTATTTACGTGTACAAAGTAAAAAAAAAATACAATTGCAAAAGTATCCGAGAATTTCTACTTGCCTCTCACTGTGATCTTACTCGCTGCACCTTCATTAATTAATGCCTTCACTCTTTATTATCGGCAATTCCGGTTATAAAAGTAAAAATGTTAGTTACATACTATTTTTCGCTCTACCACTTTTACACTATTTTTGTTTTGGTAACAAAGATAAAAGATAGTTTATTGAAATAAATATTTTTCTTATTTTATTACTGAAAAAGAAAGTAGTTTAAGAATGATGCATAAATAACATTATTGCTATAAAAAAGAAGAAATCAATGACTGGTGGAGAATAAGAGTAACAAAAAGGGGAGAAAGTAAGAGATATATTAGAGAGCAAAATAAAAAGGGTGCCATTGGGATGCAAAGGAAGGGAATTAAGTGGTCGGTTAGATATGTTTTTTTCTTCCCTATAAGAAAAGATTTCTTTAAACAAATATTTTTTTATATTTTAAAATGTTTGAATGTATTTGTTTTATAAGCTAAATACATTTTTAGTGGAAAAGTTATATTTTTGTGCTTTTAAAAAAGACTTTTTTTAGAATATTGAAAAGCTGATCAAACATCAAATATAATATTTTTTAAATATTGTATCTAAATATAAAAATATTTATTTTTTTATAAGAATATTTTTTAAAAAACTTATATAAAAAACTATTTTTCTTAAAAGTTCATCTAAAAAAGAGAGGGGCAAAGAGAGAGAAAGAGATCTTCTTTATGAGAAAAAAAGCCTGACATAGAAAGTGGTATGAGAAGTTATATATATATATATATCCTTCACCTTGAAATAAATTTCATCCTATTAAAAATTTAATTTGTTTACCAACAAACCACACCCATGTATAGGTAGATTGATGTTTGTTAGTTGCTTACCCTAGGTTCTTGGGAGATTATATATATATGGCAAGCAGAGCATACCTTTTGTTTTGCCCAATTTTCTTTTCTGTGTATCTAGTAACAGAATGCGCGTGGTTATCGTGTCTGTCTCCATTGTATTTGCTTCATTTTGAATATTGCAACGGCTAAAGGTAGGGCATTTATAATTAAATCAAACTGATTATATATATATATATATAAACTCTTCATTTAATTTTTTAAATATTGTGTTAACATTACTTTCCTTTTCTAAAAAACGTTAACATTAATTTAGTCAATAAATCATGAAAACTGATATTAAAATTGTCTTTTTATGTACTGATGCAGATTAAATTAATATAATTTTTATAATTGATGGACTAAATTAATATCAACATTTTTTACAGGACTAATATGATATCGACATAATATTTGAAATATTAAATTGAGATTTTAGTATGTGTGTGTGTGTATGTATGTGTGTATATATATATATATATATATATATATATATGAGTGGGGATCCACTTACATCGGGAATAAGCTTACATTGCTTAATAACTTTTTATGAATGTTAAATTTCATCAATCCAACCATTAGCTTGAAAGTTCTTATGAAGTAGATCAAGTTTACAAAATTTTATATAATTTAAAAATTAATTGATACTTCATCGCACCACTTTATTTTAATGTATAATATGCTTTTGACTATTATATTACATAATTATGAATGTCTAATTTATCTCAATTTGACATGCATGATATTCAAGATGATAACACATAATTTAACGAATGGATTGATTTAATTCACATTTTACAAAAAGTTATTAAGGAGTATAAATGTTTAAGACTTATATATAATGTAAGTAGATCTCTATCCTCTATATATATTATATATATATATATATATATATATATATATATATAAATTTGTTGTTATTTGTAGAAAGATGTTTAAATTAATTTATTGTTAATTAAATTATGAAAAGAGAAAAAAAATTTTGATAAGAATTTTTAAAAAAAATATTTGGTCAAAAATAAATTAAAATAAAATGAAATAAATTGATAAAGAATAATTTATTTTAATTCGATTGTTTTGTATTTAAAATAAAATTAATTAATTTTTAATATAAAAAATTGATTGATTTAATTTAAATTACTTTTATCTTTAAATCTAACCAAATGAAATCGTGAACATACCTACTTAAAAGACTGAGTCCATTTACTTTCAAAAATCAATAATGGCTGATCTAAACTTAGTAAGGTTATTAGGCTAGGTGTGATAGAAAATCATCTATATAATTTTTTATATTATATCTGTGGCGGATTAACACAGTCCTCCCAATTCATATGATAGTATTCTTTTCTCTAATTCCTGGACTTTGACTATGCAAAACAAAACAAACAAAAAATAATAATAATAAAACAATAAAATATAAAAAATCAAGTAGAATGGAGCTTCACGTGAAGCTCAGAGAAATAAGTTCCTAAATATTATATTTGTGGCAGATTGTTACTGTTCTCCTAATACATATAATAGTATTCTTTTTACATGTATTAACGTAATAAAAATGAATAGAATAATATGAGAATTATGATTTAAAAATATTATTATATTTTATAGAGAGATTTATATTATTTTTATTTTAAAAAAATTAAATTTATAAAATAATTTAAATAGATTAAATTTTGTAAAGATATTTTTAATTTATAAAAAAATAATGATATTCTTTTTTTTAAATCTGGACTTTGACTATGTGAAACAAACAAATAAAAAAATAATAATAAAAAAATAAAATCGTTGAGATTCTAAATATTATCTTTGTAGCAGATTGACACTGTCCTCCTAATACATATAATTGTATCTTTTTACATGTATTGCGGTTCCAAAAAATTATTATATTTTATGAGAAGATTTATATTATTATTATTTTTAATTTTAAAAAAAATTAAATTTATAAAATAATTTAAATAAATTAAATTTTATAAAAATATTTTTAATTATAAAAATAATAATATTTTTTTCTCTAAAATCTGGACTTTGACTATGCAAAACAAAACAAACGGACAAAAAAGTAAAACAATAAAATATAAAAAATCAAGTAGAATGGAGCTTCAGAATTGAGATCCTAAATATTATATTTGTGGCAGATTGAGACTGTCCTCCTAACGCATATAATAGTATTCTTATAGCTAAAATGAGTTATGTTATCAGAATTATAATTTAATTTATAAAAATTATATTTTATAAAGAGAATTATATTATTATTATTTTTTATTTAAGATGATTAGGTCTATAAAATAGTTTAAATGTGTTAAATTTTATAATAATATTTTTAATTTATATAAATAATAATAATAATAATAATAATATTAATTCTTTTTTCTAATACCTGGACTTTGACGATGCAAAAAACAAACAAACAAAAAATAATTAATAAAACAATAAAATATAAAAAGTCAAGTAGAATGGAGCTTCACGTGAAGCTCACAGAATTGAGATCCTAAATATTATAGATAGTTAATCTAAGAGCACTGTGTGTGTGTGTGTGTGTGTGTGACTGTCAGCAGTTATAACATGATTGAGGGCGTAACATGATTGAGGGTGTGTGCAGACTGAACGAAGTGGCGTGACAGTGATTTGTACACTGTGACCATGGATTTCATATTTTCATGTGTAAATGTGTGTAATATAGTACTCAAAAACTATTCCAATCAACTCTTTGTTTAAGAATTCATTAATTAATTCATATTTATTTTTCAATCAAATTTCAATTGATTTTTAAATTCATTAAAATCAACATTAATCTTATCCAAAGATTAATTTTATAAATCAATCAAAATTAAATTCTAAGTTGATTAGAGTTAATTAATTACTTTCGAAATTGACATAATTTTTATTATTTTTTTATTACTTTGATAAGGTTCTCTTAATATTTTTTTTTCCAATTAGGTTGAGTTTAGTGAAATGTGATCAAATGAGTTTTGAATTGGGATATGGGTCCAAGTCAACTTTTGATCCAAACAAAATACAATGTCTACAGCAGTAAATTATGTTTGTCACAAAATGAAACTTCATTGAGCAAAGGATGCCATCTCTCAAACTTTGCAATCGTTAGCTGAACACGGTAACTAATGTCATAGCATTTATAGTGTCATGATCACTTCTTTGTAAAGCTTGAGATAACTCATTAGTGACTCCCAATATATTTTTCATAAAGTGCAAGATGAAAACAAATTTAAAAAATTGAATGAGATTCAATAAACAGAAAGTTTAAGTATTTTGCTCTAAATTTTTGTCCTTTTCTTCAACAATCTTAAGAACATTAAGCACAAAACAAAAACATAAAAATCAAGTTAACTAGTATTGTACCATAATGTGATCGTTATATAGTATTTCGTGCTCTTTTTAATGTGATTTCTTGATTCAAGCTATGCTCATTAAATTCCTCTTTTTTTTTTTAACTTTGTATTGCTTTAATTGCCTTTACTTTAATAAGAAGCTCTATTACACAAATCGGTAACCAAATCAAGAAGTACAATAATTTTTATTTAGTTTTTTACTTTCTCCTATCCACTTTTATCTATCATTTAAAATTTTTATATAAAAATTAAAAAAATTATTAAATAGTCTTAATTATAAAAATAATATAATTCAAAATAATTAAATTATTTTTTTTACTTTATTAATATTTTTTTTATTTTTTTTATTAATTCTCTCTTCATTAAAAATTAAAGATAAAATTTAAAAAATTAATTAATATTTTTGTAATGTTCTTTAATGACAACTATTAT
The DNA here is from genome assembly GCA_019955255.1 of Castanospermum australe. Classification (NCBI taxonomy): domain Eukaryota; kingdom Viridiplantae; phylum Streptophyta; class Magnoliopsida; order Fabales; family Fabaceae; genus Castanospermum; species Castanospermum australe. Next base: position 686,798 of record NSJW01000420.1, read on the forward strand.
TAAAAAAAAATTTACACTACAAATAAAAATAAATGGAAAGAATACAACTGTTAAAAGTGCCAACCAACAATTGTAATTGTTGAGCAAAGCAATAAACATATAATTCACAATTAATTCCTTCGGGATCAACGAGACTTTAAGCACAGCACACCGCAACATTAATTTGGGTTTTGGAAAGGGCCAAAAAGGTGCGTTGATTGGGGGGCAAAAGTTCATGTGAGGTATCAGATGAGTTTCTCATTTGACTTTCTCATTTTCATTTGTATGGGAAACTTCATGGCATTATAATTACATAATATGCTTCATGGATGGGGCAAATTTTAAAAGACTGCGTTCAAAGTAGGAAACTAATACTACAATAATTAAGACAAAAAGAAAAACTCAGTGAGGAACATGTGCCCTAACTACTCCCACGTGGGTCCCTCCTTGTATGGCAATATAGATTTGTCTCATGAGTATTCAACTCATCTCACCTCGCAATTAAGGAGTCTTTTGCCTATTTTGTAAAGTTTAGGGATAGATTAAGATTATATATTCTTCCAGAAGACGAGAAGCACAAGTTGAATACAATCTGTTCAGTCCCACCTTATATCCTTTCTCTCTTCCTCTCTCTCTCTCTTTACATATATATATATATATATATATGTAAAGAGAGAGAGAGAGGAAGAGAGAAAGGATATAAGGTGGGACAGAACAGATTGTATTTCTCCTCTTTTGTAAAAGAGAGAGAGAGAGAAAGAGAGAAAGATATATAAGGTGGGACAGAACAGATTGTATTTCTCCTCTTTTGGAAGAATATAATATATATATATATATATATATATATATATATATATACACACATTATTTTTCTTTTTTTTACATAATATGAATTTAATTTTAACCAAATATTTAATATAATTTTTTTATATTATCATTCACTCATATATTATTATATTTTTAAAAGAGTTTGAGTTTTTGAATAATAGTATTATTATTATTAAAATTAAATAATCAGTAATAATTTAAACAAAATTTAAGGCTAATTACGGAAGGGTGAATCATGAATCACGTATGAAAGTCAAACTTATATTATACAGAACACTCGAGAATAGCATGGCACGGCGAATCATTTAAAGAACGATCCCCACCTCTCAACAATGACGTCGTACAGTCTCGCTCCCTCTCCCGGGCCTCAGTTTTGAGAGACTCCAAGCACCCACTTCGCGTGGAGACCTCAGAAACACAAAACACCAGAAAACAGCACACCCAATCACACAAATCTGCACTCGTATTCAAAACCCAACCTCAACACGAAGGAGATTTCGGGGGTTGAGGGCAACTAACAACTCATCGTCACGATGAAAATGGCAGAGAAAGGAAGCATGGAAGAAACTCTGTTGACAAAAGCGAGAGACGAGGAAAGAGAGAGTGAGCAGAGTTTGAATTGGAACGCTTTCCGTCAGGAGCTGAAGAGCATTGGTTGCATTGCGGGACCCATAGTTCCAGTGATTTCTTCCCAGTTCTTGCTGCAGATTGTGTCAACCATGGTTGTTGGCCACCTGGGTCCTCTTTCTCTGTCCAGCGCTGCCTTGGCCATCTCCATCTGCGGCGTCACCGGTTTCAGCTTTCTTGTAAGCTACTAAATATTGAGCTTTACTATTATATATCTCTCTTATTTGATCTGTGATCTCTCCCTCAATATTTCGATTTGAATAACAAGAAATGATGAGTCTGGCTAGAAAAGCACCAATTAAGAAGATAGAAGAAACATTTTAACCAGTTACCTATCTTCAAATAAGATCACGTACGATCATAACATATAGATCATTCTCGGAATAATAGTTGTTTTATGGCATGGTTGGACAAAGGAGTTTAGAAGAAAAAGAAATGGAAAGTAAATCTTTTATGTTGATTAAAATAATTTTTTATTTGAGAATTTTTTAAAATAAAAATAAAAAATAAAAAAATTATCAAGTAATCTTCTTGTTCTTTATTTTTTATTTTTACAAAAATTTTATAATTTTTTTTCAATTTAATACTATAAAATTAACCTTCTCTTTATATTACTCTAAACTATTCAATTCATGCATACCTTTAGTGAAATGTTAATATTGATTATAGAGTACCTGGTTAGGAAAATAAATTTAAATTTGTGTCCTGTTCTTAATTATTTTTTTAATTAAGTATTAATAATTTAAAAAATATATTTTAATATAAAAAAATTTAATATTAATTAAAAGAAATATACATTTTTACGTTGAGTTGAAAAGACTTAATTAATTAAGATATAACTGAAGAAGAAAATGTGACAAAAAATTTAAATTAAAAAACAAGGGTGACTTATTGAAGGATGTAACTTGAAACTTGGGTCATTCTGTATGTCCATTCCATTACACACGTTTTTCTATATGGATAGAGACCCTACTTTGTTTTTTTGGGACCATTCGTTGGATCATTAATTGCATGTTTTGAATCTACACGTCCTTTTTTCTCCCATGTAACATCTATTTGGTTTTTTCCCTTTCTTTTTTTTTTTTGATTTGTCTTCTGCTTAAAGAGTTTGAAAGTAAATAACTGGCATATTTCAAAATTTATTTTAAAAACTAATAAAATATTATTATAAAATATCAAATAATATAATAAAAATAGGTGTAAGAATATCATTCTAAAAAATCAAGAATAAAAGTCTTAAACGAAAATATTTTGTATAAATTTATTTATAATAAGAAAATATTTTAGAAGAAAAGATTTATTTCTTTTCAAAATGCTGTTGGAACAAAAAAGTTGCGAGGCGCATGCTTGCGTTGGGTCAACATTTTGGGGGAAAAAAGTTGAATTGTGTTTCTGGGAATGCCAAAACGTCATAACAAAACAAATGGGATGACCACAAAAAGGTAGAGGGAGTTATATCTATTTTTTATTATAAGTACTTTTCACCGGGGGTCCAGTGGTCCTCGGGAGAGTTAGATTTATTATTGAGTAAATTACTCAAATTATATTTTTTATCCGTTTGTTTATAAATTTTTTTTATTATAATATATATATATATATATATTTATATTAAAAAATTTATACATATATGCTTGAGTACTTTACACGAACTTTTTTTATATTCTAAAAACGAGTAAATTAATCTAATTAATTTTTTATCTGTTATTTTTATAAATTTTCTTTTATTTAGATATATTTTTAAATATTTTAAAAATTTTATATATATTTCCTTAAGTATTTTATATAAATTTTTTTATATTTTAAAAATAGATTACATGTAAAACTCTCAAAAAAGAAAGTATGCATAAATTTTAAAAATAAAAGAATTTTTGTAAAAAAATCTATGGACATAGAGGATGTTAAAAGAGCTTACGCATTTTTTATACTTCAACGTGGTGTTATGATATTTTATTTTTTAGGATATTAATATTCTTAATGTGTTATTAAATATTTATTAATTATTAATTTTAATATTAAATATTTGAAATTCATAAAGTTTAATCACTAATTAAAAATAATTAACAATTTATTAAGAATATTGATATTTAAAAAAAATAGCGAAGTAATTGCTATACTCACACAGTTTAGTGACTCTATATACATAGAGAACTTGCTTTCAGTTTGACTGTTTGACAGAGAAATGTTAGACAAGGTCAAAAATGTTTTAGTTATTAAATGTAATTAAAGTTTCTGTCACGTTGTTAATTATATATGATATAAAGTTTATATTATTATTTTATGAAATATAATATTGTCTTACAGATGTGTACATAATACTAAACCTGTATTTATATTACTACTTTGATTACAGTAATAGCTTTTTCACTTTTTATTTTGGCAAAACACTTTTTTGATAATAGCATATTGTGAGTTCTCAAGAGATGTATCAGATGTTCTTTTATTCCATAAAGTTGCATTTCACCAAAACAGAAAGATAAATATAATATTATCTTATTTAATTTAGGAATTTCTTTCATAAAATTTTCTATTTTTTTATTATTATGAATGTGAATTGTTTTGTGTAAAATAAAGTCCAACCTGTTAGGGTGATCCATTTAACTTGAAAGTTCGCAAAAACTAACAGCTGTTTTAGGCTAGCCAATGGCAGGATGATGCAGGTTAGATTAATTTATTTTGATGATATTTATTACTAATATTGTAATATGGGATTACTCTGCTATACTCATATTTTTTTTATATCTTAATTAATTATTAAATATTTATTTGTTATTGGCTATAGTTTATAAACTTTAAATATTTAATTTATTATAAAAATTAATAATTAATAAATATTTGATAACTTATAAAAATATCGATATTTTGAAAAAAAAAATCAGGATACCTTACAATTATTTTGTAATATAGAATCTTGGTTATGTTGCTAAGCTTCTACGGTATATATGTTTTCGGCTAGCCAATGCACTTCATTTAACAAATTCACTAATATGAAATCCATGAACTTTTGTTGCTTATACTGTTGTAATGTTTGATACGTGGAAATAATGATTTTATTTTATGTTTATTTTATAAAATGAATAATTCTTATATTTGTTAGTAAAAATAAATATAAAATAATAATTTCATTTTATGTTTTATTTTACAAAATTTAAAATAAAACGTCAAATCAATTTGTTTTAAGATAGGTGATATTGAAATTTCATACTCTATATAATAAGATTTACTTTTTCTCTTTTCAACATACTCTCGTTAGTTTCACAAAATAACAATTATTATCTTTATTAAATTTAACTCAATTAAATCAAATATAGGGTCCTATCACTAATAAAGTTCTTAGAGGATGCTGTTTCAATGATTTATTTTAGCATATGATAAAATTTAAATTAGCTATATGCTATTCCTGGATGTTTCTCAGCAATAGCAAGAAGAGTTTCATTTCATCTCCTATAGTGTTATCCAAGTGCAGTAACAAAAAATGCTTCAGGGATACTAGAAGGCACTAATAAAGATATGAATCGAACAAAATGTATTGAATGTATGTGATAATAATATCTAGTTGATCTTCTTTACTCAGAGTCATTCTTATATTCTTCATCAGTTATATCGATAACTCGTAAATTTGTACTTTCCTAACAGTTGGGAATGGCTAGTGGATTGGAAACTATTTGTGGACAGGCCTATGGAGCTAAGCAATACAAGAAATTTGGAATGCAAATATACACTGCTATATTCTGTCTCATATTGATTTGTATTCCCCTGGCTATCATCTGGATCAACATGGAAAGGATACTAGTCCTCATAGGCCAGGATCCTGCAATTTCACATGAAGCAGGGAAATTCGCAGCTTGGCTTGTTCCTGGTCTCTTTGCATATGCAATTCAGCAACCATTAGTTCGATATTTCATAATGCAGAGATTGATTCTTCCCATGCTCATATGTTCTTGTGCCACATTTTGTCTTCACATACCTCTTTGTTGGGCTCTGGTATACAAGACTGGACTGGGTAGTGTTGGTGCAGCATTAGCAATGAGTATTTCAATCTCATTGAATGCCATTTTTCTTGTACTGTACATGGGATTCTCTTCTGCCACTGCAAAAACCCGTGCCCCAATTTCTATGGAGCTGTTCAAAGGAACTGGGGAGTTCTTTCGCTTTGCCATCCCTTCTGCAGTAATGATTTGGTGATGTATCTTCCTGTTTTTCTTGGGTTTAATATAAAGTATCCTTTTCCTGAAAGTGTGTTCTATAATGTCTTGTTTCCACGTTGATTAATGTAGCCTCGAATGGTGGTCATTTGAGCTGCTTGTCTTGCTCTCTGGGCTTTTACCAGATCCAGAACTTGAGACATCAGTTCTATCAGTCTGGTATGCTCTCTGACATTTTCTTCTTCATTCTGTTTTTCAATAAGATATAAAACTTGTTACTGGTTCAAGTCTCCTTAAAGCTGGAACTCATGATTCACAATTTCACTTTATGACCTATTTCTCTTATATGAGATTCTTCTGTAAGAATCATGTCATTGTTCTAATTCTTTGTGATCTTTCTTCTGCAGTCTCAACACTCTTTTATCACTCTATTCCATTCCTTTCGGAATTGGCACTGCAGCAAGGTTATAAATAAATACATTTCCATTTCTACATATTCCTCATGTCAATATATATTGCTACTATAATACTAGTTATGTCAACTATTTATGCTCTCTTCTTTCTCTAATCACAGCACAAGGGTTTCAAATGAATTAGGAGCTGGGAATCCACATGCTGCTCGTGTTGCTGTCTTTGCTGCAATGTTTCTTGTAGTCATGGAGACGGGTATAGTAAGCGCAACACTCTTTGCTTGCCGCCACGTTTATGGCTATGTCTTTAGCAATGATAAGGACGTTGTTGACTATGTCACTGTCATGGCCCCTCTGGTTAGTCTCTCTGTTATACTGGACGGCATACAAGGTGCTATGTCAGGTAAAACTTCCCTCTGTAAGTCTCTAGTTTTAAATTGCAGACTACATTACCAGATGTGGCATCAACATCTAGGTTACGATAGCTGCGTTAATCGCAACACACTGCGATTGCATCTTATATCGGTCCGGCCTGTTACAGCCGCAACACGATCTTGACCACAACACAACCGTTACTGCAAACACAAACTAAGATAACAAGCTTTCTTACCATTTTCACTTTCCTTTGGTTTAGGGATTGCTAGAGGTTGTGGATGGCAGCACATAGGGGCTTACATCAATCTAGGGGCCTTCTACCTTTGTGGAATACCAGTTGCTGCCACACTGGCTTTTTGGGTACAACTGAGAGGACAAGGCCTTTGGATTGGATTACAAATTGGAGCTTTAGTGCAAACTGTTCTCCTTGCTATCATAACAAGTTGCATAAATTGGGAACAGCAGGTCTATCCTCTAATCTTGGTCATTTAGAATCCCAAAACTCTTTGCACAGCTTGGTTGCCAAGAAACTGGAAGAACAAACATAAATGATTTCAACTACTGAGTACTAATTTAACTTTGCATATGATAGTTTCAACCTTTTGGCAACTAGCACTGCTCTGTTGCAGATAAATAATTAAGGGTATCATCAGTCACTATCACTTTAACAATGCAATGATCTCCAAAAGTTTGATGTTGACCGCAAGCACAACAGAACTGAATGCCCTCGTTAAGGTGACCTTGACGCATTTTCTTTAACACAGTGTGGTCTTACCAATGCAGGCAATCAAGGCAAGAAATAGGCTATTTGAAGGACATTCTTCAGCAGACAATGGAGTGTAAAGGAAGACAACCAGATTTTATGATGGAAGGGACAATTCTGCATATGCCATGGATCATTCTATCATGCCACATGTATTCCCCAAGCAAGTGCATAATGTGAAGCGCCTTGCATAACTAGATTATAATAATTTAGTGTCATTGTTCGAATGTGCATAAATTATCCCAGTGAGTATAATTTTTGCTTCAGTGCAGGGTATTCTTATATAATTATCATATTTGTAAGGGGTATGTATCCGGTACGGGTACCCTTACTTGGATTTTTGTTTTAAAAGTTTTGTTATTAATGGGTATGTTTGGGCACAATTTGGTTGCACATTTTTTATATTTTGAGTACATTAGACAAACTTGAGTTTAGGTATCTTTTGCTTGCTTGATGTATTTTATGTATTTATTTTTTGATTTAATTATTTTTATTATAGATAAATTTTTATACTTTTATATAATATATCTTATCATACTTGTATCTTAACTGTTAAAAATTATGCTGCACTTTATACTTATATATGTACCAGTTTGAGTATGCATACCCATTTCGTACAACTCTATGAGGTGAGAATAAATAGAAATGAGATGTGTTTTTTATTTTATTTGCCTCTCTAATATTTAACGAATTTCTTGATAGAAATACTTTACTTTCATTTTCTTTTTAAAGTAAACTATTAAAATTGTTTATTGTGATGGGCAATTAGATGAGATAAGTCACTATTCATAAAAATGTAGTTCAATAATAAGTAAATTAAAATCTTAATATGATAAGTTTTATTTATAATATTAAGAATTCAAATTTTATTTGAGAGTACTTTATAAAAAAAAATTTAATACTTTGAGCAAAATTATATGTCATAAGAAAAAAAAATTGAGACAAGTATGGGCTTTACATATCCAAGTGAATTTATACTAAGAACTAGTTTCTCTTTGATTTGAATAAAAAACATGTTTCTTATATCAATGAAAATTTGACTTACGCTTTCAAGAAGACATTTCACCCGTCTATAAAATTTTTGTAATGAAAAATAGTCATACGAAACCTAGCTAATTCTCATGAAAACGGCACTCATGAATCATGATGGACACCCACCCCACGTGTCAGATGTAAAGAAGAACCCCTCTCATCGATGAGTGGGTTTGTAGGACACTACAATTAATTGGACAGACGACTAGGAAACCCATGGCCATATGGTTGCATGAATACATCAAATCTCTCACTGTCTAATTTAAAAGTACGGATAAAATGTTTAAAAAAAATTTCAATGTTGGATCAAGAGCCAAATAAATGTTTAATGGACGGAAGAGATTTTTTAAACATTTAGGACATGTTTGGATAAAGTATTTTGAAATTTTAAAGAATTTAAAATATAAAAAATTCAATTAAAATAATTAGAGAATGTTTAGTTTATTTTTTATTTTTATTTTTAATTAATATATTTTTAATTATAATTATAAAAATGTTGTATTATTTTATTTTATTTTTTAATTACAAAATTTTATAAAAAGATAATGAAAATAATTTTTTTTATTTTTAGCATTTTTTAGTAAAATTTTAAAAATAAAAAATAAAATAAAAATAAAATAATATTTTTATAATTATAACTGAAAATATATTAATTAAAAATAAAAATATAAACAAACCAAACACCTCTTAAATTTCCTTCATTTCTAAAATTAGTTGTTTGGATTATTCTATTGTCATGGGGCAAATGGGAAGCAGAAATTCACAATCCCCACAATGCAGCCAGAGTTAGGCTTGGCATGTTTGACACCGTCGACGTGGCGGCGGAAGCCGACGATGAAGCTGCAGTGCCATTGAGGTTCAGCGGCAGCAGCGCAAAGCTTAATTTCCTGAAAAATGTCAGAGTGGTGCAACCGGTTCAAGACTTTCCGGTGACCTAGCTAGCCATTTCGGATTCCTCGACGCCCACCCAATTCCTACAACTCCAGTTGCCTACCATTACTGCAGGCACCGTTCATGCGGCCTCCACCTCTTGAGGGGTCCTCTGACTTGATTAGATACTACTGCGAATATTCTTAGCTGCATAGTTCTGGTGACCTCCATGGATAGCAGCTGCAAACCTTGAGTTTGTTGCAGCAGTCGTTCTACAATTCACAATTGGCTGCTCTTCAATCTTCTTCGTTGTTACCATCATCACCATCTTCAATCATATCCATCTCTGCTATAGAAAGTGCCGACAAGAGGAGATTTGAGATGAGGTCCTCAGAAAAACCGTGAGATGTGCGAATTCGAGAGTCCAAAGAGAGATAATAGGAGCACAGCAGACAGAGGAAGAAAAACCCAAGCTGTTGAAGATGCCGCTGGTCTCAGTTTGAGGTCAGAGTTTGGAACGTCGCAAAGCGCACCATTGGCATCGATGTCACTAAGCAGGTGGGAAACACAATAATCAGCAAGCGGGAGTTTTGAAATTCTAGCTATCTAGCAGTGATTTGAAATCCTTTATTTTGGGATGAAAAATACCTGATAAAAAAGCTGCATCATTTCCAAAATTCTGTTGTTAAGTACCCACGCAAACAAGATTTTTACAATGAAGGGTTTGAAATTCTCTCAAAAATTACATTACCTTCTTAAAATCCTTTATCCAAACACATATATACTAAAAAAATAGGTGAGTCTTGTGATTCTTTTTTGGAAATTTCCCGAGATGAATAACATATAATCTAAAGTTATAGAGAATTTTTTAATTTTATCCAAAAAAATAATAGTGATACTCTTACAATTTTCTTTTCATCACTTTTACACATTCCTCTACTAATTAAATATTTTTTTATGAGATTTCCTCACACTTTTTAAATGTGAAAATAATTTTATTTCAGAGTGTTAAGATTGTCTTCCTCACAAAATATTCTTAGATTTATTTTATTAGTACATAGTTTAAGTTTATTTTGAATAATGACACAAATAATGATAGAATTTAATAGGAACGTTCATTAGTCAAATTTTCTTTTTTTTTTTTTGGACTTGGAAGGCATTTCAATTCAGTACTAAGGACACAAAAGGTCCAAATAGGAGAGATTACAAATGTGGTCAGAAGCAGACTCCAGCCAAACACAATTTTGAAAACTAAGAGCAGACTTTTCTAGTTCATGAGCTACTTTGTTGCCTTCCCTTCTCACATAAGAGGCCGAGAAAAATCTAAAAGCAGTGGAAATAGAAATGCAATCCTCTAATACCAGACCGAAATAGTTGTCATTTTGGTGGCGGTTTCAGAAAGCGTTAATGACTTCAATGCAGTCCCCTTCAAGAATCAACTCATGGAGGCATAAGTCTCGAGCTAGATGCAGGGCCAGTCTAGCTGCCACGGCTTCAGCAAGATTTGGGCTTAGCCCCTCAGAGATGGTCCAAGTTGCTGCTGCAATGATAGCCCCTTCGAAATCCCTCACAATAGCACCCGCCCCATAAGGCCTAGAATCCTTGCAAGATGCATCAAAGTTTACCTTGTACTTCCCTTGGTCTGGGGGCTGCCAGCTTTGGGAGTCAACTCTTCCAGCACAGACAGCAGAACTGCTCTCATTTTTATGTCCTTCACGTGATTGCTTGTACTCAGCCCAGAGCTCTAAAGCTCTTTTCAGAAGCTGTTCCTGCGATTTCTTCTTGCTTTGGAAACATAACTCATTTCGGTTTAACCAAATCCCATGGAGGATTATGCAGAAAAGTTCCATCACATTCGAGCTTGACTCTTCCCAAACGAGCTTAAATCATTCTACAAATGAGCTATTTTCCTAAGCCTCAACCCTTAAATTCAACGGAGTCATAAACCACGGCCTCCTGGACCATTCACAATCTCTCAAGGCGTGCAAGACCGTTTCCTCCCTCCTAAAGCATCTTGGGCAATGTTGAATACACTGAAATCCTCTAGAAGCAAGCATCTTCCTCGTCGGGATGGCATTGTGGATAGCTCTCCATATGAAATTTTGGGTTCTAGGGGGGATGCCCCGTTTCCATAATCGTTTCCAGTTTAGATCAAGCTCAAGACCTCTCTCGCTGGGGCTCGGTTCTGAGATTGGGAGTGTCCTAATGGAATGGTATGTAGATTTAACTTTGTATTCACCAGATTTGGTACCATTCCAGAAGAAAGTGTCTTCTCTTTCAAGGCTGGTGAGAGTGATTCTTTTGATCTGAGCAGCCTCAAAAGGTCGGAAAATACTATTTATGAGGGTAGCATCCTATCTTCGTAGATCAGGATCAATGAGTTCGTTCACTGTAGCTGTAGGTTCTAGTAATGAGCATGGGCTCCATACCCTGAAGCTAGGTTGCTCCGGCAGCCAATTATCGATCCCCCCAAGTGTCCACCGTTTTGCCGTCTCCAATCCTCCACAGGCCTCCTTTCCTAAGCACCCAAATTGCAGAGTGTATGCTTCTCCACGTATAGCTAGGATTGAAACCCACCTGAGCTTTTAGAATGTCTGACCGGGGAAAGTATTTGGCCTTAAGAACTCTGGCCATGAGGGTGTTGGGGAATTTGATAATCCTCAGCATTGCTTCGCTAGCAAAGCCTGATTAAAGCCTTCGAAGCTCCTAAAACCAAAACCGCCTTCCTCCCTTCGATCACACAGCTTTGACCATTTGACCCGGTGGATCTTTCTTTCTCCATTCTTACTCCCTCACCAGAAGCTATTGATCATTGCTTCAATGTGGGAGCAGAGCCCCTTTGGGAGTGAGAAATAACCCATTATATACGCGGGTATTGCTTGGGCAACCGCCTTTATAAGCACTTCTTTCCCAGCTCTGGACAGCATCTTCTCCTTCTACCCTTTCAGCTTCTTCCATACTCTATCTTGGACAAAATAAAAAACTTGTGCCTTGGATCTGCCCACAAAAGTAGGCAGCCCCAAGTACTTTGAATGACTCTCCACAGCCTTTATATTAACCCAACTTTGGATGTCGATCTGTCTGGGAGGAGGCACATTCGGCCGAAAGAAAGTTTCAATTTGTCAAAGTTTATTCGTTGGCCAGAAGCATCCTAGTATCTCTGGAGGATTTCCATCACGTCATTAATCTCTTTCTGGTTGGCTCGACAGAAGACAATGCTGTCATCTGCAAAAAACAAATGTGAGATCTCTGGGGCTCTTCTGGCTATTTTTACACCATGTAAATTCCCTCTATTTTGCTATCTCAATATTAAGCCAGAGAAGACTTCAACACAAAGGATAAACAGGTAAGGTGAGAAAGGGTTCCCCTGTCTAAGTCCCCTTTCCGATTGGAAAGTTTCTCTAGGTACCCCATAAAGCAACACGAAAAAGAAAGCAGAACTGACACACTTATGAATGAGTTGTACCTAATGTGGAGGGAACCTCATTTGTTGGAGGACTGTTTGGAGAAAAGACCATTCAATTCTGTCATAGGCCTTAGCCATATCTAATTTCAGCCCTACAAAACCAGTTTTCCCCTTTCTTTTTTTTCCTCACATAGTGTAAAATGTCAAAAGCAATTAGGGCATTGTCTGTAATGAGTCTTCTAGGAACAAAAGCACTTTGGTACTCACTTATAATTGAGGGAAGAACTAGTTTTAAGCAGTTGGCTATGGTTTTTGTGACAATCTTAAACATGACATTGCAAAGTGAGATATGTCTAAAATCTTTGGTGTGTCTTGGCTGTTTAATTTTTGGAATTAGACACAAAAAAGGTATGATTAAGGGGTTTCGGGTCTGCACCTTTATTCAAAATCTCTAGGGTTGTTTGAGTCACAACTTCCCCCACGATATGCCATATTTTCTAAAAAAGAGGGTCGGCATGCCATCAGTTCCTAGCGCTTTCATGGGATGCATTTGCTTCAAAGCCGAGACAACCTCATCCTTTGTAAACTCAGGCCTGAGGATCTCATACAAATCTAGGGTGATTCTGCCCCAACAACTGCTGCAACCTCACTTTGTCTGACTGTCTCATCACTAGAAAATAGGTTGGCAAAAAAGTAAAGGTGCACACGGGTCGGGTCGGGTAGGGTTACAAGTAAAAACAAGTCCAAACTGATGACAGAAACTCGGGTTAGGTTAGATCGGTTCCTTAAAAAAAAATTAGTTCAACCCGAACCGAACCAACCCAATCAAGAATGGGTTAGTTCGGGTTGGGTCATTGGATTACCCATTTAAATCCCTTTTCAATTTCCAGCATTATAAAATAAAAAAAATGAAAAAAAAAACCAGAATTAGAAGCACGACAATAGGGGATTGACCGCTGCCTATCAGTGATGATGCACTAGAATGACGACCAAATGTGAGGCAAAGGTGTCATTGTTGGCATCGGGGACTAAGGTGAAGCGAAACCGTGAAGGGCGAAGGGCGAAGGCGGCAGAATAGAGGTAAGGAGGTGAAACTACGAAGGGCGAAGTTGGTGCTGCAGCGCAACAGAGGTGAGGCGAAGATGATGCTGCAGAGGTAAGGAGGCAAAACCACGAAGTGCGAATGTGGCACAGTAAACAAGCAGAGGCAAAGGCGGCACAACAACACAGAGATGGGGTTCACAGTTGTTGCTGACGCCAAGGCACAATAATATGGCGAGAACAAAGGGGAAGGATTGGGGGAGATAGGAAGAGAAGGGGAAGAAAACATATCGGGTTCAAAGCTTGCAAATTGCAAAGCAAAACGTAGCACCATTCTGTCAAAATGCAAGGCAACAATAAGAATTAGGAACATAGTCGGGTCGGGTTATCGGGTAGTCGGGTTTCAAAACTCAAACCCGACACCCGAACCCAATGTAGTCGGGTCGGTAAGTATTTAACCCGATCAGAGCTGAGTATCCGAACCAACCGAAATTTTGTTATTGGGTTGATTCGGGTTGGTCGAGTTCACGGGTTGATTTGGATTCGTGATCACCCCTACAAAAAAAGAAGTAACAACATATGCAATTTCATCATCTTCTTCAAATTTTTGGCCAGAGTCATCTAGAATACTGTCAATCCAACTTCTCTTCCTTCTTTGTGAAGCTTTGGTATGAAAGAAACGTGTATTGCAGTCCCCATGCTTTAACCAAGTAGCCCGTGACCGTTGAGACCACCAAACTTCTTCATCCTTCAGCAAGATGTCCAATTTTTTTTCCACTTTGTTAATTTCCTCAATCAGCTCACTAGTGGGTTCCAAAGAGTTCAGCTCAGTCAACTTTTTTTGCTTTTGGGCAATCTTCTTTAGGAGGTTACCAAAAACATCAGAACTCCATATATCAAGTTTGGTACTACACGAGTTGATTTTCTCTATGATATGCTAGTGAGGCTTGTTCCAAATAGCTTTAACAATGTTCAGGTACTTTTCTTCTCGTAACCACATCTCCTCAAAGCGGAAGACTTGTTTCCTCTCTGGCTTTTTCCTAGAGGGCCTGCAGAAATTAACCGCAATAGGATTGTGGTCAGAGGCAGTCCGGGATATATGGGAAACAGACGCTTCAGGGAAAACTGTTCTCCACTCTTCTGAGGCTAAGAATCTGTCCAACCGTTCCATGATCAAACCTTCCTTCACCTGATTGTTCGACCATGTATATTTCTGCCCTTCAAATCCCAAGTCATGCAGGCCAACTTGTTGCATTGTTTCTCTAAATCCTTTAATTTGTGAGAATTGCACCGGATTTCCACCATGCTTTTCCTCTTGAGCTAGGACCTGATTAAAATCACCAAAACAAAGCCAAGGTAAGTCAGAAACTTTCCCTAAGTTTTGGAGTAAACTCCAACTCAGGTGTTTTCTTTGCGCTTTAGGAAAGCCGTAGAAACCAGTTGCTCTCCAAGGTGAACTTCTGTCTCCATAAGTGATTGACATGCTTATATGATTAGGTGACATGGATAGGACATCAACTTGCACCTCCTCTGTCAACAAAACTGCTAAACCACCAGCCCTTCCTCTATTCTCCCCCACACAGTCTACTGCTATCAGATTATTCAAACCATAAAAATATCTTAGATTGGCTAATTCAACTGTGGGAACTTTGTTACGAATTAGCTTTTTTACAGCTCTGACTGCCCGTGGATTTCCAAGCCTACGACAGTTCTAACTTAAGATACTCATTGATCCCGGCAGGGCTGCCCCACAGCACCCGCTGATAAAAGTGTGTCAGTTATCATTCGCTTTTGCTTATCCGCATCCATAATTTCTTCCTCCATCCAATTCAGATTCTGCACTTTCCTTTTTAGCAGTTTTGTGTTAGCTGGATTGACTGGGTTGTTTTCAACTCCTCTGGTAGCAGTAACTCTTTTCCATCTTTTCCTATCCTCTTTTCCTCCATTTTGATCCCCTCCTTCTTTCGGTGCCTCTTCATTAAAGGGTTTGTCATTGTGTTGAAAATTGGTAATCTTCCTTGGAATAGTCCCCTTAATGTCTTCTTTTGCTTCACTCTCTTTTGCCTCTTGGACTATTTTCAAACACACCCCATCAAAGCTATAGATAGTAAGGTCCAGCGAGTTTTTGATATACAGCAACTCCCCTTCCTCGAGATTATTTGATCCTGGGATGCCAGCCAAGTCTTCTCTACCTCCTCTCCTCCCAATCCGCATTATTATGGGCTCTTTTAGGTTTTCTTTCTCTTCCGTTATTGTTTTATCCTGTCACCCTCATATGCATCACTACTGTTTTTCTTCACCACTTTTGGCTTTCCTGGCTCCTCCGTCTCCACCACACTAAGTTCTGCTAGTTTGTGCAAGAGTATCGTTGCAGTTTTATTTATGTTTTCCTCCTCTCTTTTTTTTTCTTTTCCTCATTATTATTCTTCTCCCTAGCATTTCGTTCGTTCCTCCCCTCTACTAGTCTCATCCCAGCTTGGTCTGCTTTGAGCCATATCCCTAGTCCTTTTGATTGTCCTCCCCTAATTCTCTCATGCTCCATAGATACATCATAGAGTCATTCCTCATGTCCTATTTTCCTACAATAGAAACATAATTGAGGTAGCCTTTTATAGCGAAAGTCTACCCAAAAAACTCCTTCCTTTTTGTTCCCAGCATTGACTCCTCCTTTGAGGGGTTTTGAAATATCAATTTTAACTTGGGCTTTTACTATCAGTCCTGAGTCCCGGGGTAGATGAACAAATCCTCATCAAGGACCTCCCCTAGAGTTGTTCCTAATTTCCATCCCATATCTTTAGTACGACAATGGCTAGGGAGTCCCCAAAATTGAACCCAGACTAGGGCATGGCTGAAGTTCATCAACTTTGGTTCTAGGCCCATCTTCCATTGCTGGAGGATCAACTAGCTGTTCCTGTGTATCCATGGGCTACCCATCAGAATCCGTTTCATGGTTGTTTGATCTAAGAAAAAGAACTGATAAAGCTTTTCCCCTATTTCATCAACTTTGAAACCACTAGAGTTGTTCCAAATATTCCCCAAGACCGCTTGCAAACCCATTTTATTTACTGTTTTTGTAGTCACGAGTTTGCCAATTAAGTTGTGTTCACAGTTGTAAAAGCCTTCTTCCACATCATTATCATCATAGATGATCAACTCGCTCAAATCCTCCCTTGTAACCTCTTTTCCCTCCATACTCCCCATATCCATTCCCCCTCCTATCTCCTTGTTGTGTTACTATTTGATTGGAAACATCTCCCACCATCTTAGGGACAAAAGTGAAACCAGAAGAAAGAAAAAAGAAAGAATAAACAAATCTTACAAAGAACAACCACTCACGGCGATAATACAAAGTCTCGAAAGGAACGGATGAAAAGAAATGCGCTACTCCTTATTAAACCCTAGCAGAGTTAATAGAGGCGTAGGACCTAACTAGGACCATTCCTAGCCATGGCGTGGGGCTTAACTAACGTTCATTAGTCAAGTTGATAGGACAAATCAAAGCAAAATGTGCGGGTTGTGGTTGAGCATGAAAATTTCAATTTGATTTAACTCATTGAATGCAATTTTTTTTTTCTCAATGCTAATATATGTTTTCGGTTCCATTACAAACACAATACCAGTTTAACACACTAGCCAAACCTAACCCGAATCAATTTTTATATTTTCTTTCAATTTTTTTTAAAATAAAAAGTCATATGGTTCAACCTTACCCAAACTAGCCCCATAATTGTCAAAGTTGATTTGGATTGAGAAAATTACCTATCAATATTGTGTTATATTTTTTTTAATGTGACAATAAATACCTAGGGTTCTGATTATAATATTCAAAATAAAGACTTATCATTGGATTAAATTTTACACTCCCTCTGTCTTCTTTTATCTATCGTATAAGAGAATTTTTTTATCCAACGATATCTGTCATTTGAGAATATTAAAAAAACATTCATTAGTTTTTTCTAATTTTATCTTTATCTTTTAATGGAGAGAGAATTAGTGGAGTAAGTAAAATTAGAAAAAATAAATTTTAATAAAGTGATAGAAATGATAATTTATTCATTTTAAACTATATTGTTCTATAATTGAGATTATTTAATAACTTTCTTAATCGTTGTATAAAAACCTTGAACGACAGATAAAAGTACACAGAGGGAATAAGAGTTAAGTGCAATAAAACGATTCCTGAGTTTTATCATACAAATTTGTCTTCAATATATATGTCTGTATTGCTCGTGTTTCTAAGAGAAACTTCATGGTATCTTTAAAGGTTTGATATTCTTGCTCAAATTGAACATAAATGTGTGTTGACTGCACCAATTGCGTGTCCCAATAGGTCCTACCTTTTCCTGAGTATGGACAAAAGCTAGTTGAAAGAGAATAAGTTACCAACAACTCAACTAATTAATATGTATTTGAAATACAAGAAGATCCGCGTGCACCAAGAAGATGATGAGAATACGAATTTCATGAACGAGAAAGCTAATTATTCCTAATAAATTATGCCTTTCGATCTCAAAAATTCTAGTGAAGGTCTTTGTAGAATAGATGGGTAGAAATCTAGCTAGAAGTATGTGAAAATGACATGTTAGCCAAAACTCCATAGAAGGACAACCACACAGTAGACCTCACAGAGGTCTTCAACCAACATCGCCAGCATAATATGAGGCTGAAACATAAGATATGTGAATTCAGAGTAGATCAGGGAAGTTCCTTGAGTGGATTCTAACCACTAGAATTGAGGCCAACCGAGACCAGCGTATAAGGTCATCCTTGATATGCACAGTATGTTCAAGAAACAAATGCATTTGGATGGGGGATTAAGAAGGAAAAATAAGAAAAGAGAGAGGTTTATCATAAGCCTCTCCTTTGTTTGGAAGTTTTGTAAAAGAAAGAAAAAGAAATGAGAATTTTTAAATAACCTTCCAAAATCCTCTCTTACTAATTTTTGTAAACATTTTAAAGTTTTCCCAATTTGGAGGATTTTAAAATATTGAAAACGTCCAAACAAGAGAAGGGTAATTATTTAATTAGCCTTCCATTCTCCATCATTTCCTTTCTCTTCAATTTCTTTATTTCCTTTCCCTTCCCATTCCCTCCAAGCTCAGAAGCATAGCATAAAGGAGCTCTAAACGTCACCAATGATTTGACAAGGTTGGAGAAAGCATTTTGTGAGTTGTAGTTTCATAGGATTCTTGATGGGAGAAAAGATCATGCAACTGCAATAAAGATATTGAAATTTTATGACCTTCACACATGTCAATAGATGAAAGAAGATAATAGGGATAATTATTTACCTTGATCCATGATCAAGATCTTGAGTGTAGAAAGAATGTTTATGTCTTCAAGAATTACCAAGAAGAAAATTGTGTATCTATCCCTTAGCCCTCTTTTCTTTTACATCGTTCTTGAGTGATAGAGAGGAGAATATAAAACTCTTATAGGAAGACATAGGACCAGTTTCACTAAAATACAATAACTCCTTTTTATTAACCCACTCCCATCAAGTAGTCAATTAGTTATCTATCACCTATCATATTAACCAATCAAAATTTAGTCCTTTAATTAATATATTTATTTAAAACTAATTAAGATATATCACTTGAGTCACATAATATTTTATAATATCTTACCTTCTCCCATTTGGCTCATGTGACACTATCTCACTTCATGGCTTAATAAATATATCAAACATAATATGCATAAATAAAGCTAATTCTTCCGTACATTGGTTACATTATTCATTATAAATAAGAATAGGAATTAATAAGAGTTATGACGGCTGTATATCACTTAACCGACATAGTCCCTTCTATATACTACATTATTAATCTTTTCTTTATCATGACCTGTAAACGAGAAGTATATAATTAGTGCAACAATAATGTCTTCATTAAAGACATATTCTGTTATCATTATTCTATATCATTTATGTATACAAAGCATATAAAATAGGAAAATCAGAAATATATCCATTAATGAGTTCAGAATGTTAAATACATAAAATATCAAAATTAACATTCAATGTTGCCTACTAGCAATAATGCCCAAACTTTCAACATATAAATGTCTTAGGCAGTAACGCTTTTGTCAAGAGTCAGCTATCATAAGACTGGTACTAACATGCTTAATTGACACTCTATGTTTCTAAATTTCTTTAACGACAAAGTATTTGAATTCCATAAGTTTGGCACCCTTGAAATACTTGTTTTTAGAAAAGAAGACAGTTGCAGAATTATCACAATAAATTTTTAGCAACTTGGCAATATTGTCGACTACTCCAAGTCCCGAAATAAAGTTCCACAACCAATTAGTCTGAATCACGGTCTCAAAGCATGCCACAAATTCAGTTTTCATGGTGGATGCATCAATTACTGACTGCTTAGCACTCTTCCATGAGATTGCTCCTTTGACTAAAAGATACACAATGCCCAAATGTGGACTTTCTTGTATCCATACAGCTAGCCAAGTCTGAATCTGAATATCCAACCACCTTAAACTCCTAACAACAGATACATAAGGTATACCTTCCATCTGTTTCCATTACAAATCATTCTTTGGACACTGCATGAGACTAAACTTGTCTCCTTTTTGAATAGGAAAGGGAGATGATGAACTTTTATCCATTATGAATCTCTCTAAGACTTTGTTGATATATGCTTTATGAGACAAATCTAATAATCCTTTTGATCTACCCTGAAATATTTCTATTCCGATCATATAGTTTGCCTTTCCCATATCTTTCATTTCACAGTTACTAGAGAAAAACTTCTTAATCTCACTTAATAGACTAAGATCATTAGTTGCAAGTAAGAAGTCATCAACATACAAAATCAGAAAGATAAACTTACTCCCACTAACCTTTAGATATATACACTGATCAACAGTATTTTTCTTAAATCCAAAGGATATAATAGTATCATTGAACATGAGATACCACTGTCAGGAGACTTGTTTAAGTCTGTATATTGATTTCTAAAGTTTACACACCATGTGTTCTTTCCCCTCAACTGAAAACCCCATTAGCTTATCCATATAAACATTTCCTCTAAATTTCCATTTGGAAAGGCAGTTTTCACATCCATTTGATGCAGTTCCAAATCATAATGGGTTACCAATGTCATGATAATTCTGAAAGAATCTTTCTTGGATATTAGTGAAAATATCTCCTTATAGTCAATGCCATCCTTCTGAGTAAAACCTTTGGCACCACATCTGGCTTTATAACGTTCAAGGTTGCCATAAGAGTCACGTTTGGTCTTAAAAATCCATTTACACTAAATTCTCTTGCCATGAGTGCTTCTCGTAGCTCTATTCTTTGTGTGTTTTATTTATTTTCCTTTAATACAATCCACATAAATTTTAAGGTCAATAAAATCCAAATCTAGAAGGATTTCATTCCTTACTAACATATCTAGTCTTTCTTTAGAAATGTAACCTAAACGCTTATACCACTAGTAAGTAGAACGCTTATCCACTAAACTATGTTTAATGTGAAAATTATGATGCAAGGTCAAACTTAAACAATCACAAAGTGAAACATTCATTACCAAACTTAAAAGAGTATCTAGCAACATCAAATTTAGACAAAGAAACCTAATTTCTAGAAATACTAGGTATATAAAAGGTGTTAAATAAATCTAAATGAAACCCAATGTCTAGGATTAAACGATAAGTACTGACGCCTTTCACTAGAGCTTTCACTCTATTCCCCATGAAGACGAACTTCTCATTTAGGCTTATGATTTGGATTAAAAGGAATCATTGCACATATAAAAAACATGAATCATACATCCAGAATTAATCCACCAAATATTATAAGGAACTTCAGTTAAATTTGATTCAAAACATACATAAGTATTAATCTTACTCTTCCTTTCTAATGAAGTCTTACGTTTCAGGCAATTCTTCTATAAGTGTCTAGATTTCTTATAGAAACAACATTTATCATTATTTGGTTCCTTCTTCTGGATTTGAGAGGAGGATTCATTGATCTTTAATGGTCCCTTGTTCTTTCCATGTTTCCTATTAGCTTTCTTTCTAACTCCTTGAAGGTTCACATAATGGATGGAATGATTTCCTTGATTCTTAACTGTCGTTTTCTCCTGAACTAATATACTGTGCAGTTCATGCACATTCCATTTGTCTTTCATGGTGTTATAGTTTATTTGGAATGGGTCATACTCAAACGATAATGAGTTTGTAATGAGTTGTACAAGGAAATTTTCATCCACTTTCATTCCCAAAGATTTGAGCCTTGCTACAATATTTGTCATTTTAATGATATGTTCAAGCATGGTACAAGAACCATTAAATTTCATGGTAGTCAAAGTACCCATTAATGTCCCAACAAGAGACTTATTAGTAGTTTGAGAGTACTCTTCTACAAATTTCATAAATTCTTTAGCACTTTCAATTTTGGGAAGAGTTGATTTAATGTTATTTACTATACTCATCCGCATAAACATTAAGTTTAGTTTGTTTGACTTTTCCCAAGTCTTATAACTAGCATTAGTAATAGTAGCAGGTTTCTCAACTTGTTTACTCCAATCAAAAAAGTTCAACCCATTAAAGATTGGAACAGTCAAAGCATGTGAATGTAAGAAATTGACACTTAAGTTTAATGCTAATGCTTTGAGTTACAAACAAACATTCTACAGATTCATAAAACATACAATTTAAACAATCAATGTATATTAATATTCTCCTTTGGGCGATACACCAATACACAAAAATAACCATAATAATGCTAACAAAATTTAATGTTATTTGGCAATAATACATGCACCAATTAGAAATATCTACTATCTTTGGATATATACAAATACAACTAAGAGTGCATCTATATTAACGACAATCATGTTCATCAATTATAAGTGCAACTAATTAACCTTTGGGCGATCCATAAATGTCTTATAATAATGAACTCTAATTTACTCACAAACTAATAATTATCATATCATTTGCATCAAATTATGAGTAATTGAGATATAAATTTTATATAATTTGAAATTAAATCAACTTAAAGATTTGATCACTTTAATGATTAACAAATCTATCATACATTGATTCTAAAATTCAAACATTTCATAAACAATTTGAAGATATAATATAAATTCATAATTTTTTTTAATATACTGCCTATTACGTTGGCCAATCAATTATATGTTATAAAATATAAAAGCCGTAAACATCATTAATTGCTGAAATAAAGGTGAAGCTTTTAAACATAAAAAGTGCACGTTCTTACGTTCATGTGTGGATTGAAAGAATAAAGCAAGCTATGGGATTAAAAATATTAAAAACATTTGATTAAAACCAAGTGCAGGTTCACGTTCTTCATGTGCGAATTAAATTTCATCATACAAAAATGTTTGGCAAATCACCAAAAGGCCATAAAGTATAGCAATTGGAGCTAATATGTCATTAATTTTTATTCACACAATGCAGCGAAAATAATTTAATAAAAAAGGACCAATTTTCACAATTAGAGTTTATACATAAATCTCTAATTTTCATAATTAGAATTCATATACAAATATCTAATTTTCATAATTATGATTCATACACAAATCTTTAATTTTCATAATTTGAGTAAGCACCATTAATGAAAAATCCTGAATTCCTTAACCTGGCTCTGATACCACATGTAAGTCGTAATTTTATAAGATTTTTGATGGGAGAAAAGATCATATAACTACAATAAGGATCTTGGAATTTCATGACCTTCACACATGTCATTAGATGAAAGAAGATAATAGAAATAATTAGTTACCATGATCCATGATCAAGATCTTAAGTGTAGAAAGAATGTTGATGTCTTCAAGAATCACCAAGAAGAAAACTGCGTATTTATCTCTTAGTCCTCTTTTCTTTTACGTCGTTCTTAAGTGATGGAGAAGAGAGTGTAAAACTCTTATAGATAGAGATAAGACTAGTTTCACCAAAATATAATAACTCTTTTTTATTAACCCACTCCCATCAAATAGATAATTAGTTATCTACTAGGAAATCACTTCTCATATTAACTAATCAGGATTTAGTCCTTTAATTAATATATTTATTTAAAATTAATTAAAATATATCACTTGAATTATATAATATTTTATAATATCTTACTCATTTACCTATGTCTGTTGATCAGTGATGAGGAAGTAAGTTATGTCCTAGTTAGAGAGGACTCGAATAACTAAAAGCATATATATCTTTTTTTACCAGCAAAGTGTTATAATGGCCTAAGTTGCATTATAAAAGTTTGAAAAAATGACTTTTGCCCTTCTTACCTTCGCTCAGAGCTTATGACCATATTTTGACAACAATAAAATAGTAATCCAAGCTGACTAACCAATACAGTAAGGTTATGCTTCGTACACATTTAAAAATTAAGGGTGAAATAATTATTGGAGTGACATTTAACAGAGTCAAATTTAATGGGATAAAAATTTATCCCCTAAATGATTAAATGTGTTTTGGTATAAGATAAGAAAATTTTAACTAAGAAATTATGAGAGAAATTCTAAAAAAAAATTCAAGATGAAGTGAATCAAAGGTGGTACTCAGGCTCACCATGGTAATAGAGACTTGGTTGGAAGAATGGTGGTAACGTCCACAGATTGATTTGAGTTTGGTGTTATATACGAACCGTGAAGTAGCTATCACAGCTTAGACCCTTGGTGATTTTGTGATAAAAATAACCAAAGGTGGCCAGGAAGCAATTGACTTTGTAGAACTATAGAAAGCCCACTTTGGCTACTCTTTATATATGGCTCCTCAATCACGAAGGAAGTGGAGCGAGGATAATTCTCAAGGGACCCTAAATTAACCAGGATCAAACCAACCATTTCCGCAATGAAATTTTGAGTGTTTGGGAAGAAAATAGAGTATTCTTCAACCTCTAAATAAATATTCATGAATTTCCCTTGTAGCTCGAAATTAGAAGGAAGGAATAAGTAATGAAAAGAGAGAAAATCCTAAGGAAGAAATAAGGGAAATTCACCAACATGAAGGAGGGGTGTGGGGGAGAACTTGGGTGATGAGGTTTTTGGAGAAGGGAAAGTGAGAAACAAACCAAGTACACAGAGGCTGTGAAATAAGCCCTATTCTAAACTATGTAGCTGCCACGTTTTCTTTAGAATCCCATAACTTGACACTCCTCTTAGGAAACTTGTATGCTTAGAAACTTGCATACCTCTCTTGTAAGACTAGTATTCTTTTAAAAAGTAGTACACTACCTTGGAAGTTTTGTATATTTCTTTACAAATATCCTATACTTCTTCAAAAAATATGGTGCACGTCTTCAGAAATCTCTTTGATCATAAATCTTGTATACTTATTTCCTTTGTTAGAAAAATGTAATTCTCGTAGTTTAAATTTATCTAAGTATTAAACTATGTTTAAATTATGTGGTAAATTTTTCAAAAATCCTTTATATAATTAATTGCTCCTCTCACAGTTATGTGAGAGGCCACAAACATAGTCCTGTATATAAATGCTATTTGAGTGAATCTTTGTTCGTGCACCATATTTCAGTTCTATGTTTATGGCCTCCACATGTTGCTTATAAGTTTTAACACTTGAGCAGCGGACTAGGCAGATTGAGCAAAATAAGCTCTTTCTATGTCCTATACACATGACTACCAAAAAGTGGCTTAGGCTGTCGAAGTGGTGGACCTAATTTGAGAATCAAATCCTGTTATAATAGTTGCAATAAATGGGAATAAAATATGGTTGACAACATATATAGTTCCATTTTTTGTCTCAATGTCCCGGTAGAATTGTTTTTGTCACACCATGAGTCCATGTTTTTATCATTGCTAGGTCGTTTTTCTAAACTAGAATTTGGTTAAATTCAGTTTGCAATATCAAGCAATATGCCAATATCACTTTGTCATTGTATGATTTTGACTTTTATCACTATATCTCCCTGTCCTTAATTTTGTTAGCACTTTGTCCCCATGGTTTTATTATGTTAAACTACAAATTCATTGATTTTAATTAATGAAAGTTACAATATATCCATTAAAGATTCATTTATTTTCAAAAAAAAAATTTATAGCTGAAATTTAATGACCTTAGACCAAAAAACTTATGAATTTTTTTTTTCTTAGAAAAAATCTATGACTAGAGTCAAAGTAAAAACAAAAAAAAAACAAAAATGTTTATAGATGTATATTACTCCTCTAGATTAATTGTACAATTCCAAATGCTATCGCTTTAATATATCAAAGAGTAATAACTGGCTTATATTTTTCTCTTTTAATTTTCATTAAATTCATATAGCAACTTAGCTAAATATTATCTAAGACAAGTGAAAATATATAAAAATGATTTGGGAAGTTGATATTGTGGTAGTAACTTTTTTTTTTTTGGTTTTCCAATCCTTTCATCTATTAAGTGAGAGACTAATCTTTTAGACTGAAGCGGGATAATAACTGAATTTTATTGAGTAAAAAGAAATATCACTTACAAATTAGACAAGTTTTGATGTGTAAACACATTAATAGATTACTAGCATTTTGATATGCACTGTTGTATCTTTTAATTCACATTTTTTTTATTTTTACTTATATAATTATTTTATAAAATAATTAATTATAATTTTATTATAATTTAAATTAATTAAATAAAAATAATTTTGTACACATAGTAAAATATATTTGAAGTCTGTTATAATAATGTATGAAAAAAATAATAATTCTCTGTATTTGAAAATAATTATAATTGTAAAATGTATTTATTAAAAAATGTTTATTTTTACAATTTTAGTCTTTTTTTTATTTGTGTTTAATTAATTATTAATATTATTTTAAAAAAGTGAAAATTGGATACTAAAAATGGAAATCACCTTTATAATAATAATAGATAACATACTTTATTAGATTGTATAGTAAAAAAAAAAAAATACACGGACTTAAGAAATATGTAGGTAATGAAATCAAATGAAGGCAAAGTGCTCAAAAAACTAAGCACAGGGAACAAAGTGACAAATACAAATTTAAAACACAGGGTGGAAAAAGTTGTATTGCCCCAAATCATACAAGACAAATTGAGTTTAACCAAATAAAGTATGTAGAAATATATATATATTTTGGGTAAAATTTATTTTGAAAAATCTCCACCATTATGTGGTTGACAAAATGTTTTCTTTACGCTTATAGAGTGGTGAAGGAAACATCACAGTGCAATAGTAATAACTCAGTTTAAAAGCATTAATTAACTATTTGCTATAAAAAACTACTTTACTAAAATTTTGAGATTTTCTTATTTACTTTAATTGGAAACAAATCAAGGTAAATATCAGGCATGAAATTAATTCCTGGTATAGAAATCAAAATCATAAGCTCACTCCGTGAAAAAAAATAATTAAAAATTAGTTAACATGTTTAATGCAACCATTTATATATGGAAATCAATTTTTTTTTTTGTCTTTCGTATTAGTACATGGAAATCATTATCATGAGTCTGTTTTCTTTTTGTCGTCGTACCAAAATAATAAATGCAAAATACATTATGAGTCTACGACTGATGCTTTCCATATGAAATTAAACAAAAAAATAAAAATGGTGACTTAGCTTAGGCCTCATTTGTGGGTTTAAGAATATTTTTCTATTTAAAGAATAAAAATTATTTAAAACAGTATTTTCCGATCTTAATATTAGGTAATTGACCCAAGTCCCACATTGTTAGAATTAAATTAAATAAATCCATGAGAGTTTGCTTCTATAAATAAGCTTTTATGTATTGTAATAAAATTACCTCAATGAAAGTAGAGCGGACTATTGGGAGATCAATTTAGAGACGAAGGTTTGTAGTTTTATCCGTGCATTATTTCTAGGGGCTATGGATGTAAGTCAATGATACGGAATCATGTTAAATATTTGTGTATCTATTATACTTTATTTTCTTTCTTCTTACGTATTTGTTTTGTGTTTTTTCGTTGCTCAATAAATGGTATCAAAGTAGATGAGTGGCAGTACAAGCATGATGATTTGGCGATGATGCAGATTTAAATGTGTTCTTGACAACATAGAGGTCAACAAGTTTGATGATGATGAAGACGTAACAAGAAGAAGGGTTCAATGAAAAAAATATTTACTATTTAGAAGAAGTTGTTCTAGGAGGGAAATGTCTCAAGATTGCAAAGTAAAGATGATAAAAACTGATAAAAAAAGTTTAGTATTCTAACAATTTGTTAGGTAATTGACCAAAATCTCACATTTTTAGAATTAGATAAACCCATCAGGTATTATTTATATAAATAAGTCTTTATGTATTATGGTAAAATCACTCTAAAGAGAATAGCGTAAGCTATTGTGTGGTCAATTGAAGGAGGAGAGTTATAGAAGTTATAATTTAATATTTTATTAATAGAGTATTTTTTATTCCTCTTAAGAGTTGTAGACGTAAGTCAAGAGAGTCAAATTACATTAAATAGTTGTGTCTTTATTATACTTTTATTTTATTTCTTCTTGCATACTTGTTGCTGGTTTTCTTATGCCCAACACTTAATTTTTTAAAACAATAAAATAAGGTATACGTTCTGAAAATTTGAAAAAAAAAAGAATAATTTAAATATATTTTTAAGTTTACTGTCTCGCAAGCAATAAAAAAATGGAGATTATTCATTTTTTTTTTGGTATATTGGCAACACAGAAATTTAAATCTATGACTTCATGTATATTATTCAAACTCTCGTCACTAACTCGCTTTTACTAACTTAATGGAGATCATTCGTAACTTTGCATTATAAAAGCAATAAGAAAGCTATCCAAACATTTTTTTTATCTTAAAAACTGCTTATTTTTTTTCAAAATTGAAATTTAAAGCAATATAATAAAAACATAACCAAACAGTAGTGAGTTAATGTATATTAGAATGAGTAATACTATACAATTAAAAAATATGTCAAATTATTTTGTTAAAAATTTTATTTATATAATATTTTTTTATTAAGATATAGTTTGAAAAATATATTAGTACATACTAAAATAAGAAAAAAAATTAAATTTTAATAAATGTACCTTGACTGAGATGGTAAATATTTTAATTTTTTATCCTTTTATATGAAATTAGATTTTCTCGAATTCTTTTTGAGTACTTTCCCAAAATTAAAAAAGAATAAATTAAAACACTGCATATTGGGGCCAATGAGCTTCTTCTTGCGTCAACCAGAAGCACAGACTCCTCACAGTCATACTTGCTCTGATTGTGGAAACAACTTAAACAAATTGAAGGGTTTGTAGTCTAAGCCTTTGTTTCAATTTTTAAATCTTTCAGTAATTTCTTTCTTCTGGCCTGATAAGCTTATTTGAAGCATGCAGATATATACAAGACAGCAGCACCCTCTAACAGCAAGATGGAGAATGAATTTTTTAAGGGTTTTTCTGAATCATACGCAATGAAGAGAGGAGAGGGCCCTCACAGCTATGCTCAAAACTCAACCATTCAGGCATTAATTAATCTTATAAGTCTTAATACTTCCTCTTGTTCCATGTGATTAACTTACAATGCCGCCATACACAGTAAAATATATCTTGTCATGCACTGATCTACTTCATTGCTAATTTGCCAAAAAAAAAAAGGCCAAAGAATACCGTTAAATTTGCATTTGTGATTGCGGTGAAGAAAAATACCATAAATTGTGGCCATTATGGATTTTAATTGCAGCCTGTTGCAGTTGCAACAATATTGCGTACAGTGAGATGCATTTAAGCCAGCAGATGCTCCTTCTTACAGATACTTTCATAAATCATAATGAATAATGTATGGTTCCAGCCAAAGAGCTGATTTAGTTTCTGATGCCAAATGTATATAATAGTAGTTAATTAGTTAATTATTATTAGGGGTGTTTATGGGCCGAGTTGGGTTGGATTTGACCTGACCTGAACCTGGCCCAATATTTTAGTCGAACCAATTTTCTTGACCTAGACCCAACCTTAGACCTAAGCAGACATGATTATGCTTGGGTTTGTATGTGGCCTGAATAGAACTAGGACGAGACTGGGTTGACCCAAAATTTAAATATAATTTATATTTTTAACATGTTTAATTAATAAATTAAGTTATAAAACTTTAGCCTTTAGAAATAGAAAACTTAAAATTATTTTTTTTTAATGTTTAAGTTATAATATGGTAATGTTTGCATGAATTTTAAAAATAAATAGAAAATGATATTTTAAAAAAATAAATATTATGTAACTTCAGACTGGGTTTGGCCAACCCAAAAGGTGACCCAGACTCGACCCGAAAATGCACTGGGCCAAATTTTTTAGACCCAGACTTGACCCAACTTTTCATTAAAATCGGGTTTTACCTGGCCATTAGCTCGGGTTCAGGCTGGGCCACCGGGCCAGGTTGGGTTAGGTCTTTGATCACCTCTGTTATTTAGTCAGTGATTAATTAGTTAGTTTGTCACCGGTATAAATAGAACCAAGTTAGGCTAATTAGTTCATTACTTTGCTGTTGTAAAGGTTGATCACTAGTGATTATTGGAGTTTTTCTTGAATCAAATAAAGAAGGTTTTGTTACTCAATTGATTTGAACTCCAATGATCACAAATGATCAACTACTACAATAATAAACTA
Organism: Castanospermum australe; assembly: GCA_019955255.1. NCBI lineage: Eukaryota > Viridiplantae > Streptophyta > Magnoliopsida > Fabales > Fabaceae > Castanospermum > Castanospermum australe. The sequence goes on from NSJW01000420.1 coordinate 716,848, forward strand.
ATGAACCAATTAGTCTAACTTGGTTCTATTTGTACTAGTAGTCAACTAACTAACTAATCAATGATTAACTAATTAACTACCATTATATATATTTGTATGAGTTTCATTGTCCGTAAGACTAGAAAAGATTTTCACCAAATGCAAATCAATAACTGCTTGTGTTATGTTATGGTAACCAGCTGTAAGTGGTAGCAAATTAACTTCATTTTGTGCAGGGATGGAACAAGTGATTCAGGATCCATAATCCATTTATGCTTCTGCACCCCTTATATATCATAGTAACATTTATGCAAAAGGGATAATATTAACCAAGTGTTATCTGCAGAGAACTGTAATTGAAGCTGCCAAAAGCTTAATTCTGGGGGCCATAGCCAACAAATTTGACCCCAAGACTCTTTCTGCTTCTTCTACCAACTCAATTTGCATTGCAGACTTGGGCTGCTCCACAGGGCCAAATACCTTCATTGCAGTTCAGCACGTAGTGGAAGCAATAGAGCTCCAATACCAGTCATATGGGGTTGCTCTCCCACAATTCCAAGTTTTCTTCAACGACCAAGTGTCAAATGATTTCAACACACTCTTCAAAACGCTTCCTTCCAACAGAAAGTACTTTGCAGCTGGGGTTCCTGGCTCTTTCTATGGACCATTATTTCCAAGGGGAAGTCTTCACTTAGTTTACTCATCTGCATCACTAAACTGGATGTCTAATATCCCCAAAGAGATAACAGACACAACTTCTGCTGCATGGAACAAGGGGAGGATTCATTACGCAAATGCTCCCAAGCAAGTTGTAGATGCCTATGCAAGACAGCATAAGATGGACATGGAGATTTTCCTGCATGCCAGAGCACAAGAGCTTGTGGGCAATGGGCTAATGGCACTTCAAATTCCTGATGCACATGATGCAATTCTTGATTCGGATTTAAACCCTGGCAAAGATTTAGAACTCTTGGGAACTTGCCTGGTGGACATGGCTAAGGAGGTAAGGAACCTCTCTAAATGATCTCATCTTAAATCCTATGAATGAATAGCTTTTCTGGTTTCAATTTCAATTGGGTGTTGATATAATTTCTCACAATCTAATAGTGTCACAGATATAAAATCATTCATGTATCTTCACCTAACAGTTTAAACTTTTGGAATAATTAATTCATGACATGGAACCAAAGCCTTAATAAAATAATGTGAGGGGGCTAATAGCCTTTAAGCTCAGGTGGCTCAACACAATGAAAATTGTTAAAAGTATTTACTACTATCATGTACCAAAATCATACACAGAAAGTAAGAATTAAACATGACTGAAAAACTAATCCAATGTGTGGTTGTTAGTGATCATACAGATTTGGGAAGTTTATGCGTTTCTGATGGCTTGTCATTGCAGGGAAAAGTCAATGAAGAAAAAGTGGACTCTTTCAATTTGCCCCTCTTTTTCTCACCCCTTAGGGATCTGAAGAAAATTCTTGAAAGTAATGGAGATTTCAGCATCGAGCAAATGGAGACAATAGATTCTAACTTGTTCATCCCAGATGCCCAAATGTTTGTTTCTCGACGCAGAGCTACAGTGGAAGGACTAATTGAGAACCACTTCGGAGATGGAATTGTTGATGAGCTCTTTGATCGCTATACCAAGAAAGTTACGGAATTCCCAGATATATTGGATCCGAAAAAGCTAAATATAGTCATAGTCTTTGTCTTTCTTAAGCGCAAGCTGTATGCATAATGGACTCATAAAGCTTCAGTACATTGGGTAAGAAACCAACCTCGGTATTATCTGCTCTTGCTTCAGCAACAATCTTGGTACTTGTCAGGCCACAAGTTTTGAACTCTATCATGTGGTTCAGTAACTAGTAGGTTTACGAGTTTTGAACAAGTAGTGTTTGAATAAGTTTGCTGTAAATTGGGGCTCTCTATAACTAGTTTGGCTTGCAATTTAAGAGTAAGTTTGGTATCACTTTAAAATTCGGGATGAAAAATTTAAGAGTTTTTAACAACACAATAAATTTCAAGGAGGTAAGTTGAAATACCTCTATATTTTAGGGGGTAAATATATAGTTTACCCTATATTTAAACTGTTCTTACACGACATTATTAGATTATTACATGTGAATTTATACAAAGAATATTAAGATGACACTACATAAATATAAATGCAAATCTAGTGATACAAAGTATGTGATTTTCTATTTTAATAGATGTAGCACTATTCACTGCAAATACGCATTTAAACCAAGACAATAATTTGTTGTACAATGGTTTGCCATTTTACCAATATTACATCACAGTTTAAAAATTAAAAAAAAAAAATGATGCAGGCAAAAGGTGAAACCCAACACTAGCAAAGGTGACATAATTCCATATCCAAAAGCCATCGAACTTCTTACAGCATAGGAGGTTGTGAACAATTTTGGGTGAAACATTTGCATAGAGCCCGAGGATTTGCTACACAGCTCCAACACTAGGATGCTTTCAGAATGCAATTGACTTAACACAAGATTTGGGGGTTACTGAGAAGGCCGGCTCTAATCTACCACCTGTTTGATTCTGCTTCATTTTCACACAACTTTCCAACCAAATATTTTCTTTGCAATATATATATATTAAATGCAAAATAAGTTAATCAAAACATACAGTTAAGCATTCCTTAGCAAAATTCCCAACTGCCAAAATGACCACTCAGAATTTCTAATTGCAGAGACTAGTCAGTGAAGTATAACACATTAACCTGCCAATTTCGCTCAAACACTGAATTGAAAGAACTACTTCATTTTGAAAATAATATCAGAAGACAACCATCATTGGCTCAGAAAAACTCGGCACCCCAAAGAATGAGATGCACGTTTGTATTTCCATTCAAGAGTGAGCATTTACACCTGGGAGAATCCCTCTCCTAAAGTACAAGTCAACAAACTATACATATAGAACATTCTTGTATACGCTAAGCAATTCACAATACAATCATAAAGCAAATCAACAGAATAGAAATACGATGACAGCTTAAAAAATAAAATAAAAATAAAACAGATTCACGCTATGCTAAGGATTTACGATCCAAGGCTAGATCAGGCTGAATCCCATTTCTTTATCAAGACAGTAACACCAAAAAGAATATTATCTTTTATCCCAGAGGATGAACACTATTGCTGCTTATAGTAGCCACTTTGGTGAGGAGGATATGGAGATGGAATGGTATATGGAGGCCGAGCAACAGATGCAGATTGTTGTGCGTGTGCATTATAGTATGGGCCACGCCATCCAGGATATGCAGGTTGGCCATACTCATGGCTTGCTGGTGGCTGCTGATGGACCTGAGAGGGAGGGTATGGAGCACCTGATGTTGGGGGAATGTGGTACGGAGGTGGAGGCTGATGTGCAGAACCATATGGTGGAGGGGGATGAGCATATCCAGGCACTGGTGACTGCTCAGCTGGCTGATAATATGGTGCTTGGGGACGAGGATCTGTTTGTTGTGGATTCGATCTTTGGGTTTGGTGTCCCACTAAAGGGTAGTTGCTATTGAAAGCACCTGTGTTTTTGTTATCCTGGAAACTTAGACCAGCCACTTGTCTCTGAACATCTTCAATCATTTCCCTGCACTGGATGTTTCTTGTCATTACAAAGTCACTGCACTGCTGCTTTACATTTGTAGCAGCATCCTGTTGAACAAAGAAATTGCATATTGTTACATAACTATTTGTTTTTAATAGTATCATCCAAACACAGAAAAATATAATAGGAAAGATTTGAAATTAACAATGATGAAATGATAGAGTTCTTCGCAAGCCCCATAGAGGAAAAAAAATATATGAAACGATAAATCAGGTAACTTGTTGCAGAATAAAATTCAAACCAGACATATCTGATAAGTTCTTACCTGCAAAGTAACGTAGAATTTTAACCCTTCATTGATGTTATCCTTTATTTCTCGAAACTTTGCTATGGCAGCTTCAATCTGCTTGTAGGATTTTTCACGTGAAGCTGGAATAATTAAGACGAAACCATCAAAAGATCAAATAACATACATGATGGGTGTACTCAAAAAATGGTGCATTCTGTATGAAATGAATGAGACAATCTAAGAACTACCGCAGAAGATAAAATTGAAAATTTATGTACATACTACAAAGCTGTGTAAGATTGAGGAAATTTTCTTTTGGTTGGAAATTAAGACACACACAACCAGCTGTCTAGAATCATGATTAGCATTCTGTCCCTGAAGGAGACTACAGCAAAAAATCCAAAGGTTTTGCGCTCATTATGCAGACATTTTGCAACCATTACAAAACTCCCATCTTAAATCTCCACAACTAACAAGTAGAGAGCATAGAAGGAAATCCGATTTTCTGCACATTACTAAACACATAGCCCTGTTCGCATGATGATCAAGTATAAAACTAGATTCAACATAAGATTAGAGGAGAACAACCAAACAAGACATACCTTTGTAATCTTCAAGATTGAAGATAGCAGAAAAATCATCATTTTGAGCCTGTGAACAATGGTAAACAATTATTAGAATCGCATCATTTAAATTTCTGGTTTCCTCTATCACCACTATCAGAAAGTAATCACCCAGAAAGAAATTCTGTAGCCACCAATTCAACTAGAAAGAGATGTCCTGCATGCCCTTGCTTGTACATATTTACCAGATAGTTGGGACATATATCTCTTCTTATATGCATTAGTTCTATTTAGGTAGGTGCACAGAGAGAGATACCTGGATCTGCAGCAACAACTGCTCCTGTGCCTCGATATTTTGAGCTATTTCTTCACAAATATGGTCATATTTTGCTATCTCTTTCTTGAAAAGATCCTCATAAGAGCCAGTTGATGTCATCAACTTGGGTAGTATATCATCCTGAAGATATTTATAGAAATAAAAGCCACGATAATTTTCTTTTAGTGTGTGTAATAGGTCCATGAATGTCAGACTGCATACCATGAAACAGATTCTCATCAATTCTTTGCAACCACAGCATTAGAAATCTCAAAATGCAGAAACCAAAATCAGAACCACTAATTCACATTTGCACAAAAGATAACAGAAATGCAAATTCCAAATAGCAGACTACCATCTACTGTTTTCTCAGTCTTACTTGTAGTAGACAGATTTTTTATTATTATTATTTATTTCCATTATTTATAGCAGAGAATTGTGTATTCAAATGATAAAACATTGATACTACAGAAGGGTAGGGGAATCTAATAAATGGAATGAAGGTTTCAATTACTTCAATAGATGAAGAAAAAAGGAACTTATGAATTATGAATCCAATAGGCAAGAATGAATGGACTGATAAATTGGGCCTTCACACTTGAGAGGATAAGCTCAACATTATTGAAATATTTAAGAGCTTTGACAAAGGCAAAACCAGCAGAAAATAACTTTATATGGTATTTTTTTCCCATGATCCTCTTCAATTGACCTCATTGGACTCTATCAAGAACCAAATGTCAGTTAAATTGTTCAGAGCAAGGTCTTTCCTAATGGTTTCTACTAATGTTTTCTCAAGTCTTCCTCTACACCTTTTTATCAAACTATCGTCCATTTGATCCAATTTTCTCACCGGAGCCTTCTATTGATCTTCCCACATGATCAATAAGTGCTACTTCAACTTTCTCTAGATAAATACATTCCTAATCTTATCTTTTCTTACATGACCACTAATCCACCACAGAATTCTCATCTCTACTGCATTTTTTTTTTTTGCTCTTGTTGACATTTACTACCCAACATGCACTACCATAGAGCATTGCCGGTTTTATAGCTGTTAGTGGTCTAGATTCATTTGCATATTTACCACATGTTAGAATATTAGTCAACTTGTAATTAGTCCTTGATTAGCTCCTATACTTAATGCACTCATAGTATAAACAAGATGGAATGTGGGTATAGGAGTGGAGTAATACATGAAGTTACAATAGAAGTGGAATAAAAATATAAACATACTGGACTAAAATCCCCAATGGGGCCAGGTTGTGTGCGTGTACTCGACATTTCACAGCTATAAAAGTTGAGTACACTTTTGGGCATAGCCCATGTGTAATCCCTATTTAGCCCTAAAAAAGACCCAAAAAAAAAAAGCATACAATGGACTAAAGACATCTATAGTTAAAATTCAGAAGGAGGGGGGAAGAATTTGTATTATATGCAAACAAAGAGTGAACTTTGTCATATTATTTCAATGTCATTGAAGGTTGCCAGAAAATCAGTATTTGGAGTATAAATTACACATAATTAGCAGGAAAGTTAAGTGTGTTTCATGCCTTAAGAAAAGAAGATGGAAAAAATTAGTCTCTTCAGAAAGAGCTGAAAATGTAATCATATGATCATGTTTATCTGGCATACCTTTCTTTTCATCTCTTTAAGCATGTCTTCAAGACCAGCTCTTTGAGCTCCCAGAATTTCTAGTTGCCTCTGCATTAGTTAACAAAAATTTAGTAAGAATCTTAAACACAGCCAATGACCACTTAGAAAAAGGAAAAGGAAAATGAAAATATAGTAGTCAGTTTTAATATTACAGCCCTATCAAACAATTAAAAGTTCTATTATAAATATTCAAAATGCACAGTAAAACATCTTCTGTTGCTTCCTCCGATCAATACTCCATTTGATTTTACATCTCAAATTTTTCCTGGAATCTCTAGCTCTGGTTAACATTTTTAATTAAGAGGGTAGTGAAGAAAAAAACTTGATGCAAAAGCAAAGCTCTTTTCTTTTTTGTTTTATGGGTTATTTACTTGTTTTCCTTTCTGTTTTGTTTTTAACGTTGTTCTTATTATATTAGGTAGTCACATGACTAGTATGTAACTTTTTAATGAGCATGTAACTTACGAATTTGTTTTCAGCTGTCATATAGTTTCAGAAGTTTCTAACACTAGATGACTAGAATCCTAATTCGTTTGTACCTAATTCAACTTTCCCTACTCTTAATCCTAATTCTGCAAAGAAGTTCCTGTCTATCTACTTTCTCTGCATCAAATCAAAATTGTTTGTTGAAATTATAGGGTTTAGGTAGGGTGAAAAAAGAAAAGAGAATAAAGATTAAACAATAATATTGGATTGATATGAGAAAGATATGATAGATGTATTAGATGTGATACAAACGATAAAGTACTAACCCTTATTGATATTCTACTAACCCTAATCAAATAAAGAAATAAATCAAGAAACATAATGAAATTAAGAAACAACTCATAAAATTGCTTCTTCAATTAGAGCACTAATTGATTCCACAATAATAATATATTCTAAAGATCTTCTAATATATTCTAAAGATATTCTAAATATATGCTACAGTTCAATGCTCAGTTGATTGGTAAAAATTTTATAATCACAAGATATAATGAGAAAAGAGAGGAAGTTAGCATCATTCCAAATGCTAGAATTTTGAAAAGTATAACAAGAAAATGATTACCTAACCTGCCAATATAACACAAAATCTACAATCATATACACAAGTCCCAACAAAAAATTCAAAGAACATGAATTTGATGAAAATTCATAACTTTAGAATTGCAAGCTCAAATTTCTGACTATTTACACTATTATAAAACACAAGCCTGCCAAAATATGTCTTTTTTCTTAATATTTCCAGAAAATATCAACGGGCATTAGAGATACTTCAAAAGCTACCAATCTTCAGGCATTGGAGATACTTCAAATACAATATACCATTGTGCTGCAACTATGATGCTAACAACCACAAAACACATTTGACAACTTTATCAGATCTTCACCGCAACTAGTTTTAAAACATTATAATTTATACTTCAAAATGTACCAGGAAAGAAATACAGTTCACCAGATCTATGTCTGGAGAAATTGATACACTGCACTTTAGAACAATCAAGAATAACTCCATAAATTACGGACTCAAGAAATGGTTATAGATATTATTCCTTGAAAAGTATAATATAACAATAACAAGAACATAAACAACAACATACCAAACTCTGCTTGAGAGACCCCACAATAGCATCTTCATTTTGATCCAAGGACATTATCGGCCTAGCCAAGGTAGGAAGTGCAGATTCAATCTAGCAAAAGATAAAGGAGATTCAATGACTTACTAATGTATCCTGACACACCAAGAACAAACAAGTCATACCTACTAATTTAACAAACTTTTGTTTTGGGGTTAAGGAAGGAGGGCGCAGAGGTTAACATATCAATAGTAATTAAACTATTTTATCAACATGTTTTAACAACTAATAATTTTCATGATAATTAATTAATTAATTAATTAATTAATTTGCATAAGTATATGATATCCTGAAAAATTTAGGATGGCAAACTTAGCAAACAAGTTCAGTATGATACCTTGAACCTTCACACTGTGTCTTGATTAAAAAAAAAAAAAAAAGCGAAATTGAAAGGTGGCTTTATAATGTAGGTTGTCTTTCATGATTTTTCACCTTTTTCTTTTCTGAGCATTATGATATATGTTCTTACATTTCCAGCTAAAATAAATTCCATTTTCTAGTACTTATTACCTTTTGTTTTCTTTTTTGGGGGACTACATTCAAATAAAATGAATGCCCACATGCAACCAACTGAATGTTCACACATGCAGCAAGGTCTCATTTTAAGAACATAAAACACCTGTAAATCATGAAGCAACATAACTAGGTCTACAATTTACCGGACGGGTGTCAAGGATTGACATGAGTGCTGAATGTTCCCTAACTGAACGCTCAATACGACCATCACTTTCAGCAGCTTGTTTCAAGTTACCTGCAAACCTATTTAACCTATCCTGCAAGCTCTTTGTCAAAGTGCTTGATTGAGGCCTAGTCCACTTCATCCCAAATTGGCTTCTAAATTGAGCATCTTCTCTTGCTTCCTTCTGCAACAGCTCCTCAGTCTGGACCAACAATTCTTGATTCACCCTCCTTAGGTCCTTAAGTTGCTGCAATTCTGCTTCCAAACCAGCAGGACCCCCACTGATCTGCACAGCCTCCACATCTTCTTTGAGATGTGTTGGAAGAGTAAAATTTCCTTCCAAAGCAAGAATAGAATCTGGCAGTTCCATTTCTTTAAGCCTAACTCGGGTTAGTTCACTAGCTTGTTGCAACTTTTCAGATTGTGTCCTTATAATGTCATCTACCATTTCAGTGTACCTAGAGAGGGCCTTTGCGCTGCTATCAGGAACAAGACTTGCAAACATCTTCTCTTTGCTTGCATCTAACACCTCATTCATTGCCATTGGCTTTACCATAGAAAATGCTGGAAGAGGTGGTAAGGAATTTGGGGAAGGAACTCTCATGAGGTAAACTCTATCGTTCTCCTTGACAGCCCTTTCCAAATTTCGGTTAATATTGGCCTCTAACTTGCTAATTGCATCTAGAATCTGTGCTGCAGCCCCCTTTGAGTTTTTCTTTGCCTCAGTAAGCGCATTAATGCCACTCCTCAATCGTGCAATCTCCTCTGCTATTTCTTCTTTCTCATGTAGCTCTAATCCATACCTATAACAAGCTTCTGCATAGAATAGAACTGCCTTTAACTGCACATGAGTTATCCAGGACTTATCAAAATGCTGGCTCAAGGGTGCAACATTCAGTGCAGCTAAGGCTTCCTCATAATACAGCCCAACCTACAGCAGCTCAAGTGCATGAAGAGTGCATGTCAGAAGAAGAATAACAGATCAGTGATCAAAGTTGTCAAATAATTAGCAGCATTTGTAATGTGTTATATTCACAATTCACAATACATATTTAAAATTAATACAACAAAAATTACTATTTTGCAATATTATGATCAAGCAGCATCTAAAGCTTGTGCGAATAGTTGTTATATACATGAGCCAAGCATGCAAGGCACAGACAGGTAACAACACCTCATCAATCATGACAAAACAAAAAAGAAAATAGCCCAATGAGATTTACATTGTCCAACAAATGTCGGATGTAATCAACTTCAATAAGTGTGTTTTATTACTTTCAATCGATTCTGAAGTTGGGAGTAGAAAACGACCACCCTTGATGTTATCTCTCACACCTCAAATACAATTAACTGTATCACAACACTAACGCCAAATAAATGTTATTCTAGCTGTGCCAAGGATTCAGAGCAAAACCTTTACCTCCAATCAAACGCAAAATCAATAATATAAAAGGTTAAACAGACCAATTTTTTCCCACATCCACTCAGCAATTCAACAGCACAAACCGAAGTTTATGACATTGTAATTAGCAGCATGACACATGGTTATAGTGTTAAACACTTAAACTTGATCAACTATAACTTGACAAGCATGCTGCATGCCCAATAAAACTCACGGACCTGCCTAGAGATCTTGGCACAGACTCCCGGGGTGCTCCCTTTAGCAATGGTGTTCTCAAACACGCACTCCTGCGCCTGTGCCAGCATCAACCTCTCCAACATTCCCGCGCACTCCACCGACACGTCCACCGTGGTGGAGCTCCCAATCGACGCCTTCATCGCCTCATTGTCCCTCAAATAAGCGAACGACCCAGCAGCTCCGATGAACGCATGCGAGGCCTGCCTCCGGCCATCGACGGTGTTCCTATCGAGGGACAACCCAATCTGACTATAAACCGCGCCCAAATTGAACAGCACAGCGGCTTTCTCGAGGTGAATATTCTGCTGGGTCGCCTTCTGTTTGGGCTTGAACGCGTCAAACCACACGAAGCTGACGGTGTTGACGTGATCCTGGTCGGGGGAGATGGGGAAGCGGGTCTCGACGAGGCAGAGGGCCTTGAAGTAGGACTGGAGGAGGTCCCGGCGAGAGGGGAGGGAGGGGTCGGAGTGGCGCTCGAGGTCGGAACGGAGCTGCTTGAGGGTTTGGAGGTCGTCTTCGAGGTTCTGGGCCTCACGCTCGGAGTAGTGGAAGACTACGTAGTTGCGGAGAGGGCGATAGAGATCCACCGGGTTCGTCTTCTTCTCGAAGATTGCGAGCATGACGTTGGTGGTGGCGGCCGAGGTGGACGGCGACACCGACGCGGCCATGATCGGTGGGTGAACGGAATTGCGACGGCGGAACGGATTTGGAAAGAGAGAAAGAGAGAGAAGGAAGAATCAAGAAACCAATTGGGGGATAAGAAAATGGGCCAAAATTTCTTACTGAACTGTGTTTCTCTCTGCTGAGCTCTGGTCGGTAAGAAATTCCGATGAGTCAATCTCAAACTGGCAAGTCCTTTTGTCTCTGTGCCTTCGTTTCTTTGTTTACTTTTCTTTTTCTTTTTATTATTTCCTTCGTTTTACCTTCTTGGCGAAGGAAACTAGTATTAGAAAATTGAATAAATTAAAAAAAATGTTAGAAATTCAGAATTAACTTAATAAAATATTTGGCAAAATAAAATAACATGGTTACTAATTTTTGAATGAATAAGAAATTCTAATACTTAATTCAACAATAATTAATAAATAAGATTAATTTAGATTAAAATATCTAAACTTGGGTTGATCTAACCCGATATATGTTAGTTCTAAAATTTAAATTATCCATAAAAACTTATGTGAACCATTAAGAATTTTTAATGGATTTGAATCTTCTATAAACATATATTATGTTAAGACTTACTATTATATATTATAAAGTCTACTTTTTTGTATTTTAAACTTTGTATCTTTGCTTTCTAACAAAATACTCTTCTATTAATAAAATAATAATACAAAATCTTGATCTATTTTTATTGACAATTAAATGTCTGGTTTTTAAATATTAATGATTTAACATGTTAAAACCTTTTTTTTTTTGCTATAGATGTTAAAACCAATTTGGTCTTTCATTACTATAGCAAATTTACTTACACAATTTTTATAAAATTATTTCTCAAACTTGAACCAACCGGACTCTAAATTATTTTCAATTTATTTTCATAAATAACAAATTTAATGCAGAAAATAATTTAAAACAAATTGTTTAATTATAACATATGTTGCTTCAACTCTAAATTAGCACATGCCAAATCATTTCTTCAACTCTTCTCTTTTAGCTAAAAAGTGAAAACATGTGTTGCTATGTCTCTGAATGATATTAGAGTTTGATCATTTCAGATGGGTTGGTATTGCTTGGGCAACCCTCATTTGTACCTTATTTAACATGGAAAGATATCTTTTTTGAGCAAAGGTACATTCCTAGGAGAAATATTACATGCATTTGTTATACATGTATTAGCATAATTCATCTTTAACTATCCTGTTCTAGCATGTGAAGATGGCAATCTTGTTTTGGATAATAAGCAGAATAGGGAATGCGACCATTTTGCTTTGGCTACTGATACTAATCATGAATCTTCAATATATCCGCAGAAACTTGGTGCTTATTTAGTAAGATAGGGTTATGATTCTAAAACGTGGTATAAGGTATAGTTGTTTGTTCGAGGTTCAAGCTCTGGAGCGTTGGTAAAGGCTGTTAGCCCTGATTCACCACACCTAGGGATCGATTCCTGATGGAGACCATCCCAACACCCCCCCCCCTTTTTACCCCTAGACAAAAAAAAAAAAGGTAGGCTTTCACCTTGTTTACCATTGTTGCCGAGCAATGCCTTTCTCTTGCTTTCTGTTTATACTAAGGTCATATATGCATTCAAAATATATGCTTAACTTTTGGAGCAATAAGCCTTGACCCCACTTGTGGTTTGAAACTACACAGATGACAGAGTAAATGGTCAAAGGATCATATTTGATGTTCTTGTGATTAATCAGCTGAGAGACAGCATTCAACTCCATAAATGTTATTAGCTGTGGCCTTCGCTTGCTATTGTTGAATCATATGTTAGTAGCAGGTTTGATTTTTTATTGCAAGGTGCATACTATTCAGATAGATAATTTGCAATAAGTGTAATATATTATCTTTTTTTTGTGAATTAAAAATATTCTCATAATATTCGACTAAGTTAAACTACACCATAAGTTTAATTTTTCTAAACCGGAAGAATAATTAGAAGACTAATAATGATATGACCTTCCAGTTGTCTTTTTGTGTCTTACTCTTCGATATATTCAAAATTTTGATTTGATTGTAGAACTAACTTTGCTTCTTTTTTATGAGATGCATTTCCAGTCATCATTTTACCAAAATGTAGTTCTTGAGTTGGTTGCTAAATATATATGGATACCAAGTGGTTCATCCAGCAGGTTGAGGAGAAGAATAAGAAAATTACGAGAGGAAGGAAACCCCTTTAAAGTGGGAGCAAAAGCTGGAAGATGATGCCAAGGCCAAGGCTAATGTTTGAAGCAAAAGAGAGGAAGCTGAAAGTTGCAAAACATAAGATCAGGATCTGATAGTGACAGTGATGATAAGAGTCAAAGCACAAGTAAAAGAGCTCATAGGAAGCACAAGAAGCAGTCTCACTTTGACTCTGGTGACCATGAGAAAAGGAAAGAAGAAAGATCCAAGCAAGAGACAAAGAAATGGTCCTCAGAATCTAGTGACGTTAGCAGTGATGAATCCGAGAGTAGCTCTGAGGAGGAGAGGAGAAGCAAGGAAAAGCAAAACATGCAGCAATGAGATCGAGATTCAAAATCAGATTCCAGTGATTTGGACTCCAGTACTGATGAAGTAAGCAAGAGGAAAAGGCATCCAAGAGAGCACAAACACCATCATCCATCAAGATCCAGTGGATCAGACTTCTCTGGTGATGAAGGAGACAGTCCAGCTCGAAGGAGAAGTCATGGAAAGCATCACAAACGCCATTGACGATCAAAATCTACTGAATCTGACTTGTTGAGTGATGAAAGTGATGATGCTCACCGAAAGAAAAGCCACGGAAGGCACCGTAAACATCACAGGCGATCATATAATGTGGAGTTTGAGGTCATCTAATTATGATGATCACAGATGAGGTCAAAGAAGCTCATCATTAGGAAAGTCATCAGATCAAAATTCTGAAGAATAAAGTAAAAAACCAGTACATAGGAAGTGTAACGCAGTCCATTAACAACTTGTACAAATTTTCACATCAAATCAAAACTGCATCAAGATGTTAAAACTGACAAAATACAGCGGAATAAAAAACTGGTTGTCACCTCAACATAAATCCATTTGGGATTGAACTAGTTCTGAAGTTTAAGATCGCGGAAGGAAGACTTGAAACCTGGAACCCATTTGTGGTAGCTTCAGATGGAAGGATATAATCATAAAGGAGGAAAGATTGATGATATTGCAGTAGCTTCACTGGGGACACAAGAGGGAAAAAATCTCAAGTCAGCATCAATTAAAATTTTGGGAGAAAAATATTAGAAAATAAAACAAGGTATATATATATATATATATATATATATATATATATATATATATATATATATATATATATATATCATGTGCTGAAATTTTGAGCCTCTAATTTATATATGCTTCATCACTTATGCACAATACACAGCAAATATTTTGTCACTGCTCACCAAAATTAGAAGTCAAAAGTTTCAATTTGGGCATGGAAAATCATAATTACAGAATACCATTAGTGACAAACAAAGAATCGACAGATTCAAAGGGGAAGTAAACAATGATGAAAGAATACATAAAGATTCATAATTCTTAAAAGCAGAGTTTACAACTTTGAACAGATATAACTGTTTATAAAACCAGTTAGGGAGATGCAGACATGCTTCTAAATAAGGAACAAAGGTAAGACCAGAGCATACTCCATATTCCCGAATTTAAGATTATTTAAGATTTTCACATATAGTTATTTAAATCCTAAATGGTCATGTTTATGCTTCACATTTCCAACCAAACAGGTCAAGTATATTTGGTTATTGAGCCTGATCTATTTTCCCAGTTTGAGGGTTTCAGCATATAGTCATTTAAATATTAATAATCATGCATAAGACTGATGTCATATAAACAAAGTAGACATGCATTAGGCATATAGATAGATGAAAACAAGAAGTGTTAATCCCAATCATTTGGGGTTAAACACATTAAAAATCATAGTCATCATCAACACCATAGAAAACTCAGGACCTTTAAGTAACATGGGTTCACCATAAAAGCAATAAAATAGAAAAATAATCACCCTATATTAACCACAGACCACAATAACTAATTTGGGACCCAACCTTCTTTTTGTAATCAAGCTTGATTCATTCCACTGAGGATTAAAAAATATGCCTCAGAGTGCACAGCATCTACCCTCGCTGGGTAATTTTCACCCCTGCTTCTAAGGTGCAGCTTGCCTGCCAAATCCATATGAAAATCAAACCACAGCCAAAAACACAAACAAAAAAAATTCAAATCTCCATTAATCATTTCCCACAGAAACTTCATACCTTTCGAAAATTAGTCTCAGCATCATTTTCAGACTCAACTTTGATAATCTCACTGAGATGGTCTATAAGCTTCAGGTGCCAAGTTTTCTTCTGATTTATTTTCTATACAAGGATAAAAATCACACAATATTATTAAATGAAAAAAAAATCATCACTCAACAGAATACAGTTTACTTTGCAAATATATAAATATATAAAAAGCAGAAGCCCAGATGTTCTTACAGCAAATGGAAATATTAAACCATAAAAGGTTCAGTTTAAACCTTTGTAAACATCAAGGAAATATCATTTTCTCCAAAGCTTCCACTGATACGACAAATTTTCCCATCCAAAATGAACAAGAGCATATTTAGGACAGTCGGTTAGTCCAGATTCCAGAAAGCAGCTCATTTAAGGTAACATTTAAAGCTCATTGAAATTATGTCATGTAATAATGAAAACAAACACTGCAGTATTCTGTAATATAAATGCTTAAATTTTCAGATCCCAGGAATTGCTCCAATATGTCAGAGTCCACAAATAAAGTTCATAATAATATAATAAAATGCATTGTACAGTCATTGACCCGAGCTTTTAAAATAAACTCTTTGAAGATGCATGTGAATGCATTCGAGTAATAACAATATCTATAACAGATAGTAAGTACTTAACTATTAAAAAAAGAAATTACAACATTGATAACAATCCTTAGAGGTAGGGATGGGATTTAAAGGAAAAGGCAATAATACCAAGAAAAAAATAATACCAATACTTTTCCCAGCCAAGTTTATTTTAAAGGAAAAGGCAATCAAATACAACCAAGACTTGAGAACAAGCCACCAAGACCAAGTAACATATATTGCCAGTGTAGACTTGAGAATTATACTGTGTCTATAATTACATAATTAGTGAAGAAGCATGCAAAAGACAAGCTGTAACAAGCATACCTGCGTGGTTGATGACAAGAGAAGCTAATCTGAGACTGAGATGGTCTGCAATACTGGATAAAAAAGTGAAGTAGTCTACAGCCAACGAATCATCTCCTTTAGATTACAATAAAAAAGTTACTATGTATCTTTAGTCCATCCTTTGAAAAGACTGACCTTTCTATGACATGCATAACCAAACCCAGGCACTTGCTCCAAAAAATATGATTAATTGCTAACTCAATGGGAAGTCATTCCATTTCTCCAATCAAATAAAAAAAAAATCTAATCAATGAAGATGGATCAACTAAGGGAAGCTATGAAAGTGACGTTTGACTTCCAAATTAAGTTTGCAGCAGCCCAAATGATAAAAATTTTAAGCAATTCAAATTTCCCACAGACCAGTTTGGAAGCCATCCATTATATACAAGACCAAGAGTATACAGCATTTGGTTAGTAGTTGAATAAAAATGGCCATGCCAGTTTAGATCCTTGATCATCTTAACCCACAAATGAAAATATAAACATCAAGACATGCTGTATGTTTCACGTCATGAGTCATCCAAAACGTGCATACACAAGTGTCAACTAAATAATTAATAGACTTAACTAATTCTCTGGGTAATCTTATGTGTCAGGATCTACTAAAAATGTTCTTTCTTTTCTTGCCCACAATATATTTACTCTACTATTTACAAACGAACTAAGATGCAAAGTAAAATTAAGAAAAGTCAACGAAATTCTTTCTTGAATTTTCAGTAGACAAGTACCTAAGACGGCTTGACACAAAGAAAGAACTACAGCCAACACACTTAAAGTGCAATATTTTCTCAAGCAATATATTTCGCGCAAACTCAACATTATTGTTGAGAATAAACAGATTGCCATGGATCCAATTTTAAGCTCAAATTCAAAGATCCATCATTCAGAAGAAGAGAAAACAAGCAGCAAAAACCAAAGAAGCATACCTTAGACACGCAAAGCAAAGAAGCATCACCAAAGCTGGTCAAGTTCAAGAACCCTGGTTTTTTCACCCTGCTTTAAACTGCAACGATTACATCAAAACGATTGCATAAGCAAGTAACAGAAGAATCTAACCTGAGAAGGATTCCGAGAAGTCAAAACTTCATAAAGCAACATCAGATAGTGGAACAGTTAAACCCATGAAATAAAAATAAAAAACAAAACATCAAGCAAATAGAGTAGAATCATGTACCAAATAAACCAAATAGCTCTTCGGATTAAGCTCTCATGAACTGCACAATCACTGATCAAGCTCTTGCGAACTGCAGGTCAAGCTTTGAGTGGGGAGAACCACAGATCAAGCTCTCGTTGCCAATAGAAGGAAGAACTGCATGAGGTTCTCGACAATGGTGGGAAGGAGTCCAATTCAGCTGCCCCTAGCTTGGAGTGAAAAAAAGCTGGATCATATGAAGACCCAAAAATCCTATTGGGTTTTGAGCAATCCGCTTCATTCCGATCCAAATTTTTTTATCATTTATATTTTTTTTTTAAATAAAAAAAGGACCCATCAGGTCAAGCTGGGTCGGGTCGGGTGCCGATCCATTGCCATGCATCTCCCCATTACAGCTGGGAGCTCCAACTAAATGCCTGGATTTTGCAGTGAACGAGTAGTGAACATCTTTATTATTTATTTTCTTAGCAAAGGCCAAAGATATATTTTGTATCAAGCATTTGCCCATGAAAACAATCGCAGAAGTATTAGAGGGCTGATCTTGATGACTTTAAAGCTTGTTTACTTATTTCTTTTGTTTGAATAATTAATGATCCTTTGAGTGAATATGATCCTTGGCATGCAGCTTCATAGTGCATTTTGAGGACTGAAGCCCATGCCAACTTGTGTTCATTTCGAATTCAAAACTTGCAGCTCACTGGAGTTCATGTCAATTATATATAAGCCGTGGATTGCAAAAGAAGGCTGCCACTGGAAGGGTCCAACAAATAAACCCTTCGAGTAAATAATTGAACCTGAGATTTCTATCCTACATTTGGCTGCTGAAAGTGGTCAAGGGTTGAAATTTCTAATATATGAACTAAATTCCAAAATTGTATTTTTTATTTTACATTCCACGCCGAGATGCTTGATCCTCAGCAGTGGCAATGAACAAATAATTACCAACTATAACTCAACAATGATACAACAATGCCAAAATCCATCTGAGTGGTCAGAAGTTCTTCAATATCTTCTCACCTGAGACTCCATCAGCAACAAGAATAGATGTAACTTCCTGCAACAATTAACATATTGATTTTGAAAGGTCATGCATTGGAACCAGGGCATTGTAGACAATATAAACTAACCATCAATTCTAAGGAAAAAATTATAACAAAGCTTGTAATCATTTTAAAAATGTTGAACATCTCTTTGCCAAGAGGCTATGAAACAAAATGACCAATGCACATAGTTTATAATACTGGTCACTTTAGTTTTCATTGACTAAAGGAAAAAAAAAATGCCATTATAATGAACAAGACTTTTGACGTTGAACTACAAAATGACAACAACTGCTTATAAAGTGGGAAGACAATAAGCTAAGCTGATAGAACTGGACCAGAAACAGTAGAGAAAAGCAGCAAGAAGAAGTGTTATTCTTCCTTACCCACCCTGTAACTGCACAGAGTAGAGGGACAAAAATCGCAGTACAAACTCCCAGGACTTTCGAGAGGTCCAGTTCTCTCCAAACTCCAATTCCTTTCCAAAATCTTTCCTGACTCTATTCTGACTCCTCTCCTCCTATTTATACAAAACCGGTAGCCTACTAAAAGGTCAATTACCTGTGACTGCCAATTCCAGTCACCATTTCTGTTTTAATTCTCTATCCCCCTCTATTTCTTCTAACATACACTTAAAGGGTGTCTATCATAAGCCCATTCCCAAACTAATTAAATTAAACCATTAGTAGAGTCGGGTATCACCAATTAAATGAATTCCCTCAAGCACATCAGGTCCATCAACGCCCCATTTCCCTTGCTCCAACCAGGTCGCTTGCACCCCGTCCGCAGTCTTGTACACAAGAAATGCAAACACCTCCTCAATCTCTAAATAGATTACCAAGTGAGCCAACAATTTTTTCCGCATAATTGCATGTGTTCTGAGGCTCTGTTTTTGGTGCGCTGAACAGAGTCAGGATGACTTTGGCTGCAACTTCATATGTTCTTGAGCCTCTGTTTCTTGTGCGCTGAATTGTTGCTGCGAATCCTCAGGAGATGCATCGTGTATCCCCGCCAGGATTTTGAAGAGAGTCCTTCTCACCTTGTTGTCCTTCCACGTTGCCTTCACCATCAAAATTAGATCTAAACGTGGCCTTAGGTATCTTTGAAGCCATTCTCTCTTCTTCAGAGGACTGGTTGGGCCGTGGCCCAAGTTTTGCTGCTGGTTTCTCACAGTTTTGGGCCATCCATGAGTTGAACCCAAAAAGTAGTCTTACTCCTTTTGCAAGAGTTCCAGAATCACAATTAACAGATCTGTCCATTTCTTCCGGGTCTAATCTCTTTTCTTCTTTTCCAAAGATCCACTTCCTTTCTCTACTAAGTTGGGCTTGATCTACTAACCCAATTTTGAACCCAGTCTTTTTTGTACTAACACTAGTAGTCTGGTTTGCTAACCCGGTGGATGAGCCCAGCCCTTCACCCCTGCCTCTCCTTCCCTTACGCAGCAAGCAGTAGCCACCAGTACCTTCCCTTTTGCTGTCTCAATTTCCAGCCTCGCAGCCATCAACCTCTGCATGTGAGTCTGCATCCAGCGATTTCGACGGCTGCCGGTGGATGGCCGGCCATCTCTCCTTGAAGTTCCCACGTACAGACCAAGGGCTGCCATACTCCTCCCATTTTAACGTCACAATCAGCCTTGACGTCGACCGATAGTTCTCATCTAGTGGTGCCGGCGGTGGACGGGGATTGGCCGGTCCGGTGAAGATGCTCCCTTCAGTGGCCAACGCGACCCACTTCTCCCATGCTTCCTCCCCTACCTATCTACGACACAATAGCTCAGAGCATATTTCCAATCTTGGTCCAAGATCTGTTGTCCGAGTGGTCCGAGCTCCACCTCCACCACCCCTTTCATCTTTTTTTCTGAATCTCCTCCTCCATAACCACCGTCTCCACCATAGCCTCCATCCCCTCTTTCTTTTCGCCACCCCTTAAAACCTCCATAGCCTTGAAAGACCACTGTGGGTTTAATAAGTTTTCCTCCATTTTCTTGAAACAAGTCTCCTCCTTTGTCATGATCTTGTCCGCAACCACCTCTTCCTCAGTCACCTTCTCCTCCTTCCTTGGGTCTGGTTTCTGGGTTTCTGGGTTTCTTCATCTTCGATCTAGACTGGTTGGTCTAGCTGATATTCCGGTTGGAATCGTTCGATCAAGGCCTTCATGAAAGCCATCCAAGTAGCATTGTGGTTGCGCCGATCCCACCAGTACCACCAGTTTAGACCTTGTCCTTTTAGAGCCTTCATCGCCTCCGGTAACTTCTCTTCCTCTGGTGTCCCTTTCTGGCCAAAGTATTGCTTGGTGCAGATCAACCACCAATAAGCATTCTCCCCTCCAAATTCTGGCACCATTGTTTCGTACCCACAACTCCCGAATTGAGAGCTCTGATACCAATTGATAGAATTGGACCCGAAACAGTAGAGAAAAACAGCAAGAAGTAGTGTTATTCTTCCTTACCCACCCTATAACTTCACAGAGTAGAGGGACAAAAATCAAAGTACAAACTCCCTGGACTTTGGAAAGGTCCAGTTCTCTCCAAACTCCAATTCTTTTCCTAAAATCTTTCTTGACTCTATTCTGACTCCTCTCCTCCTATTTATACAAAACCGGTAGCCTACTAAAAAGTCAATTACCTGTGACTGCCAATTCCAGTCACTATTTCTGTTTTAATTCTCTACCCCCCTCTATTTCTTCTAACATACACTTAAAGGGTATCTATCATAAGCCCATTCCCAAACTAATTAAATTAAACTTTTAGTAGAGTCGGGTATCAACAAACTGCTTAAAATTGTAAATAAAAGTGCCAGCAATGCCTGAACTTCCTATGGTTTTGAGGTTGTATCACTTGAATTTTTCTAATACTAAAATCCCTTGTATATATAAAATTGTGTAACTGGTTAACACTGCGAAGACACTGCTATCAAAATTACTTGGAATTTCTCTCTCTTTTCCTCGCACACCCACACACATTGATAATGGCATGGCATAAGAATCCCTTGCATATAAAGAACCAAATCCTTCTTAAAACAAGCAAATCCTATCTGAGTTAAGGCACATTGGTTTGAGACAAACCCAAGATGTAATTTTACATATCACAATTTCAAGAATAGAGCAGTCTATGATGTTAAAATGCGAAACTAATGTTACAATCCCTTTCCTTGGGGGGAGGGGGGTTAGTGTTTGGTTCATGGAATGTTTTTAAGATTCCACGGAATACTGTAACATTCCCATGTTTGTTCAAGGTTAAAAAAAAATACTCAGGAATTAATCATTACCGCGAACACAATATTCTCATCTTTTGGCCAAAAAACATTCCCATGAGGGGAGGAGGGTATCTTTTTTCTTTCCTGGGGATATAATACAAAAGACACCATTGCCAATTGCCGTTGATCTTATCAGAACCAGAAAATTCAAATACATTAAAAGGACGTGATGCCCAATGAAGGTGTTATGGAGCTGTGTGTGTTGGTAGCTGAAATGGAGCCTTTGGTTGGACCCAAATGCTAGGATCATCAGGGTAAGTTTATACCTATGTCACTAAGACAGGATTTGTTTATTTGATTTCTTTTACAGTTTTTCCCACTATACATTCAGAGAGGTTGGAGGACTTTACTGTATTGAAGTGTTTTATTTCTTTCCTGATCAGTTTATGTTAGTATCTCATGCAAAATGCCTGTCTTCTGTTCTCATTCTTTTCTTCTCCCCAATTAATAAAATTTCGTCATTTATATGCTCTTTACCTGCCAAACCTATTGTTCAGATTCTTAAAAAAACTAAAAAAGCAGTGCTCTTCCTTGCAAAATGTAACCATCCAGCCCCCCTGTATTTTTACTTAGTTTGTCAAATGGCTTTAAATTAAGCTTGTCAGTTCTTATTAATAAATTCTCCGCACAGTCAGACTCTACTAACTCAGGTTTACATAAAGCAATCATTTCTTCCAATAATCACCAAGAAAATCACATTTGGCCACCAACAAAGAAGTTTCCTAGAGGGAAATCGATAGTCCTATTTTGTTGAGTTACATAGGAGGTGCAAGCACCTGGACAGGGAAGGGGGATAGGTGGCCTCATGGAGGATCAAACCTTCGAGGCTCCGACATCATTACACCCAAGTTTTAGAGACTAAGGCCCGTGCCAATTGACCTACAAGATTATCGGGTGATAGTCCCTCATTTATTTTACTCAAAAAAATTCATCTTCACTCTGATCACATTTCATCATATGTAGCCTTCTGGGATCAACTTTCTACTCATGCATGTCCTTACAGTGTGCTGGTAGGAGTGAAAATGGAGGAGTATGGAAAGAAGGGTTAAAAATTGACAATGCATAAAACCATATATCATGCCCAACTACATTGCCAATTTTCAATACTCCCCTCAACTCCCATTTTCGCCACTACCAAGCACACCCTTAATGAAGTTAATGTTAACACCTTCCTTCTACAATATCTACACAAGAAACACTCTCCAAGGTGCATAAATAGGCAAAATAAACTTGCAAAGTAGTAATTTAAAGTAATTTCAATGATTAAAATAACATAAGAACTTCAAGATATAAACAACTATAGAAAACAAGATATTATATTTGCAACTAATTTCTATCTTGATAATTAAATATTTCGTCAACTTCTCTTATACACCGTATTCTCTCATTTATTAGTTGCATAACTATTTTGCGAAGTTTGAAAATCTAAATAGTATACTTTTATACAAGAAAAGGAAGGGCAGGGAAAGGAAAAAGAAAACTAGTAGATTGTGATGTCAAGCATGATGCATGACTTGTGGAGATTACATTGTCACCTTGTCATTCAAATTTGAGTTAGTCATTGGGATGTTGGTTATCCAATTGTTTTATGTTTAAGTTGTTAAGAATCATCCCACCTTCTCAAGATAGTTGGCTTTATTTCAAGTGACGAAGCAGTGAAAGCCCTATGAATTAAATTTCTCTTTATTACAGAGTGCTGCTACTCCTGGGAGGTTAGGTTTCCTCAAAGCAACCATTATGTTATCTTTCACTTGCTCTCTATCAGAATTAGGAAAGGCCTTATACATTTAGCCCACCAGCATCATATGTTTCTTAAATACTTTGGTATGCCTCATCATATAAATCTTTGAGTAAAACCTATTTTTAGTCCCTGAAAGATACATCATTTATCAATTTCGTCCCTTAGAGATTAATTTTATCGATTTAGTCCCTCAAGTTTCAAATCACTTACAAATTTCATCCTTTTGTTCCTTTTAATTTTATTATTTAGTCCCTCAAAAGGACCAAATTGTTGTGAATCTGAAATTTGAGAGACTAAATTGATAAAATTAATCTCTAAGGGACGAAATTGACAAATGATGCATCTTTGAGTGACTAAAACTATATTTTACTCTAAATCTTTCTTCCTTAACTGGGAAGGATGGTGGCTAATGACCTGAAGGTTGCACTACAAGACAAGTTAATCAAAACACTATATGTTTTTCAAAATTATACAGACAGAAAATTTATAAAAAGAATTAAAGCTGAACTCAATAGTGGCGCACACCTCAGTCATCTGTTTCCGCCCACAAAGTACAGCACCAGTTGACAAAGGGTTAGAAATTTGCTTTGCTCTTGTAAAAGCAGCCTGTGAAGGTAGTCATGTGTGAAAATGTAATCTTTCCCCCCCTGAAGGTTATTGAGTGAAAATATACCATACAACTCCCCACACACTTTACCTGCACACAGCCACTTTCCCCAGTCCAACTATCATCAGGTTGAGATAGTACAGGCACAATCTTAACACCGGAAGATTCCCAGTCTTTAAACCTATCCTATAACAAAGAAGAATATTGTTATTAGAATAAACTCCAATAGAAAATACAAGGCTTCTGATTGTTAAGCCAACAAACAACTGAACAAACCAGATAAGCCATTCTCTGTAGGTTTCTAGCCCCATAATATAGCCTCACATCAGACCTCTTGCCAGCACCAAATCCTGATTCAATAAGCGACCGGATTGGACTGCAAACAAGGAATACATTGCATTACTGTGAATGGATGTAATACAAAGGTATTCATACAGCATCCAGGGTACAATGATTTATAGGCAGGAGTCAAAAGGAGTTGAAACAACAGAAATGCTATCGTTCTCGCTCTCTCTCTCTCTCCCTCTCCCTCTCCCTCTCCCTCTCCCTCTCCTCTCCCCTCTCCTCTCCCTCTCTCTCTCTCTCTCTCTCTCTCTCTCTCTCGCTCTCTCTCTCTCGGTGAAGACAATAATGCCCTTGGACAAAGCAACAATGAAAAATAAAGCAACGCAAATTCAAAACAAAGATGCAAAAACACGGCAGCTCTCCAATTGCTCTACTGTCTAAAAAGGAGACCAAAGAGAGGCCATGGAAACAATCATTTCTTAAAGAAAGTCTATGACCACAAATTTTCCCTTAAAAATATGGGCATTACACTTTACCCAAGGACACCAAGGGATAGCATACAGATCGCACTGCTGGAACGCTTTGCCCTACTTAACCCAGAAAAAACATCTGAACTTAATCAAAAGAAAACATTCCAAGTTTTGAGGGCACACTCCAAATGTAACAAGCTGCCAAGCAATGTAAAATTAATTGTGCAACACTCTCCAAATTAGAACAACACATTACCCACATACTAGGAAACAATGCGTTGTTAGACCTATGTATCTGCAACATATCATTAGAATTAATCATATTGAGTACCACAGGCCAAATGATCACTAGGGCTTATAGGGGTTTCTCAATTTTCAAAGTGGCTTTTCTAGAAGGATAATTTCCTCTGTTCAAATAATCAATAAGAAAGTAAAACAAGAACTAATGAGAGAAAGAACCAGAAGAATGCAATGTCCCCCGCAGCAATTGTACATGGGATGCAATGTCAATATATTTATTAATAGAAATTAATAGTTCCAACTTTAGATAGCAGAGCTTCAAAGAAGAAGATCTTCTTTCCTCCTCCCCAGTGCCTCATGACAGAGAAGGTGCTCATCATGGAGCCACACTATTAAAAGCACTGCTTACTAAACTAATATTGGACAATTCCCAATTCCTTGAGTGAAGTTATTACCATCACAACTCAACAAATGCTCACCGAGATTCTAAAATCTCAGTAAAAATACTCAAAACAACGAAGTGAACTCCACTTGCATTGATGGGTATGAGAATTTATAATCCAGCTTTCAAACCCACCACCAATATCAAATCAAATCGGGTCATATCACAATCACTCGTCTAATTTGAAAAAGAAAACCAACATTTCAGACATTTGCACTCGAAAAAGCAAATTCGGTAAAGACTCAGCGCAAAAAAGGGAGGTGAAATGAAACTCACCTGATTCCCGAACCGGTGGCGAAGATAAGAACGGTAGTATATTTCTCGGGCGGGTCGATCCGACTGATATGGAACCCCTTTCCCATAACCTGGCTGAGCTCCACCACATCACCTTTCCTCAACCCGCACAGTGCCTCAGCAGTGGATCCCGCCACGCTCTTCACAAGGAACTCGAACACGCCACGCGCCGAAGCGAGCTTCGGAGGCGACGCGATGGCCAGAAACGATGGCCTGGAGATGTCGGGAACTCGCAGCTGCAGGTACTGCCCGGCGCTGGTGTGAGACGCGGCCAGGTCGGGTGATTCGGACAAGTCGACGGTGACGTGGAAGAGGGACTCGGCGGCGGGTTCAACCTCGGCGAGCTGGGCGTGGGTCCAGACGGTGGTTTCCGGCCGTACGGCGGCAGCTACGGTGGCGAGGCGGTGGTTCCAAAGATGTAGGTGGCGGGGGAGGGGGAGGTTTTAGGCGGCGTAGAATAGACATGGGAAATAGGGGTGGGCTAAAGTGCGCATCGAGGTGGAGGGAACGGGAAGTTGGAGTTGGTGGAGAGAGAAAGAGAAAGTAACGTGTATTTGCGAGTTATAAGAACGAAGAAGGAATCGGTCAGAGAGCAGGATTGCCGGCGGTGAAGGTAAAATGCGCCTTGCATCTCATTGGATCGAGGGTCCAGAGAGTTTCACGTGTCAAGCTTTATAATTGAGAGTCCACTGTCCTAGAGTGCTGGAAGATACTTAGTTACAAAGATACTTTGAAATGCAACGTCACATCATTTTTATTACATTATATTTATATTATTATTTTTAAAATAATAAAATAAAATAAACACATATTTTAATATATTATTTTTATTTTTTTAATATAATAAAATATATATATATATAAATCTCATCTTCTATTTATAAAAACAGTACGACTTTAAGTAATTTATATTAATTTTAAAATAATAAAAATTTCTTCTCACTTTAAATATTTTTTATAATAAAAAAATCTTGAAATATGGATAAGCTTTTTTTCTCAACAAAAAAATCAGAAAAATTTGTTTTGTATGAAAGTAAAAATAAAGTTGATATTTTCATCTATGAAATTTTCATATAATTTTGTGTATAAATATCGTCTATAAAAATCTTATCATTATTTTTATCTTCTGACCAGATATATACAAACAGTAAAATTCCTTTATTTTTTGGTTCCTTGCCCGCCCGCACAAGGATGACATGAATAAATTGAGAAATGGTCTAATTGTAAAATTCTTGGCATCTAAGATTCAGGTGTATGTATGGTTTCTTACGCACACACACACACACACACACACACATATATTCATAGGTAAGACAACTATAATATCACAAAAACTAACATAAATAAATTTTAACCATTAGAACTAACACAAATTATTATGATTAATTTTTCCTTAAATATCACATAATCACTTAAAAAAATATATATTTATATATTAGTTTTAAATTTTATATAACTAATAAATAATTATGGTTTAATTTATATTTTATATATTTTTTATCAAATAAACATATATATTTTACTTTATTTATGACATTTTGATTTTAGTTCATACAAAAACTAACTATTCCTTCTTGCTATTTTTGGGTCGATCGGAGAAATGGATGTAAAAAGATCACTCAAAAAATTTGTTAGTGATGATATCTACAAAAATATTTCAATACTTAAGTCAATAAAAAAGCTATATGAGGAAGAAGATAAGAGGAATAAATATACTTGGTCTCTAAACTTGCTTAGCTTAAATAGAGATCTACATTGATGCCATGCGAGGACATTGTGGAAGGATAGTGCTAATGCTGGCTGTAGTTGGGGCGTAGTGTACGGAATCTTAAAATATTCTGATTCTGAAATATCTTGATTTTGAGCGCATATTGTAATAGATGGTAATGGGCCTGATTCATGGGTTTTAGGATTGGCTTGGTCCACTAATTTCCTAACTCAAAGACATAGACTGATCGAACTATTCTTATATTGGGACAATTCATTAACTTTTATTAGTTAGTATCCTCTCAAGTTAAAAAACTTTTTGACGTTCATAGTTGCAATTGAAAGGAAGCATTATTTTTTTTTATTCCACACATATTATTTATTTTTCTTTTTCTTGGTTAAGTATTTCCACACATATTTCTTAACGAACGAAGGAGGCTGGGTTGACATCTATTACTCTTATTAAATTTAATCCATATAAATTTCATGGAATGACCATTCAATGATTAACACGTATTAGGATTCAAAACAGAAGAGAATTTGTGACCAATCAAGTAACCCTCTTATTGCTTCTTCTTCTTCAGTAGCTCCTAACAAAATCTTCATCTATATGGTTTTCTTTAATAGCATTTACTCTACTTTTCGCAACAACTTTTCTTGTTATTGTGCTTTTCCTTTTTTAAATATATGAGAATTTTTTTTTTGTTTTTTTCATGGTGGTCATTTATGTCATTAACATCAAATTTAATTATATTTCACATTAATTTCAGATATCAAACAATAGGATGGATTGACAAATCATTCCATTAAGTTATGAAATAGTGGATTGAGAATTGTCATTCTATTCTTACTTATTTCCTTTATATTCTATGAAATCACATTTCATGTACTAAACGTATGTGTTTAATAAGTTCATGTGCCAACAACTTGCCCACTTAGGATCATGATACTCGTTCCCCCTTCAAAATTTTCCTTTTCCTTGTTTGTACACCATCCTCACTTGTCGAACTCCAGGCTCAATTAAAATCAATTGCAGTGTTTTCATTAATGCTCACGGTTGAACTTTTCATCACAACAAACATACTAAGCAGAAATTTTTATCGTATAATCTAAACATACTAAAAGATGAAAACGAAATTACTTCAAAAAAAAATTCATCCTAACATATTAAAATCTGACAAAAGTACTTTTTAAAAAAACAAATATCTTATTTTATTAAAAAAGCACATCCAAATGAACTTTGAATCATTTAGTTGGGTTAGCACCATCGTATTTAGAATAGTCCCATCTTAATGCAGCATGGTGGAGCAAAGAATATCATTCTGGTTTTGAGAGCTGTCGAATTTACCAGAAACTAGAAACTAAAGAGCTATCGAATTTACCAAAAACAAAGCTTACATTGGGATGAGCATGTGCTGGAAGATGCTCGTAAGTCCAAAAAGCTTGTGTCATCAAACTTCCAAGCTTCTAACCATAGCTAATTGACATCGCTACCTGACTATGAAATCACTTTATGAAATTTGAAAGGAAAGAGAAAGATTGATTTTTTATTTTTAAATTAAGATAATTATAAAATATTTATAAAAATAAAAAATAAGAAGATTACTTGATAATCTTTCGTTTTACTCTTTTTATTTTTAAAAATTCTCAAATAAAAAAAAATTTTAATCAAAATAAAAATTTTACCCTCTCTTACCTTTCGTTCTAAACTTTTTCATTTATACATACCCTAAAGGAAAATGATTGAACAGAACAAATAAAATAGGCTAAAATATAAAAAATTCCCATTACCTACAGGTCATTTTCAAAATACTCTCTAAGCTTTGAAACTCAACAACTCAACTATATGAACTTATCAAATTGTGTATATTAACTCGGTAGTTTTTGCACATGCATATGAGTTCAATTTGCATTAAAATGCATGCTTTGACAAATTTAAAAAATCGTGTTTCTGAATTTCAAAGTACAAAGGAGTTTTCAGGAAATGACTTATAGTTAAAAAGAGTTTTTCGTATTTTAGCCAATAAAATAAGGAAATAAACACCTTTGTCAATTGTTGATACAGCTTATTGGTACCAAAGATAAAACAGATAAGAAAACATAACAAATATAGTTATAACTATAGAAAAATACGACTACGCTGTGCCAACTACTCATGGGCCTACTTGGTATCGTAACAGTCATAATGCATCACATATGAATCCAATATAGAATTTCTATAGCTTTGATCTAAAAAGAATCTACACACAACACAATCCAGCAGGGGTTAACCAAATACTATGACAGATTAATTCATTTAATTAAACAACATGGGTGAGGACGCTGCTTCCATGTCTTTCAGAGTTCCAAACCCTTAACTATTCATTCCCCCATTGATAAACAACCCAACTGATGGAAAGGAAAATAAACAAGTCTTTTGCATAACGCTTACCTCTCTCTAGGAAAAGGCAATTTTTGAGGGGAGTTGTGGGTGATCAGGATAATTCGATACTTCACGGAAAAGCCTGCTTCAGGAAATGAACTACACAAAAGGATAAGATTTTAACTTTGTTGGTCGCAAACAGGCCACTCAATGGATGCAGATAGTTTCGCTTTATCTTGGATGGCGACTATCACCAGCTGACAACAACTGATCCCTCCGCCTCCTATATGAGTCAGAGTAATCATCCACCCTCCTACTACTGTAAGGAGAGCGAGATCTTCCTCGTCGGTCCCTCGAATGATAATCCCTGTCCTGCCATCGCCTGGGTGAGTAACTACGAGATCGTCTCCATCCATGTCCTGCATATGTTGGTCCCACAAAGCCACCCCATGTATACAGGTAGAGTCAGTCATCACTAATAAATCTCAACATTTTTCTTATTAAAATTAGTTGCTCTACAGTATAAAGGAAAATCTGTCCAAAGGTACATGGGGTGGAACGAAAAAATTGTCCAGTGTACAAGCCATTCATCCTAATGCAGGACTGCTTTAGACTACAAATGTAGTTTTCTAGTTTTTCATAAATCAAGAATGGGATTGTGAACATCAAACATATGAGTATATGACCATACGTAATCAGAAATGGCAACAGCAAAAATTAAGTCACAGGTAATAGATTCATATGGTAAAATTGCAAACCAAAGTCCAGGCAAGATGATTCTCCAATGTACCTCGCTTATCTCTTGAACCATAATATCTGCCAGGAGTTGGAGTCCTGCCACGTTTTCTCTTTGCCTGCATAAATCACAAGGATGCAAATAACATCATCACATGTAAAGGACATTTGCAACATACTGATATGGTTTACAATGCAACGCACTGCTGTTTGAAGCATTTTGCAGTTCAATAAATCAACTTCAAATTGCCCTTCAGGATAATGATATAATCGCAAAAATAGAGACTAGACAGTTGCATGGATAATTGTCATTTTCTGAGGGTTAACTTGTAGCCTGCACCATATGGCATTTGCCAGCTACTTTGCTGAAGATTTAAACACCTTCAGTTTTATTTACAACACATATCTTTATTATGATTTTTGTATATTTTTTTAATAAAACTAAAGGCAGCATCACATTAACACACTCACACAGCATAGGCATTTGATGCCATATAGGTTATTATAAATATCAAAAGGAAAAGAAAAATACAACCGCGTCTGTTAATGCTACTAACAAAGAAAAGGAATAAAGGACAACACCCCTCTGCCAAATACTCGAATTCGAATCGATGAGTTTGGATGTCGATGCAGGACTCATGTCGTGAAGGGATAGGTTCAACTGTTTAGAGCATAGATTGTGAATTCGATGTAGCTACACAGAACAGACCTGCTGCCAAAACTCATCAGGCAACGTTTCTAAGAAAGTAGAAGTTCAGGAAAAAAAAAATAGAAAGAAAGAAAAATATAAAAAAGAAGAGAAATAGGAAAAAGTTATGCAAAAATATTCAGTTGGACTCACAAACAGTCTGGAGCCATTGGCAATAAATATTACCTTTTCCACAGTTATTAGTCGACCTTCAAAAACAGATCGGTTCAGATATTTGATACAGCGTTTAGCATCCTCATTAGTTTCCATAGTGACAAAACCAAATCCACGAGACTCTTTAGTACGAGGATCAGTTACCAGGTGGCACTCAACAACCTGAAAGCAAAAGCTACGTGAAATTTTCCTAAAAATAGACTCCTATTTGCAATGATGATTGGTTTATTCTTGAAGTAGGATTTAATCAACATCTACACATAGAATTTGTTGTCAGATATGAAGCCTGACAAGGACTTTATAAAATACTAGGAAAAAAAAAGTTTCAGTTCCTTCTTTTTCCCAAAAGCAGCTGATATGTAAAACAAGTATCGACACAACAACCATAACACATAATGAGCAACAGAAAGTGTTCTCAGCCAGTCAGGCTCAAGGATTCAGCAATTAAATTATAATTAAATCAATAGTTCATAGCTTTTTTCATCAAATTCTCCACAAAATAATTCTGCTTCCTAAGGCAATACTCAAGGCACCATTATGCCACACATACAAGCAACACTAGTGGAGGCTAAGATTGTAATACGCTGTGCCATTTGTAAGACACAGTTCACATGCAGGTTTCTGTCACTTATAAGAAACTCCTTATATCCATTGTTTCAAATTAATCCGTAAAGTATATGAAATCAAGGTCATAATAGGACTTATACAGACAGAACGGATTAGGAGCATCAAAATTTTGGTTTGTTGTTGCTTCCAATAAGTGAACAGTGGACTTGATCACTTTGATGAAAAAGAAGGAAGATTATATTTCAGCATTACGAGGTCCAGAAAATAACATTTGTAACCATACCATACAGTCCAGAAACTGAAGTTTTTTACATACAATGCCTCATATATTCAGAAACTGCAGTTGTTTAGGTGCATGCATTGAGAAACCTCAAAAAGAGACACAACTCAAGGACACAGCATCAAATCATGATGAAAAAGGACATGTAATATTCACCACTGTAAGTTAAAGGGCATAAACAACAGGAGTGGTACCTTTCCCTCTTTGTTGAAATACTTCTCAAGATCACTGGTCGTGATCCTTGTGGACAAGCCTGTTACATACAAATTATTTCCAGGATTCACTGCATCAATAGAATCTTGACTCCTGGAATAAAAAAAAAAACTTAACCATCACATACAACAAAGAAGTTTGGCATTGTTAGCATAATATAACTTATCTTTTAAGTGTGTGCAACTGTGCATGTCAAAGATACGGTAATTTAGGCAGTAAATTAGAAGTGTATTTCTGCAAAGCTACACCTGGAGCGACTCCTCCTAGACCTTGATAACGATCTTGATCTTGATTTAGATCTTGACCTTGACCTTGATCGACGACCTCTCACAGGAGAAATGGAATCATTAGGTGACGCAGACCTGGGAGAATAAGAAGGCAACTGTGTACTATGAGATGCATCACTACAGAGATTTAATATTTTTTCAATTAAAAACAAAAAAAAAAAATGTCATAGGTCCACTTTTGTGATCAAATTCTTTTGAATTCAACCTCATTCAAACATACTAATATTCTTTAAAAATTAAGGGGTTCATTGCCAGAGTTTAGACTCAAGGGGGCAATACAAAACAGACACAATACTTTCAAGCATTAGAAAAGAGAAAACCTAAATAAATTGAGAGGGAACTGACCTTGCTCTCCTTGTGTACGACATCTACCAATTCAGAAAAGAAGACAACATTAGACAACCTTCAACATCATTTGAGAATTGGAAATGCAGCTAAATTGAGCATAAACATCATCGGAAAAATAGCTAAATTGTGCACAAATTAGTAATCACCCAGCATTTGCCATCAATAAATAAGATACGATAGATTAGAATGGAAAGGAAAGCATATCAAAGAACCATGAAGGGTTCCACGAATCATTTCCTAAATGAAACATAGAAGCTCTAAGTTCGCAGTACCCAAAAAGATGTCGAGATTGAGCGAAGGTACCTGCAAAATCGAAGCTTTAAGGTGGTTGTGATCCGAGATTCAGCTAAGACAATAAATCGAAGAGCGAGCCGTGAACGGTGACTAGGTTCTGCGATAGACGATATCGCTGCCGCGAACCGTCGTCACTCGCAAGTCCCTTGGATGCGTTGGGGTTTCGGAGGGGTTTTCTGATTTCACTGTATGTGGCTAACCCGGTTGGATTGACCCGAATTGCATTATGGAATTTTAACCTTGGTGGGGTAAAATTTTAAGGAATCATAATTTTGTCACACAAGCATGTTCATAACCGAATTAAATTAATTTAAATTAAAAAAAAATTAATCAAAAAATTAAAAGTTAAATAAAATTAAAATTAATTATTTTTTATTTTTTTTATACAAACTAATTAGTTTAGTTTGATTTTTAATTTTTATTTATAAAACTAAACAGAATATATATAATTATACATATACATTTTTATAATTACATATTTTATGATAGTTGTGTCTAGTAATTAATAAAGTAAATAAAAAATTAATAAAATAGTGTAAGATAATTGTATAAAATAATTAATTATTATAAATTGATTATAGATAATTTAGCAAAAAAATTTCATAATTAAAGCTTATTTTGCGTTTCTTAATTCTTGTTTCTTTTATTAAAAAAACATTTATTTTGAATCGTACAGAGTGACCTTTAGCTTAGAATGACAGAAAAGAAGAGAGAAAAACAGTGGAAAAGAGAAGATTTTCTCTTGCTTATTTGAAAAGAAAAGTAAAAAGAGAGAAATAATATATATGAGTCTCACATAAAAAAATTTCACCCCTAAAGTGAAGAGAAAACTCAAAAATGCTAGAAACAAAAAAGTTTAATTCTTATATATTTAAGCATTTTTTTTTCTCTCCTCTTTGTTTTCAATCCAAAAACAAGAAAAGAAATAAAAAATTTTCATATACTTTCTCTTCTTTTTTTCTTTCTTCTCTATTTTCTTTTTTTCTTATTTTTTATTTTTCATCCCAGCAAAGTTTAAGTTTTATGATAATCATTAGAAGAATCATTTAACCAGATCTAACATCACTCAAAATTATTTATTCTATATTTTCTAACACAATCAACTTAATAACCCAATATTTTTAATTTTTCATTTAATACTTTTTTAAAAAAAATTATTTACAAGGACACAGCATTCCTCGTCCACAATATTGACATCCAAATTAGTCGTCATTGCTCGGTGCTATGTACAAGGGAGCGTGAGAACTACTATATCAAATCTTCAGTCCAGTTAAATAAAGAAAACGAGATTAAAACAAGCAAATGTCCGCAAAAATCATCAACGGTAGAATCAATTGTCCGCACCAGCTAGTGCAGCCCAAAGGGAAGGCACAACTCCATTCCGTTCATTTCACATACATGTCAGACCAAGTCAGAAAGAAACTCGAGTTACGTTTCATATGGAACAGCCTAAAGTTTTTAACCTTGATGCATCCAACGTTCTCATTCCAATCAGGAAAGTAAAAATGTACATGCCCTCTTGCTTTTTCCCCTTATTAAATAACACAGCTGAAAAGAAAAAAAAGGGGAAGCTGGCCACAGGGCCCTGTTGCACTTTCACACTCGGCAGCAACATTGAAATGGAAACGGAATAAACTGACGCGTTTTGATACCAAAAAAATGGAAATTTCTGTCGTTTGGCATTGCCAAGAGTTCCTAAATTATTAATTTTCGCAATTATCAAAAAAAGACTAAGATGGGAGCAGGGGCTGTATGTGGTTAAGAAGCTGATTCCTTAGCAATCTTCTCTGCCTTTGCAAGGACCTCATCAATACCTCCAACCATATAAAAGGATTGCTCTGGGAGGTCGTCGTATTTGCCGTCTAACACACCCTGTTAATCACAGAGCAACAGAGAATTATTGATCAAGCATTACTTCAGTAGGAAACCATTGCAAACAGGTTATGGGGGTCAAACAAGGCAAATGCAGCCATCCGAAATAATTGAAACAAACTGGATACAAAACCAGAGACAACCATTATCACCGGATTTTTTCTACTTTTTTCCTTTCTTGGGAGGCTCTACTTTCACAATGATATTATGCAATCCAAGTCAAAAGAAACTCTAAAAACAAGCCACAAATATTGAAAAGAAAGTCCTGACCCTAAACAAGGATAAAATGCAAATGAAACAGCTCAAATCAAAACAGCCAGATAGCAAAGGGCATGGACTCAAAAGTTGATTACTTGATCAAGTAACTTGTAATTTATATTTGAAACTGAAGTTCCTATTAACTTTATTTGACAGGTGCAATTGAAATCTTCTGATAAAATGGAGAAACACTAGAAAAAGGGTACACAGTTTTACTTTTTGGGTGCAGCTTACTGGAAAATAAATTTCAATTTACATGAAAATCTGAACAATAATTTCTACTCAGATGATATTGAAGATGAAAAAAAATAAGGGCAAGCAAAAACAGCTCTGAAACAAAAAAATTATGGAAAAAAAAAAAGAAATACCTGGAAGCTGTTAATGCTCTCCTTCAGTTCTACATATTTGCCCGGGGCACCAGTGAAGACTTCTGCAACATGGAAAGGCTGGCTTAAGAACCGTTGAATTTTACGTGCACGAGCAACAGTCAATTTATCGTCTTCACTGAGCTCATCCATTCCCAAAATGGCAATGATATCTTGCAGATTCTTGTAGTTTTGAAGAACTTTCTGTACACCACGAGCAGTTTCATAGTGGTCCTCACCCAAAATATGTGGGGAAAGCATGCGAGATGTTGAATCTAAGGGGTCGACAGCAGGATAGATACCCAGCTCAGAGATCTATTCAGTATCAACAAAATCAAATTGTTAATTGATGAAAACAAAAATATCAATGCAATAGCCGCTTTATATAACAATCAAACCTGTCGTGATAGCACTGTTGTAGCATCCAAGTGAGCGAAGGTGGTAGCAGGGGCAGGATCTGTCAAGTCATCAGCAGGCACATAGATAGCTTGAACAGAGGTAATTGAACCCTTCTTGGTGGTTGTAATACGCTCTTGAAGACCTCCAAGATCAGTAGCCAAGGTTGGTTGGTAACCAACGGCAGATGGGATACGACCAAGTAAAGCAGACACCTCTGAGTTGGCCTGCATGATACATCACAATGTAAAACATACAGTAATAGCAGAAACAGCGTACAAGAAAGAAGGAAGGTTATCATAGATAAGTTGTCCAAAGGACCCATACTTGGGTAAAGCGGAAAATGTTGTCAATGAAAAGAAGCACATCTTGCCCTTCAGCATCACGGAAGTGCTCAGCAACAGTTAAGCCCGGTAAGACCAACACGGGCACGAGCACCAGGGGGCTCGTTCATTTGACCATACACAAGAGCACATTTGCTGTCACTCTGATTTCATGAAACAACCATAGTTAACAAACTTATAAAATGAGTATACTAAGAAGAATATTGAATCTCACTACATATATGATTATCATGAACCACATTCTGTTCACCTGCTTATCCCCGAGCTTAATGACACCACTCTCAATCATTTCTCTGTACAAATCATTACCCTCTCGAGTTCGTTCTCCAACACCAGCGAACACAGAGAAACCACCTAATCAACGGAAACAGTCAGCATATAAGCACAGAAAGGCACAAGAACACCTTAACAAGAATAAATTAAATGCATCAAGAACATACCATGAGCCTTTGCAACGTTGTTAATAAGTTCCATAATAAGCACAGTTTTGCCTACACCAGCACCACCAAACAGACCAATCTTTCCTCCTCTTTGGTATGGTGCAAGTAGGTCAACAACCTATAGGGCAAGAGGGACACAAATTGGTACCCAATCATAAGACTCCCACACACACATCACGGCAATGAGATAAAGAACATTTTAAAATAAACAGAAAAAGAAAGTAAGAATGAAAAGAAGAATAAATACCTTGATCCCAGTAACAAGAATCTGCTGTTCGGTTGCTTGGTCAACAAAAGCAGGAGCTTCTCTATGAATGGGCAAATGATGTTCGGTTTCTACAGCAATTCACACAAATTAACATCAGAAAAAACATCTAGCAGATATGACTGAACAAGCTCTTATCTACTGATCAGATGTAAAAAGGCTTTATGGGTTTCTTACTGATGTCACCCTTCTCATCAATAGGCTCTCCAATGACATTCATGATACGGCCAAGGGTAGCCCTGCCAACAGGAACCTAAAGGGAATGCGTACAGTATATCAGGAAACAGAAAATAATAGCTAGTGACAGAAAAAAGAAGAAAATAAAATAAAAATTAAGTAAACAAAATCTATAGGTGCAAAATGCAAGTCTAAAAACGAGATTGGACTAGTCGAGCAAAATCCCAAAAAACGAAAAACAAATACTTCTTTACACACTAGCCAAAGCAGTATCATTGTAGACAATAACACAATAAAGTGAGTCTAGCTGAAAATTCAGTTTCAAAATGTACATATTATGAAACCTACCCACATTCAGAAAGGAACAATTGAAAAATGAACAACATTTAGAACGGAAAATATAAGGAGTGAGATCAGGAATGAGAACTTCTTCCACTCTTTTTATGCACCAAAAAAATTACATAGCATTGCAAGCACATTCGGCATAGGAAGATTGAGCAACAGAATACCATTTACAAAATGCCGTTCCTTCAACCACCAGAAAGTGACAAACTCGCATAGATGATAGATCTAATTACTACATAAACCCACAAGAAAACATCACGAGAAAATTGTAATGAGCAAATACTTCAACAAAAAAAAAAATTCTTTCCACACATTTTGTTAATTTCCAGAGGAAAAAAGACACTCGTCCACAACACACTACCGACAGCTTCAAACCGCAATGATCTGAAATTCAGATCTTCCAATCGATACAGACACCAACCAAGTCACAATTTTCCAGAAACCCCAACTTGGCTACCATATCGAAACACAACACTAGATAAACAGTAACCATGAAATGCATTTCTAATCAAGAAATGGGAAGCGATTCACGGCTTACGGTAATAGGGGACCCAGTGTTGAGCACGCGCGGCGCCCTCTGACAAGCCCCTCAGTTCCATCCATAGCAATAGTTCTCACCACGCCTTCACCCAAATGCTGCGCCACCTCCAACACCAATCGGATCGAATGATCCATAACCTCAAGCGCAGTCAGGATCGGGGGCAAACCCTCGTCGAATCTAACGTCGACGACGGCACCAATGACCTGGCACACTTGCCCGATGGCACCTTTGCCAGTGAACTCATCAACGATCTTCCCACCACCGGAAGCATCCTTCTTGGCGGGTGGCGGCGGCGGCGGAGCAGCGGCGGCGGCAGAGGTAGCATACTCGGTGACGCGGGTGAGGAGGTAGCCATAGGGGGAAGGCCGACCCGAAACGGTTGGGGAAGAAAGCCTGGGGCTTGGGCCAGTAATGCAGGACTTGGATGGAGATCGACGAAGGGAAGATCGAATCAGAGACGATACGAGTCTGCGTGAAGCCATCTTCTGAGGGCTTCAGAGAGACAGTTACTGAGAGAGAAGGGGGCTAGGGTTAGTGGACTGAGAGTGGAACTCTATGCAGAGAGCTACAATGCTCAAAAAGGGCACTTTTGTTTTATTTTTTACTCTCTCTTTTTCAATTTTACTTTTACCTATTTATTATCGAAATTTTAATGTTAGACGGATATGTCGTTTGGTATGTTGTGTATTGTGGATTCGACATGGGCGTGTGTCGTTTAAGGTTTTGACTTGGACGAGTTTTGCGCGAGGGGCGTGAGCACGAGGCCAGACCAGGCCAAAATCACTGTCCCTGTTCCTCTTCCCTATCCCCACGAAAATGGGCGAAAAACTCTGAAAACTTATCAAGCATGGACCAAGCGGCACGGTCAAAATTTTTATTTTCTTTAACCATACAAATAATTTTAAAATAATCTTGTTTATATATACAATGAATTGTAGGTTTATTTACAATTTTAGTTATTTTAATTTAATAAAATAAATTATTTAATTTTATATTTTAAAAATAAATTATTCAATATTTTTATTTTTATAAAATGAATATTTTTTATTCCTCTATTAATGACTTCTTAAAAACTTATTCAAAAATGGTCATGTTATGTTAAAGAATTAACTTAATTGTAATTTTAGTTCTTCTGTTTAAATAAATGAATAATTTGGTTCCATAAATTTAAAAATATTTTTAATGTTTAAATAAATGAAATTCTATTACATGCATACAGTGTTATGTGAATTATTTTAATTTAATAAAAAATGTAAAATTAATTAATTTTAAAACAAAAAAATCTAAATACAAATAAATTATCTTATTTAATTTTTTCTTGTTATATTTAAATTATAACAAATGATAATAATTGATTGATTCAAACTACTTAAGCTGAGTAAAAATTATTGAATTTAATTCTAATTTATTGTCAGTGTAAAATTACTATTCAATTACATATTACTAAGAATTTAACTTTTTAGATAATTATTATTTTAGTCAAATTTTTTTAATGATTTGATAATATATGATTATATGATAACGTAAAACTTTTCACACTAAGTGCACACAAGACAAGTCTGGTCAGGTTGTAGGTAAAAATAAGTCCAACCTGATTTTTTAAGTTTGAGTTGGGTTGGATCAGGTTTGCAAAAAAAATTTCGTTCAACCAACCCACTCCAAACTGACCAAAACCAAGTTGGTTCAATTTGGGTCATCGGGTTATACATATTATTTTCTTTTCCAACATGTATAAAAAATTTATAATTTTTATTCTTTTACAGTAATACTTGAAGATGCATTCTTAAAAAATTATTTTTTATTATAAAATCAAACTCAAAAGAATGGAAAAGACTCTTTTAATGTCTAAAAGATATGTAAAAAAGAAAAATTTAATAATAAAAATGATAATCAAGTTGGGTAGTCAGGTCATCAAGTTACAAAGGCTAGACCTGCTACCTAAACTGATTAATATTGGGTTCATTCAATCTCTGGCCGACCTGACCCAATTACACAATCCAACTCGAAAATATTAAATTGGATTGAGTTGGGTTAATCGGGTCCGCAGATTGACCCGGACCTATGATCACTCCTAACTAATAGTGAATTAAATTAAACTAAAAGTTATTACTCATGTAATAAAAATGTAATTAATTGTTGTTATGTCTCACATTGAGTAACTTATAGACTCAATGTGATACTTAAATCATGAGATACTCTCATCCAACAGACTAATCTTTTGAGATAAACTTTCCTAATGAACTTTTAGTTAAGCTTGTAAAGTCTTAAATAGGTTCAACCATTTAATTAAAATTATTGTATTATATCTAAAGTTATATATATATATAATTTATAATTTCTTAATTAATAATGTCTGCAATATTAATAGAAGTATAAATTATTTTATAGATAGAATTAAGAAATTATGGTGTTTATATAAATGTTATTCTTTATATATTTATATAATTTATTATAATCAATAATTTTGATTAAAGATTTGAGTCTATTTGAAACTTTAAAAATATAACATGATATTTAGTACGCAAAAATAGTGATTATATTCCATGTTCATTCTATGGAATGAGTCATTTTTATGTTTGTTAACAAAAATAAGTTTGAAACTAAATCCCCATTCCATGCCTCATTCTACAAAATTAGGAATGGAGCATGGAATCTAATTCTTCAAATAGAAGTGAGATTGTGATTTTAAGCTCCATGAAATGAGGCTTAATAATTATTTTTGTAATATACCCTTATTAGTTTTACAAAATGACAATTATTATTTTTTGCACTTAAATCTTAAACAAAAATATAGGATGATATCGCTCAACAAAAATTCAAATAAGAGATAAAATAATTAAAAATCTAATAATTATATTGTATATTCATTTCAAATAACAATATACGCATTTGAATTTTTTTTCATAAATAAAACAATATTTGTTTTTTCTCCTTGAGTAGCACTATTTATTGTTATTAAGTTATAAAAAAATAAATTTAAACATTGCCCTCAGTGAGATACATTTATATTACATATATAAGATATATATAAAAAAATTAAATTTTTTACTTTTTTTAAGAAAGGCATTCATGTTATTTTAATTATTTTTAATTTTATTTTATATTGACTCTATGTACTAATTCAAAAACTAC
The DNA here is from genome assembly GCA_019955255.1 of Castanospermum australe. Taxonomy (NCBI): domain Eukaryota; kingdom Viridiplantae; phylum Streptophyta; class Magnoliopsida; order Fabales; family Fabaceae; genus Castanospermum; species Castanospermum australe. The sequence goes on from NSJW01000420.1 coordinate 758,349, forward strand.
TAAATTATAAAATAAGAATAATTTTTTCATTTAATTTCATTCTTATTTATGAAATTGTCATTCCGTGCACTAAACTTTGCATAAGTCTATTGGCATACTATAATCTTATATAATTTATTTTAATTTAATATTATATGTATTTAAGGAAAAAGTCTTTACATTTTGATTACTTTAGTAAAATCTTTTACCCATCTTAAATAGTTTGAGTTAATAAATAATTACATTTTTGTAATTTAAATTTTTATTTAATAAGAAAAGAATAACATGGAATTATTTGTAAACTTGCATATATTAAGTTTATTTTATAAGTATTATTTTTTTTATTTATTGTTAAGTATAATTAATAAATATCTTCTTTTTAGACACAAGAAATTAAAGTATATAATATAATAAAAATTTATTTATTTAAATATTAAAAAAATTAAAATTAAAGAACTAAATCATTTATTTTATTAAAATAAAAGGACCAAACTACAATTAATACTATTTTTAATATCATATCAGCTTTTTCCTTTCAATTTTTAATTACATACTAATTGAGAGACAAAAAGTGTTTTTTTTGTGAAAATAGAGGGACTTAATAATTCATTTTTAAAATAGGAAAACCCAATCATTTATTTTGTTAAGATAAAGGGAACAAAACTACAATTAAACCTTAATTTTAGGTTAAGTTATATATTTGGTCCTTATAATTTACACTCATTTTTAATTTGATCCATACTTTTTCTATTTTTTCAAACGAATGTCTTCCTTTTCAAGTTATTAATTTAGTCTCCACCGTTGAAGGGTGTGTTTTGGAGATTATTTTGGATTCTTTGAGTGCCTAGGAGATGTGTATAAGAGAACTTGAACGATGAAGGAATGATAACGCCTAAAGGGAATATAATGCCTTAGGCGGGATAATGCCTTCAGGAGAGATAACAACTAAATGATGTATATGAGGGAACTTAACCTCTGGGGGTTTGATGAGAGAACTAGGCAAAGCGCCCAGAACAATTATGAAATAGGACAAGTACAAAGTATTTTTAGTAACTAAGAGTCTCTAAGGGAGGCTAATGAGTAATTCTCCTTAAGGTTTCTTAGTCTTTCAAGTGAAGATGTTTGAACTCATTATAGGATGAATACTAGGTTTAGATTAGGTGTTTTTTAGTTGAGGTTTGAATAAGCATGTGATTTGTAGGAATGATATGAAGAAACGAGTGAATTCTTGGAGCAATATGAAAAGGCAGGTGAGTTCTTATAGAAGTATAAAGAAGTAGGTGAGGTTTTTAGAAAGCTAGAGTCTTTGGTCTCTTTCTTGGATGTCTTTATTATTTGAGGAATGATAAGGCTATTTATAGGTTAAAAAGGTGGTTCATGAGAGTTGCCAAATTACTCACCCAAAGCGAATATTCTCCAGAGCATTAAATGGGCAACCTTCTTTTTAGCAGGGCATCTCTTTTATTTAAGTGCAAGTGGGTTGAAGTGAGAGGTATTCAGGTGGCTGGAGTCAAGCTCTTGGTCTATGAATAAGACACGTAATGATAGCTCTTGGCAAGTGGGTTTGGTTGCTTATTAGCTTCTAAGGAAAGCTTTCAGGACGTTGTGTCTAACTTATCTAGGAGACTCCTTACTCAAGGTCATAAAACCTTGGTAGAACGATCTTCACCTAAAAGCCTACTAAGCCACAATAAGTCATAGTTCTTAGGCATAAAGGATATTGAGACGTCTTTTGCGTAGGAATGTAAATCACTTGTCCCGCTCCTCACATTTTAAAATCTTTTATGCTTCACGTTGTTTCATTAAATGGGTGCACGTCACACTCCTTAGGGCATGCGCCTCTAGGTGCTCTCGTCAGGTTGTGCATGTTCAAGGTGAGAGTCATAAAGGTGAGTATTTTAACATAAGCATTCTAAAAGTGTGTGAATGCTTGCCTTTCATTTCATATTCTTCGTTCATGAGGTGTGCTTCTCAATATTCTATAGGAGTATCCCCGTTATAACTCCATGAAATGAGTATCCTATGTGGCAAACAGAGTCCTAAGTGTTAGTTAGGTTGCTTATGTGGATTTGATGGATAGTGCTCGTGCGAATGTGGGGTGGTTGGTGCACTAGTGTGCATGCTCTGTTAGTGGTTGGCTAGTGAGAGGGCTCTCTACTTTGGTTCTTTATCTTAATTTCAGCCCCCTATAGTCTTTGAAGTGGGAGATTGAGAATGTGGGATTGGCGTAGCACAATGGAAGATGGCTAGATAGGAATGGTTGGGACTTATGTTGGTCGTGGGCCTCTTGGCTGCCTCTTTTTGAACCTTTTTAGTTTAATATTTTAGCCCATTTCAGTTGGACAATTTTTGCATTAGTTCATTTTAATTTTTGTTGGCCAATTTCTTTTTGAATCATCGGGTTGGTCTAACTTCACATGGATTAGAGTAAATGACTATTTTAGTCTTTAAAAATGTAAATTACTTGTAATTTTATTCCTAATTTAAATTAAAATATGATTTAGTTCTTAAATTATTTAAATTCATTTTAAGTTAATCTTTTAAGGTGATTAACTAGAAATAACAAAAGGACTAAACAGAGATGAATTTAAATAATTTAATAATTTAATCATACATTTATTTTAATTAAAAACTAAATTGCGAGTGAGGTATACTTTTAAAAATGAAAAGTGATACTTTACTCTAAAAAATTATGTACAATAAGTTAAAAACAATGATAATTCAATAATTACTAAAGTATTTATTTTTTTTAAGGTACTGATACTTTTATTAATTGTTAAGTATTTATTGGTTATTGATTATATTTTATAAACTTCACATATTTAATATAAAAATTAAGAACTACTAAATATTTGATAATTCATCAATGATATTAATATTTTAAAAAAATCATGATAATTCATCAACTTTAAAAAAATAGATATAACATCTTACTAATAATTCATGTAACTAATATAACACGTATTAAATAATGTAATATAATTATATGATAATATTGTCAATTAGTCTTACATTGTATAAATCTAATAATTTCTCATGTGAATACCCTAAGGTAAGTGTCGTATAAATGTATATCGTTATACATCGCTGCCGGGGGAAATTAATGTCAAGGATTGGTGTTTGTTTGTGGTAAAGCGATGGGGATCGTGGGGGTAAATTCATCGAGGAATTGCATCGAATCCCAACTTAAAATAAAAATAATCTAAAATCAGAAGGAAAAAAAAAAAAAAGAAAACCTCATAACGAAACATAAATAAACGACCTAGCTGTTTCGGGTTCGTAAGGGAGCTCCGAAACGATGGGCTCGGGTCGAGGCTTGCGAATCCACGGGAGACTCTAATAGCTTCCCGAGCCGTTCTCCACCTGAGAAGCGTTCCTGGCGACAGTGGCTGTTCATGGCAGCGCCGCCGACGACACCGCAACGCCTCCGTCTTCTGTAATTCTTCACCGCCTTCAAGCTTTCCTAGCCGCATGTGTAGGGTACCTACTCAATGACCCTCTCTTTCAGAGCTTCAAGAGCTTTCGCCGCAACCGCTGAAGCTCTGCATAGAGTTCCACTCTTTCAGCCCACAAACCCTAGCCCCCTTCTCTCTCAATCACTGTATCTCTGAAGCCCTCCGAAGATGGCTTCACGCAGACTTGTATCGCCTCTGATTCGATCTTCCCTTCGTCGATCTCCATCCAAGTCCTCCATTACCGGCTCAAGCCCCAGGCTTTCTTCCCCAAACCGTTTCGGGTCGTCCTTCTTCCTATGGCTACCTACTCAACAGCGTCACCGAGTATACTACCTCTGCCGCCACCGCCGCTGCTCCGGCGGCGCCACCCGCCAAGAAGGATGCTTCGGGTGGTGGGAAGATCATTGATGAGTTCACTGGCAAAGGTGCCATCGGGCAAGTGTGCCAGGTCATTGGTGCCGTCGTCGATGTTAGATTCGATGAGGGTTTGCCCCCGATCCTGTCTGCGCTTGAGGTTATGGATCACTCGATTCGATTGGTGTTGGAGGTGGCGCAGCATTTGGGTGAGGGCGTGGTGAGAACTATTGCTATGGATGGAACTGAGGGGCTTGTCAGAGGGCGCCGCGTGCTCAACACTGGGTCCCCTATTACCGTAAGACGTGAATCACTTTCCATTTCTTGATTAGAATTGCATTTCGTGGTTACTGTTTATCTAGTGTTGTATTTCTATTTGGTAGACAAGTAGGGGTTTCTGGAAAATTGTGACTTGGTTGGTGTCTGTATCGATTGGCATATCTGAATTTCAGACCATTGCGGTTTGAAGCTGTCGGTAGTGTCTTGTGGATCTGCGTGTGTGTTTTTCCTCTGGAAATTAACAAAATGTGTGGAAAGAATTTTTTTTTTTTTTGAAGTATTTGTTCATTACAATTTTCTTGTGGTGTTTTGTTGTGGGTTTATGAAGTAATTAGATCTATCATCGATGCGAGTTTGTCTTTCTGATGGTTGAAGCAACTGCATTTGTGATTAGATCTATCATCTATTGCTCAATGTTCCTTTCTAAATGTATGCCGAAATGTGCTTGTAAGCCTTGTATTGCTATGTAATTTTTCTTTTGGTACATAAAAAGAGTGGGAAGAAGTTGTCACTTCTTCTCACTTCTTATATTTCCCGTTCTAAATATGGTTCATTTTTCAATGCTTCTTACTAAATGTGGGTACCTTTCATAATATGTACTTTTAGTTACTGAATTTTCACTTAGACTCACTTTATTGGGTTATTGTGTACAATGATACTGCTTTGGCTAGTGTATAAAGCAGTATTTGTTTTTCGTTTTTTGGGATTTTGCTCAACTAGTCCAATCTCTCTTTTAGACTTGCATTTTTCACCTATAGATTTTGCTTACTTGATTGTTATTTATTTTTCTTTTTTTTTTCTGTCACTAGCTATTATTTTCTGTTTTCTGATATACTGTACGCATTCCCTTTAGGTTCCTGTTGGTAGGGCTACCCTTGGCCGTATCATGAATGTCATCAGTAAGAAACCCATAAAGCCTTTTTATATCTGATCAGTAGATAAGAGCTTGTTCAATCATATCTGCTGGATGTTTTTTCTGATGCTAATTCGTGTGAATTGCTGTAGAAACTGAACATTATTTGCCCATTCATAAAGTGTTGACCAAGCAACCGAACGGCAGATTCTTGTTACTGGGATCAAAGTATTTATTCTTCTTTTCATTCTTACTTTCTTTTTCTGTTTATTTTTAAATGTTCTTTATCTCATTGCCTTGATGTGTGTGTGTGGGAGTCTTATGATTGGGTACCAATTTGTGTCCCTCTTGCCCTATAGGTTGTTGACCTACTTGCACCATACCAAAGAGGAGGAAAGATTGGTTTGTTTGGTGGTGCTGGTGTAGGCAAAACTGTGCTTATTATGGAACTTATTAACAATGTTGCAAAGGCTCACGGTATGTTCTTGATGCATTACAGAGACCTTATCTTTGACACTGTTGAAGAGAAGCCTTCGACTCTCTGCAATTGTAAGTGGGTGTCTGATCAATTTCGAGCCGTGATTGTTGAGCCCGAGTTGTTTGTCCGGGTCCTTAACTCTGTTCGAGACAGACCTATCATCGCTTTGCGCTTATTTAGATGGGTGGAGGGCCAACCAGGGTTTAAGGGATCTGAATTCGTGTTTGTTGTTATCCTTGAAATTCTCGCGCAGAACAATATGATGAGATCGGCGTATTGGGTTATGGAGAAGGTGATTAGCGTGAATATGCATGGAATTATGGATGTTTTGATTAATGGGAATGTGTCTCCTGAGGTATCAATTAAGCTCCTTGATCTGTTGATGTGGATATATACAAAAAAATCAATGCTAGAGAAGTGCTTGTTAGTTTTCTATAAAATGATTCATAATGGGCTGTTGCCTGATGTGAAGAACTGTAATAGGATTCTTAGGACACTTAGGGACAAAAATATGGTCTACAAAGCAAGGGAAGTTTTTATAATGTGATGGTTGAGTGTGGGATAAAGCCAACAATTGTTACTTATAATACCATGTTGGATTCGTTTTGCAAGGAAGGGGAAGTTCAGCAAGCTCTAGACCTTTTATTGGCGATGCAAGAGAGAGGGTGTTCTCCAAACGATGTAACCTATAACATTTTGGTAAATGGTTTGTCTAACAAAGGGGAATTAAAGCAAGCCAGGCAACTGATTGAGGAGATGTTGAAATTGGGACTGAATGTTTCAGCTTACACATATAACCCTTTGATTCGTGGGTATTGCAAGAAAGGACTACTTGAAGAAGCATCAAATCTTGGGGAGGAGATGTTGAGTAGAGGAGCTGCACCTACAGTTGCAACCTACAACACAATTATGTATGGTCTTTGCAAGTGGGGAAGAATGACTGATGCAAGGCAGCAGTTATCTGTTATGCTAAATAGGAATCTGATGCCAGACATTGTTTCATATAACACTCTAATTTATGGTTACAGCAGGTTAGGCAACCTGGGGGAGGCTTTTCTGTTATTTGATGAGTTAAGACACACAAGTCTTGTGCCCACTGTTGTGACCTATAATACGCTTATAGATGGTCTTTGCAGGTTGGGAGACTTGGAGGGTGCCCAGCGGCTCAAAGAAGATATGATCAATCAAGGGCCTAATCCTGATGTATTTACTTTTACAATACTTGTTAGAGGATCTTGCAAGATGGGAAATTTGCCAATGGCTAAGGAACTATTTGATGAGATGCTTCATAGAGGTTTACAGCCAGATCGCTTTGCGTATGCAACTCGAATAGTAGGTGAACTGAAGCTTGGTGACTCATCTAAGGCTTTTGGTATGCAAGAAGAAATGCTAGCCAAAGGCTTTCCTCCTGATTTGATCACATATAATGTCTTCATAGATGGGCTCTGTAAATTGGGCAATTTGAAAGAAGCAACTGAACTTGTGCGGAAAATGGTCAATGATGGACTTTTTCCAGATCATGTAACATATACTAGCATCATCCATGCTCACTTGATGGCTGGGCATCTTAGGAAGGCTAGAGTGGTGTTCTATGAGATGTTGAGCAAAGGGATATTTCCTTCGGTTGTCACTTACACAGTTTTGATTCATTCACATGCTGTTAGGGGAAGGCTGGAACTTGCTATTATGTACTTCTTGGAGATGCAAGAGAAGGGTGTTTATCCAAATGTGATCACCTACAATGCTTTAATCAATGGTCTTTGCAAAGTGAGAAGGATGGATCAGGCTTACAGATTTTTTACGGAGATGCAAGCAAAGGGTATATCTGCAAATAAGTATACCTACACTATTTTAATAAATGAGAACTGCAACATAGGCCACTGGCAGGAAGCTTTGATGTTGTATAAGGATATGCTAGATAGAGAAATTGAGCCTGATTCTTGCACACATAGTGCACTTTTGAAGCATCTTAACAAAGACTATAAATTGCATGTAGTTCGGCATCTTGAGAATGTAATTGGAGGTGGTGAATAAACTTCTGATGTAGAGAAGAAGGAATGATTATTTGTTATTTGCATTTTGGCATTCTCAAATGACTAATGAGTGAGAGGCATCCCTACATTTGGATGGGTTTTGCCTCATCGAAGTGAAAATTGCCCAAGACATAATCATGTGAATTTTTTTGCTTGTCACAGTGAGTAAGAATTCCCCTTTTTCTTTAGATATATTATACCTTATATAACATATATAATCCTTTGACCTTGATACATTTCCTAATTTGTTACAGGATGAAGCTGCCAATGGGTGTTCTTGATGACTAAGATGGGCAAACTTCAACTATTTACATTTTATTTACATGTTATACCTACGACTAGGTAATACTTGGAAGAGTATGTGGATTTGATTAATTAAAATTCAAAGCTGTGACATTATGCTGCAAAGGCAATAGGTATACAGATGAAGTTCAATTTTCTGTCAAGATATTTCAAATAAATTTGTGACATAATCATACAGCATTTTTTCATTCATTTTTTGTAGTTTTTTGTGGGGAAGAGGAAAGAAGTTGATGGGATGGTGCTTCTTTGCATGATTGTTATGGTTATTATTTGTAATCCTATTGGTATAATTTTTGTTAACCATCACAACTTGTATAGCGAATGGCAAATAAAAGTTTAACCTCTTCTATACTAGGTAGTCAATGGATGCACAACAACTTGTCTCATCATTTTACTGTGCCTTGCAATTCACTTACCTTTTTCAATAATAAATTTATTTTTGTGTTATATGCCACACTTGTATTCTCTTTATCTCATTTTCTGTAATTGAGGTCCTTCCCTGTGATGCTAATTTGATATTATTGAGAATTGAAACAGAAAATAAGTATTACCTTCAGACAAAATTTTATGGGATGTTAGGATGAGACTGTAGAGTTATACTCTGGTGTTGACCTTGACAAGCCTGACTGTGGTCTGCACTGGAGATTTCCCTTTCTACATACTTGGTTCTATTTGGACACTGGGATAGGTAAAAAACGTTTTGATTAGAAAATAAAATTCCTTAAATAAGGGTTCACTTGTATTTTTCGTAGGACCAAACAGAGCATAGACAATTATATTTTCAATTAGACATCTGATTATTGTATAGTTTCCTCCTTAACAAATATCAACATAAAATTACAAGCATAAAATTGATTAAACCCTGCTTTATTCAGTGATTAGCATATCCACATGGAATTTTTATACAGTAATGTAGTTATGAGTTCATTTAAAAACTAAAAGAAAATGACTGTGGCGTATGCTCATTTAAATTGTTTGTGGGATTATGGTGTTTATGAATGGAACATAATGCCAGAGATTTTCTTCCTGCCCATCTTTTGTGGGATAGAGTTGTGTTCTGGGCTTCCATATTCTTTTTTAATATAAAAACAAATATCTTCAATGATGGAAATTTTGATTCATTTTGACTTTCTCTACTTTATATTTGTAAATGACTAATTTTATACATTTGAATGTAGGAAAGGGAAATTTTAAATTTATCCGTAGACAAGCAAAAGAGTAAGAAAAATTAGGAGGTATGATTGGTGAGAAGCTACTTGAATTGCACAATTCCACTTTACTTTTGTAATTTTTCGCCTCATATATTATCATGATCAGATTGGTCCTTTCCTGTGTTTCCTATTTGCTTTCTTTGGTACAAGGAAGAAAAAAGGATGGAAAAGATTGTTGAAGAAAAGAAAAAGAATGGAAGAGAATGATGAGTAGCATACTTCCCATCCTGTGTTTGGTTTAGGTAAAACAAAGGAAGGGAAATAGGAAATAGCATTTAAAAAGTATATAAAAGTTATTTTTATTTAGAGTGAATTACGTATGCCTCCCCTCCTCAAACATAAACCTACACTGTTAATCCTCTATTTTTCAAAACCTATAAACACCTCCCTTCTCTAAACGGAAGTACAAATGGTGTTAAATTAATTGTTAAAAGACCAAAATACCCTATTTAATCTTGATGGGTCATGGTTATCAGAGTGACATTCTTCTTCGGAAAGCCACACCGTGGTCATGGCGTAAGCTTGTCAATGTGCCCATCTTCTAAATTTCATTAATGTGGCTTTGTTTCTACATGTCAATTTTGCATTCGTCAATTTCTAGGAATGATAAGTTGTCTTCTCTGTGCATACTTTACCTGAAAATCTGTTATTGAACTTAGGGATCCAATTTCTTAAATTTTCTAGTTTTAATTGTTTCAGAATTTCATATCTTGAATTCTGGTTGGTTCGTCATCAAACAAGGAGAAAAAGCCCTGATTCTGTATCATATTTTTTAATTTTCTTTTTCACTTTATATGCTACTAATCCCATTCACGCACACACATTGGTTTCGTGATGCTTTTTTTTTTCCCATTACACCTAGTCATTCACAAACATTGCCAAATGATCAAGCATACCTTTTTGCCTTTTTTTTTTTTTTCCCTTCTTCCCTTTTTGTCTTTATGTTCTTTTAAGTCCGGAATGATATAGTTATATAGTGGTTTGAGTATTTAATATTTCAGTAAAATGCTTTACAAGAATTCATAGAATATATTGTAAGCATAAGCTTTGTCAAAATAAAACTACAAGGGGTATGTGTAACATAAAAATTAAATTGAGGGGAGGTATTATTATAATTCTAAATCTAAGTAGAGTTGTAGTTTTGACATTAGATTTTGTCATTATGCTTACCTTGGCAAATTGTTAGCTTTTTCATCAAAATGATGGCAAAAGGGGGTATATTTTATTCAAAAAGTTGCAATGAGGGGAGGTGTTTGTTGGACTTAAAAATAGAGGGGGTAATTGTGTAGGTTTATGTTTGGGGAGGGGAGGTGCAAGTCATTTAGTCTCTTATTTATTTTAATTTGCAATTAAATAATTGTGAAATAATAATTTAGGCTTTTTCCTCATGGAGCAATCTATCCAAATTTGCAACTTGGGGGATGGATTGCATTTGGTGGAACCCAAAGAAGTGAGATCAACTTACTTCCATCCCCCCTCCATTGGGATACTGATATCAAACTGCAGAAATTGCTATTTGCTAGGTCAGTTCCCCTTTCCATCCACTTCTTTGATATCAAACAATGATTTGGTTTCATTTTTTTATTTTTCTCATAAAGATCACTTGTGCTAACTTGCATAGTGGCATACTGTCATGCATACAACATTGCCAGTGGTTGAACTAGGCTTAAATTTTTTTTTTTTTTTGGGGGGGGGGGAGAGAGATAATACTTTTACGAAGACTGAATATTTTATAAAGATAAAACAGTAACTGAAGGGTGTGTTTTGAAAATATCAGAACCTCAGCATGCACGTGGTTCCATCACTGACCACTGCTCATGACTTCTGTGTTTTTTCAGTCAGATAGCTATGTCTGTAAGAAGATAATGTATGGACATGAAAAATAGACTTTGCAAGCATTTATTAGATTAGGTGGCAGCCATTATGTAGTCTAGCCATTCATAGGTTTAGAATATAACCTAACTTGATTTATATCAGATAAGTGCTATGCTGCTTATCCAAATTTCTCTCTGCATTCATATGTTTGCGATCTAACCTAACTTGATTTATATCACATAAGTGTTATGCAGCTTATCCAAATTTCATGAATGCTCTGTTTTTTACATTTTATTTATTATAGTCCTCATGTTATGAAGAGGGTGAACCTGGGTGCAAAGTACTTATGACCTGGTGGTGCAGGTTCTAGTTGTAAAAACAGCCTCTCCACTCACAGGTAAGGCTGCATTCATCTGAACCTCCTCAGACCCCACAATGGTGGGAGCCTCATGCATTGGGCCACCCTTTTTTTTATAGTCCTCATATTATGACTTTAATTACCTATTAGTTAGAGTGGGTTACTGAAGATAATAAGGCTTATCAAATAATGTCTAGTAATTTTCTCTGTAGCTGTAACTAATGTAAGAAGATGATTGACTAATGTTCAGTTATCAGGTAGAAAAATATTGCTTTGTAGAATCATGCCTGTCTTGTAAAGTGCTTAAAATGCAGATGATAATAGATTAGTTGTTCTTATGGTGCTTTCTCATCTCGTTGAAACTTAAAAATACTTTCTAAGGATAATATTTCAAAAATTTGCTTGAAATTAGTAGATCCCTTTTAATAGCTTATCAGCATAGTTAAAAGTTTTTGCCTTATCTTTTCAATTTTCCAGCTTTATCAGTATGGATTGGCTGTCAAGGATCTTGTGCTGCCTTGAATTGGCACCATTTGGAAGCAGTGAGTGCTAGTATAATTGAGATTTTGCTATTATGGAAGAGGAAGATGTTTGGAAATAGTTCACACCTCTACCAGTAAAATGTAAAATTAAAACAATTGAGGAAAATATATTTCCATCTTAATAATTGAAATGTATGTTAACATATACGTAATTATTCTCTCTTATAAACCTAGTCTCTATGTTTCAATTGTCTCTATACCTTCTTTCTATAATTGTAACCTGTACACAGATTTTCACAGATCATAATGTGTCGTCCGAGATCCCCAAGGGCATAAATGCAAACCTTGGACCAGATATGCCCGTTCATTCCTTAGTCAGCAGAGAGGAGTTATGGCCTTTAGTCCATAACTAATATTTAAGAGGCCCCCTTTATGACTTCAAACAGTCCTCAATAAAGACAAAACAGTTTGAAGCATTACAGGTATGAGGAGACTTAACACTCCTAAAAGAGGTATCTAATTCATATTATTCTAATAACTTTTGGAGTAGTTTGGATCAGAACACATAATAGTGAAGTTGTTTTGCATTTTGCATGGTAGGTTAGTGTCAACTATGATAATGTCCTTTAACAAAGTTTTCTTTCAGATTTGTGTCACAAGACTCACAGTTCGAAATGTACTAGTGGTAGAATATTTGGCAATCAAATGGTAAGATATGTATTAGTCTGCTCCTTAGTCACTTTATGCAACCTTGGGAGAGATTTGGATCCTCTGCTTTTCTTCAAGAACAGGAGAAGATCTAGTTGTGAAAGAGAAAGATACAACCTGCTATTGTATAACACTAGGGGACCCCAATATGCATCCAAAGTGTGTTTTTCTCTCTCATAATAAGACCCTCTCCTATTCTTGAAGAAAAGGAGAGGCTCCTATTCTTGAAGAAAAGGAGAGGATCCAAATCCATTTGGGACACTAATGCTTTTCACATACCTCAATTAGTTGATTTTGAACGTGAGGGTACGAGATCTACTTTATATTGAAGATTGGCATTGTAATGTGATAAGCCGTTATTTTTCTTTTAGTTCTTTTAGTGGAGATGAGAAAAGCATGTCTTTCAACATAATTTTAATGAAATTTGCTTCCCATGGATTTCTGTTTGGCTATATCATGTTCCATTGACAATCTTTCTATACTTGGACTTTGACATTAAATTGAGTTCTGAGTGGATTTATGGGGAAGAGGGATGTGATCAGTTATCCTTATCAGTAAGCAGAATGGGGAAAGGCTGGATTATCTTCTACTTCACCACTAAAAAATTGTGGCATTTCAGCCAATAGAGATTAATTCACTTGGTTGACTTTCTACTCATTACAGTTGAATGACATGGGTTCAAATTCTGGGGTTCTCCATTGATATGTGAAAATGTGGCATTTCATTTTACATGCAGGGTTCATTTCCAATGTTGTTTATGAAATTTAAATACTTGTTGTAAGATGCCAATGAAGATGGACTCAATTGTTAGGATGAGTTGTATTGACTGAAAGGTCATTGGTAGGTGATTTATAAGTATCATTATAACCTCTTATAGAAGCTTGTGATATGTCCTAACCTTAAAATGAGATAATTTTTCTTTTCCCTTATGACCAAAAAAAATTTCACATAAGAGTATAGTTTTCAAATCAAGTTATATCAAGCCTCCAATTTATTTAACCTTCTTTGTTTTGAAATTATCTCTCCGTACACGTCAAAGAAAAAGAAATTACCTCTCCGTATGAATTAGTTTTCAAATATTGTAAGTTTAGGCAATTTGATTCCCAAAAGCAAAATCTGCATTAATGCTAAATTTTGAAAGCAAATTATGAATATTTAAACATACAATCTTTCAATAGCTTTTTTTCATACACAGCCGGATTCTAGATGTTGTACAGACGAAATTTGGACAAGAAAAGAATCCCAAAAAAAAAAAAAGCTAATAAAAACAGAGAAAAGAAACAAAAAATAGGTTTGGACTAGAAGGAAATGTGACTAACAAGTCTAGAAAGACACGCAGCAGAGATGAACAAAATCATCCATAAAGACGCATCGCACGTATAACAAAGAACAAATGGTAACTCATGCGGCTTTTGCACAAAAGCCAAGCAGACGTTAGTTCTATATTTGCCACTTGCAAGGTATTATTTATTTGATTTAGTGTGTGTTTAAATTATAGTTCGTAAACTTGATTGTGGATGAATTTTTATAAATTTGGTTTTAGTTGAAAATGAATTTGAGTGAAATGATTTATGTTTGAGTAAAAAGTATGTTGAACTCAAAAATAAGAAATAATTGTTTCAGACTAAATAAGCTTTTAAGTTTAAAATCACGTTCGAAAGATAATATAAATACTAAAATAGATAAAATATAAAATAAATAAAAATTCATTTGAGTTTTAAAAATTTTATTTAAGTGAGGTAAACGTCTATTCGAATATAGCAAAGACTTGTGTAGTATTAAATATTTAGATACATTATACCAACAAAAGTTTATAAATAATAACCAGTTTTATTACCGTATCCTCTTAAGGCACATGTTAATGAATAAAAAAAACATTGATTACTTTTTATTAAATCATCCTAATTACTCAAAGAAATAACATTAAACGTATTTTAAATTTTCAAAACATTACATACTTATACTTTTCATTTAATAGTTTCTATTTTTGATTCAATAATATATGCCCTTAAGGTTCGTTTGGATTGGTGGTATAAGATGGAAATAGGTAAAATGAAATGGAATGATAAGAGAAACCATTGTTTGTGGTTTTAAAAATAGGTTGGAATGAAAGGGAATTAGATGGACTCCATTCCGTCCCATTCCACTTCATACTCATATTTTTGTTCTTTCTTAAATTAGGGAATAGGGGATGAAATCAACTAATAATTCTTACGATTCCATTTATTTTCATTAGTTTCCATTAGGGTTTTAAACAGTGAAATAAAAATTTTCTTTCATTTTATTGTTAAATATCCAAATAATAATATGAAAACTTTATTTCATTTCCATCCCGTTCCATTTTATCTCATCTCATTTCATTCCACCCATTATTAAATATCAAAACAAAGTCTTAGGGAACAAGTTATCAAAACCCAATAATAATTAGTTTGGAAATGGTGGCTAACTCTCCAATAACTATATAAACTGCAGCATAATTGCAATTCAAACGTAAGTTAGAAAGCTTCAACTGAATTAACCTAGTGTTATAGGTTGTATCAAACTAATGCTTGTCTTGTTATGTTTGCAAATGTTGTCCAATGTACTTGCCTCATTTTTGTGTCTAAGACTATGAATAACTCTTCCTTCTCAACATATTACAGCCTGCGTTCTTGTCAACATTTGCAAGCAAATTGGTATATGGCATTCTTCATTCTTGAATGTCCATATATAGATACTCAACTAACTTAGGCCTCCCTAAAATTTACAGAATTTTTTTTTATAGTTAATGTTTTTTATTACATATATTTTTCTATATTATTTCTTTATAATTTAGACAATATAATTTTAACTTTTTTGTTTTCTACTTTTGAATAATAAAAGCCACCAATCTAATATGTTGTTGTCAGGTAATTTTATTTTTGTCAGATATTTTACAAATAATAAAATATTAAATTTGTTAGACTAATGATTTCTTTCTTTTTTTAATATAACATATTTATGTGTAAAATTTTATGATTTAATACATAAATTAACCAATGTTATATTATATAATTTATCTATATTTTAAATAAAATTTAAATAATAATATAAATATAAATTTAAAATAATAATAAATTAATTTTAATTATTAAAGTAAAACATTTCCAGACAACATATATAGAGAGATGACATAACTAAGGTTCTGAAAATCGAACCGGTCATTGAACCGGTCGAGGTATTGATTCAAGGTTTAATGGTCAAACCGTGATCGAATCGGAATATAATTAAATATATATTTATATTTATATATAAATATAAATATATTTATATATATATAATTATTTATATATTAATAAAATAAATAAAATTTATAAAAATATAATATAAATCAATAATAAAATTATTTAAAACATAAAAATGTATTACACAAAGCACTGTACTAATTACCAAAACAAAAGTGAGAAAGTTTAAAATTGTCTTAGCCTTATAAGTGAGTAGCCTTAGATAAGGCAGGGAAGAAAAGAGAATATTAAGATACAAGATGTGATTGTGGATAAGATTATTGAGATAATGAAATTATCATTCCCCAATCCTCACTCCTTCATTTCCTTCTAACCAAAACAAAAATTTTACTGTCTCACTCTGACTTAGCCGTCACGACGCGCCAACTCTCCCAACATGCTTCCTTCCTTGCTTTTCCTTCAACAACAATTTTAAAACTTATTTTTATTTTATTTTATTAATTAATTAGCCCAAAATCTCTCAAATAAGTGAAATAACCCTTTTTATTTTGTTTTCTTTTTTAAAATCTTATTGTTCAGTTGTTGTCTGAATATTGAAAAGTAAAAACTTGTCTCAGAACTTAAAAGTCAGAACCGGTTCAGCTTTCTTCACTCTTCAGTTTCTTGTTCTCTTGTTCTTCAGTCTTCAGTCTTCACTTCTTCTATAGAACCGACGCCACCAAGCAGAAACGATTCGATCCGATGACGCCGGCCAGCCACATCGAACAAGTACGTTTTCTCGTTGACGTGACGCGATGCGACTTGAACGGCTCGTTGTCTTTCGAGTTTCGATGCGCTTTCGCAGCCTGGTACCTTTCGGTCCTTTCCTCTTTTCGTCTCGTCACCCCCCTCTCTCTCTCTTCCCCTTTCTCTCTCCTCTAACCCCGATTCTGATCCAACCCACACCCTAATCGCTGTTATCCGATGGTCGATTTGGGCGACTCTCCCACTTCATCGGGGAGGGGGCTGATTCGCCGGTTGAAACTCGCACGCGGTTGTTTTTGGCTTCCTCTGAGCGAAGCAGTGCGGCACCGACGATGTTTTGCACTTTTTTTTTTTGTAAAATCCGGAGCAAAACGACGTCGTTTTAACATAAAAGGTTCAAAAAAAAAAAACTCAGAACCGGGCAACCTTACGGACCGGCACCGGTTTGACCGGTTTCATCGATTTGAGACTGGTTCACCGGTTTATGACCGATTTTTGACCTCACCGGTTCTGAGAAATAACTCGAACCGGTGAGAGAACCAGTTTCCGGTTCGACTGGTTGAACCGGCCGATCCGGTTTTCAGAACACTGGGCATAACTTGATATAAGTACACATAAAACAATAGATACCTAACATTACAATAAATAAAAGTACACATAAAATAATAGTCACCTGACATTATAACGAGAATTGCTAAGTCAACCACCGAATAAAAAATTAGGTGAAAAAATTAACAATGAATTAAAATATGAAACTGTTACGTAACATTACATGCAGTTTCATTAATAATATATAATATAGATAATAAATTTTAAGACCGAATACTTAATGTAGAGTGCTGACTTCGTATTTAGAACTGTTTCTTGCTAGCTTGTAGTTCACCCAATAGAAATACTTAATAGTTAACATGACTGCTAAAGTCATTTCGTTAATTTTTCAGCATATTTATGATGAAGACATATTTACCAGCCATTGATTCTTATTTCTTCAGGAAAACTTTGTATTTACCTAAAATTTTATGGAGTAAGCCTCACAGTTTGAATGACCTGGACCAAAATTTAGCAAATGAAATTTTATAGTGAGTTACATTTACTTCTTTTGGAATTTTTATAAAACCAGTAAAAATACTCTCTCTAGTTTTAATTATTACACTAGTAAGATTACTTATGCGATGTACGTGAAAAAGGAAAAAAAATTATGAAAATAATAAATATTAAAAATTAGAAAAAAATTTAGAAGATTAAAAAATAAAAGAAAAAATATTATTAAATAAAAAGAAGAAATAAAAGAATAGAAAAGAGAAAGAATTCTAAAAGACTGATTAAAAGATCTGATCCATTGATTTTTTATTATTAAAAATTTAAAATTATGACCTATCAATTAATCGTGATTTTCATACTCAATGAGACTGTTTATTTCCATTACGCTAACATTTATTGGGTAAATATTATAATAGATATAGATAATAAATAGATGATTGACCTCCTTTAATAGTGTTGTTCAATTACATAAACTTGTACAAAAATTTAGATGGAGTTTAAGCGTCTAGAAAAAAAAAATAGATAGGAGAGATATTTATTTTATGAACGTCAAAATAAGGAAGGTTAGTGTAATAGTTGAATTAGCAAATCCAGTAAAATCAATGTAATTTATTCAAAAATTTGAGTGAAACAAATTATATTTAAATACATGAAACCAAATACAGAAAATATTTCTCTATATTCAGGTACAATTGGCTGTCAAACACATATCAAGTCACCCGAGATATCACCTACTCTTAGCTTACACATTTTATGTATATTTAGACTTCGTTTTGGGTAGCATTTCGAAAGCTTTTGTGTTGTAGGTGCTGTGAAAAAAATATTATGAAAGTGAAAGGTTGTTCAAAATTTTGTTCAGTGAAATTGTGATAAAAGATACTAGGAAATGCAAATCAAGCAAAAAATTGTTTACTAAATTATTAAATAATTGTTATATAAGTGTCTTAGCTTGACTCCAATTAAATTTCTTTGGAAATTTTTTGATGCTGAGACTAGATCTCCGATAAACTGCTTTGTTTGCACTTTAATTTACCCTTTTATTGAGAATTCAAGTATGAATGAAGATTTTTTATATATGTTGAAAAAGAATAAACTAAATGAGAATTATATAAGGAAATAATTTATTGATCTAATATTTTGTTTTAGGTCAAAACATAGTCTCAAGTTCGGCTTAACCCATGGAAGCAGACCTCATCAGAAAACATATGCAACCGAAGTCCATGGTCGAATTTCACTTCCGTAAGCTGCGCGAACTGTGGTCGGCATTATTAGAGGAAAACTTCTGTTACAATATTTTACAATTGTGCGCGAAAAATTAGTCCCATAGTAATATCCGGAACAATATCTCGGGTCAAAGATTAAAAAAATAATATTTTAGTTGATCCTAATTCTTGTCATAATTTTCAACCTTCCAAACTAACAACAAAAAACATAATAATTCCAAGAAAATTCATATTCTTCCACGCAACAGTCTGAAGAATTCTTCAATTTTCCATTAAGAAACTTCCATTACCAACTTTTCTTCTCGAAAGTAACATTTCTATTCCCATTCTTGCTTGGCAGCAATTATGGTTTTATCGAAATTGCGGCAGCCGCATCAGTTTTCTTGAATAATAATTCCTGCTAAATAGCACCAATGGCAAGCATCACCTATAGCTGACTAATTGGAAAAGTCCAAGTGCAATGAAAGAAGACAAAAGACTGCTTTAGATAAACTTTTGACAAAAGTATTTTTTTTCAAATATGTCATGGTAACAGTATTGTAAAAAATAAGACGTGAGATAATAAAAGTATGTCTAATTATGTATCGAGAAACTTAATAATATGTTGCTAATGTTGTTCTATTTTACTTTATTTAAGTAATATAGTCATTGAGGTTAGAATTTAATTTAAAGTATTAAGATACAATAGTTAAAAGTTATATTATTTAAAATATAATTCACATAATTATCTAGAGAAAATATAAAATATAATTTTTTATAAAATTAAAAAATATTTTTTATAAAATTATATGACAAACTACTTTTCTTTTTACTTTTTTTAGAAGTTAGATATCACTAACTTCTAAAAAAAGTAATAAGTGAACTTTTTTTTTTCTTAACTTTATTTTTAAAACGTTACATTTAAATATATTTAAAAATATATAGAAGTGTTTTTTTTTAAAATAAAAGTGCTTCTATAAAAAAATAAGTGTTTTCAGACGTACTCAAAGCTTGTAATGAGCTAGTGAAGCCTCAAAAACATTCCAACTGCTGGTGTATTTTCACTAACCCACAAAACAGAAAGAGATAAACTAAACAACCCTTTTTGTCCACTTTTGCCTGATCGATCCCTTCTAGGGGTGTTTCCATTCTCAAATGTGAAAACTAGAACCTGCTTCAGCAGCAAACACCAAGGCCTCTTTGAGATGTCAGCTCCGTCACAAGGTCCACTTATTTGTCCCCCAGAGTTCCTGATCCTGCTTTGTTAATTCCGCCTTACCCACCTATAAAGAAGTTTTATTGCTCATTTTCTCTTCCAGCTTCTCTCCCTCCAAAAATCAGCAGAAGAAAAAGAACAAAAAGAGAAGAATGGCTGCTACTTTCACATATCCACTCTCTGCCTATCTTGTGCGGTGCTGTTCCATGAGAGAAAACCATGATCAGCATAAGCAAGAACTCAAAAGCAGCATCAGAATCAATGGGACTTATAGGTCCCCAATTAAAGTTGATTCATTCACCCAAACTGGTGAAGCAGCATCAGCCACCACTCTAAGTCAGGCTATTTCTCTTGTTGAGAATGGCCAGCGCCAAAACATCCCCACAAAGAAGCAGTTGGTGGATCCTCACCGTCAGGGACTCATGGTTGAAGGGGGTGTTGGTTACAGACAGACTGTTGTCATTAGGTCCTATGAAGTTGGCCCTGATAAAACTGCAACACTTGAGACCATCCTCAATCTTCTTCAGGTAATTCAATTCAACAAAGCTATATTATTTTTAACTATGTTTACTTCATAAAAGCACAAGGGGAAGGGCTTCATTGTTTCCATAACTTGCAGCTATTAAATGCAATCTTGCATTATGTTATATGCAGGAAACAGCATTAAACCATGTATGGATGTCTGGACTGCTTGGTGATGGATTTGGGGCAACACATGGAATGATGAGGCACAATCTCATTTGGGTTGTCTCAAGAATGCAAGTTCTTATTGATTACTATCCCATCTGGTAAGTTCCTGTCCTGGATATTATCACAACAAGGACAGAAATGATTGTGTATCATTTAAATAACTTTTTGTTAGAATCAAATTAAAAAATTGTCACCTCACTTCAGACAGCTCTTACTAGACCAATTGCACAGTTTCTCGAAGGTTGTCCAAGAAATTTTCTCCATATTCGAGATCTTTTGTCCTCTACCCTTTTAGCAGCAGAAAACTACAGACAGCATAATTTCTATTAGAGATACTCATTGGACAAGATATGCATAATATTTCATTTAAATATTCAATGTTTAATTCCAAAATGGCCAACCCAAAACTGAACCAAACAAAGATGTCAGCACATCATCACAGTCAGAATACGTTGTGACTGGTCATAATCGGAGCAAACTTGCTGAAAAATTACAACTTAAAGTGTGATCAAATGAAGTTTTAGTTTTAGTAGTTTTACTACCAAGCCTTATCATGGTAAAAGACAGAAGCCATAAATGGTAAAGCACATAACATGTGGCAGGGGAGAGGTGGTTGAAATAGAAACATGGGTTGAAGCATCAGGCAAGAATGGAATGCGGCGTGACTGGCTGATCAGAAGTGAAGCCACAGGCGCCATTTTTGCTCGTGCAACCAGGTATACACATGTTTAGGGCAAATTCCCTAACAACTTTGAAATCTTCCTCAGTTCTCAGTTTCTCTCTTTGTACTTGTTCTAATCTGAGATTAACCATCAAACAACAGCACATGGGTGATGATGAACCGAAAGACAAGACGCCTCTCCAAAATGCCAGAAGAGGTGAGGGATGAAATTGCACCTTGGTTCATAGAGAAGCAAGCAATACAGGAAGATGCTTTTGAAAAAATTGTCAAGTTGGACAAGGAGGCAAAATACATGAACTCTGACTTGAAGGTATAGCCATATATTCTGCATTACACTTAAATAAATGCTGCTGCCACAGCTAAAGGCAGTGCATGATTAAATGACACTTTGCCCTTGTCCATTTTGAAGCCCAAGAGAAGTGATTTGGACATGAACCAACATGTTAATAATGTGAAGTACGTGAGATGGATGCTAGAGGTAAATTTCAAAAAATGGTCTAGTCATTCTTCAGTAGAGTCATTATGAATGCCAAATTTTAACCCTCAACTTCTAATCTTCCATTATTGATTGCTTTTGCAGACCATCCCAGAACAAGTTTTGGAGAGCCATCAATTATCTGGCATCATACTAGAGTACAGAAGGGAGTGTGGGAGCTCTGATATAGTTCAATCACTCTGTGAGCCTGAAGAGGATGAAATACTTCATGATGTAGTGAAACAAGATTACAGCAAAAGTCTGCTCAATGGGTTTTCCATGGCATCAGAGATTATAAAGGGTGGTGGAGTCCTGGCTTGCCTTGAGCAGAGGCCAGTGAGGTATACACACCTCCTACAAGTCAAAGGGGAGAAACAATGTGAAGAAATTGTCAGAGGAAAGACTACATGGAAGAGGAAGCTTGGTTCAATGCCATTTTCCTCCTAGTAATCTTTGTGGAAGTAGCCATCGGGAAGTGGCTAGTATATACTATGGTGAACCTACCAAGAAATCCTTGGCCTAAACGATATGATGGGAAAGTCAAACAGGAATCGGAGAAAGAAAATTTTATGTAAAGAAAAGAAAGAATCAATTCTAATTAAGTGTAAGTTCCGAATGTGTGTATATTTTAATTCATGAAAATAGTATAAGATGTGATTATTTAGCTGTGATTTTAATAAATTATAGTTATATTGTCATAAAATATGTTATCAATTAAATTATAATATTTTTATAAAATTACGGATCGCATCATTTATTACGACCGCAACATCTCGATAGCAATGTTCATGACACATCACGATTACAGCTCACATAACGTGACCATGACCATTACGCAACTATAATTTAGACCTTTGTTTTTATTAAATTCTACATTTAATTGAAATTGTTTGAAAAATACTTTATTAATTCTTAAATTATTAATATTTTAATTGATAGTTATAAATACAATACTTTGCCAACTAAAGTGACTTTGGAGTCAAATTTAAAAAAAAATATATTATAATTCCAAGAAGAGAATATTTTTTTTTTATGAGTAGAAGAGGACATATTTAAGACTGCATTTAAAAAAATTCATTTTAAATTAAATTTTATTTAGGATTTAATGTCGTGCAAAAACTTTTATATTTTCATTAATGAATCACATATGATATTACTTATTAGAAATTTTTTTAAAAGTATTTATTGTAAATAAAAAAATTTTATTGTAATAATGTGCGTAAAAGTTTTACAACAATATATACTGAATTAAATTTAAAACTCTTCAAATTTTAGAATTATTACTAATGTGAGAGCCGAGAGGATAATGTCAAGAAGTTCATTTGCTAAATTTTTTCTTGTTATAAAAGAAGTTTTGCAAACTTGACAAGAGAGATTAAAAAAACAATAACAATACAAGAAAAGGATCAACCTCATAGTATCAAACACACTACAGTAAAAATCGGGATTGATAATAATATGTGAGCTATGCCTATCAGTTCATTAACTTCATAAAACCTTTTTTTTTATAACAACTGTAGAGATTTAGTATAAATAAAATTTTTCAAATTATGCAATTCACACAAAATTGATAAAAAAAATTTAATTTTAATTTATTGTTAGTATAAAATTTTTATGTATTATCATTTAATCGAGTAATATGTGTACATAATTAATTTAGTATATTTATTATTAAAGCTAAAAGCTAAACAATTATTTAATGTAATTATTCAGTTTAAAAATTAAACTAAATAACTATAATAAATAATTATTTACTCTTGTTTTTGGAGTAAAAAGAATTTAGTAAGGCCAAACAGACACGTGACCAATTCGATTCCGTTTTTGGTCCCTTAACTGGGGTGGAGAAGGAACCAACTCTCTCAAAATAGTATTCGACCCAAAGTTTTTACTGTGATCATATTGATTATAGTGACAACATCAATGACTCTGTGTCGCAACAACATTGGTACGTACGTACCATCACCTGAAAGACACTTGAGATAGGAATTTTATGCGTGCAAGTCGTGCCTAAATGTGTGCTCAATTCAATAAAGTGTGTGTCAACAAACACCAATCAAACAGCACAATTGAGCAAAATGAGATCAATGCAACGTTAGAAGCTAGAAATTATTATAAAGACAATAAATGTAGGGAAAGATCAGTAAAAGACTAAAGTAAAGTAGGAATATGGAAATAACTTGCACTAAGAACGTTGAAAGCAAATCACAAAAAGGTCAGAAGAGCTTGAAAACTCAAAAGGACTACAATATAAATGGGGTGGTCTCTAATAACTCGTTTCCTGCTTTGGGCGAGGAGAGTGAGTGTCCAAGACCTTTTACAAAGTTACCAGGATCACCTATTTATAGGCCTAAAGAATAACTGCTAAATCTGTTCTATATATCTTTTGAGATGAAGCCACGTGTCTTCTATGCTTTCTGCAGACTACTTCATATTGATTTTCACTGTGTTACATGTCTATTGAATAAGTGTCCTCGATCATTTGTTATTTATAGCCTCCATATTGGAGCTCTCAGATATGGGTGCTAATAACTGTCTTTCTTTAGATGCTAATCTCTTCTGCTTGAAATAACTGTCACCTGTCACGTGTTAGGCAGCATCCCTTCTAGATATGGCCACGCTTCCACTTTCTCCGATAATAGCCGCATTCTCCACTCCTTGCCAGTAACTGCCACGTCTCCGCACTTGTAGGAACTAGAGGTGAACAATACCATCTTCAAACTATTACCGTCAACAACTTTAGTATTATCATTAGGCACCTATGAAAAAATTCTAATGTAATCTCAAAGTACCATATTCAATGATTGAGATTTATCTTAAATTTTATTATTTAGTTTTTTATATCTAATCTAATCACCTGAATAGTTAGGTGTTACAATTTTACTAGACTATGTGAAATGCTTTTCTAGCACGAAAGAACTTCTCGCACCCCTGATGTACCTACTGTTGGGTTCTTGCATCGACAGCCTCATTTGAGCTAAATAGGTGTCAAATCGCTTAGAAAAATGGATCAAGCACAGGATAGTGACACACTTGTTGTCATTTGAGTGGCATAGGGAGAGATATAAAATATTTAGGAAAAAAAATTTACACACACTGAATTTTGTCCCATTTTAAATTAGCTATTATAAACTTTTGGATTTGGATAAAAAAAATTCTTTAAGCTTTTTAGAAAATACAAACAGATACTTCTATCCATCAACTAAACAAAAGTTGTTTACATCTTTTACAAGGTTTAATAACCTCTCGTCTAAATTTAACAGTTTATGATAGTTACATCAAAATAAGATATAAAGTTTAAAGAGTGAATATTTATATTTTCCATAACCTTTTCTTCAACTTCATTTGAATCCCCATGGTTATTTCCACTCCCAATTTATCCCTTTTCAACTGTGTAGCATTAGCCTATTCATTTATATTTACCTTAAATTTCATAGAGATTTTTTTTTTCCAACAGAGATTATATTTAATAGGATAAAATACATTTTATCTCAATGAAATATAACCTTTTTCTCAATTTACTCATTTAAAATTTATTTTGTGTCACTTAACCTCCTTAATATTTAAGCTAAATCAAAAACATACCTTTTTTTTAGTTAAATCAAACAGAGAAATATTTAAAACTAAATTTTAGTGGGTTATGTGATAAAAACCCAAACTTCATGGAGATTATATGATAAAAATTCACACTATAGGAGAGTTATGCGATGAAAAAGAACTTTGCTTTTTGTAAAGGTCAAGTTACATGATATGCATGTGCCATATATTCTATTTGAATTAACAGTCAAAGTAATATTTTTAATTTAATCCAAATATTAAATAGTTAATTGATACAAAATAAATTTTAAAAGATAAATTGAGAGACCCCATACTTCAAAGGGTATATATTTTATTCTATTTAATATTTTCCTGGTCTAGATATTCGAACATTATTAGATTTTATTTAAATACATTTATCATTTAACGAATTTGTAACTTAATTGACACCGGTCGATTCTAATAATTAAAATTGAATTATAATAATGATACGAGAGATTCGATCCTCACGAAGAATCTACTCCTTCTGCTAATGTAACCCCCAAAAAAAAAAAGTTTGTCCCTGCTTGCCACTACTCAGTACATAACATCTCAATCAGATCTATTTCCACAATTGCTCGAAGTCTAGTGAAGCTGTACTTGCTTGGTAGCCTGTAGCTACACTTTCATGTATGTGTGCTTCTACATTTAGCATTTAGCTTGGTCCCAACTCTCTCACAATGCATGTGCGTCTTCAATATTACCCACTTAATAATTTCCATAGCCTCTTGACTTTCTCAATCCACCAAAACATTATTCTTCTCTGCATTGGTTTCTAACTTCTAACTCGTAACATTCTCATGCCTCATTCTTCACTCACATGCAACGTATCGTCTGCACTCTCCACCACTTTCCTTCATTTATTCGAGAATGACGTTTTCATCTTGAACAACAACAACTCCTCTAAAGAAAAAGGTCAAAACACATAAAATTCTTTTCAACTATGAGTTATTTTTAAAAAATTATTTTACTCTTTGAAATTTAATAACACGATTTCCTAAACTTATCATAACGTGCATTCTAATTCAAATTAAACATAGACTAAACTACCATTTTAGTCCTCTAACGATTTACTTGACATCAATTTATTTCTTCAAAGATATGTAACATCAAATTAGTCATCTAAAAATTTAAAGTAACGTCAAAATGGTCCTTTAAATATATGTGACATCAAATTAGTTCTTTAAAGATTTAAAATGATATCAAAATAGTCTTCTAAAATTGTCATTCGAAAGGATCATTTTGATGTCACTTTAAATCTTTTGAGGACTAATTTGACATCACATATATTTGAAGGGTCAAATTGATGTCAAATATCTTTGAAGGATCAAGTTGATGTTAAGTGAGTCTTTAGAAGATCAAAATGATAGTTTAGTCTTAAACATAATAGATATGTGCAAAAAACTTCCTGGTAGTTAATATGTATAATTTGATAAGTTTAGGGAGTTAAAGTTGCTAAGTTTCAAAATACATGAGAATTTTTTGAAAATGACTCATAGTTAGAAGAATTTTTTTTGTATTTTAGCCAAAGGAAAACTAACCCAGTTTTACCCTTAAGTGTTGTTTTTCTATACATATTTCGTACTCCCATGTTGATTTCACGAATTCTGAGCTATCTCTTCACTTGTGGCATTACCAATATCCCTTCTTAGCTCATCAACTTTCCCTACACCTCGAGATAGAGTTTTCTTCCCAACTTAAAAAGCTAAAGAGTATGAGAGAAAATCATGTGTTGGATGAGTCTATTTAGAGGCCAAAGGTATTGCTCCAGGGATACACTATTAAATTATAGTGTATCAGTACACTGTATCATCCTTACCATTGAAATGTTTGTGTGTATATCTGGACGGTTGTTAATTTACTAAACTGAAATAATCATAACTGTCCACGTGTATATATAAAAATCTAACGGTAAAAATATTACAATGTATTCATACACTATAACTTAATAGTGTATTGTAGAACTGGCCATTACTCCAGTATTTGGCTCTCTCTCGTAATGAGCTCATCTTTTATATCATGCCAACCAACCAAGTCTCTGATAATTTCCAAGGATCAATATGAATTATGAAGGACTATCTCTAGCTACTTTCCAAACATCTATGAAGGTGTTTGACTCTAGGCATATTGATCCCTGGACAAGATGTGTCTATATTTGATATATGAGTATGAGATACCCAAACATAGTTAGTGTAGTGGAAGTGAACTACTCTCTAAGTAAATCTTACAAGCAATGTAAAAGTTTAAATTCTGGAATCACCACTTTAAAGAGAGCTTTACCTTACCATTCATAACCTAAAATTACATGAGCAATTGCTTACATAATTTAAAAAGAGTTTACCAAAAAAGAATATATGGGTAATAAATAACCATAGACTGTTACTGTTTAGTTAGAATGTCCATTTATCCTTGGGCATGTCATATTTTTTTTCAAATTCATATGAATCTTAGATGCTTGGATATGAAGCTTGCTAGATCATATTTTATGAATTACAAATCCTGCATCAAATAATACACAAGTATATGTACAGTTCCGCAGCTGCGTACTATGAAGAACACGGGTATCATTTGAATCTAATCGTAATAAGGTATTTTAGGTTTATCCTTCGTATAGGATATGTTTCAATAAGATTTTGCATATCTAATTTATAGATAAAATTTATTTTATAAAATCGATTTTAGTCAAAAGTAAATTTGTGTAAAATATTTAATTTTTTTTAAAAAAAAATTAAGTTTTACGTAAAAGGAAGACATAGTAATTTTAAACTCAATAAACTTTTAAAACAAAAATCATGTTTGATAAATAGTCAAATATCAAAAGAAATAAGATAAAAAATAAATAAAATTCATTTAAACTAACAAAAACCCATTTAGGTGATGCAAAAACCCATTTCGGTGGTGCACCCAAATAATGGTTGCATCAATGTACTTAGAGTCACTTAAGTACACTTAAAAATGTGGACAGAAAAATTTAGAGATGAAATTTTCATATAAAACTCGAATGAATTTTTCACCCATTTTCAGAGGTGTACCGAACTGACCCTGAGCAAAATGTTTGTGGAAAGATAAACAACTCAATTTATGTTCATCTTATACTTCAAGGCGTCATTGTTATTAAACATATTTGATTTTTTGTTTTTAATTATAGAATCCCCCAGGTTATATGGAACTCTCAAGTTTCATAATCCATTTTTTTTAAGTCACTAGATCAATATCTCTAATGCAGCAACCATAGTAACTTAATTTGATCAACCAAATTCAAAGTTCAAAGCTTTTATACGTGCTCCGCAAACTCTGTACAAGTCCATCAAACAGACATATACCCATATTTTAATCCTCTAAGATGACTTTATTTTGTTTGGCCCTTGTATTAGAATACTTTAAAACATGAAGTGAAGTGCATGCATTATCTAGCTATTCAAGCTCTATACTTTCTCCATTAATCTTGAAATAATTTCTACAATAATCATACATACATTTGATTACTTACAAGAGTGTGACTCAATTGTAAGTAAGTTAAAATTATAGAAGAACAAATTTTATTCGTAATGTCAAAAATTTAATCTCAATGAAGAACATTTCGCAAAAAGAGACAACCGTAGTACCTTAAATGGAGGTAGTCTCTCACACCCAAAGAATATAGCAATACCTCAGCAAGAGAAACATGAACTTTCTTCCAAACCATAATCTACCTTGGAAGATAATATTGGATTTATAAACCCAAACAACTACAAATAACTACTCATCTTGTATACTGCATATATTCTTTTTCATCACAGATATTACAACATCCAGAAAATGAGTAGACTGAATGTTTGCAGAATAATTAAGCATTTTACCATTTAGTATGATTGACACATTTTACAAAGCAACAGTATCCAACAATTGCTGGGCAAGGGCAGTCAAGAATCAAGATACAGAAAATGAATGCACAAGTGTGGTTTCAATTTCATTCAAAATTTCACCCAAGTGACTGAAAAACACACGTTTCTGAATGATTCATTCTAAGGCATGTTAGGGTAGAAACTGACCAATTTACTAATGGTGGAAACCTGCTCAGAAGCCTCCTAAGAAGTACATCCCTCTACCAGCTGGAACTAATATTTGCCGCTCAAAGAAACTGTGATCCACTACTACCCTAGGAGCTAGGAGAATAATCATTTACAATTATGATGAAGTTGATAGTATTCACATGGATGGATATGTATATACCCATAAAAACCAGGAAGGAATCAAAGAATAACGTACTGCAAAAGTAAAATTATCGCCTCTTTTTCCCTAGACTTTGATGGAGTTGCCAAGACCAAAAAAGCAGAAATGTAACAGTGGCCACTCCAACAGATGACCAGAAGATTACCAGCCATAAAGGCATTGATTTAGGGTACAAGCCTGGTAAAACGCAACAAGCATATTCTCAGTGACTAAAGCATCATCAGTACATAAACAATACCTAAATGTGACAGATATGAAGAGACCTACCATGTCCAAACTTGATGCAAATCAGAAGTTCCACAATGCAAATGGCAAGAGAGAGCCAACAAAATGCTCCAACCTTTTTCACTGGTTTTCTGAAAATTTTGCAATGAATATATGCAAGGATAAAATGTTAAAAACTCATTGGAATACTGAAAATTCATCAACAAAAAATATGCAAACAGAAAAATATGATTTCTATGTGCAGGGTCAGGGAAGGAGAACAAAAAGATGATGAATGTACCTATCTTGTAGGTATGAATTGTACTCACGAATTGTTGGAATTGCAATTAACCACCACAAAATCAACCTATGTATAATAACAGGATTTCGTGGAGGTATCCAGAGACAAAACTTCAAAAAGAATGTGTTGAGCTCTACTGTCAAAAATACAATACAAAGACTAAGCACTTGAACAAAACGCCACGGACCAAGCAGTGGATGCCACTCATCTTTGTCCCACTGAGCTGGTGTGAATTGTCCTAATGTTCGTTTCACCTGATAACAATGAAAGAGAAGCAAAGTGCACTAAAATCACATTCAGTCTGCTCAGCAATCACACTAAACTAATACAAAAAAATAAAAAATAAAATAACATTCTGTCAGAGTCACTTCATCCTTTTTCTCAGTGAGAAGTAATTGCAGTAGTTATTACAACTAGCGTATCGACAGACTAGTCAATCCGCATTTTCATTTTTTTGTTAATTTATATATAATTAATCATATTTAGTAATATTAAATGTATTAGTATTTATGCAAAATATTTAATCTCATTTTTAAAAAAATGTGATAAAATGTATAGAATTAAGGTATAGACAGTAACAAAAAAAAATATTTATTTACATGCAAGTACAAACAATCACTAATATATAAGCTTAGATATAATATACACACAGTCAATAATATATCTTTAAATTTAAATATATCAATTATTGGCATCAAAAGATTTGTATAAAAAATTCACAATGAACATTTTGATGTGCATTCATTGTTTATTAATTTATGTTAACAAAATTTTCAATTCAAATAATAGAACTTCCAATGGCCAAAAATAATAAAAAGAATATTTCAACTCAGAGCCTCCCAATCAGTAACTTCAATATGCTCTCTTTGGAGTTGGTCAGGACATTTCAGAAGTGGAGGCTAATAAGAACCAAAAATACCAATCAACACTACAATTTGCTATCAACCTTCCCCAAATGCAGCAGCAGCAACAGCAACCCAAGGAGGACGTGGGCCAGATAATAAAATGAGATTGTTTTATGTAAATAATTATCCTTTGACTAATTATTTCTACTATATTGCATGCGACTTGTTTTATAGCTTAGTTGCAAATGTTAGTGTAAATTATTCGTGGGTTCTCAACCTGAAATCTTGAAAACCATATAGGATTGGGCTATAAAAAATATTTAAAAAGTTCAAAATTAATTTTATAATGAAACTTTCAATATCTATTTTTTAATATTAACTCGCAAAATGTAACCGGAGCACAGAAAGATAATGGATGCATGTATTGGCGGGAAATAGCGATACTATGAGAATAATAATTTTACTGAAAACAATTATCAGAAAATCAGTGTTGGTTATCAACCCAGTATTGACAGTATCATCCAGGTCTGTGTGATCCAAACTTCAGTACAAAATAAACATGCAAGCATAATGTGATCACAAAAACAATCAACATCTCAAAAAAACATACTTTTCCTATTATATTAGGCTGGCGGCTTAGACCAACCCACTTGTACGTTTTCCCATCGAAGTACCTAACAGTATGCATTCCGGCCCAAATACCTGCATGAAACATGTTACAATCAGCTGTAACAATTCTAACACCAGAAGAAATCAATTATAAAATACTGCAAGAACAGATGAAACACTCCATTCTCTTTAATATAATGAGTAGCTTCACTTAGAAAGTGCAAATATGAAAAACTTGCAAACCTAAGTTTAGATAAATTCTGAAGTGGGAGAAAAAGGAACAGATCATTCTGTTTATTATATTTCAAACTAATAATAATGTTAAGAAATTCAGCACACGAGTTTACACTACACTGACACAGAGTTAGTTCAATACCACAATAACCATGAATTATGATCCTAAGAGAACCACTAAGGTGCACATGACGTGTCCAAAGTTTTTTCGGAATGACAAAATTATTCAGCTTTATTACTGCAACTGAACTTGCAGGAAAATTAATATTAAATTAAGGCTAAATGAAGTATACAGTTGTAGGTTTGAATATCATCCTAATAACAAACATAACCCTCAGGCAGGCGAGTACAACTACGAGGTTTAAATCTCTGAAATTTGAATGCAGAATGAGGATTCAATGGAAGCGTAACCTAAGTGCCACTCAAGGCACATGAAAAATGTCTCAAAATTTTCATACGCACAACAATTTACCAGTCTCTCATACAAGATAGTGCAAACACGTACAACTTACATATACCCTTTAACTCTGAAAGCTTAACTGCTTCAAACATTAAACAGTACAGAAACATTCACAAGATGTTATAGTTCTACAAGCATTCTGCATTTAAGGGGCTGGCCCTGTTGTTTTAAAAATTAAAATGTATTTCGTTAGGAAAATATTAGAGATTAAGTCAATGACTATATATTCAATCTTTGACATGGCATGACAGCAAATAAGCTCATGCTCCAACTAATAAACCACATGCTATCTTGCACCTCGCCAACAAGCCAAATAAACAAAATGGATTTGAAATTCTTACCAAACCAATTGCAGATCAAGATGTCAAGAATAATACTGTCCCACCAGCATTCGTTGAAATTTGGTAACATGTGGCGGAAAGTAAACTGACAATGCCAACATAGAATAAGTTTATATCCAATATAGAAGAATTACGACCACAAACACAAAAAGAAGATTTCGGGACACACTAGCCCACAATCACACCTAAGTGAAAAAAGCCAAAGCAGGATGTTTATGAATCAGAACAAGGGCTAACCTCCATCAACTCAAAACCAATCGATAACACCCAAAGAAGGGGCTGATTACGGATCAATATAGCCTTCCCCCACCACCCGATAATATGAGCTAGAACAAATTCATCAAAAAGTGTCTCCTAGAAAAAGAAGCATAATATATCAGCTGCATGTTAACTTCCAATATGATAAATCGAAGAACAAAATGATACTAGTAGGAAAGAATACGAAATAAACAAAAGGTTGTGAAAGAAGAAATCATACATAAACATTCTTAAACCTGCTTGTAGGGTTTTCAGGTAGATATATGCGGCAATCAGCACCGTAAGATCTTTCTGGAAGTTCTGCACATACAAAATAATGATTTATGAACATGAAGGAAACAGGCTGATCCATAACCAACCAAGCTTTTCAAATATCAAACGCAACACAGTTCTAAAATGAATTAATCCTAATCAATTCAAAGCTAAACTAAAAGAATTAGATTAAATTACCAACGCCAAGATCAGGATGAAGAAACTTCATAAACTGCCTAGCATCATCACGCTTCTGTGAAAAACAAAGTGAGGAGACATGTTAGCTCCTATTCATTCACTTACAGGAAACACAGCTACAGATGACAAAAACTGCATATGTATCATCCCATAAATTGTGCAACACAGACAATATTGGAGGGAGCTAACAGATGCAAATCTAAACAGCATGCAAAAATCCACTGCAAAGGTGCACCACAATGCTTAATCATAAAAAAAATCTCTCTTAAATCACAAAACTGAAAACTTTAAAGTTCACAGAATTAAATGTTAACTTTAAACTCCGCAAAGATGCATTACATACACTGAATAGACAAAAAAGAATGGTCACATCAAAACATGCCAACCTGGAAAAGCAAAAATGTGAGAGCAATCAAATAAACAACAGCCATCCCATGGACCAAGCGCCAAATTGCAGGATGTGGCCTGATAAGAACCCTGAATGAAAATACCAAAAAATAATTTATGTTAGAGAGAGAGAGAGAGAGAGAGAGAGAGAGAATGGCCTCAAAAGATGAATTTACCTTGAGCTGGACTAAAACTCTACTGACACTATTACTCCTTCATCAACATTACCTACCCCATAATAGCCAGTAAAGCTCATACATAAATTTGCATTCAAGTTAGTTTTCTCCCAGTTTCCTACCTTAGCAGAACAACTTTAAGCAGGATTCTATTACAATTTGTATGAAATGAACTTCTCATGAAACAATACTAAAACCCAGGATTCTCAGTTCTCTTCATACAGTTCCATGCCTCTCCCACACTCCCTCACCAACCCCCAATTGAAAAAGAAGCACTTTCCACTAAGTTCTCTTCCCAGTAAACTTGCAGCAACTTATTCTCACTTTGCTCCCAAAATCTAAAGTTAAAAACCCCATAACCATCCAATCCAGAACAAGGTCTTGATTATGTCAAACAATCTTGGACTATTACACGATGTTCTTAAATGTTGATAAAAAAAAATTATGTAGGGTGATTGCTTCATTCTCTTCATATAAAATATTAACTGAAAAAATTGAAATCTAGTAACTGAGATATAGGCAAGAAATAATCCGAATATGAAGTCAGGGAAAACAGGGAAGACCTCATTACAAACATTAGATCTATATCTAAACTGAACAAATATACCAGACTACTCTATTTAATAATAAAAGAATAAAAGCAACAAGACTAAAATATACAACCTATAACAATAGAAGTAAATCCAAAATACTGAACTATACACAACAAATTCACTCTGATTACTCACGTGGAGGGAGCTTGCAGCAGGCAATAAGCAAGAAAAACAGAAATCATTGCCCATAAACCCCTACACAGAAACAATTGCAAGAGAATTCAGCATATTGTTCAAACAGTAAAATGTTAAACAAGATAAAGCGTTATGAGCACTAATTTAACAAAAAAATACCAAACCTTTTAACAGAGGTAACAAGATCACCAGATGCATCTCTTTCTGGATCAAGTGCTCCACTTGCCCAACTGGCATAGACAACCAAAATATATTAAAAAAAAAATTTCAAGTGAGGACAAAACTTTAATTTATTAAAGAAATTTTTTTTAAGTTGATAAGAATACACAAATTTACTTATTAGCAATAATTTATCCAGCAGAGCACTCACATAAGAAAACAAGCACCAATAAGTAACAATGTAATTGTGCGAGGCTTGTATGCCCATGCAGTCCATGGATCATGCTCATCATCAACATTTGACAGATGGAAATCACCATTTTCTTTGACAAGATAATCATGTCTCTTTACTCTTTTATGACCGTTGGACTCCATAATTCTGTGTATCAGAGAAGCTGCACCCTCACTACAATTAAAATCAAAGAAGTAAGATCATTTACTGATGCTTTGACAAATAGCCCCCGAAGACTATGGTCCTTAAAAGACCACTCCTGGAAAGCACATAGAACAACAAATGGTCAGAAAAAATTTATCAACTTGAATGCAAATAAAAAACCATCATATGAAGCAATGAGAAACCATATCATGAAAGTGCACCAAACATTTCATTTTCTATAATTAAAAAGTAATCCAGGTACAAATTTTAAGATGGAGAATTGACAAGGTTCTACTTCTTGCTAATTACTCATCTGTAATTGCATCTCAGTTACATGTCATGAGCACCCCATTGACATAAGAAAGGTGTAAACTTAAAAAAGAAGTCCACATGTAAGGCAGTAAAATAGTAAATTCGATACATGCAGAATATATACTAAAACTGTAAGTGGAAAAAACCAGAGGACTCCATTTAAATATACAATCTGCAGAGTTTAAAACAATATTTCCACAAAATTATCTATAATTTCTTCCTTGCAGTAGACCTCAGGCGTTATCCATAGAGTATAAAGTATTAACTAGATTCCCTGTAATGTAAAAAAAAGTGATCCAGGAAAAATTTACAACGGACCTGCAACTTTCGCCAAAAAAAACCATCTCACAGTTCAAAATTAAAGACTAAACTAGACACTTGCACACAACTATCAAATTACAACAACCCCAAATTTGTAACGTATGGTATTATCTAGTAAACAATTTAATCTCAAGCATTATCTATCAAAAATCATTGCTTGAGAGCCCAACAGTACATCACAAATTCTACAGTATATACAATATTATGCAAGTCTAAATATAATTCCTGAACAACAGCAGAGCAGTACAACCCAGCATCTCAATACAGATAACACCCCACACGTATGTCACAAAGAAGCAGATTGAGTAGCCGACCCCATTTAGAGATAACCATTTAAACAAGAACATTTGCAAACGGTTAAATAAGAAATTAAAATAAATAAAGGACTCCAAACAGACAACATTTTGAATGCATTGCACCATCAACCAAATAACAGATTCAAATTTTCAATCCAGCCAATTCGCCAATGATGATTTATAGCATCAAAACGGATCTAAATATCGCATCCGCAGCCAGAACAAAGAAAACCCATTAAGACAACGCATAATTCAACACAGTATCAGTGCATGTAATCCAAAAAAACTGATTGAACCCGGAATACAATGAACGGATTAAGCGAGGTCCCCCCCCCCCCAAAAAAAACACCTTTTCAAAAAATTCAAAGAATTGAGACGAACCCAAAATGGAAAAAAAGAGAAAAATGACGTACACTGAATGTGAGGAGTAGATTCAAAGACTGAAACTGAGACGAAGCACAATCCAAAAAGAAAATACATAACTTTGCAGAGGCACAAAAGAGGGAGAGACAGAGAGTGTGAGAGTGTGTGTTAGTGATATTATACGGATATGATTTTTGATGAAAAAGAGGGGATATATACAGAGGAAAAGTGGGTTTATAAAGTCATGTAATATATTTTATTGTTGTTTCAGAGATGGGATACTTACGTGGTGAGAGAAAGAGAGACAGAGAGTTGAAGGTGGGAAAGAGGCAGACAAAGGACCCCTGGCCGTACGATTGGAGAAACGAGAAGATCGTAACCGTCGGATCAGAGTAGAGGGAGGATGTAGAGGGAGAAAGCGAGAGAGAGAGAGAGAGAGAGAGAGAGAGAGAGAGAGAAAGAATAATGAATGAAAGGTATCTTAATCAGAGGAAGAAGAAGAAGAACAAGATCAGTGCTTCTTCTCTTTCTGCTGCTGCTGCTGATGAATAATGCAAAATTATATCTCTTTCCATTTCCCACAGTGACGGGGTTCGCAAGCAAAACTGCAAAAGCAAGAGATTTTTGAAGCTTCTCTCTCTACCGCCATGTGGGTGTTTCTCTCTCTCTCTGTTTCCTCTTTTCCTTCTTGGAGTGTATGTGGGTGTGGCTCTTGCTGTTGTTGTTCTGTTTTCTCTGCGTTCTTGGTTTCGCTCGCAGCAGAGTCTCTCTGCAACAGCGGCGAAAAGGCGAAGGGTGATGATGAGAGAGAGAGATAGTACGATGGTCAAAGAGAGATTTGATGTTTTTATATACGCGCCACCATGATGAATGATGATGATGGATTGGAGCAAAATTTACAAAATAAAATTAAAAAAAATAAATTTATTTATTTTTTGTTCGTGAAATTTAAAAAAAAAATAAAAAACTGGGGAAGGTAAACGACGAGAGCAATTAATTTCTATGCCAAAATTACCCCTTTGAATCTTCTTGAATTGCAGCATATTATTAATTGTGATTCCCTTCCACTCATTGTCTGGGGGACTCAAATGACCATGGTACCCTCGTTCTTTCATTTAAGTACCGATTCCTCTTTCCATGTTTTAAATGCGATATTAGGATGAAGAGTGACAGATGACTGATCATTCAGTTGGTCAAAGTATGCTTATGCTTGTTGGTCACTTGGTCATTGTACCAAACATGTCAGTGGAAAATAATTTTTATCATAAAAAAGAGTTATTTTTAAAAAAAATCATTTTCAAACATGAAGATTCATTTGTTTTTTTTTATTTGTATTATAAAGATATTATGGGCTAACTTTCATCAATTGAGACTAGTAGCATGCAATTTGGGAAGGGAAACGGGTAATTAAAAACAAGAATTACACTTCTTAAGGCACTTTTTGTATTAGCAATAATTTTTTGCTTTTAATCGTGACAATAAACATACAAACTTTAGATCTATTTTTAGATAATCTTAAAGGCATACCTCACAAATCAACTTTAATTTATGCATTTAGCATAATTCGTTCTTTAAAGGTTACTTGAAAGTATGAACCCAAATAATCAATTTAAGGAGTATACCTTTTTAATTACTGAGCCAATCCATTTGGGTTTAGCCATTTAAAGCATGTTTAGTAATGTTTAATTTTTAAGAAAGAATTATTTTTTTTCTAAAAGTACTTTTAGTAAAATTTTAATTATAAATTATTTTAAATATAAAATAAATTAATTCAAACATGTACTTAGTTTTAAATTAAGATAATTTTTTTTTACATTATTATTTAACAGTATATTTGAACATGAGATAAGAAAGGGAAATAGAAAATAATAGATGAAAAGAGTGACTAAACTTTGTTTGCAAGATTGTTAACAAGAAAAATTGTTTTTCCCTTCTTTGGATTTGGATAATATAAAGTGTAGGGTGTATTTTATAAAGTAAAGTGCAAGTAGATAACTATTGATAAAAAAAATCAAAAAAAATTCTAACACTTTCATAATTTGTTTTATGTGCTTGTATTTTCTCAAATCTTAAATCATTCATATTTTGATCAATAGTTGCAAATATTACACTTTGAATGATCTTAATCTCTCTTTCTTTTCCCTTAAATTCTCAAATTTTTTTCTTCATCTACAAATCATGTGTTAATATATCATTTGAAACTGTTTGAACGATATACTAATATATAATTAAATAATAATATAAATTTATTTTATACTGACAAAGAATCAAATTTAAATTCTTTTAAAAGATAGTGATATCCAACAATTTTTTAAAGAGAAATTTTGTACATATGCTATTATGTGACTATATACAAATTTTATTTGCTCTATTTGTTATTAAGTGAATATATATAAATATTATTTGCTCTACTTAAATTCAATTTCAG
This sequence comes from Castanospermum australe, assembly GCA_019955255.1. Classification (NCBI taxonomy): domain Eukaryota; kingdom Viridiplantae; phylum Streptophyta; class Magnoliopsida; order Fabales; family Fabaceae; genus Castanospermum; species Castanospermum australe. The sequence continues at coordinate 796,943 of NSJW01000420.1, forward strand.
TGAGGATAAAATTATAACACAACCACATAGCAATTTATGAGGAGTTTGTGTTGAAATTATTTGTCTCACTAACATTATTCATTCAAAAAAGAAAAAAAAAGAATAGTAAGGTGGAGTTAGAATATATTTAATAGAGGTCTTATAAGATTCAAATTTTGTTTTTATTGTGAAGGTGGTCTAAAACTTGATATGAGATAGGAAATGATAGACTAAACGGTATGGTGAGTTTTAAATTCCAAAATTAAACAATCTTTAAATAAGTTTGGGATGACTTGAATTATGAATTTCAGGCGTCTTGCTTCTTTTTTGTCAAATTTTATGGAATGTCTAAAATTAGGGTTAAAACAATAATACAATACAGGACAAAGCCCAAGTGCAACCCAATATTGCATACAACAAAAGGAATGAGTATTGAGTGAAGATCTATTAATTATACTTGTAAATTATTTCAACCTTCATTTTGTTTTTCTATTTTTTTACAATTTTTTTTTATGTTCAAAATCTACATAGACATCCTTTCTTAAGAGAATTATGTGCAGTATATTTTTAAAATATAAGAGAGATCAGTATAAGTACTTGAGGGATATTTGTAGATTGTTTAAAATATTTTGGGGAGTATGTGAAGGACCGAAGGTTTTAAAAATAAAAAAATTTTAAAAAATTATATAAATAGAAAAAAGATTGGAGTAATTTACTCTAAATTACAATAATAGTCGTCCCATTCATGCAAAACTATAAGAAGAATGGAACTTTTATTATTATTATTATTATTATTATTATTATTATTTTCTTTACATTGAATGATTATTACAATTTGAAAATTGACTGTAATTAAAAAGAAGAAAATTACAACATTTTAAAGTTATGACATGTCACAAATTTTAACAAAAATTTATAGCAATCAATGAGAAATTGTTGGTAATTAGAAGAACTTAATCTTCCAAGGGAATTGCCAATAATTAGTTGTACTTATCTTTCTCTATTCCAATCATTTAAAATATTTTTTGCATTAAAATATATTTGAATAGTTGAAAATATAACTAAAATGTAATTTCTTTTAAATATATAACAAAAAGAATGCAGAAATTATATTGATGTATGAGTTTGGGGGTCATCCAACTGAAATTTTTATTTCTTTAATTAGAATAGACATTTATGATTATATTTACTAGAATATTTTGTATTTATTAAAATATATTTGTGTCTTGACACAAACACGTAAACTTCTTTTATTTAGAGATTAAAAATATAATAATTATTTAATTAATTATAATTTCTTATCATTTTTATATAATTTCTATAATAAAAATTAAAACATTAAACTCAAATTTAACACATTTCTTAATGTATACTACTATAAAGAGAATTCTCCCTTTTTGGTATCAATTTTTTAGTTTTTAAAAAAATCACTACTAACTAATTAAATAAAAAAATAAAATTATAAATACAAACATTTTTTAAATAACCACATTTTACAGTTATAATTACTTAAACAAAATTAAAAAATATAGATTGAGTGACACGTAAGATGTAGTATAAATAAAATCATTGAATAGAATAGTTACGATGTGTTATTTGCCTCATATTGTATTGTAATAAGCTGATATAACATCTTAAAGCAAAATAAATTATTATATGTTCTTGAAACGTTAATAATATTATGCTTTCATCCCATTATATTTTCACATTTCAACATTAAATTATTATGAAATCTATTTGGCATTGACCAAATGATTAGGAATGTGTGCTTCTTGTCTTGATCATTAATCGGATTTGAATTTTAAGTCAGCAGCATGTATGATATTTAATTTCTCTAGATGCACTGAGCTGATGTGATAATGTGTTCTTAAAATTACCTGGGAATAAACTTAACACACTCAAAAACTAACCCAATAATATCTTACTATACAACATACAAAATAAATAAATGAATATAAGCAATATTCTTAGTGAGAGGGAGCATCGATTCGAGATTATTCCTGAAATTAATATCTCCTGTCCTTGCTTGCTGTGGACAATGTCCTGAATTTGCTATCCATTATTTTGTTTCTTGTGAATGTTCCCGGAAAGTATACGTGGTTGTCTTTCACTGCCAACTGCTCATATATATATATGTGTGTGTGTGTGTGTGTGTGTGGGCGCGCGCGCTTCTGGAATTGGGGTGGCATTAGAACTGTGGTTGAACCTACGCTCAGTTCTATCTGAAGACAAGGGCTGATGGCAATGATTGGATCAGGTTTTCAGTCTTTACACTGTGGAGGATCTATTTGCAATGCACAAAATGATCTCTTCTTCAAATGAGTTAAGCTTTACTGTGGATACTACAGTTGTGAAGCCTATGAATCACTTCAATTTGATGAATTTTTTTTGGCTGTACTTGACTCAATATGATCTTAATTTGTTTTCCTATCTCCTTTGAGGTAATGCTTCTTGGATAACTCTTTGCATTAAATTGTTTCTCTTTGGTTTCTTTTGTTTTTCTCCCTTTGTTTTGGTGAAGTTCTTGTCCTTTTTTTTTTTATTTTGGATAAAAGTTAATGGAAAAGAAGGTTCTCCCTGTCAAGATAAAATTAAATTTACATTAAAAAAAATTTAAGGAATTTTCAAGAATTTCCTGCTAGCCCATTTTAATTTCCTCCATCACTTAATATAGTGTATTATATAAAAAATATATTAAAAAATAAAAAGTAATTATATAATGATATGACATTTTTTTATTAATAATATAAATATTTTATAATGATAATCAATTAAAATTAAATTCTTTTGTAATCCATATTCTTCCATATATTTTGATAATACAATACAATATTATATTTTATATGTAGTGTACTCTTATTCAATTAGAAATTTGGTTAGTAGATAATCTTCATCCCGAATAGAGATCAATGGGTTTATTTTTTATTAAGATAAAACAATCAGAAAATAATTAATGATTGAATAAATAAATAATATAAAATGAATTTAACTTTATCTATTAAAAGGATCACTTAATTGTAGCCCTTTATCCATGTAACGAGGGCATTCTGGCCTATCTGGTTTTTGAAAGGTTATGATATAATTTCCATAAATTTCCCTCTTTATTTTGGTATCATAATTTTCCCCCTTTTTGTATATGATATAAACAGACCTTTTTTATATGAATATAAATTGGCCCTTGATGCTTGGCCGAAGGAGAAAGAACGATGATAAAGTTTTCACCGCACGTTCTAATAGTTGGATATCGTTATCTTATCTTTGTTAAATAAAAGATGCTTTCTAGCCATTCTCTTTTCTTTTTTTTTTCTTTTGAGATCATGTCTCAGTTGAAAAAGAAATGATGATGTTGATGCTGCGTAACATAAGATTCTCCGAGAATATTCTCAGTATATAGGAGCGCTTCAATTCCCACCTCATTCATAATGTATAGCATTTTGATGATTCGATGTCTTTTTTTTTCACTTTTTATTTTTATTTTTTTTCTTCCTTCTGCATGTTGAGAAAGTTCATAACTTAATAACAACACACTTATATTCATTTCTAAAGGCATTGTCTTAGAATAGAATGAATTTCATTATGCTAAAAAAAAGTTTATTTATTTATTTATCAAAAAATAAAATGCACGAAATCAACTATTCTTTCTTGTTTTTTTTTTGTTGTTTTTAACCATTCTTTCTTCTAGTTATATTCATGATCCAACACCAAATTTTTCACCAAAAATATAAAAATTTATGTGGAAGAGTACGGAGCAAAGATGGTATATATAAAGGTTTTTATCAATTCTCTGGATGCAGGACCATCTAACACAACTTATAACGTGCACAAAAAAGTGTTTCAAATTAAAAGTTGAAGTAGGTAACTATAATATTTAGTTGTTAGCTTGTAAATGCCAAATCAAGAACAATTTGACGCTAATGTGGAATAAATATTAATTTTACAGGCAAGGCTTGACACAAGACTTTTCTACGTACTTGGATTGATAAAGCAAATCCTAGTAAAAAGATTAGTTAATTGGAATGACAAAATGCTTTGTTAGCTTTGAATTATCTACTCTTCAATTCATTTTAAATTGTTGCTATTGATATCGTTTTTCATAATGGTTTCTTCTTTGACAAAAGTGGCATAGTAGAAAGCCACTTGATCTTATATGGGTATGTTTGGAGTGGCAAAATTTAAGATTTGATTTGATTTGATTTGTAAATTAAATTCTTTGTTTGAAAAATTATAAAATAGGAATTAATATGATTTGGAAATATATAGAAATTTGAAAAATTTTAATTAGGTAAGATTTTATATCCGATTAAAAATGAGAGATTTTTTTATGGATTTTAATGATTTTTGTTTATATTTACTATTATATCCTTACTAAAGAGATATCTTGTTGTTATAAGTAAGGATAAAAGAGTAAATTTATTAAATTAAAATTAATTCAATTCATTTTTAGTGTATTCCAAACTTAAAAATTAATTTTGCAATCAATTTAAATTATAGCTTTTATAATGAATTCTAAACATAAAAATTAATTTTTAATTTAACTTAATTCAACTCAATCTAATTTTAATTTCAATTTTGATGATTCCAAACATACCCATATAAAAGTTTATCTACTCATTAGTGCTTTTTGTTTTGGTTTGTTTCTTATTGATACAATGGCATTTATAAGCCTATATACAAAGATAATTTATCTGTTATAGCTATCTATTATGTCTACCTTACTAAAAATTGGTTATGTTTATAGCTAGCTTCTAAAAATCGGATCGGATAGGCTGGTCAGACCGATTCAACCCAAAATTGGATTATTGGCCGGTCCGGTCTAACTCTTGTGACCGGTTCAGTTTCACATTACAATTTTTACAAAAATTACATCTGGAGGAATCAAACTCGGGTCACGTTGGATTGAGGCCACCAACTTTACCACTAAGGCAACTACATGCTCATTGTATAATAGGCCTTATAATATATTTAATATAAAGTAGGTACATAGTTACAACTCCCAACAAAATATCTTTTATTCGAACTTGGAGTGAAAGGCCAGATGAAAAAAATATTATCACTGTTAATATTTATAACATATGGATTATAAATTATGAATTATGTTTATTTTAGTTAATTTGTATGTTATATTGATATGTGGATTAATGTTGTGTTGCTTACATGAATGTAATATTTTTTTTATTTTATGACACTATTTTTTTATGTTTCATATAATTTTATTATTGATTTATATTATATTTTTATAATTTTTATTTATTTTATTAATATATAAATAATTATATATATATATGTATAAATATACTTATATTTATATATAAATATAATTATATATTTAATTATATTCTGATTCGACCACGATTCAACCATGGTTGAACCATTAAATCTTGAATCAGTACCTTGACCGGTTCAATGACCGGTTCTGTTTTCAGAACCTTGGTTTATAGATAAACTATTTACTATAGCTATCTATATCTTAATGGCTATCAATAAGCTATATATCATAGCCATCTATCATGGCTATCTATACTATATCTTATATAATTAAACCAATTTTAATCTCAAATTGGTTAGTAATTTTTAGATCAATTGATCTAAACTAATCATTGTATCATCTTTGATATTATTCATTGTAAAACTAGTTAAAAATAAGAGTATAGATCTTGGGCTGTAAACTAATACTCATGTAGATTAATATAAAGACAGTACAAAAGTTTGAACTCATGACTGCAAAAATTCATTACTAGAAGGGACATCCTTAACACTTCTAACTAAATTAGTCTCACATTTAAAATGATAATAATACTCAGATGAAGACTAAAAATCTTTCATCACTAACTAACTCCTATTGATTTTTTAAAATTTTGTTAATAATTACTTATTAGGAAGCTAATGACAGTTGTCAATTGATGTAAATTTATGAATAAACCTAGAGGATAGCATGTAAGTCCATTTAGTTGATAGTAAATGTTTTCTCTAAATATTCCGTTTGTTTTAGTGTTTTTTATGCCACTGTCCTTTTTCTAGAAGCAAGAAAATTTTGTTTTTGATAAAAGTGGCTTTTGAATGTCGGTCTGTGTTGAGAAAAATTTAAAACAAACATGCCACCAAGTAGATAATAATTTCTCCATCATGTCTAATCAAAGCATATCAAGAACATCTTTGATATGTTTTGATCAGCTAGCTTTGATGATAAGAATCTCTTACCTCTTAACTGTAGGATTTTTGTATTTAAAACTATAATTATTATAGAAAATTAATTTATTTCTCTCTTCTGAGTAGGATGTAATTTGTCTGGTGCTTAAGATGGCCTTTCTTTGTACTTGTTCGGCTCATGTCCTGTTTTGATGCATTATAAAATTTCTATATATTTATTGGAAAAAGTGAAATATAGATTAATAAAGAGTAGGATAATAGAAATATATTATAGAACATTGTTTTGGGTTAATTATCTGGTTTGGTTAACTGAACTTAGTCGATTTTCTTTTGCATGATAAATAACTGCACTATTTTCAAAATAAAAAAAATGAGAAATGGTGAATTTTTTCTTAGTAAATGTGATAACTAGACAGATAGGCGAGTTATAATTGAAGGGCGATGGCCTTATTTATAGACAGACAGAGGTATCCTAATTGTACCTGTTTACTATCTCTTATAGGCGGTGGTTCTTTTAGTTGATTTGGACCGAGTACTAGGTCATATAATTAATTAAAAATAAATTTGATATAACTAAAAATAAAAGAATGATTCTGTTATATTTCCATATTTGTTGTGCCAAGCAAAGCAATAGTACAATGAAAACAAAATACTTAATGATAATATTACCCTTGGTGATTAGGAGTGTTCATAACGAATAAAATCGACCTAAACCAAAAATACAGAATTGAAAAATCAAAAATCTATCAGATCGGTTTAGTTTTCAGTTTTTATTTATAACACTGAAATAAATCGAACTCATACAATTATATATATATATATATATATATATATATATATATATATTAATTTACATATTTATAGATGATTAAATTTTAATTATTTTTATAAACATGTTTAAGCTAATTTATTGTTTATATTTATTTAATGATGTTTTTATTAAGATTTTTAGGCAAATATCTTATTAATTGGGTCATGGATAGAAAAAAAATGAAGCTAAGTATAAATTTTTTAACAGAAAAAGGTAATTATCAAAAACTGATTTGACCCAAATGAACCAAACCATTGCGGTCAATTTAGTTTGGTTCAATTATTCAAATAAAACCAAACTGATCAGCTCCTAATTAAAAAAAATTGATTAGTTTAATTTAGATTATTTCTTCCTTCAAAATTTAATCAAATCAAATCACAAATATCCCTAATAATGGTGGTGGAAAAGAAGGAGGTACAGGAGGTGAGACATGGCAATGACAGTTATTGCAATGGTGAGTATGAATGCAACACCTTCCCATTATAAGGATTGGCAATGGTGAAAAATATTGCCCCATACCCATGCTGTGATGAAAGTGAGTCCCATTGAGTTTTTTCTTTTTCTTTTTTAAAAGATAGATAAATTTTATCAATCAACATTGAATATTGAGATCTTATATTTAAACAAAGAGAAATCTCAATCATCAAAACTATTCTAGAAATTGCCTCAGTATAATTAATGTTCTTGATGTATTCTAAACTATATGTATAATGAAAGAAATGTCTTCTTAATTTTAAGAGATGATATTTAATGGACATCAAAGTATTTTATGCGTCATATTCCAAATCTATTATATTCATTAAAGAATTTATTGTCCTCGTTGATCACTATACTTAGCTTTTAATCTCACTTCTTAGAAGAGGTATACATAAATGCCAAACAGAGAGGTGAGTTCATTGAATTTTCAATTAATATTGAAATGATTATAATTTTAAAAATATTTTTTATAAATTAAATAATTAAAAATAATTTTTGCACAAAAAATAATATTTTCTGCTATTAAAATTTTATCACAATTTTTTTCACCTAGCCATCATTTAATATCGTTGTACATATATTAAAAATAAACTAATATATATAAATATTAAATGCACCCTATCGGCAAAGAGATAGAGTATAATTCATGTTTCCCATCATCTCACCTTCATTTTGGGAAATCCCTGTAAGGTCTTATAAAAATAGAGATTTGAAATGTAATATAACTTTGTGATGGAATATACCTATATTTTTGGCAAACAAAAACTTTTCTTTTTCAAATTTAAAATACGACTGTTTGGATCTTTATATATAAAAATCAGGGGAATTTGAGGAATGTTTCCAATGTTAATAAGAAACATACCATACCATTTATGTTTACTGTTAAAGAACTAACTTGGGTGTGGTAGTAAATAAGTCATGTTTTTAGAAAAAATATTAAAATTCGAATTTTGAAATAAATACTTATTGAAAAAGGATTGTATCCAAATAATTAGTTTCATAGTAATGCTTGTAGAAAAATTCTAGTCAAAGATTTTTTTAAAAAAAATGATGGGTGGTTGAATTTCAGGTATGATCACATCGTTTTGTTTTTGATATAGCAGTTAGGAGTTTTAGAGTTTTGCACATTAATTTTATTTTGGGACTTTTTTATATTAAATTTAGCAAATTTTATAAAAAACTTTACTTCTTATAATTTCTTCATTGTTTCAAACTCCAAATAGTAATAAAGGTGATAATTAGATTTATAAATTTATAATCTGTCCATGCCTAAATTTAATTTAATTCATTCAATTATAATAATAGATATAATAAATTTAAATGGATTTGATTAGTCTTAGTTAATTAATAGTTAATGAACTAATCAAAATATTTATTGAATCTAATAGATATATTTATATAATTTAGAGAATAGAATGTATTTGAACATAAGATAGAGGAGTCTAAATGCATTACTTGAGGATGGATGGATTGAATATCCATATATTAAAATAAATTAATAGATGGATTGAATATCATCAATTAAAATAAATCGTAGATGGATTGAATGGTTCTAACAACTTTTTAATGGATTCTAAATGGATTATTGACTTCTTTTTATCCATCCATTAATAATCTAATCCAAAATTCATCCAATCTATCTATTTTACACTCCTAAATAGTATAAAATATATGAAGATCAAACTTTCTTATATAAAATCATCGTAAATGAAAAAATAAAATTACCAAGAAACTCTTTTATGTAAGCAAAGAGATACTTTTGTTAAAAATTTGACTCTTTTAAAATGAAGGTTTCACTCACTTTATAGAGTAAAGTGAAAAATATTAATTATTAATAAAAAAAATAAAAGAAGTAAATTTTAATAATTTCATAATTTATTATACATATACATGTATTTTATTATAATCTCAATTGTTAATTTTCTTATCAACTGTTAATATTTCTCATCTTATTTTATAAAGTGAATATGTCACTTTAAATGAGCTAGCTAATTTTTTTTTTTAAATAATACCTACCATGTACTCCATTGGTTATGGAAAAATATCAATAACTTTTTAAGTGTTGGAGCACAGTTGGAATTGTAGCTACCCTGAATCCATGCGTACCATGACTGAAGCTTTGTGGAAAGGGACAGAACTAGTTAAATTCATTCACTTGATGAGTCGTAATAATGCTATTAAATAAAACTAAATAATTCTAATAAGTCAAACAAGCATTATCCAAGCTAACAAAGATAATTAACAGTCACAAATAAAAACAGATGAAACCAGTCTTTGATACTTGACTTTGCACTGTTAACCTTAACCGGTGTCGAGCACCACCAATTTCTCAAGAAACGAAACTAGACCACAAAATCATTGAGAAACACACGGATAAAACAAACTTCACGACCCTTTGACAAGTGACCATACATTGAGTAATCGCAACTTATTTTCTTTCGTTCGTTTACCCGATTCTTAAGGGGCCCCACTTTTTTATTCTAAGAAGAGAAGTACACAAACTAAACTAATTAATTATTTATACATCTTTAATTATAAATTTATTAATTATTTAATCACTTATTCTCTATTATTTTTATGTATCGGGTCAAAAATTCTTTTAAAAAATCTGTTATTTGATAATATTAAAAAATATTAAATTTTTTAACTTTATCAATATTTTTAATAAAAAAATTAATGAAATAAATAAAATTAAAGAAGTGAAAAAATATTAATAAAATAAAAAAATAATTTAATTATATTAAAATATATTTTTTTATAATTAAAAATATTTAATAATTTTTTTAATTTTTATAAAAAAAAATAAATAAAAATGAAAGAAGGAAGTATTTAATTATATTATATTAATTATGTCAATTAAGAATACTAAAACTACTTATAGGTTGGAATTACCCTTCCTCAGAATTTAATCTGAGTCTTTGAGATGCTTTATAGGTCACATTCACATGAATGTTAGCAACAGTAGCTGTACTATAGTTGCATCATACCTGGATATTTATTTCAGTACCAACTACCAACCCACATACTCATACATACCTGGCCTCGAAGTCCGAGTGGTCAAATACTCACTGGGTCCCATGCAGGCAAGCACAAACCAGAAGGCACAGAATTATGGGGACGGTTTCTTGTTAAAATGAGTAAATCCTTTTTTTTTAAAAAAAAAAGCCATAAAAATTTTAACATTAATTTAATTTTAAATTTTAAAAATAAGTCAATTTAACCTCTTAATTATTAAAAAAAAATTATTAATTTAATTTCTTAGATATATAAAATTAAAATTAATTTAATCATAAAAATTATATTAATTTAGTATTTATTTATATATAAAAAATAATTTTGATATTATTTTTTTAAATTTAAAGATTAAATTAATATTAAATTTTTTTAAATAATTAAAAAAATCACTTATAACTATTATAAAATAAATATGACAAAAATGAATTTGATCTGATTTGTTGACTTATTTAACCCACTAAAAATAGTAATCATGTTTTTAATCGAGTTTTTTTTAACTTGCCCTAACCAATTTATGGATTGTGACGGGTTAGTCCACCAAGTTAGTAATTGTGAATTAATGGGTTAATTCATGCAAATTGATCTACTAATATGTCATTTTATTATATTTTTATTTAATTTTTAACTAATCAAGTCAATTTAATTCATTTTTATCTAATTTATGATGGGTTGGGTCAACCCATGTTGTCATCGCTAGAATCATAAAAAGAGAGTCTAATAACAACTCGGTGACATTCAAACACTTCCAAAGGACACGCCCACTTGAAATGACAAAAATATATTTGCCTCAAAGGGTCCTATCTGACAGCTGAGGTGGTATTCCCCATTCACACACCATGATTGTATCCCCATCATCCCAATTTCGCCATCAGATTGCCAAATTATTTGGGTTAAACAGAAGCAGCAGTTTGAAGTTGGAGCACAATCAAAACCAAGACACTGACATGGATGGTGGAGTCCCGTAGCATTTGGTGCTAATTGCTGATGAGGGTCACGATCATGTTCGAAGGGTTTAAGAGCCCCACACAACAACGTACACGTATCATGAGCATCTGCAAAAACCCAACACACAGACACCAAGAGCATGTCTGTGTCACATGCCTGCACCAGCCTACATGCTTTTTTAAGTGCCTGCACGTGAACAAGGCCATTTGTAGGGTTGAGTTTAGGTGGGTGCATGACTCGTCCTTGCCCAGATCCTTAGCAGCAAAGTCAAAACTGCGATGTAAAGCAATGGAGAATATGCTTCCACATGGGAAATGGATGTTACATGTGTCTGATCATAGTTAAATCATATGTTTAATCTAAATAATTTGAGTTAATCGCTATTAATTAACAAAAACAAATTATTTGAGTGTACAGTTATAACTTTGTGCCAAAATTTTCATGAAGATTCTTGCCAACTGATGGATTTTTAGCCTTACTCATCCAACAGTTATGTTTTTGAAATGTAAATTATTATACTGTCACCATTGGCACATAATGTCTTAATTGAGATTGAATTTTAAGATACTAACCCTGTGTTTGGATTGTGAGAAAGAAAATTTTAAAAGTTTGAAAAAAAAAATTTTTGTTTGGTTGAAGTGAAAAGAAAGAGAGAAATAGAGAAGAAAGAAAATTTTGGAAAAAAATTCAAATTTCTTTTCTCCAACTTTTTTTTTTCATTTCAAATTTAAAAATTTTTCTCTCCTCTCATCTCATTTTCTTTCTTTCTATCCCAACAAAGGGTAAGTGGATGTTTGAGAAAGATTAATTTTTAGAAAAAAATGTAATTACTTCTTTTTGAAAAGTTTTGTCAATAAAATTTTAATTATAAACTATTTTGAATGCAAAATAAATTAATCTAAACACATACTAATAGTGATGCTAAGAAAAATTTATAAGAATTTTTTAAATCATACAATTTCAAATGAAAAAAAATTCTTAGTTTAGAGCCTCTATTTATTTTGGAATAAAACAATTCTCCAACTAGAACATATATAAAGCAATTCATAATATATTTATACTATCATAAATTTGAATTCTTTCTCCAACTCTTACACTTGAATTCTACTCCGAACAAATTCTTTCCACTTTTTGGTAAGTTGCAACACTTACTTTTTTTTAAATCTTAACAAGACATTATTTGGGCTGTCGCATTTGATTTTGTTGAAATGATTTTAATAGATTTAAAAATTAGAATGGGAACAAATAAAATAGAATAATCCTTCCCATAACATATGTGGTAACATTTTATCTCTACGAGTGGCTCTAGGGTTCTATGGAGTACTTTTTTCTTTGGTGGCCTTTGAGGCTACTTGCGGTAGATTTCACATTTCTGTTTGTTTTTCGCTTTTCTCTTCTCCCCACGGGTTATCATATCTTCTTTGGTGGTAGTCCCATTTTGTCTTATCGTTTTGATTATTTTTCTCTTTTTTTTTTTGTTTTGGATATATTTGTTTATGCTAGATGGGAATTTTTTTTTTTTCTTTCTATAGGATTAAAACTCTTAATTTTACAAGTAAAACTCCTTTTACTGAAGTTACATTTTTACTGAAGTTACATCTTGCTTAACAGTTACCACTTAGCCACATTCTTGTGAGTATTAAATAAAAAATTTTGTATTTCCAATTTCTTTTATAAAATTTTTTGAAGAGTTGACTCTCTGGTGGATTCCTATCAATCTATATTGTCTAGTTACTAATTTGGAGTAAGACTACTATGTAAATGTAATGGTGAAAATGTCTAAATTAGATCTTAAATTTGGAAGATGGCACTAGGTGAATTTTGCTGATATTAAATGTAGCGCCTCCTAAATGAAGAAGATAATTTCTCTTGCATGTTTCTCCAGAACCTATAAAAAAATATCATACTTTTTTTTTATTAATTAGCTTTAATGATGAGAATCGTTAAATTGTAAGATTTTTGTATTTACGGTTTGTAATTATTGTATGAGCTTAATTTGATTTTTTTTTGGAGTAGGATTTGTTCTTAATTATTAATTACTTGTTTGGGGGCATGTCCTATTTTATTTTCTTATTATAAAAACACTCAATCTCTATTAATACACCAAATCAAGCAAGAATAGAATGAGAATAATTTGCTCTTAAGTACAGTTTCAACTTTCTAGCGAGTGGGTGTGCCAATGGGTTCATTGAAAACCTGAACTAAAAGGAAGAGATTTTTGCATGACTAGGATGTAATACACTTAACAATATAGATTTTCTTTTAAAGTTAATGCGAAATTGTAGACATAATCTCCAAATATCATGTACTAATTATGTTGTTTTGGTTATGTTAGTCTTTGAGGATAAGTTCTCCTCATAGTTGAAACTCAATTAACGCAAAAGGGATAACCTGAAAATTTAAGAGCGACCTACGAAGGAGATCAAGCCTAGGAAGGCTGTCTGGCACTGAAGGGTCTAAAGTAAAAGCTTCGTTGAGCCATTGCAGATGCCCTCTTTTGAAGGGATATGCAACAATGTTTTGTGTTACATTATTGAGAAAATATAGAGGCTTATACAAGTGGTATTTAAATTATTAAACTCTTTCTTCTAATAAGTTAGTCTTTTAATATGAACTCTTCTCATGACTTGAGTCATATCACTCATATGAGAGATTAATGCCTTTAATAAAATATAAAGTAAACTCTTTTTGTTAATCCTTCAAAGATATAAGTATCATCATTTTGATATTTTAAAAAATTTTGATATCAATTTAACCCTTAAATTATATTTAAAATACCTATTAATTTAATAATTTGATAAGAAAAAATTCACCATTGAATGCATTATGTTACACACTTTTGACTTTGGTAAGTATTGAACAAAATATTCTAAATAAGGACACTAAAAAACTATTAAATCATATCTTCAAAGTTAATTTCTTCATTTTTAAAAAAAATTTAACAAGAAATTTGACTTTTCAAACAAACTAGTCTAGTGTTTTACGCAATTCAATTTACCTCTTGATCGTATCACATCAAAATCTTTGAACAAATCCACATTTAATAGTATAATTACTGTCTCTTTCTATCACTTAATTATTATATTCATATAACATTATTCTCTAATTAGTATTAATATATAAAAAGAATAATATTTTGCATCATGCAAATATATAGACTTTCTTTAAGTAGGCTGTAAAACATTGGGTTTAAGCCTGAGTTATTACCTGACATAAGCTGTTTTTAGGTTCGCCCTGATCCTTTTATGAAAAGATAAAAACTTAGCCTGATTTGTAAGCTTATTTAAATGTCTACATTATATGAAAACTTTAAATTGAGTTAATAAGTCTATAATTTAAAAATATCAAATAGCATGTGTCTTTAATTAAAATTGTTAAATTATGTTTAAAATTAATAAATTATACAAATATATAATGATAAATGATATAAATATTATAATTTTTTTAATTATATATGTATATATATAATAAATAAATAAGTCAGCATGCCAAATAAATATTTTTACTAGTTTAAGTTTAACATATTTAACCAAATAAGTTTTTATAAAAATTTAAATCTGACTTGTATACTACATAAGCCTGGACTTGCTAAAGATGAAAATAAGTTAAATCATAGGCCCTTAATAGGGCACCTGTCCTATTCTTACCTCTAAATACGAATTATAGTAGGTGATTTAAAACAGAAATAAATTTACTCAAATTTCCTTTTTTAATTTAACAACATAAACAAAGAACACAAGTATAATTAATGAAACATTTGAATTTAAAAAAATTAATTTTGATCTATTATCAACATAAAAATTCTTTTAAGCTATCACTTAATCATATATTGACATATCATTAAAAGTTTGATTACGACACAACTACTTAAAAAGTCAAATTTTTTATAATAATTTTTTAACACATGATTAGATAATAGTTTAAAAAACTTTTATATTAACAGTAAATTAAAATTAAACTTTAAGAAATTTTTAAAATTGTTCTTTTGAAATGAAAAATGCATAAATAGAGAAAAAGTTGAAGAAAACAAAGGAGAAAAATAAGAAAAGTAGAGAGAGTATACAATGATTTTCAACCTTGGTGGATTTTTCCAAGGAAACAATAAATTATAGGAAGAAGTAGGAGAAAGATAACAAAAGTGAATAGAAAATGTGATAAATTTCTGTTTTTGTAAGTTATTCATTTATGAAAAAAAATATTAAAATAACAAATTTGTGAATAATTTTAAGATTAATTAAAAATCTCATCCACTTTATCTGAATTTTAATCTACCCTTCCACTCTTAACAATCAAATGTGGTTGAGATTTGAACTTCAAGCTTTGAGTTGAAAAGATGATTTCAGTGATCACCTATGGCCAACATTTCTTGTATTAAGATGAATAACCATCACATGATTAACGAGCACTTTGCGTGGAACAGAAACATGAAAATGAACAAATTCCACTTTCGAAAGGTAAAGTGCTTGTAACCTTCGCAAAGGAACAATCAACAAAGGGCAAGCAGATAGGGTTTGGTGCATGTATGACTCTGCTTTCTTTGCCTTTTTTGCAAGTGCCACTGCTTTGGCATAGTTTGAGGAACATGAAAACATGCAGCACAAATCAACATCGCTGTCTTCGAATGAGCACCACAAATTGCAATATAAAAGAAGGGAAGGGATAGAGTTATATAGATAGATATATACGTCACACTTGCTAGTCCCAACATCAAAAACAACGTCTGCTTCACGTAATTACCAGTCATTTCTCAATCTCGTGTGCGTTTCTCCAATGCTATGTCGGACATAGCAATGCTCATTATCCTATTTAGAAACCCTTTGGCTATTAGTTCCAAAACTATATTGGTCCATTATGTATATAAAATACTATATCTCGTGGGACACATGAAATGCTGCTTTTGATTTCTTTTTGTTGTTTTATTTGTCATGTGTAAGGAATCTAAAATGAAAGAATAAATTATGTTATTATTGTTTCTCTCTTCAAATGTAAACTTATATACTTTAACTTTTTTTTTAAATTTTAAAATCAAATAAAATATGTCTTAATTTGAGCTTTCACATAACAAATAACCTATTTTGTTAACTTTTTGTTGTCCAATGTTGATATAAACATAAATATCAAAGACATAATATGAAAATTATCCTTCTTATAGTCGATAACTAGTATGAATTTGCTGGTCTAATTTAATGATTTTTACTCCCTCAACAAATTTAAGTCAATTTTGCTTACTATATATATCTAAAATTAGAAGTAAAATGTTTTAATTCAACCTTTTAGAATACTCTGTTCACCCCTATTATGTGATTCGAATTCTAGAAGATGAAAAAAATGATTATACAATAATGCTAACAATTTGAAATTCGTCTTCAACATTCTGAAAAAAAGGACTTGCACATCAAAGAAAAAAAAAATGCAAGACTAAGGAAATGGCAGTTATGTCCAAAAGAAGAAAAAAATGTTTTAGAAAAAGCATCGCAACATTCTGATTTCTCATTGCCTATAAACCCTAGTGATGTCACAGAAAAATACAACAAAAATGTAGAAATCATTGAGCAATGCTTTAAGCAATCATCTTGTATTTCTGTGATGAGCTCTTGTTAAATAAAATACATTTTCGTATTTCTGAGTTATTCATCTGTTTTACTCATTTTAAAGCCTTCAAGGCTGTGTTGAAAATCTAGCTATATGAGCTAGTTGGTGTTGGGTCTGTGGGTTACCTATTAATCTATAAATGACTTGTGAGAAAGGTTATAAGAGACGCCAACTATAACTAGTTTGGAAAGGTTAGGATAAACAAAAATTACTCAAATTTAGAGTGAAAATCTTAGTATAACTGGGGACTAGATATAGGTTTCGTGTTTGGTCTAGCGTGGCTACCTTAATTTTAATTTAGCAATAATAGCAAAAGTAAAAAATTGTTATAAAAACATTCATGATGCTATTTGTTAAAGTATAACTCAAAAACAAAGAAACAAAATGAAATAAAGGCCAATATGAACAAGACATGAGGGAGTTTATATCCTTTTTAGTAATTACACATCTAAGAGTATCTTTTATCAACACTATTTCTAATAATATTATTTATTTTAAAATCACTTTTTAGATAAAAGTTTCTAAACATAAATAGTTTTACTATAAACTCATTTTTTTCGCAAAATCAAGAGTTTGTTTGGCTTGAGAAAACATTATCTATTTTCATTTTCTAAAAATGATTTTCTTTTTTAGATTTTCAACTTTTTCTAAAACCATCTTTGATTGATATAATTTTATTATTTACAAAGTTTTCATTGTATTTTAAACTTCTTGTTTCTAAACACGATGAAAACATCTATTTCTTATTTCAGATTTGGACTCATTCTAAGAAACATTTTTATTAAAATACAACTAAACACTTTTTCAACTCGTTTTTTGTTTTCATTAAAAATAAAATAGAAAATACACAAACTAACATGCTCTAATGATGATCAAGCCAACACACATACTTAATGAGATTTAATATTTTTTGGTGTGAACCAAGATATCCCAACAGAGTTCACCTTATTTGAATAGCCCCATAGAGCTAATCTTCCCGAATC
Organism: Castanospermum australe; assembly: GCA_019955255.1. Taxonomy (NCBI): domain Eukaryota; kingdom Viridiplantae; phylum Streptophyta; class Magnoliopsida; order Fabales; family Fabaceae; genus Castanospermum; species Castanospermum australe. The sequence continues at coordinate 814,892 of NSJW01000420.1, forward strand.
AAGAGTGATAATAGTATGGTCCTTCTTTTAAAATAGGACTATCAAGAATCGAATCAGAATCTTCATATTTGGAGTATATTTCATAGATATGAGATTTAATATTTTTGTTTGAAGAATTAATTACATTTTAAAAAATATTTATAAACTAATGGGTTAACAAATTTTAAAGAAGGGGGGGGGGGGTGGGGATGCCCCCTCAGTAGATATGAGGCGCCGCCCGTACTTCTGATCTTCCCCTCGTCAAGAAAGAAAGTTGATAATGTTGATAAGCTCGATGCAGTAAAAGTATGCTTTTTTGTTATGAATAATAAAAGATATTTCATAATAGTTATGCTATTTTGACTAATAATGATCAATCTTAGGGGAATTTTGATTTGATTTGATCGAGAGGATAATTAGATATCAAAAGTACCAATAAATCCGATGGAGTCATATCAAAATATTTAATTTTGGCTTCAAACACTGGATCCTGTCATCCTAAGGTCTAAAGTTAAAGGAAATTGATACCATGCATCTTCAATAATCATAGGTTTAAAAGTCTATAAAACCTAAGGATAAAAGGAAGAAAAGAGGATATAACAAAAAAAAAAAGGAAGAAAAGAGGTAAAAGACAAGGGAGTTTTACCGACTTCATCATATCGAGGGGATTGGCTTGCAGCATCTCAATCACAGTATTTTAAGGATAAATGTTTGTGATAATTGAAGTTTAAGTAAATTTATTTAAAATTTAAGTGGATTATATTAAAATTTAGATAAATTAATATTAATCTAGTTAAATTCAGATTTTGACATGTGTAATATACATGCAATGATACGAGAATAGAATAAGCTCTACCTGAAAAAGTGGGTTAGAAACTTGTCTTTGAAGTGAAAAGTTTAGTCTGTTTAGTTTGTGATTTGCGTTGAAAAAAAATAACAGTATATGTTTTTCAATGCATTTTTGTAAAAGTAACAAATTATTACTTTTATTCATCTTACAGTGGTTCAAAACAAACAGAAATAATTTGAGAATCTAGTGAGAGCATGTATGATGCACCTCTGAATTATTATTGCGATTAGTGGTTATGATTATGATTGGTTGTACCTTAAAATATTCCTGCCTCTAATAAAAAGTTAAGTGATATCATTTAATGGGAACTTTGTATTACAAAAGAATAAAAAATAATTTTAATCATTAGAATTAGATTGATTGATCATATATATACCCACTTTTTTCAACTTAAGGGTCTGTGTATATCCCTATTTCCTTTAATTATTAGGAACTCCCACTTTTGCACATCACTCTTCCTATATTATTTCTTCTTATATTATTTTTTTTTTTTATTATTACATCTTACATGACCTCACCATTCTTTTACATTATATTTTTTGTTGGTACATGGGAAAAGAAAAATAAAGACTAATATTAAGAAAATGAATAGAAGAAGTGTCATCTATAAGAAACATTAGCGTTTGATTTTAAATATTTTTTATAGAGTAATATAATATTCTCCTAAATAATTCTCGTAATAATTATTTAAATATTTAATAAACAATTTTTTAAATAAAAAATAAAAGTATTTATATTTAATATTTTAAAAATATAAAATGCAAATAATACTTTCTTTATTTAATAATTAAAACAATTATTAAGCTAATTAATTAGAAAGATATAAAATTATTTATTTTTATATAAAACAATTTTTTAGTTAAAAATTCTCTTTACAACCTTTTGATTAAAAAAATTTTTAATTAAATATTAAATAAATTAATCTAAATACACAATGAAGAACTTTTTCAAGAATGCTATAAACTTCCACTTGAGAAGCTTCATGTTAAACTGTGTTTGATTTAATGCTTATTATTAGATTAAAAGCTACAAGTGATAATTAGGGTCTAATTTTTTACTTAATTAACACTATCCTAAATATTACAATTTGATTTGATTTCAACCTTACTTGAGTTTTATTAAAGGAATTAGGATCCTCTTCTATTGATGAAAGACAGACACGAATAATATTATAATAGGACCTATCATAATAAGTTATAAAGTAAACTTTTATATTTAAAATTTTTTATATCTTTTTTTTTTCATCAGGACATTTTTCAATTATTTCACTAATAAAAAAGGATCTGTTCTTTATTAAAGTATCATATTAGTTAAAATCAACAATCTCTTTCTGCAACGCCCAACTTTGACAACTATGTTTAAGAATCAAATTCATGAATCTCGACTTTGATATTATTTATTGGATTGAGCGTTTATCAATCCAAGTATTACAATTCGATTTGACTCTTACTCCAATTAAACCTTATCAAGACATGATGCTGCCCAAAGCCAAGAGTTTGGCAAGATGGATGCACATAAATTAGTCTCTATATACATGATTTAGAGAAAGAAGCCAATCCTGAACAAGGAGAATATGCGCATGTCTATAATAATGATTCCATAGAGATGAAATTGTCTGTGTACATGATTTAGAGAAACAAGCCAATCCTGAACAAGGAGAATATGCCAATATCGATAATAATAATTCCATAGAGATGAAATTGAGGGGTTTGTATAGTTTGTAAAAGATTATAAATTTAAATTTTTGCTATAAAAAAAAATTAATTCAACTACTTTGTATTGCTTCTTGTTCTTTAAGTAATAGTAAAAATAATTTTTTTTTTAATATTATGGTAAAGGGTTCTTCTCACTCAATAGTTACACTAAGCCGGTTCAAACAAGTTTTTGGCCGAACGAGTTTATAGAATTTCAATTATCAAAATAGTATTAATCATTATCAAAATAAGTTTTTGTGAAGCATTTACAAGCTAAAATATATACAGTAAGGCACTTATATATATTTAAAATTTTGAGCTCTTCTATCGATATATAAAATAAAATCTATATATATTGCGATAATTTATTTTAAGGTACAGATAATATTTTTTATTATTTTTTTATATTTCAATTTTTTATATTGTAATCTTTATTATTAACTCATTTCAGTGATTTTTGTTATTATTTTTTAATACATCAATTTATCGTTATATAATCCCTGCCATAAAGATTCTATTATATTCATATCCAATTCAGTCCCCTTACAACCAACAAATTCAAAGAAAAAAAAAAAGTACCCCTACATGATGACTCCTTCCCCTTCTAAGCCTTTCCCTGTAGTTACTTTAGAATAAAGTGAATTTTAGTTTTCAAACTACTTTTAAGTTTTAAAATTTATAAAGAGATTTTGACTCAATCATTAAAAAGATAAGATTGGAATTCTATACCAAAAAACTGAATCATTATAAGCCTATCTTTATGATATTATTAGTGTTTTTTTTTTCCCTCTTTTCATTTGGACCATTTTCGATTCCCATGAAATCGTGAACAATCTCAGTTCATGTCAAAACCTGTCATATCTAACTAAATTATTTTCTCTTAACAGTTTCCTTTTAAGAAAGGAAAACTCCAAAACAGGATTGGAAAGTTTTCTTGATTATAGCTCTTGAAATGACTTGAACTTGGTCAAGTGAGTCCAATCAAATATATATAATCACTACAATTCATTCTAGTGAACATTTTCATTACCATAGCATTGCTGTTTTATTACTTCACAGAGACAACAAATTAAGGATGATGAATTATGGGGCCAAAAATAAAATTTAAATTTAAATTATTTTGAAATTTAATGGGTTGTTGGGTTTTCGTTTTTGTTTGAAAAAATGCATACGGATCCTTTCATGACTAAAAATAGACAGAAATATCTATTATAACAAATCATTAAGTTTAGAAATCTAATAAAAAGATTTTATAATTTATGGTGATTATTTACAAATCATCAAAGTTGAAGGGATCTTTATATATTTTTTATTTTTGATCTTTTCAACTTATAAGCTATAAAGGAAAGAAAAAATCACTTATGTGTATATATAGTAGGCCAGCTGAAATTTTGATTTATATGCACCATAATATATATGCTGAAGAATATATGAAAAGATACTTTTGCATTCTCTGTTATTTAAATTTTTTTTAATAATCTTTCAAAATTTATTCTTCTTTTTCTTTTCTTCTCAGAAAAGGAATTGACAAGAGAGGCAGAAAGATACAAAAATATTCGTACAAGCACTAAGCACATCTCTAACCCTGTAACGTTTTATATAATCAAACTTACATGTGTGTCCACTCTTTCTGTTTTTATTGATTTTGGAAGGGAACATTTGTCTCAGACAAAAACAAAGACAACAGCTCCCATTTGAGGATATGGATAAAAATGAACCATAAGGTAGAATAATCCAGCTGGGGGGGGGGGGGGGAATATCAATTTTGAGTTGTTCCACATCAAAGAAAACCTGGCAAATCATCAATGAGAGGGGGCTCCACTTGGTCCAATTAATGTCCCTTTTTTATGCACCTAATTAATGATATTCTCATTGAATTTGACCATGTCATGCAACCTTAACAACTTGGACAATAATGATCTCATTCTCTCCCAAGAGGTCCTGTATGGGAGATTACAAACATTATTTATGAGTTGTGTCATTCACAAATCATCTTGTCCTACCTTACCAAGTTATAGTTAATTGTCTATTTGTGTTTATCATGCATGTTACAAAAATGTTATATTTATACTCTAATTCTACACCTCTTATCATATATCTATCTTGAATGATAATAAAGAAAAGAGAAAAACTTAATAACTTTTTACATTTTCCTCTTCTCTCTATTCCTTTTACCATAAAAGATAAGTGTACAAGAGAAAGTATAGGATTGAAGTGTAAAAATAATATAATTGTACATGTTATTATTATATTTTGATGTAGGCTAACCTTATTGGGAAGGTATTTTAATTTCATTTTTATCTTAATTTGAGAGGTTTTCACCTTGTTATAATTGTCCTTACTTTGATACGTATTGAAAAAAAAAATTACTTTTAAAAAGATGTCAAAAAGACAAATTTAATTATAAAAAATTAAAAGAAAAGAGCAATCAATTTTAGTACAGTATTAGTATAAAACCTTTTTATACTATCACTCACTCAACATGTGGCATGTCAATTGTGTAAGTCGTATAATTGTCTCTAACTAAACCATACACTAAACATTGTTAGCACTAGCAAAAATAAATAAATGTGATGTTTAAAGACATTGTTGACATGATACTCCTTGAGTAATGTGTTGTAATTAAGAGTATTGTCTTACATTAATGTATTTAAGAATCTCTTTTATTATTAAATCATGTGTACATCCTTACATTATTTTAATTATGATAACATTTACATGATGAATTTAACTCTTTTAATAATGCGATAACATATATATATTTGGATGATAATATCAAAAATTATTCGTGAATCAAAATAAAATGTTAAAGAAAATTAATTCAAAAAATGTTTGTGTTACCAATTTAAAACTTTCTAATGGAAAAAGAAAAAAGAAAAACAGATGTTTATAAACCAATAATTTGACCATGTAAAAAGAAAAAGTATTCACAAAAGTGAGTTAGTTCATAACAACATTCTAATTGACAAAGCTGACGAGTTCATGCCCCAAAGAAGAAACACTTGGACAGGTGCAGGACAAGAGATGTCCCTCAGACCCTCAAATATCAGTGCCATTTTTGCTGTCCTTTAACATGCATGTTCTTAGTTAGATTAGAAAACTTGCGCGTGACGCATGTTCCCATTTTGTGTGTGGCCGAATTCTTCTTCTCTGGTCATAACCGGCGACCCCCAATTGGTGACCCAACACCCCAGCAGCCCTACAGCTTGGCCATGAAGGCACATCACACCACGTGATTCCGAGTCATTTTGGCAGCAGGTTTCAAGTTTAAGCCACAAATAAAGCCACAAAGTACATTTGAGTGTGTGTGAGGGTTTCTTAATGATTCAGACAACAACACAACAACAAAACACTCCCAGCACTTTTGGCACGATAAAAATAAAAGAAAATAAATAGAGTAGAGTGAATATTAAAACATAAAAAATCTTTTATTTCCATTTCATTTCTTTCAAATCCTTTGTACCAAATAGCATTCACTTTTTACTCCAACCTTTCCAAAACAAATTCAAATCTACAGTTTCATTTTTCTGTCTTTAATCCTATCTCCTTAATTAGGTGTTGATAAATTAACAAAAAATTATATCCTCTGTTAATTAACATTAATTTTTTTAAAATATTTTTTTTAAACATAAACATTTTAAGTTGAGTTATGAGCATTTAATTGAGAAGACATGATTAAGAACAAGAAAAGAGACAAAATTTGAATCCTTCCAAAACTTCTTTCCTAATGTCCACCAACGAAAAATTTTTTCTTTCTTTTTTCTTCTTTTAGTTTAATGAGGTTCGAATGTTTTATGGCATTGATATTTTAAATGAGTTGTCAGTATTTATTGATTTTTTCTTAACAAATATTTAAAGTTTATAAAATATAATTAACAATTAATATATATTTAATAACTTAGGTATAAAATAATCTCTTTTCATATAGTACTTTTAATGAGTTGTTATATATTTATTAATTATTTTGAATGATAAATATTTAAAATTTATAAAATATAATCAATAATTTACCAAAATATTGATGATACGTAATCAAGTACAATTATAATCTCCTTTCTTATCAAGCATTAGGACCCTAGAGAGAGGAGGGCACTCAGACCCTTCCCCCAGCCTGTCTGGTACTCAAATGGGTCAGATTCCATTATTTTCGAAAATTATTATTTTAATTAATCTCAAAGTAATAACCCGACAACCAAATCAATGTCTCATTTCAACATTGGTCAATTTTCTGTGGGTGTTTGTTTACTTGAAGATCGTGGCAGAAATATGTTTTTTTTTTTTAAGTTTTGGTTTTGTTTCTTTAGGAGGGAGAAAAAAACCAAGGGATTGGTTCTAAAAGATAGATTTGATCTGGGAAAATTGTTTTAAAACATAATATTATGTTTTTTAATATAATTTACATTATAAAAAAATGCCCTTGGAAATGAAATCCATTGCAATAATTTGTAAGGGTCAACGAACCTTTCACCGCCAATATATAAAATTGGCCCAGTCACATGCAAAAATTGGTCATTTTGTCTTCTATCTTCAGTTTCTTCAGAACTCGGGCTTTTTTTTTATCAAGTGAGCAAAACAAAAGTTTGAGACCATGACCTCGGCTGGTGCCGCTGATGGTGGGCACTGTTACATTTAAAGTTTATTTTTCATTTTTTATATCTCCTATAATTGGATTCGCTTACCTAGATAATAATAATAATAATAATAGAAGGAATCTTTTTTCTCTCTATAAGTGGAACGCAAGAGCTTAAATTAAAGTGAGGCTGGGAAAATTATGGGGAATGTAAGGCCCACTAAATAGATCAATACCATATTGGGAGTTGAATGAAAGGCCCATATCCATATGTATCAACTCTTCTTCAGTGAAAATCTATATCTGATTATATTGCTCTTCTTGGGACATGAAGCCTTTTGGATGATAGGCCCGTAATCCTCAAAATACTGTTGAAAGCGTGTTCAATATTTGATTTGATGATTTAATATAATATAATATATTCATAATTTTCTCCGACATTAAATTTGAATAGTCTCAATGAATTTAGAGTTTTGTTATTTACACACCAAAATTTTACACTTTTTTTCTACATATTTGATGTGACAAATTTTTAACAACAACTTAACTCATCTTTTCTCTTCCTTTGTGATTAGAAATTTGTTACATTAAAAGTATAAAGAAAAGGTATAAAATTTTGGCGTCCAAATACGATTTCTAATGAATTTAATTGGTATGTTTAAGATTGATAGTTCAAGTAGAATCAGGTATTTTGAATAATTACTTGATTTTAAAGTTGAGTTTAATTCATGTCACCTTACCTAAATTTTAACCTAATAGTTATGACTTTTGGCAAAGATAACAATGAGCATGGAAGATTGATCTTTTGATTCTTTTAATCTTCAACAATTTGATATTTGTCTATACTACCATTTGCAAAATGGGATGATGCAATGACACAATGTGAGGGAGGTTATTAAGGCCCACCCAAATGCAATTATCACTCTTGGATAATTTTTTATTTTATAATTTTTGTCCCTAAATTATTTTTGAAAAGTTATTCTTTTATTAAAATATTTGTTAATGCATCCATAAATTATACAAGTTAAGAGGATTGTCTCATCTAGTTAATCTTTTATTCATGACTTAAGTTCAAATCTTCCTTGAAGTTGGTGGTCTATCCTTTCTTTAAAATGGAAAAAGTATCCTCTTATCCTCAAAGACAAGCATTTCCATTTCAAATCGCTAGAGAACAAAATTCAAGTGACATATGTGTTGCTTTTTACAGCAAGCCTAATTCTCTTTCACTTCTCTGTTTCATCTCTGTTTATTTTCCTCTCTAATCTCCCTTCTGTTCATGCAAAATCTATTGACAGCCACTTGTACGTGAAGAGCACAATTTGGACTACTCCTTCTCTCGAACTTCTTGAGATACTTTAAGGCGAATCAAATGTTCCGAACTTTGCTCCCAAGTGCAAGGCGTTGTTTCCTTAATTATCTACTGCACGTAAAATACTTTGGTTGGTGGCTTTCCATTTGAGCAAGAGCAAATATACGTTGTGGTGACTGTTCTCTAGAACCAATAGCACAAGTTTCTTTCTCTTAGCATCATTGTCGTGAGTAGTCACTGAAAATCATTCAAGCACTTTTCCTATTATTTCGGTCACATCATTCTTTGCTGCGACTAATATGCGTTACTGTAGTTGTTAAAGGATAGGTTGAATTTTTAAGGGTCGTCAATGGTGTAGGAGGCAAAGTTACTTGGACTTTTGAGAGGGATTATGGTTTAAGAGTAGGGATAAGCATTTTTGGGTGGAGGGTATGAAGCATATGTGGAAAAATATGATGATGGAAACATATGATGAGATTGAAATAAAATGCTCTGAGATACTGTTCGAAGAAAACTGTCATATATCACAATAGTGTTTAGTTGAAGTGTTAAGACCAAATTTGTTTACAAGACAATTTGGTATTACAAATGCAACCAAAAAAAAAAAAAAAGGTGTCGTTATACATTATGCCAGTACAAATATTAAGGAAGATGCCTTTATTGATGTGAGAGCTTATATTTGTCTCATTTTCCTAAATATATTACATAGTATGTTGATACTTGAAAAGAATGAGTAGGCTGATTATATTTATTTGGATCACAGTGCTGTTGGGATATATATTACATAACAAAGGAGGTAAAGCCTATGGTGTGAGCAGAGGAAATTTTTTTTGGTGAATGAGCAAATGAAATTTTAAATAACAAAATCATGATTATAAGACCATCTTTAGATGTCAAAATATTGACAACCACAAACTTAAAGTACAAATTGAAAAATCTTCGAATGTTCTACGCATGATGCTTCGTGATAAAGAATTAAGAAGAGTTCGAGCTTTTGTTTTTCACTTGTAGTTACTTTGATATGAAAATAAAATGAGAGGATAAATTTTAAAAAATGAGTTTTGTATATAAAATTATATATAAAATTTATCTCTGAAATTTTTTTTATTTTTACTTTTATACCGAATATATATTTAAGATAATATGATTGAAATTTATTGCATGATATGATTGAAATTCAATGCATGATATTACTTTCATTTCTTAACAGTTACATAGATTAATCATTGATTGATGGATTGAATCTATAAATTATTGAAATAAAAATATTTGTTACACACCAATAATTTATACCCATCTTTATACTATTCGAATTGAAAAATAAATAGAGAGAATGTATTGAAATGTATTTTTTTATTTTATTATAAAAAAATAATATAAAAATAATATAATAAAAATAATATGTAAATAATATTATTATTAGATAAAAAAAAATCATAGTAAAATCATTGAAAGAGTCACAAAGTAACTTTACCAAAAAAGAAAAAACTCACTGAATAGTTGACTTTTAGAAAAAGGTGCATAGTAAAACTGTAGAAGTAGTGCCAAAAATAGGTTTTCATTACTTTTTGAAAATATTTTTCCAAAACAACACAAAGAAAAAAATTTTACTTCGAAGGAGAGTATTTGATGGATTTTTTTAATATAAATTAAATTTAAATAAAATTAATTGTAACTAAATATAGATGAACAAAATATTGCCAAATATAATATTTATAGAGAATGTGCAGTAGAATTAATAGTCTAATTATGTTTTAAAACTCTATTATATTATATTGTTATCAATGATATTGTTTATTTGTATGTTATCTAAATTAATTAAAAATATGAGAATGTAGAATTAATTTTTTTTATTTTATGCGTTTTATGATTTATTGCATACATTTTTTAATTTTAATTATGAATTTTTTTAAATCACAATAATTTTGAACTGTTAAAATACTATGCATATTTTATAATTTTAATGTAATAAAGCATCAAAAGTTAAAATGAATAATTAATTTAAATATTCATGTTATTTGTAATAGTATAACTCAAAAATAATAAAAAAATTAAAAAATAACAAAGAGACGATAACTTGTGAGATGAAACTGTTAATTTAATAATTATATATTCATAAGTAATTTTATTAGTTTCATTTAAATAAAATTAATTTTATCATAATTATTTTTTAGATAAAAATTATAAATATAAATTATTTTACTGTAAGTTTATTTTTTAAATTTAATTAAGTTAAAAAAATTAATTTATTCCTAATCAAATTTACAAAACCTAATTAAAAGAAATACTAAATGGATTGAGCCTCTTATCGGCGACTTTCCATTTTTTCGGATTTGAGTCGGATTTCAATTCAAACTAAGGTCAGAAGGCGGGGTTTAGCTTTCGTGAGAATCCAACGATGACTGACGTGGCAACATTGGAGCACGTGCCATCAGGCGCGTGATTACTGAAATAGGAAAATCAGCCCAGGGAGTATCACTAACATCATCATCGTGCCCTTTTCGGAAACCGAAGCCAACAGCAGCACCGTGAAGAACATTCGCAACGACGTGTAGGTCAAAAAAACGACGACGTCGGGCTTTGCATGCCCTCGTCTCTTCTCTCCTCACTGCAACCCCCAAAACCCTAAAACCCCCAAATCGTCTTCCATTTCTTGCCATGAAGGACCGGCCTCAGCCGTCCTCCTACGGCGCCATTTACGTTCCGCCGCACCACCGCCTACGCTCCGTCGTCACCTCCGCCAATCGCAACTCGCCTCCTCCGATTGACTCCAAGCTCCATGAAACCCAAGGTGCAGTTCTTAACCCTAGAGCCACTGCTACTGCTGCTGCTGCTGCTGCTGCTGCTGCTGCTGCTGCTGCGGCTACTCTGCCTCACTCGCAAACCATGTCGCCGGAGCAATTTCCTAATAAGGGGGATTCGCGCTATGTTTCTGCTTATAACGATGGGGTTTCTCAGGAAGGGTTGGATCGTGAATTTGAGGCGTCTTCACAACCGGTGAGATTATATACATTGGTGGTTGATACGAGTTTTGGATTTAGATTTTGCGTCATTGCTTGTTTTTCGTTTGTATTTTCGCTTTTGGGTGATTGCGCTTTCTTTTTGCCATTTTGTTTTTCTGGGTTAATGGTGGTTTAGCATCCCCGTCTGTGACATGTGAGATTGGATGACTAAGACGGGGTTATTTTCTGTGGAGTGAAAAGTAAAACATAAACTCTACGACACCGACAACATATATCCTCTCTCTAAACATATGAAATTTGCATACTGAGCCACACACACATCTTCTCTCTCTCACAGACAACAACAACAACACCCCCCACACACACACATAACTGACTTGGCGCCTTCTTAGCTTTCCATTTTTTTTTTTTATGAGTTAGCTTGCCATTTTTTATTCTCGCCGTCACTAACATATTAAATATTAATCTGCATTGTGCTTACTAATTGTGATTTAATTACTTTCAACATGCCTTCGTGTTTCTTTCAGTTTTTGATTTATTTTATAAGTTTCTCTTAGTGCTGAGTAATTTGAAGTAACTTATCAATTATCAGTCATCTATGAAAGAATAAACAGATCTAGGGTCAGTCTCAAGAGACACAGGATTATGTAGCTTGGTCCGTCTCTTTGCTTATGAAGTGTCTTCTTAACATCAGTGTGCTTTGTGTCAATATCTTGATTGATAAGATGTGTAGGATTTCTCGTTATTAAAAGTGTAGATATTTGTAGAGTAGTATTTGAGTTTATTGTATATTTTCTTATTTATATTGAAGATGAATTTTTGTTGCTTCAAAATTTGCTTATCAGAGTGCTTCCCCCAATGATAACACTGCTGAATGGAGGCAGAAATTAACCATGCTTTTAAATGACAAGAGTAAGCAAGAGTTGATCTCAAGGGAGAAAAAGGATAGACGTGATTTTGAGCAAATTGCAGCTTTGGCAAGTAGAATGGGGTTGTATAGGTATCTTTTCATTTCTTTTCTTTCTTTCTTTTTTCATGGTCTGAATATTAATGATTGAGACACAAGTCTTGTTCTTTATATTGGGGAATCTCAACTACATTTATATATGGCAGCCATATGTATGCAAAGGTTGTTGTCTTCAGTAAGGTCCCACTTCCAAACTACAGATATGATTTGGATGATCGACGCCCGCTGAGGGAGGTATATTTTTCTTGTTCAATGATCTACTCTTTACTTTCCTGTTTGACCAGAGGACAGACATCAAACAAAAACTAAAGTTACCCTAAATTTTCTTCCTTTTCTTCCTTCTGTTTTCATTATCACTGTTTGACTTTCTAAATTTATCTGTACTTGAATCTTAAAGAATTTAGATAAAGTTTCTTAATGATAATCTCATATTGTTGGAACATCTATCTCTCTCATTGAGAGGCGCTTAAGTAAAGCTTTCAGGAATTGACAGGTGGGCTTGCCTATTGCCATGTTAAGGCGAGTTGATGCATATTTTGAAGAATACATAGCCCAAAAGTCCTGGGTGAAGGCAAGCTTTTCGGATTTGTCATTTGCAAGGTCAAGCAGTAGCAGTAGTATTGGTACAGATGAAGGGCTTTTTGAGCAACTTGAGCCGCTAGCATCCAGTAAGGTTGTTATGGAGAAAATTCTCTGGCAGAGAAGCTTACAAATGTGTGATGAGCAACAAGCCTGGCAGGTTATCTTCCATGAAAATATAAAATCATGGCATATGCATTCTCAATCTGTGATATAGTTTGTTGTGCATATACTTTATGTTTGCTTCTAATTTTGAGTTGAAGGCATTTTCTTTGGCAACTTCTAAAGCCTGTTTGTATAAGATGTTTACATGCACCTTAATCCTACTTACTAGTCTACATTCAATATTTCCTTGTAAGATGTTAAGAAAGGTCTTGCAGGATTAAATGGGGTTAAAAGAAAAAGAGAAGCTCTTGTCATGTAAAATGTGTGGATTTCTATGTGCATTCCATTTTGAGGGGTTGGGATATGAAAGGCTGGTACAGTATCATCAATTGAAGTGCTTGTCTATTATAATGAGATATGAGGAAGATAGTATGATGAGAGGGAGGGTGTAAGGTGAGGTTTAATTTTACGATTGCTTGTGGGAGATGAGATGAAAAATCTTAGAATATGATTAAAGACATTATGTGGGAGTTGAAGTAGATTGGGACGCATTTGAGAGTTAAATGCATAAAGGAAGTAATAATAGCTAGAATTTTATGTTTATTCTTTAGAATTTTCTTCTTCTCAAAGGCATTATGCATGTATCACATAATAACTAGAAACTTTCATAAGATCCAACCCTGAGAAGTACAGGTATTCATTACATGTTGCAATTTGATTTAAGCAAGGACTTTGATTTACCCACAATTAACTATTTTGGCCTAGAGAGGCAAAATATAAGAAGTAATTTGTAAATTTTTATTGTCATTATATTTCATAATTGTGAAGTATAATATAGAGCTGAGATGGGAACTAGCAGGTTGATAGGTGGGAAAGATATTGTATGTTAGTTATGGCAGCATGAAGATAAGTCCTGTAAAATAAGGTAGAATTCACGAACTGAGGTGGTTGGAGTGCTACATTTTTCAGAATACCTGAACTAGGAAGTTAATTCTGTCATGATATAGACTGTTTTACTTTTTATTTGTGTTTGGCATGAGTGGGGAGAGAGAAGGGGGAGAAAGGAGAATAAAGAGAGGAAGAGAAGGGATAATCACTCAAGAAAAATATTATTATTAAAAGCTGAGAAGTACAAAATATATATTCCTTAAATACGCAAATGCTACGAGTCCTAATGCCATTGGGATGGAAAACCCTAGCATAACTCAATCTTATTTTACATAGAAATCCTAACTTATTAGAAAATCCTAATCAAGTAATCTACTTATGTAATGCTACTTTTGGAATTTTCATTTCTGCTGGTGGGATGTGAAAGAGAATATGTGAAGCCAGTTTTGGTCGGTTTCATCAAGATGAAGTCTAAAGTTTTAGGATGATGTATTCCATCAATTGACTACAGTTAAAACCGGCTTAAAAACCCTTGAAACAAAAGGAAACGGCTTGAATGTTCTTGATATCTTACCTTTTCATTTCAGGAATCTCCAGAAGGAAGAAGAATGCTGGAATTTCGTAGCAGTCTCCCTGCTTATAAAGAGAAGGAAGCAATATTGTCAGCCATATCAAGGAATCAGGTTTGTTGAATAGATGTATTTTGTTATTGTTTATTCACTAGTTGATAATACCTTATATATAATATGATTCTCTTTTTGTTTTCATTAGGGATATCTTTATGGAAATATACTAATTAGTTTGAGAAACCACTAAGCCTCTTTGTTGTATTAATTGTAGTATTAGTATAGGTTGTAAGTTATGTATTGCCCATTTTTTTTTGGGTAAAATACAATTTACACCTTTAAAGTTTACCCCGATATCAAATTTCCCCCCTGAAGTTTTTTTGTGTCACTAAACCCCCTTAAACTTAGGTCTAACTTGAAAACATTAATTTTGCTCTTAAATGAAACGGAGGTCACCGCCACGTGTACAACATGTGACCCACGTGTACACCACGTGACCATTTAGTTAGAAAATCTTATCAGGTAAAATACAATTTACACCTTTGAAGTTTATCCCTATATCAAAGTACTTCTCTGAAATTTTTTTTTTTTTAGTCTCACTAAACTCTCCTAAAGTTTGGTGTCAAGGTAGTCAAAGGCAAAAGGCGCCCTTAAGGCGCTAGGGGCTTTTAACGCCTTGAGGCGAGAGGTGCAAAAAAGCACATGCCTCACTGACAAAAGGCGTTAACATTAGTAAAATAAAACATTAACAGATTAATTAATGAAGCAGTTGATAACAAGCCCTAAAATCTAAAGTTCATAATCAAAATAGACGTGTGGCAGCCCGAAAAATCAAAATTCATAACAAAAAGAGGTAAATATCTAAGATGAGACAATACTGCATGTGACACGAATACTGAATGAAAACAGAGCATGCAACAAGAAAACATAAAACTCATACAGTGGCAAAGCAAATAAAGCAGACTGAAAACAGAGCATTAAGAAACAAAAATAAATCAATCTAAAATCAAGTAAAGTGGCAGGGAAACTCTGAAGTAGGTAAGAAGAATAGAACATTAATTAAAGGAACACATTTAATGATGGAAAGTATAGAAGAGAGGAACAAAGCATATTGAAAACAAAGCAAAACTGAAAACAGAGCATGTGGCATTGTCGGTGTGCAACAGAATAAAATCAATAAGAAAAACTGTGAAACTGTCACAGAAAGTGTCGAAACACAGAAAGAAGAAGAGAAGAATAATTAAAAAATTAAAAAGGTGCTTGTTTGCCTTAGCGGTGGCAGAATTTGGCTAGTTGGTGGCAGACTTTTGTCTCCTGTGTTACACGTATCTTCAATTGTTTAAGAATCCTAGCAGCCACTGCCTTTTAAAGTGAAACCTGATGTTTTTATGGTCTGGGCTTTGTCAAGTCCACTGCCAACAGTCAGGCACTCGCATGGAGCGCCTCATATGTGACGAAAAAGTGCCCTCAAGGCTTGAGAGGTGTGCTCCTCATTGAAGGGGCAGCACCTCAACTAGCAAGAGGCGCTGGCCCCTTCCCTCGCCTTCCCTTAGCGCCTAAGGTGCGCCTCTTGGCGCCTTTAGCTACATTGTTTGGTGTAACTTGAAATTGGATGTTGACCTCCGTTTCATTTAACAGAAAAATTAACGTTTTCAAGTTAGACCAAATTTCAGAGGAGTTTAGTGAGACAAAAAAAACTTCAGGAGGGTAATTTGATATTGGGATAAACTTCAGGGATGTAAATTGTATTTTACACTTTTCTTAATTTTTTTTTTTTTTGTAGAAGAAATTTCAAGAGAAAAGCGAAAGTATGTAGCAAGGGTTCCCGATCTCTCTGCTTATCTAAGATAGCAACACCCTTGAAGCCAAAAACTTAATTCTATTTGTAATCAAGCTTGGGGACAAAGAAACCACCTTAAAGATGACTAGTTTTCCTCTCCAACCACACACCAACAGTCTACAAAAACTGCACACTGCCATAAAATCTTATTCTCCTTATTTTTACCAAAACCTTTATAAAGAACCATAAAAAATTGCTTGAGTAGAGGGACAAACCTAGTGCTCTTTGATAATTAGAGCTGGGAAAATGGGTCGGTCATGTAGGTCAACATGTTTAACTCGCAAGTTAAATGGGTTGGACCAGGTTAACCCGTGGGCCATCTTGGTATTTAAAAAGAAACTAAAAAAAGGGGTAACTAGTAAGGGGTTAGGGCATCAAGTTTGATCCCCTCTTTTGACATCTTTGAGCTCTTTGCCTCTCTCACTCTCTTAGCCTCTCTGATCTTGATCTTGACCCCCAGCAACTGGATTTGCTGGTGTGGCTGGGCTGGGGTTTGCTCTGCTGTGATGATGCCATCAAGACGAAGGAACTCACCCTCCCTGGCTACCCCCATCCCCTCTCTCACTCTCAGATTGTCATCTCAGTCTATAATCTCACTGTCAATGCAACTCAGTGGCTCAGGTAGTAGTAGTCTGTGATTCTCTCTCTTTGGCAATTCGAGTGGCAGTTCTTGCTTGGTTGCTATAATTTCGGTAGGAGGGAGCTCATTCTTTCTTTGAGGAGATGAAGGTAGCTTTTGGCAACAAGGAGCTATTGGGTGACTTCCTGGTTTTGGCTGGCAATGCCTTTGTTTCTTGCTTTCGTGAACTGTGATGTTTCAGTTTTGGGTGTTTGATTGCATTTGTGAATTGTGATGTGGGTTGTGGAACCGAGTGGATTGAGAATTTTATTTGAGCCCTATTGCACACTATTTCTGCAAGTCCTAAGAAGCTATTCAGTTCTGTTTTGTAATTTTTTTTGTCTATATTCTGGAACTTTTTAAGTGGGTTGGCCTGTTTCACCCTTAACCCTAAAGGGCCGGGTCAGGTTTCCTTTGAAGCAGTAACATTTGTAAAATGGGCTAACCCAACCTGGCTTAATTAAGGTCAACCTTTGACGGACTGGGCCAGGTTGGCCCTAATAATCCCGAAAGGTTGTTACAAAGAAAAGTAGCTACCTTACAATGCAAGAATAAGTGGCATATTGTCTCTGAGCTAGATAAATAACACACTTATTGGGAGAAAAAGTGATGTAAAGTCTACAAATTTGTAGCAAGTCATTTGTATTAATCTTGCTGAGTACCACTGTCCAAACAAAAGACATGACCTTCGAAGGAGTTTGTGATTTCCAAATGGTTTCGTCAAAGAGGAACCTTTGAAGGTTGGGAGTGTGAGCAAGAAACTGAAAGAAAGATTTGCTAGAGAAAAGACTAGAAGAATCCAAGGTCCAAACTCTTATATCTAAATTGGTTGAGAGAGTAGACTCAAGTGAAACCAAAAGAGGTTGTATATCATTCAAATCTCTATGGAAATTAGAGTCCCAATTTAAAGAATGATCTTGAATAGAAAGTGTATACAAAATTATTTTATAACATGTATGGTGATGGTAGTGTCAATCTTGTGTCATAGGCTCACTGGCATGTTATAGGTCCATTCCTGTTAGCCAGTTTGACTGGCTGACACACTGAGGAGCAGTTGTGAGGTGGTTCAGAGGATAAATTCAATAATTTTGCTATGAAAACTGAACATTTTGTAGTAAATGCATAAGTGCCGAAAAAGTGTAGCTGAATATTTATATTTATCAAAGAGCCATATGTTACATTGTTTGTGTCACACAGTTGGCTTGAGTAGAGTTGTCTGTGTGAGAAAGGCTTTGATTTGAGGTGGGTAGAATGCCACAAATTAATAGTCAGAAAAAGTTTGAGATTTGACATGCATTGGTTTATATAATCTATACTATTATACTATTATAAAGGGAATTCCTCTCTTTGGTCTCAAATTTTCAATTTCCGAAAAAATCATTGATAATTAATTAAACACAAATAAAAAAAGGAGTAAAATTGCAAGCACAAACATCTTTTTTGATGACTAGATTCTACAATTACAATTGCTTTCAAATACAGGGAGGTATCTCCTTTTTACATTAACCACACTGTTATAACTGCCTTTAAACATATTATACTTTTTTACAAAATTGTTTTTATTTAACTAATTGATTTGTAATTATCATAAAATTATAATTAATTAATTTATACAATAATTATATAAGCAAAAATAAAAAGAAAAAAGCAGATTGAGAGGCGTCATACCTCAAGATGCTAATTTCTATAATAGCTTATGTTGGCACATTTTATCATGTGATGATGCCGTGCTTTGATGTAGGAATTGGGGTGATACAATCTTTTATTTAAAAAAATTAATATCCTCATCAGTATTCTTTGGAGCCCATGGCCCATATACTGGCTTAGTTGTTATTGTTGTTGTATTAGTATTTATCGGATCATGTTGCTCTATTGGCAAGTGTACCTAATCGCAAAAGTAATAAAGTGATGAGTGAGTATCATCCCACAAGGATTGTTAGTTGCCAACTATCGGTTCACTGAGAATTAATACTATCTAGACACCGAATGTTTGAATTGAAGGGAGGTCTAAAATGCAACTATTGAAAATAACCAACAAAGTAAAGCGAAATAAACGCAAAGATTAAAGAACTGAAATGAACAAGCTAATTTAAGAGATTGTCAAAGACACAATTTAAAATAAGCTAGGGTCCAATTTCAGTTGACTTTTCTGCTGAAAATCTAGATTCCATAGGTTTAATCAAGTTCTAAATTCCTTCTTGATGGTTGAATTCCCAGAAATTAATTAACCTCCAATTCCTTGGCTTGTTAATCCTCTTCCAATCAACTATAATTAACTAGTCCCTTAGTCTAACCCTAATTGAAGAAGGCTTTATAAGGTTCTATGGAATCCTTAGCATAACCACATGAATAGCAACATTTATTCCTAGATTCTTGCCCAAACATGGTACTTATCTCATGTAGCATAATCACACATCAATCTTCCAATTAATGCATGAACATCAAAACTAATTATGAGTAGCTAATTCATAAAAAGTCATTAAGAGCAGAGATAAATACTCAATAAGAAAATAGAAACTTAATTAAACTTAGAATCCAAATACATCAACATTCAAGTCAAGCTACATCTTCCCCTAGCTAAAAGGGGTTTAGCTACTCATGAAGAACAAGCAAAAATACAAGAAATGAAAAGGGTAATAAGAAAACTCCATGAGAATCCAAGAGAAATTGAGGTGGAAGCTTCCAGTCTT
The DNA here is from genome assembly GCA_019955255.1 of Castanospermum australe. NCBI lineage: Eukaryota > Viridiplantae > Streptophyta > Magnoliopsida > Fabales > Fabaceae > Castanospermum > Castanospermum australe. The sequence continues at coordinate 834,511 of NSJW01000420.1, forward strand.
GATAAAATCCTGGTTCCTTGTTCCTTAATTAGGGTTGGAAAACATCCTCCCTCTGTTTCTTGTCCGAAAAAAGCCCCCCAAAAATCTTCCCCAATACTCTTTATATGCAGAAACACGTGACAAGCTCGCGCGCCACCGCTCAAGCGGTGGGAGCCACCGCCTAGGCACTAGCCAACCTGAGAAGAACACTCCACAGCATCTTGACCGCTCAGGCGGTCACCTGTGGGCGCCTGGGCACGCGATTGGCAAAGGCCAGCCCCTCTTTTTTCCTGTTTCACATCCAAAATGCTTTCCAATTCCTCCTTGAACCCCAATTACCTAAAACAAACCAAAAAGAGGTGAAAAACTAAGGTGATTCAAAAGAAAAGTAAACTTTATTGCACTCTAATTACTTTGCTCTAAGATATGCATGAAACCTTGATGAAATACCTTGAGGAAAACTTAATCTAAGGTGAAATTGGAGAAATAATTACAATAAGCTTATGAAAAACCACACTCCTATAGAACTATCAGATCATTAAGAGTTAGACCCCTGAAGTGATACAAAAATTTTCTGGTGTCACTGGCAACTCTCTTTTTGCTGAGCCAATGATGTTTCATACTTCCATTGTGACAAGAAATGCTTTTATAAACAATCTTTGCAAATTCTAGCACGCATCTTAGTTAAGTTATGGTGTACGCCTCAGTATAAATGACATATTTTGCAGGTAGTTATCATTTCGGGTGAAACAGGTTGTGGCAAGACAACACAACTTCCACAATTTATTTTAGAATCTGAGATAGAATCAGTTCGTGGAGCTGTTTTGTAATATTATATGCACACAGCCAAGACGCATTTCAGCCGTTTCTGTTTCTGAAAGGGTTGCGTCTGAGAGAGGGGAGAAATTGGGCGAATCTGTGAGTTCCTCTGCCAAAGACAATTACTGTTAATTACTGTCTCAACACATTACTTTTTCTGTTATATTGTTTTCTGGGAATTTAAAGTATTTCTCTCTCTCTCTCTGGCTTCCTTCCTAAAAGGTTGGATATAAAGTTAGATTGGAGGGTATGAAAGGGAGAGACACCCGTCTTCTCTTTTGCACGACAGGCATCTTATTAAGAAGATTATTAGCTGATAGAAACTTAAATGGTGTAACTCATGTTATTGTGGATGAAATTCATGAGCGTGGGATGAATGAAGGTAGAATTCTGAACTTGATTGTGTCTTTGGTTTTCAGAAGATTATGAATATTCATGCTCTTGCACTTTTTATGACAGATTTTCTGCTTATTGTCCTTAAAGATCTCCTTCCTCGCCGACCAGAACTGAAACTGATTTTGATGAGTGCTACCCTAGATGCAGAGTTCTTCTCCTCTTACTTTAATGGAGCTGCAATTATGAAGATTCCGGTGTGTTTACAGAAACTGAACCATTATTGCTTGTTTGCATTGTGAAGGGGGACAGTTGTACATTTGGGAATTTTTTATGGTTAATGGATCATGAATCTTGGGAGGGAAAGCATTTATTTAGCATTTAACGGGTGGGCATAAACTTTAGGGTTGCTTCCAGGAGTGGAGATTGGACCTTACTGACTTTCCATTGCAGAAAGAGTAGAAATTGACTAAAGGTCTTCACAGTTGTAATTCTTCTTATTCTTCACTTTGTTTGTGGCATGAATTTTTTATGGAATAGAAAATTGAATAGATGAATAATGAAACTCAAACCGAAGGAGCGTTTAGATCTAAGAATAGTATCTTGGAGAAGTTAGAGCTAGAGTGAATTTTCAGGGTGAATGAAGACAGGAATGAGGTTCTTCAGATTAGTTTTAGTGGTGAAATCATAATAAAAGTTGATTGGGTATTAAAGCATGGGAATTGAATTAAACAATATAGCCCTAGTAACTGGTATTTTCAGATTTGCTCAATTTTATTGGTAGTTGGGTATTTTCTTGTGTTTTTTTTTCTCTTGAAATTTGGGCTAGGATTTTCATATCCCATTATGGGTGTTTCCTCTTTGATGGTCTGTTGTTATTTGCTTTGCTGTTCTTATCATCAGTAGGGAGAAGTGATTGAGCTGCTGAGGAAGGGTGAGAAAATAAAAGAAAATGGAATTTCAGAATAGGGGACAACTAAAATTACATGATTAAGAAGTATTAAGAAAGTATATGGAAGTTTCCCCTTTTCTTATTGGTTGGGTGGATGTGTTTGCTAATATAGGGCTTCACATACCCAGTTAGAACTCATTTCTTGGAGAACATTCTGGAAATGACGGGCTATAGATTGACTCCTTACAATCAAATTGACGATTATGGTCAAGAAAGGATGTGGAAAATGAACAAACAGGCCCCAAGAAAGAGGAAAAGCCAAATTGCTTCTGCTGTAGAGGTATTTTAAATTTCCAAACTACAGTTGCTCCCTTGCTTGTTTAGTATTTCTCAATTTTAGTTCATTTTTGGAATTATGTGACCAGGATGCAGTAAGAGCTACTGATTTCAAAGATTACAGTTCGCAGACGTGGGAGTCTTTGTCATGTTGGAATCCTGACTGTATTGGTTTTAACCTCATAGAATATATCTTATTCAATATATGTGAAAAGGAAAGGCCTGGTGCTGTTTTGGTTTTTATGACTGGATGGGATGATATAAGTTCTCTGAAAGAGAAGCTCCTGACACATCCCGTCTTGGGAGATCCAAGCCGAGTTTTGTTGCTTACATGCCATGGCTCAATGGCCAGTTTGGAGCAGGTAATGTTTTGTCTGTTGATGGCTTATCACCTAACCTGTTAGGCATTCTGCTGCAGCAATAAATTTTGTAAATTTATGGTTAATAGAAAATAAGCATAGTGATCAGATCCCAAAGTGACACATTGTCTGAAGACTACTTTTTAAAATTTATGGCATGCATAGTCTGGTATCAAAGAAAGGAAACATGTGCTTTGCCTTCCTGCTTATGAGTAATATTTAGATAACATGAATATATTGGATATGCAGAGTTTAATATTTGAAGAGCCTGAAGATGGAGTACGAAAAATAGTGCTAGCAACAAATATTGCTGAAACAAGTATCACGATAAAATGATGTTGTTTTTGTTCTTGACTGTGGAAAGGCAAAAGAAACATCATATGATGCACTGAATAATACGCCTTGTTTTCTTCCCACTTGGATCTCTAAGGTTTCTGCTCAACAAGTAAGGTTATATTCTAGTTGATTGTGTGTAGCAGTAATCATTATATATATTGTGTTCGATATTTACTAGAAAGCATTTTGGCGTCTGGAATCTTACATATATATATATGTGTGTGTGTGTGTGTGTGTGTGTGTGTCTATATATATATATATATATATATATATATATACTGGGTTCATTTTGTGCAATTCTGTTTTTCAATGGAAATGTGCAAAATATCTGCTTAGTTTAGTTGGCTGAATGCTATGGGCACTGGATTACTGGCATTATACTTAGTTATAGGGTTATATGGCCATTATTCTAGGATTGTGTATGATTTTTTGCATGATAACATCCCTGCATATTTGTGATAGATTTTGGCTTAGCTCTTATTTAGTCTTGCAGGTGGCATTGAGAGGAGAGTGGCTGTCAGTTCTACTAGTATAACAAACAAACATGATTTTAGGAAGAAATATACAGATGAGGACATACTATATGGAGCTTGATAGACCTTGAATTTACTCATCATTTTCACCAAGAAAATATAGTACCCTTTACATAAAAAGGAGGCTATCGACAAGTTGAATGTTGGTGGGGGGTGGGGGGGGGAGCAAACTTGACATATTTGTGGCACATGATTATGATTCATGTTTAGTGCTTCGTAAGTTCGTATGCATCAAATTATTCAATTAGAAACTGAAGTTATTCTTTAGGTCCTAATAAAAATCTCGGGGGATATTACATTTTACCAGCCTAATATTTAGGCCTAATTGCAATTTCTCATTTTGATCTTTGAAAAATGGCACATTGCACCCTCAACTATTAACTATGTGGCAATTTCCACCAAGTGAATGGGAATGTGTGTTCCACCCTATGAACACATCCATTCACTTGACTGGCCTGTTATTTATACTCAAATATAATGTGAATATGATTTATAGCCATTAAATTTTAACTTTGATAGCCAGTTTGGACAGACTGGGTGGAAATTGCCATTGTGTTGATAGATTAGAGTGCAATGTGCTGTTTGTTAAAGATCAGGGAGGAAACTACAATTGAACTCAAAGATAATGGTGGCAAAGTGCAATTACCTGTGAACCATGATCCCAGATATGAACTGTGAAACATTTTGACCTTGAACGTTGATTTTTTTGTGTCTCTTACCCCTGAATCCTATTTTTTCTAGAGAAGAGGAAGAGCTGGTCGTGTTCAACCAGGAGAGTGTTACCATCTCTATCCCAGATGTGTATATGATGCTTTTGCAGAATATCAATTACCAGAAATTTTGAGGACACCATTGCAATCTCTTTGTTTGCAAATAAAAAGTTTAAAACTTGGAAGTATATCTGAGTTCTTGTCTGGGGCGTTGCAGTCTCCGGAGATACTTGCGGTAATGATATAGTCAATTTTTGCATTCAGTGCTATTGATATCATTTTTTTCTCCAACAATTCATGCATGCCTGTTTATTTTCCCTTGTATTTTTTAAATTGTTTATTCTTTTCTTGTGTCGATTATTTGTATATAATTTGCATGTCTCACTATGGTTTAATTCTCTTATTCATAGGTGCAAAATGCAATTGAATATTTAAAAATAATTGGAGCTTTGGATGAGAATGAGAATCTGACTATTCTAGGTAGGTTAATCCCTTACCAATAGATGGAAATCTGGTTTACTATTTTTTTTTTCATCAAAATTACAAAGCCTAATACTTGGTCTGTCAATTGACAGGGCGCTATCTGACAATGCTTCCGATGGAACCCAAACTTGGGAAGATGCTTATATTGGGTGCTATCTTCAATTGCCTGGATCCCATATTAACTATTGCTGCTGGCCTTAGTGTGAGAGATCCTTTTCTAACACCATTGGATAAAAAAGATGTAAGTTTTTCCTGTTTTAGATGATTGCAAGCTAATCCTTTTTCCATGAGAATGAGATCATTAGAAATTTACTAGTGTTTTTCCGTTCCTCATTTCCTCTATGTTTCTATTGTTCAAACACCAATTTCAATTGAATTTATGCCAAGAGAACCCAAGCTGTGTTGAACTTTATTTGAATTGGGGCTCTTACACATGTGCGTACGTGCATGCGTATGTGTGTGTGTGTGTGTAGGAGACATATCTAGAGGGGTGGTTTATTGTGAGATGAGAGAAATTTATAACCATCAGATTAAAAACAATCATTAAAAATGCAAGTGACCTCTTTAAACCATCCATGTACTTCCCCTTCCTTCCTCTAGATTTGAGCAATCATGAGCATCTTCTCTCTTTCTCAAGTTTCTCATCTCTTCTAGTTCATCATTCTAATGCATTTTCTCTTTTCTAGCATGGATTCTTTGTTTGTGTCCGACTGATTTGGCATATACTCTTTCTTGCTTGTTCAATAATACATGGGAATCTAGGTCATGTTCATTTCCTTTATCAAAATCCCTGGCAATTGGTGAGTAGGGAAGCAGAAGCCTTAGTTTCTCCTTTTTGATCTGTGCAAACAAAGTAATTAATAGAGTTGTGATTGTGACATGGAACCCACTGGCAACAGAATAGGGAAGAAGTAGCCCACCTAATACAAAGTGTTCATCACTAAACAGTGGGCGATAATGTATAGGGAGGTGTGCATTATATCCGAAGACAATCCACCCAATTCAAGTTTCTTTCTCTTTATTGTTGTGAGTTTTGTCTCTCTAATTTTCCTTTAAAATTTGCTAATTTTCACTGAAATTATCATTCAATATCATATTTCTCCTGGAAATATTTGGTTTTATTGGGTAATGGAAGCTGTTGAAATGGGAGAAATCATGTGTATATATAGGCTGCACACTGGTCTCTTACAGTGTGATTACAATCAATCAAGGAGCTAATTAGAAGCTAATCAGTAGCTAACTTATAGCTTAATCACTAGCTAGCAGTCAGCAATCATCGTAACTACAGTTGACCATATATTCTAACATGTGCTTTAATTAATTATGGAAGACATTTTGAAGTATCAATGCTTCCCTGGCTTTAAGCTTGTTACAAGTAGCAAACCCACAAATAGAAAACAAAGAATACAAAATCTAAAACAACTCGATCCCTCTCAACCAAATAACTTACTTAGGCAACTAGTACTCCTCCTAAATAACTAAACCTTGGCAAATAGCTCCTAGAAGTCTTCGATCTTTCTCCTTAGTGACCCCCACAACCTCCAAATTGGTCTCTACAACACTAGGTCGGACTCATACCACCCAGTAATACAAACGGGGCCCTTTACTATTGTCCAAAGTCTTCAATCCACAAACCCTTGACCGTAAAACAAAGAAACACAAACACTAATATTGAAATAAAACAAACCACACAAAATTACTCCAAAGACTCAAACTGCACTTCAGTCCGATGCCAAACGGGCAGAACAGCAACCAACCAGAGGCAGAACAACAACCAAACAGTAGTAAACCCATCAAACATAGGCAATCAACGAGAAACCTGAGCCCAAACTGCGGAAAATCATGTAAAAACAAGAATAAAACAGCACCAACTGACCATGCAAAAACCTAAATCCACACAGATCTGACCCAAAATCACCTCCTAGCCTGCAACTACTTTGGTCACACTCATCTGGCCCGTCATTGGCCTTGCATAGGGACATCTGAAATGCTGAAACAACCGAAAGAATCCAAACAATGGGGAGCAAAAAATTGAAAACAGAAGAAAAGAGTATAGAACAGAGCCTTCTGGAAAATTTTCTGAAGCTCTGTCAACCACTGCTGTTCACCATTGACAAGGACTCCCAAACACTCAACAGCCCTAGTTGCACCTGTCTGTGGCAGCTTTGGCAACCCAACTGGTTGCAGACAACCAAAAAACATCAGAACGTGCAAAACAGGGGATGTGCACAAACACCAGCTGCAGGAGCTGCTACACCCACCACTGGACACTACAGGATCCACTGGATGTCTTCCTGTCACCAAACAACCGCAACCGGCTGGCCAACTCTGGCCACCACCTTTGGGTCACCTGAATGATTGAAGACAGCCAAGGAAATGTTTGCCCAAAGTCTGAAATGTGGCCTACACGGTGGCCATTTTTATTTTTCATGGTTTCAAACTGTAACCACATAATCTTGCAACAACCTCCATCAGCACTGAATGCCACTCTTAAGCAATCGCAACCCAAAGGACCACCCTACTTCAGTGGCATTAGAAGAGGGAAGAGGGAGAGTAAGGTGCGTACGCCTTCTGTCAATTGAAACGAAACATGCGAATTGAGAACAGACTTTGACAAACAGAAAAAAACAGTAGAAAGATAGGGTTTCTGAGAAAACAAGGGAGAATATGCAAAGGAGATCCATGGAACTCAACACAGCAGAAAAGGATAAATCCTCTCAAGGTGGTTGGTATTGCTCTGGTACCATGTTTAAACAGAGAATGTATGAGAGAAATTGTCTGTATATATAGGCTGCACACTAATATCTAGTGTAATTACAACCAAGGTAGAGGTGTTCATGGGCCGGATTTTACCGGGCCCGATCCCTGCCAATATTTGAGCCCAGTCCTGACCTTAGACATGAGCAAACCCGATCATCGGGTCTGTATGTGGCTCAACTAAGACTGGTGTGGGACCTGGTCAGCCTGAAGTTTGAACATAATTTAGATTTTGACATGTATAACTAGTAAACTAAATCATAAAATTTTAGTCTTTAGAAGCAGGAAACTCTAGAATGCAATTTTCTTTTTTCCAATGTTTAAGTGGTAATATAGTAATATTTGTATTAATCTCAAGAGTGGATAAGTGATCATGTTTTGAAAAAATTATGTAACTTTGGGCAGGGTTGGGCCAACCCGAAGGGTAGCCCAGTCTTGGCCTAAAAATGCTCATGGTCCAATTTTTCAAACTTGATCCTGGCCTGATTTTCTCATTGTAACTGGGTCTTACCCATCCCAGCCCTATCAACTCAGACTGGGTTGGGTATTGAACACCCCTAAATCAAGGAGCTAATTAGCAGCTAACTTATAGCTTAATCAGTAGCTAACAATCAGCAATCATCATAATTACAGTTGACCATGTATTCTAACATGTGCTAAATATGTTTTTCTAACAGAAGTATTTTTAATGTTGAGAGTCTTGAGACTATTCATGAAATTTTTGTTTTTTTTTCTTTTAACAGATTGGTTTTGCAATTAGTTGCGGAAAACTCCTATTACCCATATCTTATAAAATTTGGAATGCTCTGCTGAAGCATGATAATCTCGTTCCACTAACTTTAAAAAAGAACTCAGAAGCTTATTATTACTATAATTTTTTTTTAGATGGACCCAAACCTCATCTTTCAAAAAATCTAGTACTCGAACTTCCTAATGCAATAAATAGAGCTTAGTGTATGCAGAATGAAGAGATAAACATGACAGATGGGGAGTGTTAGCAACCGTTTATAAACTTGATGGGAAGAGGGTTTGAGGACTTTAATGGTTTTGTGCTGGATACTGTTCTCAATGGTATCAAGGTTAGAGAGAGGAAATGAAATCTCTGTAAATAGGGAAGAAAAATAAAATGAGTGTGGAAAAGAGTGGTCAGGACTGTGGCACAGAAAAGCCAGTGACATGGTTGTTATTACCCAGTGAAAGAGGGAGAAAAAGGGTTGTGTGGGGTGGTTTTGAAGAGGCCACGTGTATTTTAATGTGTGTTAATCTGGACCATTAATTTTAATTTAAAATGGTTATGAATTATTCCTCTCATGTCTCACAATAAACTACTCTCGCTCCATTCGCTCATATATTTGTAAATATCTATGGGGTCTGTGTGTGTGAAGAAAAATTTGTGATAAGTAACAGTGTGTGTATAATCTAAATGAATTTAAGTCTTGCTTCTTACCTGTAACATAAAACTAGAGCTGGGTCTTCTATTTATTTCATTTTTATTGTGTTTTCTTCTGTCTATTTGAGTTCAGGAACAAATGATGGAACTCTAGAGGAGAGGTTTAAGAAATCTCAGTAGTCTACCTTGACCCTTTTTGTCTGATGAACTTTGAAGATAAATTTGTCACAGTTTAATTGTTATGTGTTATAGATTTGTCTAGTGGAAGAGGGGAATTTTGTCTTAAAATTATTACCTCACAATTCACATTCAATCATTTATTCCTGTAATATATAAATTAGTGCACCAATTCACTACATAGTACAACTACATAGTCATTAGCTGCTAACTTGAGACACTTTTTTTCTCTAATATCTTTTTCTATCTAACAAAGGGAACTTCAGTATAACTGCACTGATGTTGCCCGAATAATTCTTCTGGAAGATTTTTTTTTTATTAGGAAAAAAAACCAGAATTCCTGGAAAGGCAAGGCAAACCACTATGTTAGTCCCAAAAGGAAACGATTAGTGTCAAGTGGTTAGTCAAGTCACTCAATTGGTTAGTGTTTTACCACATTCCTTAGTCCAACATGTTTCTTGGCTCTTCCAGCTTTGTCGTTTTCCCTTTTTTTTTTTTCTTGGAGGCATCCCCACACTTTTATGTTTTCCCAAAAATTTATTCTTAATAATGCTTGGAGAATTTTGTTGCCATGGGTTCCTTATGTTATGCTGTGTATTATGTTCTTTTCATAATCATTTCTTTTACTCCTCTTTCTTTTCAGAAGATATCTCTTGTTCTGTCTTTAGCTTTCTTCCTCATCAGGAAACCCTTTTTTCTATCCAGGACAGAAGTTAGAACCATCATATTGCATCTTACTTGGAAGGAACTTTTAAGTGCATTATTATTTACATTTGTTAACAAAATAAGCTTTGTTTGGGTTTCGTAACCAGAATTTTGCTGTGGCCTTGCTGACATCTTCTCAATGTAGGAGTTAATTAGAAGGATTGCTATTGCAGTCAAATCTGTTTTAATTCATTAACAGATACGGACACTTTGTGAAAGCAAAATATATTGTGGCCTATTTCTTTTACAACTCATTGTGATAGAAACTGGATCAGAAATGTGAAGAACACACTGGAATATTTACTGAACTTCCTCTCCTGATATTGATAACAGTCTCAATGTGTGCTGTTTACAGAATTGAAATGAAAAACAAAGGAAAAGAATACAAGATAGCCCAAGCTTTCGAGAGGCTTGGTCTCTCCCATCCCAAAATCCTTACTCAATGTCTGCCTCCCCTCCTGTCTTCTCTCCTCTCTTCTTATTCTATTCCCCATTCTGCCCTCTGTCCCTGCCTGCCACATAAGCAGGTTATTACAAAACAAACCCACAATATGCTGATCACATGCCTTTCCCACATGCCCACACATGCCCCTCAATTCTCTGCTGCTACTCCCTTTTCCCTTATATCCTAGTTATGGGAGGGTGCCTATCACATTGCTTGATGACCTGATTATGAACTGGATTTGATTATTTGATTTATATCGTATTTCTTCATTGCAGCTGGCAGAGGCAGCAAAATCTCAATTCTCCCATGATTACAGTGACCACTTTGCACTTGTAAGGGCTTATGAGGGCTGGAAAGATGCTGAAATGGACCTGGCTGGACATGAATACTGCTGGAAAAATTTTCTTTCTGCACAATCCATGAAAGCTATTGATGCTCTTCGGAGGGAATTCTTATCCCTGCTCCAGGATATTGGATTAGTTGATAGCAACGCAACCAGCTGCAATGCGTGGAGCTATGACTTGCATCTTATACGGGCAGTTGTTTGCTATGGCCTATATCCTGGAATTTGTTCTGTTGTGGTATGTATTTTTATATGGCATAAATATTATATATTTATTGTAGAAACCCTTCGCCTCTAGACCCCAGAGAAATAGTTTACTGCTTGGATCTATAAAATCTGTGTTAATATTTTATATCTTGTTTGTGGGTAAATGAGTATGATGTTATTTCATTTGCAGCATAATGAGAAGTCATTTTCTCTGAAAACAATGGAAGATGGTCAAGTGCTCCTACATTCGGTTAGTCCATTCAAGTCATTATAGCTGTTTAAATACTTGTACTGAGTTTTTTATGTTGTCTTTTGATTTTCTTTTTGAATTGCATGTTCAATTCACTTGCCTAGAACTCAGTGAATGCTCGGGAAACCAAAATTCCATATCCATGGCTAGTTTTTAACGAGAAGATAAAAGTGAACTCAGTTTTTCTCCGTGACTCAACAGCTGTGTCTGATTCAGTGGTGCTTCTTTTTGGTGGGAGCATCTCGAAAGGAGATGCTGTAAGTTCCTTGTGATATTTTTTTTGTTGGCTCCATGTTTATTGTGTAAAATTTTACAGTTTGAAATTACCTTCTAATTTTTAATTCTGTGATGTTTTACTGGAAATCCTTTCCTTTTCTGGCAGGATGGTCACTTAAAAATGTTAGGAGGATATCTGGAGTTTTTCATGAAACCTGCTGTAGCTGACATTTACCAGAGTATAAGGAGAGAACTTGATGACTTCATTCAGTGCAAAGTAAGTGCAAATTAATTTGATGCTCCTACCAGCTTCCCCATATTGGAATTATTGATTAAAAAAAAAAAACTGATTCCTAAAGCGAATGACAGTAGCATCTTGTTTTGGTGCTTTTATGTACACCAACCTGCATTAATGGAGTTAACAGTTATATTTAAACTTACACTGTTGGACTTGGCAGCTAATGTATCCCAGGATGGGTATACACACATTTCATGAGCTCCTATCTGCTTTACGGTTGCTGATTTCGGATGACAAATGTGAAGGCAGGTTTGTATTTGGTTGTCAGGTCCTTAAACCATCAAAGGCATCTATAATAGCCACACAGCCAGCATTGTTTTCAAGGACTGAGAGTGGACCTGGGGGTGATAATTCTAAAAGTCAGCTCCAAACATTACTTACCCGGGCAGGATATGCCGCACCAATCTACAAGACCAAGCAATTGAAGAATAATCAGTTTCAGGCCGCGGTCAAGTTTAATGGAATGCAGATAATAGGCCAACCTTGTAACAATAAGAAGGGCGCAGAAAAAGATGCTGCGGCTGAGGCACTGCAGTGGCTGATGGGTAGAAGACAGACAGGGAATGAGTGTAGCAGTCACATATCAATGTTGCTAAAGAAAAGTAAGAAGGATCGTAATTAAGCAATCAACTATGAAGAGCTTACTGGGAAGGCAAAGGAGCCCAGGATGAATGTACTTAATCTAAATCTTGCGGTTCCGACTCCACTCCTCTCTTCTTGGATTGAGGGACAGAATGGTTTGGCGGCACTGTTACTATATAGCCCTGGAGCTTTGAGCCAATTTTGGAGCTCATCACAACAGCCACATCCAATCATCAAGCGTGTGTCAAAACAGATTTAATTTGAAGTTGGAAGATGCTAGTTCTTGATCAAAGCAAATATGGATCATTTGCGAACTCGAAGCAAGAAATCGTTCAATCAAAGCTTGTGGGGATTCTCAGTCCAATTTGATGCATTTGCATCTTCAATTGCTGGAAGTGTCCTTTTATAATGGAAGGATGTAGTGCATAGCATTCATTCATAGGGGATGAGCACATCCATGGCGGAATGTTGCCATTTTTGAGTTCTCATAAATTCTTTGTATAGTTATTTTTTGTTTGGATATCATGAAATCCGACATATGTCAGAACTCAGAAGGGCTTCCATTCTATGTTTGGGAGCAAAATGAGAAAGAAAATACAAGGAATGAGTTTTGGATATATGATGGGTGAAAAAATTGTGATCGTTGATTGCTTAGCATTGATAAAAAAAAAGTAAAATGAAAAAAATGGAAGTTTGAATTGCAGATTACATCCTCGACTTGACTCAAATCAAAGAACACCAAAACGGTTTAATTTTAGATGGTATTTCATCTTCGATTATTAATTGTTATTTATTGACTGTTATTTTTATTTTTTAAAAGAAATAATAATAAATAAATATTTAACAAATCATTTAGAAGATTCATATTCTAAAAGAAACGGTACCATAGTAATACTCATAAGGAAATGTACTATTAAGTTTTAACTATTGTTGGTATATTAATTTAATAGTATAGTCAAACCAAATCAATTATTTATATTTCATCACAATAGTATAACTTTATTATCTCACCCACCATATGATATGATCTGACAAGAAAAAAAATGATTATCTTTTTTATTTTAATGTATAAGCTTGTTTCAATATAATTACCACCACTATCACAATCACTATTGTCGTCACTACTTTTATCACTATATTAATATTATCGTCATTACTACTATTAAATTGTGTATAATTAGGTAATAAGAGTTATTTTTCTTTAATTTGTTCGTTCATACTAAATCACATTTTACTAGTGTAAAAAAAAGTATTTGTATAAAATATTGTAGGTTGTCAGGTTACATCATATCTGACTACAAACATGATAGGATAGCATTTCATGGTAAGATTGCTTATTAGCCTTTTGATATTATTATGCTTCATCGAAAAAGACCTTAAAGTTTAAATCTTATGGTATGATTAATATGGGAGTAAAAATAAAACTAAATTTTTATAGATGAAATTTATGTACTTCCATACCAAACATACACTTAGAGGTAATATTCATACAAGACTATATTACTTCTATTCAAAGGTGATATATGACTGTATTAGAGAGGGTTTGGGTTTGTTCGGATCATAAATAATTGGATCATTGTTAATCTAATTACAATTTATTAAGGGTCACCCATGACTCATAAATTTAATCCACCGATAATCATTCTCAATGCCAAGATCAATTTTCCCACTTTTCCCTTCTCTCACCTTTTTGCTATCACAAAAAGGCTTAATGATCTTGCACACCATGAATGGTTTCCAAGAGCATGTGAAACATTGTTGAGCACAGGGAAGAGAAGAGACATCAGTGGTGACTGATAACTTGCATGTATTTGTTACTGCTTTTCTTAAGAATTTAGATTCAAAATTTAGATTCAAAGCTCGCATCTCAACTTCTACGCCTTGCCTTTGCTAAGTGACAAATTTTTGCCAAAGGCTATGGCTTGAAGATATCAAAATGTGCTTTTTTTTTTTTCTAATAATACTCAAATGGTTTAATGGGGTTATTTGGCTTGACCTATTAAAATTTAAATTTAATTAAATCATATTATCATTAGCGCATTTAACCATATATCTAATTGGGGGTTATGGTTGAAACAAATAAAGTTGGTTAAGGATGATTAATTAAGTTTGGTTTACAATTGAAGTCCTGTTTTTATTATGCCCTTCATCAATCTTAACTTTATATCAAAATGACGTTGGATCATACCGTCGGTATATTTAATTATGTACTTAGTTATCACTAAAAATTTTTTGATTATTTTTTTTTTTTGGTTACTCAGATTAATTTTAGTAGATTAAGTGTCCATTGTATATACATTATATAGCTCTTATTATCAACAAGGTTATTTCTATAATTCATTTTTACATTCTTTTTCCTTTATGCTTACTAAAAAAAAGGAGAGAGAAAAAAAGAAAAGATAAAGGGAAAGTGACTTTCTCGAGAATAAGTGTAAGAATAAAGTGTAATGACATTTTTGTTTTACTATTTATTTTGGTGAATAGAGTGGCATTAAACACAAACCACAAATACATAACTGAGACTACTTGTAGCAGATTGGAGAACAAAACGAAACAGTAAACATCAAAGCAGAACATGCTGTCACCACTACATAGCAAAACAAACAAGCCTTAAAGCTTCTCAGTTTTCTTCTACATTTGTTTCTTCTCTTTACTAGGCTTCTTTCTGTTTTAATTTTTTGTTAGGGTGTTTAGAAGCTTCCATAAAGGCATCATTGGGTAGTGGATTCTCTCTCTTCAAAAGATGCTTTAGAAAAGCTTCAGCTCTAAGCAAATTCCAAAGGGCTGCCGCATGGTTTGTGCTTTTTTTTTTTTTTAATTATTACTTCCTATTTACAATCTATACTTTATACTAACTGATGATTAAAAACTACTGTGCAACCAAGGCTTGCTGCATTGGTTTATGTAAGTTGTATCCTAGAACTAGAAACTTGAACAAATGGTGATTCTTTATTTAATTTTAATTTATACTCATACACCTTAACTTCTTATATAGTGTCACCGATTTAACTATGAAATTTTTAGTAATTGTTATGTTACTCTTTTTCATAAAACTATCTTTAGACGAATTCAAATACTAATAAGTATACAATAAAATGGTTGATGATTTTGATATTTTAAATTTCCATCATAAATTAATTATAAGAAATGTCTGATTAATTAGCATACAAATTTAAAGTACGAAGGAGTTGATAATCAAATATATATATATATATATATATATATATATATATGCTCTTTTATTTAGGTGAATTTTGAAACTCGAGAAGAGGAGCAACAAAGAGTAAATATAAAGTAATTGCTCATTTTTCTACTCTTTGGTTGGTCATTCTTCCAACTCAATAAAATTAAAATAAGTATCATTTTTTTGTTGATTCACTTGGTAGGGTTTTAAAACCCAATAATTTCAAAGAGTACCGTAACAAGCACTATACACACACACACACACACGACATAAGTTTTTATAAGAAAAATGCAACTAACAGATTTTTATTAGTTTCAAAGAAAGTTCGTATCAAAACTTCATTCCCCATGTGTCTAAGCTCAATTTAAATAATCATCAATCTCTTACTATCTACAAAATATTATTGCAAGCCCCCATTGATGACCTTTAATACCAGCCATCATCACTGGTCATCAACAACCACAAAGAAGAAAACCTGATGACAACAACTATTAAAGTATTGCCATTAATGAACATTATCTGTCATTTTCAATGACAACTATCATCATTAATCAAGTAACAACTCTTAACCCCAATATTGACCAATAACTCTTTATTAAACATTATTAATAATTACAACTGGAAACAAATATAAAACACGAGTTACTACTGAATCCTTTTCTTTTTTCCTTTCAGGTGTAACAGTTCGATGCAATCATCAGCAGAAAATAGTTTTCCCAATTTGGCTATGCAAATGAGAGGTAGCAGATAGTATTAGTTGTTCAACATTTAGCCTATACAATAGATGATCAAGAATTCCACTCAGTATGAAGATGACAAAACTCAATAGAACACACCTTTGAATGAACATACAAGAACATGGATACTTTGGCATTATTGTCAAAACCCGACCAGACCAGACAATCTTACCAATTTGACTGTGAACCTGACACTCAACTAATTATAGTTCAGTATCATAACTGGATTTACGGTTAGACAAGTTCAAACTGATCAAAACAGGACAAAATTATTTAAAATTACTTGAACCAAATTCAGCCAACCAATCATTAATTTTTTATTTTAAAAAATCCAAAATCCAAAACTTTTTACATTTTATGATTTTTTTTATGAATTTTATATTATTATATATAAATTATTTTTATGACATCCTCCGATTCGACCAGACAGTTTAAACGGTTGAATTGGTTTAACCTGAATTGAAATTCTTGTCGGTTCACTGTCCGGTCCGAATTTAACAATATTGCTTTCTTGGCTTCCAACAAAAAAGGCCATCAAGGGAGCATGCAAGACAACCACATGTCGAGAGCCAGAGCAAACAAACAAATTACAGAGAGCAAACACTCGTAAAGTTTTGTTAGTTCCATCTGTTTTTTGCACCAGCAGGCTAAAGGCTGGCATTTCGTAATACGCTCAACCATTGCAGTATACCTGAGGATTGACAAAAATATCGTGGCAAGTGCAAATGCAATGCAAAAGAAGATCTGATGTGGATTAAATATGCTGATATGAAGTCCACCACCACAAATAATGGGACTTTCAAGTGCAAAATCTATGAACAGCACAAATGAATAACAAAGTAATACACCTTATTTTTCTTTTCTTATCTCCATTTTGGTTTTTTTCTAATCCTCAACCTTGATTACACCAAGAAAAGCTTTCTTTCTCACATACTTTATTCAAACTTGGTCGCCAGAAGTTTAAAAAAAAAAAAATACAACACATCTAAATCCTCTCAGCATTCACTGCTATCAAGGAAAGATAAAATAGTTAAAACAGATATACATCTACCGGAGGCCAAAGGCACAGGATACCTCAACTTCTAGTATGTATAGCCCTTAACAAACATCCCTTTCTTGGCTTCCTCACTTTCACCCTCAGCAGAGTATCTTCCAAGTTGAGCCAAGGAGTTTGCTTTTGCACGCACCAAAAGAGCCTTCTGAGCAGCTTCCACATTCTCGGGGCGCCCTTGCCATTTCTTGAGCACAGTGTTTTGCAGAGCTCGTGCATATGAGAAGGAAACATGCCATGGGTTGGGACTTTGGTTCATTGCATTGAGATTCAGTGTTGCTTCCACTTCAGATTGTCCACCTGACAAAAACTGAGAACAAAAACAGAACATAAATTAGACAATTTTGTTTAATGATTCTACACTTCAACTCTCTAACCTAAGTGCAATCTTAAATGAAAAAAAGGAATAAAATTACTATCATCTTGATGTTTTTGCCATGATAGCTATCAACAATAATCCATCATCCATTCAAATTAGCAGCTAGAATCAAGAACACTGGAAACTTGTGACCAGTGATATAAATCTTTGGATTCTAAATTCATGTAATCCTAGAAACCGTTTGTTCAGAGGAAATATTATATCAATTAATGTGAAGAGGAAAGAAAAGGTACAGTAATTGTACCATGATTCCAGGGACTGCAGGAGGAACTCTTCTTCTAAGCATTGTGAGTGTATATTTGGCAATGGTTTCTGGAGAAGCCTTTTCCTTGTGTTCAGCCCCAGGTGTCACCATGCTAGGTTTAAGCAAAATTCCCTCAAAAATGACATTGTTTTCAGCCAGGTAGTAGAAGACTTCCGCCCAGACCTTCTCTGCCACTTCCAGTGTCCTCTCAATTGGGTGCTCCCCATCAAGAAGAATTTCAGGCTCTACAATTGGAACAAGACCATTGTCCTGCAATGGAACATAAATGTCGTCTATAAATGTAATATATAAGAAAACATTAAACAAAGTGAGAACAAAATGTAATTTTTTGTTTAATAGAAAAAATGTAGTTTATGTCCCTCCTTGGTTATATTAAACTAATTTCCAATCAGATTAACTGAATGGAGGTTACAGAGCTGAAGAAAGAGTGCACCGTGCAGAAAAACTTTGATTGGGTTAATCACTAAAAAAATGTTCCGTTTATACACTAAGCCCTGTTTGGTAATCGTATAGGATAAGGCCCAATAGTATAAGGCTTGATAGTATAAGACTTGATAATATAATATAAAATAGTATAAGGCCTGATAGTATAAGGCTTGACTGTAGGAGGAGAACATGAGAATGAGGACAAGGGTTGATTTGAAATTAGAATTTTGTATTTTTATCTAACCTGATACAAAATAATCCTATCAAGTCTTATCAAGCTACCCGAGGCTTGATTAGTTTATCCTATAATCATTAGATAAAAATGGGTAGACTAAATAACTTTATCCTATCATATGTCATACCAAACATATGATAAAAATAATCATATAATATAAGCTTATACTATATACCAAACAAGGCCTAAGATCAAGCATCAAACCACGAAAATTCAATATCTAGTAAGAGTTAAAGCTAGCATTCCATCAGATTTGACACAACCTATGCACAATTGAACATATGCTTCAAATCTCTGCTCTCATGTAGCCCAAATTAAACCCACAACCAGCCTTCACTTGCCTTAACTAAAAGAACCTCCCTTTTACAATGGGTATGGTGAAGGGGTCTAAAAGGATAAACTAAGAAAATACACCGGTTACTCTAAGAATGAGCTAATTTCAACAAACATATATTCACAGGTGAAAGAATACCTGGGAGATAGCAGCATAGCGTGCAAGTGCCCATGCAGCTTCCTTAACAGCTAATGCAGAAGGACCACATGGAATGCTGACAACTGTCCGCCTGCATATTACAAAAGCAAACCACTATTTAAACTCAATTTCAATGTATCTATCACAAGAGATTCATAAATTTTACCACACATAAAATTCAGAAGAAATGAAGAATGACTTACCACTTGGCAAATCGAGCACCTTGCTTGTAGTATTCAGCAGATCTAGAAGCCAATCCATCTAACCCTTGGCACCAAGATTCATTGTTTGACCCTGGTAGTGGGACCAAACCCTAAAAAGTGAAAACTAAAAATATGACTACTGACCAAGTGTAAAATCAGTGAGACAGGATTCAAACATCAGAGATTACAATCAGCAATTATCCATAAACAACAGACCTTGTCAACTTTGATGCCAGGTACAATCTTCTCCTCACGGAGGCAATCCACAAACTTCTTTCCATCGATTGTTGACTGGTAAAGGGTTTCTTCAAAAAGAATGGCACCAGAAATGTATTCACCAAGGCCAGGTGTGGTCAGCAAAAGTTGCCTGTAGGCCTGACGATTGGTCTCCGTATTGTCCAATCCAATGGATGCCAACCTCTTCCCACATGTTGCATTTGACTCATCAATGGCAAGAATTCCACGACCAGGAGATGCAATAGATTTCTATAATATCAAAAAAGAAACCAATTAAAGGAAAATAATGGTGGTCAAAGTTTTACAAAAGCGGCTTCAATAACTAACTAGAATTTAGATCAATGCAGGACAACAATCAAATCAAAGCATATCTTCCAAGACAAATTTAATCTCCTCATGCTACCTAGCAATTAGCATACGTTAGATGCATCCATAAGTCAAACAATGCAATAATATGCTAAATAGAAAAAAATTCAGGTACTTCCATATTTAAGCATAGTAAATTGTTGAACAAAATGAAAACCAGCCAGAGGTTAACCAACGATATAAAATCACGTAGGTCCATCCGGAGTCAAGCTCTCTCCTACTACCAAAAGCAAGGTTGGAAAACCTTATTGAATCAGACCAAAAATCAGTATCCTTATAAAACAAATGTAGAAACTAAAACACATGGCTTCCTCTATACGGGATGCCACAAGCACAACATAAAGGTTTCAACTTGAAAGGCCAAAGGAAAAGAGAAAGACAACCAGGAAAGAACTACAACAGAAGATTTTCGTTTTTCAACAAAGAAAAGAAAACCACGTTGCCCAGATACGAAATATCATCGTTAAATCCAAAATGAAACAAGAATGAAACAATCTTAACAAAATCACCGAATGTGGCAGTGAAATGAATGACCGAAGAAGCATTTGGAGTTTGAAATTCAAACCCCACAACAGCAAAAAAATTCAACAATTTTATGCGAACACATTGATTGAATCAGGATAAAAAAAAACAATGGGCTATCCCCCGGAACAACACGAGCAAGATCAATGGGCCTCATCCAAAGCAGGGAAAAAGATAACCCAGAAACATGAAGAAGTAAAAGAGGGGTAGAGAGGGAACTAACGGCGGTTTCGACGAGTTCATGGCCGTAAGCGCCGGCCCGGATCGGGGCGGAAACTCGGCGGGTGGCGACGGGAACCGACGATCCACGGCGGGAAGAGAAGGAGCGTTGGGCGATCCACGGCGAGGACACAGAGTTGAGGTTGGCGAAGGTTGCAGTTGCAGAGGCCATGGCTTCGATTTCACCGCAGCGACGAGGAGGGGGAAGGGAAAGAGTGTTGTTGGGCTTGTGAAGGTTTCTAGTTTTTAACACTCTTGTCTCGTGCTTTCTTCTGTAACTTAATAGAAAGGGAGAGAAGAGTAGACAACGAGAAGGAAGGTGTTTTCCTCGGTCACTCCGCGGTTGGTGATGCAAAGAGCTAACAACAAAGACAAACTATCATGCGGCACTACCAAACCAACTAAACCAACGATCATAGCAAATTGACATTCTATGACCATTTTCTGCTTTTTTGACTTTCCGTTTTAAAAATCCTTTATTCGTAAGTAGAAGCATTCGGGTTGGGCTGACAGATTTTGGATCATTCATTTTTTTCGAGACAAGTCGATTCAGTTCAAAATAGGTTGAGGTTAGCATTAAACTAGCCTAATCCTATGCAAGCTGTGGGATATTGATCAGGCAGGTCCACTGGCCCAATCACTATTTTTTATTTATTTTAATAAATTCTCTTATTATTTTTTAATATTACTTTAGAAAATAGTTGAGATTTAACCAATTATACTTTTTTATGAATTAATCAATTATATTATTATACAATATAGATGTTGTAGTTACCGAACAACAAAAATCCACAAAGTAATAAATAGCAATTAGTAGTATCATAAAATAGTCACTATATATTCATTTGCATAATTAATCATACTATTATAAAAATTATCAAATTAAAATATTAATTGGCACCTTAGAAAAAAAAATCACTTTTGAACTGTCAAATTAATCTACTTCGAGCCACTTTGAAATCAGGCCTGAATGAACCGAGTTAAAATCATAGAAAATGTGTATTTTCTTAATCCATCCTAAACTGTTTGTTGGCTATTTGAGCTGACCTATCAAATTCAACTCATTTTGACATTCCTATGTAAGAAGAAATAAAAAAACAAGAACATGGTTACACTATTCACTTTAAAGGTCTAAAATTTATTTAAATTACACTCTTTTTTTTTACTAAAATCAATAATTTTTAATACAAATTATCATTTAAATAAAAGTAGGAATGAGTATAAGTATTGTTTTTTGAATACTAGCTACTTTACTAATGTTTTTTGATGAAATAAATACCTTTTTGTTCTAAATATTCTATTGTATAGAGAGTAATTATTTAAAAGATAATTTTTAAAATAAATATGAACTTAAACTAAATTTCACTACCCAAAAAATTAAATAATAATTTCTTAAAAAAATTTAACTTGTTAACTAAAAGGATGTAATTTGGATAATCAATTAGTTGTTGGATTTAAACATAATTTGACGTTAAATTATCTTGAAGTGTTATTTACCTATTTATTTGGGCCTGTTTTATCCTTTGACAGGTATTCTCTCTTATTTAGTTTAGAGGACCCATTCCACTCTTAAATTTTTTCTTGCTGGTTTGAAGATTTTTTTTTTGTATATAATATGAGGACGAAGGTAATTCCAAGTTTAGACAATTTTGCATCCAATTACATGGTAGGTGGTTATTGTAATCAATTTTATATGTAACCATGTGAATTGTCCATTTAATTAGACATATGCTAAAAACCCGATAAGATTAACTCGTCCACTCAACCCAACATCCAATAAGCCCATCATCCAATCCTCCCCAAAGTTCCGAACAAAAAAAAAAAGAAATCCCCCCCATAGTTATTCTTATCAGAGACAATCCTTATCAATCATTAACATGATTCAACTTTATCATAGGCCAATTCTAGTAATAATAAAAATATGTAATGTTTCAAATTCTGATACAAGGCTCATGCCAATTTTATTATATGTATAAATAATTTTTTTTATAATTTTGAGATAAATACATTGAATATTAATAAAATTTAAATAAATATTTCAATCATTTAGATTCATTTTTAAGATAAGTATATTAAATATTAACACAATCTATATAAAATTACTTTTAGTGAAAAATTACTCTAAATAATCTTCTAAATAATCTAAACTATATATAACTTCATGCATGCTTGGGAATGATAACTAGTAGGAATGACTATCAACAAAACTCTTCCAATAGTCTTAGGGCGATTAACATTAAATTTTGTCCAAAATGCTAGTGTGATCTAATTCCCACAATTAAATAAACAAAAATCTTTAAAAAATTGAATTTAAAATCTATTTTATCATTCAAATTTAGAATATCTTTTTGCGAAATCTATTTTCCATAAAATGCCTTCTTGAATATCATGACCCGAACTATGAATTTATTACTGACGTATAATAACGGTTTACCGTAAGCTCAAGTCATATAAGTCTTAAATCTGTAACTCTAAATAGAGAATTTAGAATAACCATCACAGAGTCTTAGAAATACTTTATTTCGAAAAACTTATACATTATAAGTTCATATTTATAAAATATCTAACAAGTAAATTACGATCACTAATAATTCATTCAAAATAAAATATTATAAATTGAATCTTTAATTAATACATACGATACTAATATGAATTTTACTTGTAAAAATAATAAAATACATTTAAGAGTATTAGCCCATAAGGCATATAAATCCAAAATTAAATAAAACAAGACAAAATGCTAAACTTATTCACAAGAACAATGTGTTGAGTTCACTAAAATTATTGAAGATTATTTCTATCGGAGGAATTGAATTAAAAATAACCTTTTTTCTTGTATATGAAAAACATGTATGATCCACGATTTAGGTGAGTTTACAATTCAATGAGTATTTAATATCTACTACACTAAAAATGAGATAAATGGGTGCACGAGTTTTTTAATAAAAAAAATTTAAAAATAAGAAGTGAAAATGTACATTAAAAAAATCCATAATTAATAAACTATCAAATATCTTAAAAATAGTACTTCCTAAAATAAAATATTATAAGGTAGTAATAACAATATTTTCTAACAGATTGATTTAATCAATAGTTGATCAATAAACCATGAATTTTCAATGTACCAAATAAGGAATAACAAATCAAAACATAAATTGTATAGAAGAATTTATTATACATAACCAAAACTGATTGAGCACTCAGCTCACTACACTATTTAGTTTTGAATTTGAAATTTATTTAAATTGCACTCAATTTTTTACTAAAATTAATCATTTTTTAATGAAAAATTATCATTTAAATAACTGTAAGAAAGAGTATAAGTATTTTGTTGTGAATAATAGCTATTTTAACAATAATTTTTAAAAGGTAATTCTTAAAAATAAATATGAAATTAAACCAAATTACACTATAAAAAAACTAAATAATATTTTTTTCAAATTTTTTTTTAAACTTCTTAACTAAAAGGATATAATCTACATAATTAATTAGCTGTTGGATTTAAATATAATTTGATGTTAAATTGTCTTGAAGTGTTATTGATATATTTATTTGGGCCTGTTTTATCCTTTCCTTTGATAGGTATTCTATCTTATTTAGTTTAGAGGACCCATTCCACTCTTGAATTTTTCTTGCAGGTCTGAAGATTTTTTCCGATATGATATGAGGACAAAGGTAATTCCTAGTTTAGTCAATTTTGCATCCAATTTACATGGTAGATGGTTATTGTAATCAATTTTGTATGTAACCATGTGAATAGTCCATTTTATTAAAAAAAATATGTTAAAAGCTCAATAAATGTATCTTTGGGAACAGCTTAATTTTAGAAAAAAAATAACTTCATTTAAAAGTTTTTTCAAAAAACTTTTAATTATAAATTATTTTAACCATAAAATAAATTTATCCAAATAAATACTAAGATTAACTCATCTACTCAACCCAACATCCAATCGGCCATCATCCAATCCTCCCCATAGTAATTCTTATCAGAGACAATCCTTATCAATCATTATCATGATTCAATTTTATCATAAGCCAATTCTAGTAATAACCAAAATATGTAATGTTTCAAATTTGATACGAGGAGAACAGTAATTTCAAGTTAAGTCAATCTGCGTGGAAGATGGTTATTGTAATGAATCTTGTATAATTGTACTTAAACATGTGAATAGCCGCTTTTTTTTTTTTGTCAACAACATGTGAATAGTCCATTCAATTAAACATGGCACGTGTTGTTTTCGAGTTAACATATCTACTTGGCAAGCATCCAATTGGCCCATTTCTACAATAAGTCTTACAAGGAGATAGGGATCCTTATCATGATCCAATCTTTCTCAATGGCCTATCATAGTTCTACCAAGAGATTATAGGCTGTTTGGATCTATTTTTTTTATATTTTTTATTTACCGTCAGACCTGTGGATAAAATGGTAAAAGGATTAATGCCTTAATGTACGGTGGCGGGATTTAAATGTAACTCCTCCCCTTCCTTCCCAAATCTCCCTGACAAAAAAAAATCTATTTTTTATTTTCAGTTTCTAAAATTGGTTCTATAAAATATAACTTCAAAATATATTTTTAAAACAAAATGACTAAAATATATATTTGAAAGAATAATTTAAGAAATAAACTTTAAAGAGTAAACACTCATTTTAATCACTTTAAATATATATGTAACATCAATTTCGTCTTCTAAAAAAAATTAATATCAATTTAATTTCTAAATGAAAGAAAGTGACATTAATTTAGTTTTCAGATTTTTAAAACAAAATGACTAAAATATATATTTAGAAGAATACTTTAAGAAATAAACTTTAAATAGTAAACACTTATTTTAATCCCCTAAAGACACATGTAACATCAATTTGGTCTTTTAAAAAAAGTTAATATCAATTTAATTCTTAAATGATAGAAAATAATATTAATTTAGTCTTTTAAAAAAAATTGACATTAATTTAATTTTTTAATTATAAAAAGTAACATCAATTTTAGTCTTCTAATCATAAAAAATTACATTAAGCCTGTGAATGAAATGACAAAAGGCTTAATGCCTTGATATACATCACTGGGGTTCAAATCTAACCTCTCCCCCTCCCCTCCTAAATCTCCATCACCTGACCCCAAAAAAAAAGAGATCTATTTTTTATTTTCAATTTTACAAATTTGTTCCGTAAAATATAACTTCAAAATAGATTTTTAAAATAAAATGACTAAAATATATATTTAGAAGAATAATTTAAGAAAAGAGTAAACGCTCATTTTAGTCCCGTAAAGACACATGTAACATCAATTTAGTCTTTTAAAGAAAGTTAACATTAATTTAGTCCCTAAATAATAGAAAGTGACATTAATTTAGTCTTAAGATTTTTAAAATAAAATGACTAAAATATATATTTGGAAAAATAATTTAAGAAATAAACTTTAAAGAGTAAATCCTCATTTTAATCCCCTAAAGACACATATAACATCAATTTGGTCTTCAAAAGAAAGTTAACATTAATTTAGTCCCTAAATTATAGAAAGGGACATCAATTTAGTTTTCTAAAAAAAGTTAACATCAATTTAATCCTTTAATCATATAAAGTAACACCAATTTTAGTCATTCAATCATAAAAAATTACATCAGATGTGTGGATGGCGAAAGGCTTTAATGCCTTGATATACAACACTAGGGTTCAAATATGACCTTTCCCCTCCCCACCCAAATCTCCATCCCCTTATCAAAAAAAAAAGATCTAGTTTTTATTTTAGTTTTTAAAATTTGTTCCGTAAAATATAACTTCAAAACATATTTTTAAAACAAAATGACTAAAATATATGTTTGAAAGAATAATTTAAGAAATGAGTAAACACTCATTTTAGTCCCCTAAAAACACATGTAACATTAATTTAGTTTTCTAAAAAAAGTTAACATCAATTTAGTCCCTAAATAATAATCTCTAGATGATAGAAAGTGACATTAATTTAGTCTTCTAAAAAAAATTGACATCAATTTAATCCCTTAATGATAGAAAGTGATACTAATTTTAGTCCTTCAATTATATAAAATTATATCAATTTGATTCCTTAATTAAAGGTTTTATTAACATTGTTCTCACAGTTTATAACATAAGGACCATTTTAATATTAATTTTTATGATTGAGGGAATAAATTGATATTAAGTCTAAAGCTATAAATGTGGGTCGACTCAATCCAGATTAAGGCTTCGTGGTCCAGGTCCAAAAAAGCCCATATCTTAAATAAGTTAAAATTAGGATCAACTCATTAATAGTTAATTTTTTTTTTGGTGATAAGCAATTAAATTTTTTTTGACACTTATAAATATCGCTTTAAAGATTTTGTGAGCCAAGACCAAAAAACTCATATCTTAAATAAAATAAAATTAGGGTTAGCTCACATGATTTAGAAGGCTTACCCACTAGTAACTTAATATGAGAATAAATTAAAGATAAGAATTATCATGGCATAAATAGAAAGATGACAACCACCTCGAGGGGCGGCTCCTCGTGTAATATTGAGGCGGTGATCCCCCCAAAAAAATTTTTTAAAACTATTGGTTTATATGTACTTTTTTCTCAAAAAATTTACTTGGCCCCAAATATTAATATTAAGCTTAATTGTGAGTATTGGATCAGATTTTATGATTTCATTTTACATTAAATTAATTTTATAAACTTAATTTTATTTATGAGTGAATTTATGATTTTAACTCAAATGAGATTTTTGTATAAAATCAAACCATATTTTGATGCATTTCTTGAAGCACATATCCAAATATGTTAATTTTTGTAGGGTAAAAGTGATTTTAAGGTGCGAAAAAGTGAATTCTGATTAGACAAACACTCGACCTAACATACTTGTGGTAATAATATTTTCTCTTTGTCCCCTAATACAAATGCTCTAACTCTGCCCCTGACCAGATGTTATCCCCTTCCCCTCTTAACTAAAGATTGATAGAAAACATATTTTATTTACGTACTTTGCAGCACATAATATATATATTAATAGGTACACTTAACGGTAACAGATTTGGTGCACTTTAATTTCCACAGAAATAATATTATACGTAAACTTTCTTTTACAAATAATAAATGATTGTATGTTCTGGTTAACTATGCACCAAAATCCTCACAAAAGGACAGGTTTGACCACATGACTTGTAGAATGAACCAATCTTGCCCAATTCTCAGAATCCTTATTTTCATTTTAAGTTCAAAGAAAGAATGTTATCTATATTCTTTTGGTAAATAGTAAAATTGTTATCTAACTCATATGTCAACCAGTCTTTCTTTAAGTAAATTTGTTACTTAGAGGAATAGGACAAGAAATTCTTGGAGAGAAGAAAATACAAAGAAATTGCATCTAATTTAGATTCCAGATGATCTGAAAATGCCATGGAAGAGAGGTAGAAATACCTTCACAACAAAATAAGCAAGTAAACAGGTAAATTTCACATCTGCATCTTACCATTTTTTGGCGCTGGTTTAGAGTCTCAAGTTTATGTCTTTCATACTCATTCCTTCTTCCCTCGTTTTTCAACTGCTTAAAATTAAAACCAAGATTAAAATTACAGTAGTATGAGATAAGCACACATATTAGTCCAAAGTTTTAAACACAATCATAGCATTATTAATTTTTAGAGAACAAAACCACTGCAAATCTGCAACAGTTTCTACTAAGCAATAGCCAAAATAATGAATAAAACTTTGAAAAAAAAAGGACAGTATAAAACCAAGTAGAAAGCATGCAATCTTAAATAAAGAATTTCCCTGATGCAGTACTTAAATAATTGATACATCAAACATAAAAAAATACTAAAATTCCAGAACAAAACAAATAATAAGAATTGTAATTTAATTATCTCAGCTAGTGGAAACTAGCCTTTTGTTCCTTGATATACTGTATTTCAGTTTGCAACCTTTTTGTAGCTTCTTCACTCTTCTCCTTTTGCTTTAGTATCTGGACCTAGCTTTCCTATTTCTTCTTGTGGTCTAAAATTTGACTTTCAATGTTCTTTAAAAAAAATAAAGGAAAAACATTATTAGCCAAGAATGGTAACTTTATGACTTGAGCATGACACCAATGTAAGTGAAAATCCACTTGTGCTTCCAGTGCTTTTAATTTTTGGCCACGAACATTTTGAGTTTTCTGTGTTAGTCCGTTTGAATTGAGATTATCTACCTCAACCAATAAACGATACCTTTCTTGTTGTCATTATCATTCCAAAATCGATCACTAGGGTAAAAATATAGACATATTTTTGTGTGGCATTGTATAGCTATTTAAACTTTAATATGTCTGGTCAACCTGCACTTTTCTTTTAAATTCCTCATGTTCCATTATTTTCTTCCCAAAGTGCTGTTTGAGTGCTTCAATATCAACTCCAACGAGCTTCATCTCATAATGTAAAAAAAAATAAAATCAGATACTTAATATGAGTTATATAACAGCTATGGTAGAAAAAAACATTTAGATTCTCAGATAGTAAATTGAAATCTATTATAATATATAAAGCCTGAGACAAGGCATGTGGAACCGCCATCTCAGCAATTTCATTCTCTAATTAGTTATCATGTCAGCTCTCAAAATCTTGCTACATCACCAGTTTTTCAGAATTCAAGCTTGTCTATCTTCCATTATCTTTCTTTCCGTTACTCTCTCCAATTCTACTTTGTCTTCTCTCCTCTCACTCACCCCTACTGTTAACGTTACCTTTTTTTCACTTTTCCTTTGATTCTTCAACCCCCTTGTCACTGTCAAGGCAGCAACTTGGCGAAAGCGAAATTGTTGAAAGGTTTCTCATAGGCAATGAAAGAGATTCAGATTCTATTTGAGAGAGCATCCGATTTGGGCAACTAACTTTTGGAAATGCTGGACAGTGGGAAACTTTGTTAACATAAAAAATTAGCCATCGATCCGAGTAGGCATGTGATGCCAACTGTTCATCAATTTTTATCCCACCTTTATCCGTTTTCCTTATTTTTGAATTCTAGACATTTTAGTGTACTTGGGATTAATTTACAAAAATGAGATTTTTGGGTTCAGTTTCTTGTAAGATGATGCATGTGTTTACTCCGTCAATTCCCTCAAAGCCCATGGCATTTAAATGCACGAAATCCTTATTGCTTTGTTAGAGAATTGGATCTGGGTATCAAGGAGTTGATAAAGACAAAGGTCTCAGTTATGGGAATATTTGCTGTACTCTGAAGAAGCTATGTATGTGGGATAAGAAGTTATATGATGAAGGTAATTAAGGTATAAGCATTTCCTTTTTTTGAACTTTACAATTCAACCACATCACCAATTTCTCAAAATCATAAGCTCTTAATTCTCTCTCCATTTCGTCTCTTCTCATTTCATAGCTCCATCTCTCACCCAAACCTTATTATGTTCTCAATTTATTGTCTTCTCACGCTCTCATTCTTTTCTCAACTGTTAAAATTACTCTTCAACAAATTTAAGTTCAATTAGATATTTTGGAAAGGGAATACATCTATTATCATCTGGTCTTGCTTATGATTTGCCCCATATACCAATTACCTCTTTATGGGCGACTATGTAGGGCAATCTTATAACGAATTTAAGTTAAAAAATTGGTCAACAATCAAAAGGTGTGGTATGATGATAATAGCTTTTATGTAAATTACTGAACAAGAAGGTTACAGATGAGGAAATGCCTCTCGGAAGGGTTTTTCAGGTTCAAATGGTCCTAGAATTTCTTTTTCTCTAAAACTCATTTTCCTTGCAGGCCAAGAAGATAGCATCAAAAATGATTTAGGAGGATAGGATGAAGGGATCTATTGAACAGGTTTAAATTATATATATATTAAATGAATTATAAATTTAGCAAGCCAACGATTTAAGGAGGGTAACCAATAGAGTAATTGTTATTTCAGTTATATTCATATTTCTATATATTTATCTTAAAAAATTTCTTTCATTACAGGAACAAGCAACAAGTGCACGGCATTGGACAAATAACCTTAACACAAGTAATTAAAATTGAATGCATTAAATTGCAATAACGTACAAATCTATAATAGCCAAAACTTACAAATCACTCAAAGAGAAATATAGTGGAAACATATGATGGGCAAAATTTTTAAAAAACAAAACTTTTTCATCATTATTAATAAGTGAAAGAATTTTCACACATTATATATATATATATATTCAGCTTTATTTCTCATTATATTTTAATAACGTTCAGCATATCATTAACTTATACGATGTACTAAAATAATTTGTGTCATTAACTTAATAATATAAGATGTAGTTAAATTAAAAACTTACACTCAATTAAAAGAAAAAATAAAAAATATGATCAAATTAACTGCACAATGTGTGGGTATTCATCTAGTTAAACCTAATAGCCGTGACTCACTATCAAATTTCTGTGGTTTAAAAAATGTGGTTTCTTTTTATGCACTGCGAAGGCTTGAAACTCGTTTAAAGCCACAGGCCCACAAATAGTGTGGTCGGCAGACACACGGATCTGATTGGACAATCAATTTTATCTGCATCCATGAATTTGGTTTGCTTTATAAGTTTAATTCATAGTTCCAAACTCTTTATAATTGCGTGTAATTTTGTTTTACTGTATAAAAAATAAATAAATAATATTAATTATATTAATTATATTTAAATAAAATATTAAATAATAATTTATTTAATTAAAATAATTTTATTTAATTTTAATTATTTAAAATTATATAAAATTAAATAATTTAATTTTTATTTATCATAAAATTAAAATTAAATAAAATTATTTTAATCATATATTATATTATTTAATATTTTATTTAAATATTATATATAAAAAATATATTATTAACTATACTATATTATTTATTACTTTTATAATATAGTAAACGATACTAGTCAAACGGAGATCTCGCAAAATCTCTAAATGGGTCATCCCCTTGTCATAGTCTTCCGCCGCCCAAGGTGTCCTTGTCTTTGAACCGCATGTGTGTTGGAATTCTTGGTGACAATTTCCTTTGCCCAAGTCATGTGAACCTTTGTGTGGGATATTATCAAATTCATCGTCACTCTCTCCTAATTAATCTAAGCTTTTTTCCTCATCAGATATAAATTCGTAAATAATTAGTTCATTATTTAACTAACATGGATTTGTATATGTATTAAAGTTGGCAAAGGGATTCTTCTCATTTTCAACTACAAGCTAACCAAGCAAGTACCTAATTTGATGCTAATTGCACTCACAAAAGGCATTTATGTTCGTTGACTTCATTCCCCGTGGTTTTTTTTTTTTCGTTTGGTATCACAATTATTTTTATTTTAATTATAAACCCCCATAAGCATAGTTGCCAAATTAGCCTCTGATTAATCATAGTTTAATTAACATTGTCAGTGAAAGTTTACTCGATTATTAACTTTTGTTCATAACAATTGTATACAATATAGTTCAAGGATGTAGAATTAGAAATAATATTGAATCACTTAAGTTCGAATATTAAGATTTTCTGTTGGTAAGTGATATGTAATTTCATTATAAATTCTTATAGGGATGAATATTCTATTTCACTTATTCCTTTTTGTTTTCTTTTCTAAATCCCTAGAAGAGGCACATCTGAACGATCTGATGTAGGTTCAAATTGAAAGAAAATAAAAATAGCCTGACAAATTTTTAAAAATATTAAATTAGAATGTAAATTAATTTTAAATTTTAATATACAAGAAAAAGTTAAAATAAAAATTCCTTCAAAGTAGGAGTGTGCATACCTTAACTCAAGGACCTTTGTATTCAATAATAATAATTTAAAAGGAAAACTCTTTAAAAATAAGAGTGAGTATAATTAGTGAATATTAATTTGTGTTTACTTTATTTTAACAATTTCCCCTTAATTTTAAGTTATAGTAAACAAAATATTACATATTTTTTTAAAAATAAAAATACATCAAATAGGAGAATCTCATATATATACTATAGAATATTGGAGAAGGTTTATATAAGTTTAGTTATAATTCACCTCAAAAGAGTTAAAATAGATTATTCATAAATTATAATGTGGATATGGTTATAGTAAAAGCATATCCAAAATGTTTGATACTACTTACGAAATGAGAACAACTTGGATAGTGAGTATAATAACTCAATGGATAATACACCTGTGTGTTGGGTATTTTTAAATATTTAAAAAGTTATAATTTATACGGAATAATAAATTATGATATAACATAATTATTTTTTAGTTATATATCGAAAATTAAAAATTAGTATTTTTAGAAATTTAAAATTAGATGTCCAAGATTGCTAAGTGTAACTAAATAAAAACACTACACATGTCTAGGTATATAAGATGTCATACTAAACATGAGAGAATTCTTTATGTCAAACATCTTATATTCAGACATCTTAGAAGCATCTAAGATATCTGCATACCAAATACCTTCTTTTAGATACTAGTAATTGCTAGTTAGTACTTAGTAGGATCCATCAATATAAAATGCATCACCATAAAGAAGATGGTAATTGTAACAGATAATGGAAAAGTGATGGTGATGGTGATTACATCTAATGGTTTCGCAAAGAAATTTTTTCGTACATATATATTGTCACATATGCCATAAACGATTCTTTCAAAGTGGCAAGATGTTCAAAAGCTTCAATCACACTTTTATATATCTCCTTGATTTCCAAAGACCAAAGTTGATATAGTTCCAAAATTGATATAGTTGTACTATAAAATGTCTCATATTCATCCTTTTATATATTAGAAATATATAATTATTCATATATTTTTACTTAATAGTTTAAGTTTTTGAAATATTTGATAGGTAAAGTGAGTGTATACATTGTCCAAAAAGACTTTTATGTAAGGGAGTACGTTAGAAATATAAAATTATTTATATATTTTTATATAATAATTTAAATTTTTAAAATAATTAATTAATAATATTATGAAATATATTTCTTCTTTTCTCTGTTGTGGGGAATGTATTTCTTCTTTGCTCTGTTGTAGGGAATGGGCAACCGGATGAGTTTTTCAAAGTGTGTACGTTTAGTTTTGTTTAATTTTTAAAAATAATCACTTTTGTTTTTTTGAAAAAAATTTTAATAAAATTTTAATTATAAATTATTTTTAACACAAAATGAAATAGAACTAAAAAAGTTTTGTTGGAGGCCAAATTAATAAATTCTAATTTTTTAAAAAAAATTTAAAAAATTTTGAGAGAGCCATCACCCTTACAATTACAAGTAATTTCACTTCTAAATATAAAATAAATTAATTTAAATACATACTAAATCTTCATATAAAAAATGCCTATTTCTTCTATATATGTGCTAAAAGTCTCTCTCATCCGTTGCACACTACAGAAAGATCAGGATCTATGAAAGATATCCGTCCATGAGCCCCCTCCCCCTCACACACGCATACACACACACATATAAACGCTGAAAAGATTCAAGAAATTCTTAATATCCTGTGTTTATGAGCACATGGGTTGTCAGAAGGTAAATATTAAAAAAAAAGAAAAAAAAACTTGTGACCTTTTCCAGTGCCACATTATTCCGAACAGAATGAGAGATGGAATCACAAGAATGATTTCTTGAATTGGAATGCAAGCGTCAATCATGGACTTTCGTCTCCCGAATCGATCTCAAAAGTTGGGAAAAGTGTAGGTGGTTTGTTCTAACTTTGGGAAATGTAAAAGTTCATTTGCAGGGTGTTCTCGAAAAGCTAACACAGAGTCTTTTTTGCTGGGAGAAAAAAAAAGTTAATAAATTGTTCGTTTGAAAAATTTCTCTTGATGAAAAAGATTTTTTTTTTAAATATTTTTATAATCTTTTAAAATATTTGAATGAATTTTTAAAATAAAGTTGAAGTATTAAAAGAATACATTGTATTTTTTTAGAGTTAAATTTTTATGTTTATAAATAAAGATATTTTTTATAATATAAAAAAATTATTTAAATTTAAAAAAAATACTTCTTAAATATTATATCTAAACATTAAATATTTTTTTAAAAAAGATATTTTTAAAAAATTTATAAATTTTTTTTTAAAAGTTCATCCAAATAAATTCTAGTCGAGCATTGGAAAGAATTTATCAGATCTCACTACAGGAAAACCTTTTAACTAATTTGATATATTGATTATGGTATGCTTGAATGGCTTGTCTGTTAGAGTTATAAAATTTAATATGATATTAGTTTGTTATTATTATAATTGCTTATGATTTTTTCTTATTTTTATTTTAAATTTAATTTATTGAATCTCATATAGTTTTCTGTTTCTAGATTTGATATTAGATTGATATTTTTTTGTTAGAATTTATTTTAAAAATTCAAAAGTCTACAAAAAAAAAAAGAGATTCACACATATGCACTGTTGTACTGGTAAATATTGCATCCGAGTTCAAAAATAAAAATTAAACATTTGTATAAGTATTACTCATATATATGCATGATTCTATTAAAGTTAATTATTAAAAAATTAAACCATTAATAACAAAAAAGTGTTACAAACTTGCATGAGCAGAATTCTTAAATTTTTCAAAGGGGCGCCCCATTGATTGAGAAGGGAGCATCTTAATATGCAGATCTCACATTCATATTCCATTGAAATGGGATGTGTGATCTGTGCAAGAAAAATGCTTCACCCCCCCCCCCCTCACAAACTAATTCCTCCTCCCACCGATGATTTTTGCTTGATGTAACATGCATTGCGTAAAAGAATTTAATTTTAATTTATTATTAATATAAAAAATTTTTTACATTATTATTCATTAATTGAAATATCACTAAAAAAGTTTAATTATAAAATTAATTATATAAAAAATAAAGTTTATTTAATGATGTGATAGTATATAATTAAATAATAATATAAAATAATTTTATATTAACAATATACTAAAATTAAACTCAATATGAAAAGGACTTTGGCTGAGAAGGAAAAGATTTTGAACATCTCCTATTCGTTCTCAAAGTCTTGGAGAAATTATTCTTTAGAATTATATCATAAAATTTGTGTAAATTAAGTAACGAAAACTGAGATGACACTAGATATACATCATTGTATATTAATAAATACAAAAATTGACAAATAATTATTAATTATTTAATAATGTGTCAATTTTGATATAAACTAAATCTACAAAAGAATTACTCCTAATATCATGCGCGTTGTGCAAGCTTTCATATGTGCCAAAAGTAAACTCAACTCATGGAATAATGCCTTATGACGCCACATTTTGAAGTCTAAAACCGTGTTTAGTCATGATGCGAAAGATGAGGTCCATAGCCCTCCACGGTTCTCCCTTTGTACAAGGTGTCTTCGCGGCACGTGTGCTCCTTCCTTTTTCTATAATAATTTTATATTTTTTTAATCTATCTTCTTAATAATTTTATAATTATAAATAAATATTTTTTTAAAATAATGTTGTCTCCATAATTCTTAGAGGAACAATTAGAGACAACACCATAACTCGTAAGAGAGAGCTTATATATTGCTTTTGTCAATTATAAAAACTAAACTTTTAAAATATCTAATAATCTATTATAAGAGTGTTCTTTAATATTAAGTATATATTTGACGTAAGAGTAAAAATAAAAATAAATTTTATATAAAAAATTATATATAAAACTTACCTATAAAAAATTTATTTTTATTTTTATCTTCATACTAAACATGCATTAAGAACTAAATTATATTTCTCATTTCCTCTTATCATTATTATTTTGTTCTTAAAGAGAAAACTGTAAATTTATTAAAATAAGCTTTGCTCACATGGCAAAAAAAAAAATACTAACAGACGCCAACGTGTCAAAAACAGTCTTATATGGGTAATATGTTTCAAAATAACCGTAATATGATATTTCGTTTGAAAGGGTAGCCTATGTGGGTCAAAAACTCGAAGCAACAAACTACTAAATTAATCCAAAAATGTGTTTTTTTTTTTGGTTAAGATCCAAAATGGCTCTTAACATGACAAATTAAGAAAAAAATTATGATGAAGAATTAGATTAAAGTCTACGGAACCTTTCTCACAAGAGACAAACCAAATGTCATTGTTAGTTAATGAATGTACCTACCAATATGTTGAAATATGAGGCTTAGTCCATTATTAATATATGAGATGTGTGAGAGCACGTAGCCTAAACTTGGGAGTAAGAGGCAACAAACTCAGAATTTAGAAGCGAAATGATGCTTTGCTATTAAAAACTGACACCTACCTTATCAAGAATTAGGACACGCAATCTTAAAGTAATCGAGATAAAAGAATCAACCAATTAGGAGAGAAGAGGTGCAAGAAGATAACAAATATTCGATGCTGCAATTTATTTACTTCTTTGACTGAAATTCATGTCACGAGCACTACCATGAAAAGTTAATTTTATGCGTGTCGTCAACAACCACCCTTTCTATGCTTGAATGAACTAAAATGCATACATTCAAAAACAGAAACAAAAAACAAAAAGTAAACAAAAAAGAAAGAAAGAAAATAAAAGATTCCTTCACACTTTTTCATGTTTTCTTTTTCGGTATATTACAACTTTTTCATGTTTTGAAAGCAAATGTTCAATGCATGAAATAACTCACATGTCCATGTGCTAAATTTGTCCCCTTTTAAATCATGACCTTCCATTGTCTCGGTTACTTACTGGAAAACCAAGAAAAAAAGCCTTTTCCAAATCTATTTGGAAAAATACTTATGCTCTTCCAAAGTAAATTCTCATTATAAAAAATACAAAATTATATTCAATAATAGTATCAAAATTTAGAAATGAATGTGACCGGCAACACATGGCCCTTGCGAAACCCACTTTTGGAAATTTAATATAATCCTAAATGATTATTTTGATACTTACATGATTTTTAAATATCAATAATTTAATTAATTATTAATTATATTTTAGGAATTTTTATTATAAGAATGAGAAATTTATAAATATAGATGACCTAAAAGAAATTAAAATAGCGTGATGATTTCCCTACTCAACATAGACCCATGGAGCATAGTTGTATAGACCAGATCAGACCAGTCAGTTCGACCGAAAAACCCATGAATCAGCTATTAAATCGGTTCAGTTGAGATTTTAAACCGTTTTTCGTATCGACCTGCTTGGATCCATTCGACCCGGACGACCCGCCTGGTCTGACCGCTCGATCCGCCCAGATCAACCGTCTTGACCCGCTCGATTCACTTGGTTGACCCATCCTTAATATATATTCCATCATAAATTTTTTTAATATTTTTAACACTTTTTTTCTTCATTTTATGCTAATAAAAGAAGTAAGGAATGAATAAATTTGGACAGGATTATTAGATTTATGTTGTTCTTTAAAAATATTTACAAAATAATTTAATTTATGTTATTTGTTAGTTAAAAACATGTTTGTCTATCATATTGAATTATAATGTTCAATTATGTATTCTTTAGATATTACAATTGAATTGTATTATATTAAAAATATAAATTACTTTTTTATATAATAAGTCTTTCTAATCTAATTATTTTTTCTTTATCTGACTTTTCCAGTTCGATCGCTTAGCCGCAGTTGAACTGTTGACCTAATGACCCGACTCTCTGGCCGGGTCGACTTCCGGTCCGAGTTATACAACTATGCTCATAATTGTATGGATCAGATTGGACTAGCTAGTTCGATCGATCGGAAAACCTATGAATCAGCCATAAACCCATCCGGTTGATATTTTAAATCGTTTTTCGCATCGACACGGATGACCCGTTGGGTCCGACGCTCGACTCGCCCGGTTCAACCATCCAAACCCGCTTGACTCGCTCAGTTAACTCAGCCTTAATTATATTTCATTATATAAAAATTTTTTTAATGCTTTTTAACACTTTTTTCTTTATTTTATGCTAATAAAAGAAGTAAGAAATGAGTGAACTTGAACAGAATTATTAGATTTTATATTGTTCTTTAAAAAATATTTATAAAAATAATTTTATTTATGCTATTTGTTAGTTAAAAACATGTTTGTCTATCATATTAGATTATAATGTTCAATTATGTATTCTTTAAATATTACAATTGAATTGTGTTATATTAAAAATATAAAGTATTTTTTTATATAATAAGTTTTTTAATTTTTTTTCTTTATTTAAGTTTTTGGATTCTGCTGCTTAACAAACAGTCGAACCGCTGACCTGGTGACTCAGTCCTCTAACCGAGTTGACTTATGGTCCGAGTTATACAACTATGCCATGGAGAGAGAGATTTTTGGGGTAGCTTACCTCACATTTCAAACAATTTTATCACCTTAATTCTCAAATCATTACATGAGTGCCTACTAAATTTTTAGGTAAACATGTGTTTACGTATTTTCTTAAATTAAAATTAAATAAATATAAAATTTTATAAGTCATATTTGATAAATATATATTTTTGTAATAAATAAATTATAAATATTTAATATCAATTTAATTACTTACAATGCAATTTAAGTAATAAATAATTTTCAATTAAGCAATTGAAAAAATTTCTTAATATCAAAAGTTTAACTCAACTCATACAAAAATGCATTTTTGAGAGGAATAAATTAGATTAATCTTACATGTTAATAATGTAGAAATAATATGGGAAAGAATAAAAAAGAAAATTGCCTACACAACTCCCCTCTCTCTAACGCACACCATAGTTGTATGGATTAGACCGGACCAGACAATTCGACTGAAAAACTCATAAACCAGTCACTAACTGGCTCGGTTGAGACTTTAAACCTTTTTTCGCATTGACTCGCTTTGATTCGCTCGACCCGCCCAGTCCGACCACTCAACCTGCCTGGGTCAATCACCCTGACCCGCTCGACCCACTTGGTTAACCCAACCTTTATATATATTTTATTATAATTTTTTAAAATATTTTTTAACACTTGTTTTCTTCATTTTATGCTAATGAAATAAGTAAGAAATGTATGAACTTGGATAGAATTATTTGTTCTTTAAAAACATTTACAAAATGATTTAACTTATATTATTTATTAGTTAAAAATATGTTTGTCTATCATATTAGATTATAATGTTCAATTATATATTCTTTAAATGTTACAATTGAATTGTGTTATATTAAAAATATAAAATACTTTTTGTACAGTAAATTTTTTTAATTTATTTTTTTTATCTGAGTTTTATAGTTTAACTGCTTAACCCGTGATTGAACCGCTGATCTGGTGACCCGATCCTCTGACTGAGTTAACTTCCGGTTCGAGTTATACAACTATGCCATGGAAAGAGAGATTTTTGGGGAAGCTTACCTCCCATTTCAAACAATTTTATCACCTTAATTCTCAAATCATTACATGAGTGCCTACTAAATTTTTAGGTAAACATGTGTTTACATATACTCTTAAATTAAAATTAAATAAATATAAAATTTTATAAATCATGTTTTATAAATATATATTTTAATAATAAATTAATTATAAATATTTAATATCAATTTAATTACTTATAATGCAATTTAAATGATAAATAAATTTAAATTAAGTAATTAAAATTTTTTCTTAATATCCAAAGTTTAACTCAACTCAAACAAAAATGTATTTTTAGAGGAATAAATTAGATTAATCTTACATGTTAAGAATGTAGAAATAATATGGGTAAGAATAAAAAAGAAAATTGCCTACACAACTCCCCCCTCTCTATCGCACACACACAATCCCCACACCCAAACAAAAGCTCACCGTCTTGGCCTCTTTTATATCGCCCAGAACCACCTCTTCTCACCGCAATCTCCACACACACTCTCCCTCTCTTTCTCTGCCAATTTCCATTCCCAATCACAAAAACAACAAAATCGAATTCAGAACCCAAAAAAAGAAAAGAAAACAGAGAGAGATGGGGTTGCAAAACCAGCTAAACGACGTCTCTTCAGGTTCGATTCCGCTGCTTCTACTAGCTCAATTCGCCATCTGCGTCAACTACCTCCGCTCCTTGCTTCTGGGTATCCTCCAATCGCTGGGTCTCTTCAGATTCGACCCCCACCAGATCGTCGACGACGGCCTCTATGCCGCCGTTGGATCGGGCCTCGCCGGCCTAATCATGCTCTCCGATCACCTCGCTCTCAACAACCGCTTCTCCTACAGTTACGCCGCTGTCTTCGACGGCGGCGACGGTGGGTCCAAGTGTGTGGTGTGCCAGAGCTCGTTCAGGGACGGGGACCGCGTTCGCAGGCTACCGTGCCGCCACGTTTTCCACAGGCGCTGCTTCGACGGTTGGCTGGACCACTACAAGTTCAGCTGCCCCCTCTGCCGTTTGCCGCTCGTCTCCGAGGAGCGCGTGGCCCTCACGGAGCGGCGCGTCGGTCGCGAACTCGTGTCCTGGTTCTCCTTGCGGTGATGCGGCGTCGTCTGCTCTGTAAAAATGACTGCTGGGCGGTGGTGATGACGACGACGATGGGTGTTGATAACAGTAGTTTCGAATCTTCCGTGATTCCAATTTTATCCCTTTGTTTTTTCTTTGAGGTGGTTTTCACTTTTTACAGAGATAAATTTTCTTTGTTTTCGTTTTTTTAATTGTGTTTTTACTTTTTAATAGGGTAGTTTTTTTTTTTTCCCTCAATTTTACTCTTTTATTTTATAGGATTGGAGTCCTTGTACTTCAGGAGTTTTTCAAAGGGTTTTCTGCTGTGTGAGATCCCTTTTTGAGCTGCTGTAAATTTTAGAACTGGTTTGTATTAATGGGTAATAAATGGAGACATTAGGAAGTATATGCAATTTCCAAAATAGATAATAGTAAACTGTCCTTTTGGGAAAAATTTTAAAGTATTCTAGTAATACTATACTCATAAGTTTAAATCTCATATAATTTTTATTATGTAATTTGATTTAATAATTTATATTATTATATTATGACAAATGTTATATTTTTATTAATTAAATATACTTATTTGACAGTACATTTTCTCTTTTTTGTGAGACACTTTGCTTATGAAACGGATGGAAATGACTAGCAACTTCGATATTCAATATTTTTAGTTATTGCAAATTGTAATAAGATAAATTAGTTATCTAAAATAAAAATAAAAATAAAAATGAAGTCAAAGTTATATGCATTTGAGTTTAAAAGTAAATGTTGACATTGATTTTAATTTTCTATGAAAAAGATATATGTGCAGTCAAGAAATGCAAATTTTAAAATAAAACATATGTTGAGAACCATTTTTTATTTTCAATATTTTAAGTTCGAACTTAAATATGGAGAAAGTAAACATCCACTTATTATAAAGAAAATATCCACTTAATAATACACGTTGAGTGCTTTCGAAATTATTTAAGAAATCAGAAAATAGGAAAAAGCTTCTCAAATACTTCTTAGATTTTAACTAATAATGAGTTGTAATTATGCATAATTCTACAAATAATTTTAGTTTAAATTAAGTAAAAAAAAATAGATATAGCCACATGTTAAATTAGTGAAAGATTTTCTGATGTCTCCAAGAAAAAAAGTGAAGGTTTATAAAAGAATATATTGGGAGAAAAGAAATTAACTTTAGCGAAACATACTCAATCTTAAATTCTGGAGAAATAAGCAGCAATCTAAAGTTTAAAATTTGACAACTACATCTTAATTTTTTTTTTCGTATTTGTGGTGTATTCTTATCACAAAATTCTATCTGATAAATAAAAAAATAATGTTCTCTTATTATGGAAAACAAAAATAAATAGTATAAAAACTTTCCAATAAAACAAACAGTCAATAAAAAAAAAGATGATGAGTTAATTATATATATATTTTCTTGAATGTCTTTATTTTCCTTCTTTTCATATGAGAAAACAAAATAATATTTATTATTGTCAGCAGTAATTAACTCACCTAATTAGTTTTTTGCTATTGTTTTGCTATTTTATAAATTCGAGAACATGCCTTATCTTTCAATTGAAGCAGTTAACCAAAATTATTTTTTACAAAAAAAAATAATGCTTGTTATTTCTTTTTTTTTTCCTCTGATTTTTATTTGATGCTAACAAAAAGCTGCCGGAACCCCATTCCCTGTGTACGAGGATTTGGATTGGTTTATGCAGCCCCTTGAAAATTCGAATTGCAAATACTTGTTAATTAATGAGAATCATGAGCAACAATAATAGTTCACATTTATGGGATCCCACATGAATAAGACCATAGTGTCTCTTGCAAATAAAAGAGGCTGCCGCCTAACCAAACTAAAAATTGAAAATTGTTAGATAGGCATCATATGTGTCAATCGAAAATTCATATTTTCAAA
Source organism: Castanospermum australe (assembly GCA_019955255.1). Classification (NCBI taxonomy): domain Eukaryota; kingdom Viridiplantae; phylum Streptophyta; class Magnoliopsida; order Fabales; family Fabaceae; genus Castanospermum; species Castanospermum australe. The sequence continues at coordinate 877,171 of NSJW01000420.1, forward strand.
TTATTATTAAAGACAAATAATTTGTATGATTTAGTTTTACTTGCATTTATAATGTGATGAGAGAATCTGGGTTATTTTAATGATAATTTCAAAATGTGAATTCTAAATTATTACATGTCAATTATTATATGAAGTGAGATAATTTTTTAAAGTTAGTTTAATATGAGGATAAAAATTAAAGTAAATTTTTATAAAATGAGTTATTTTAAAAAAAAATTTATGATAAAAATGGAAGTAAATAAAAAACTCATTCTAAAAAATTTATTCTTATTTTTATTCTTAAATTAAACGTACACTTAAAAAGAATTTCTCACTAAAGACGTGTACGTGTCTAATTCCCAGTTGTTATTTACTCATTTAATTTCAACCACTTCGCTTTCCTCACATTTTACTTTTCTGCCATGAAATTTAATTCTATGATTATCAAAATTTTAAAATTTTTAATTCAAATTTCAATTACATTAATCTTGTTATAAATGTTACATTTACATCATCCACTTTTTTTTTTGGGACTGGTACATCGTCCACTTTAAATATGATTTGAATACTGGATATTTAAGTTAGAGTACTCTTACAAAACCTAATTTTAAAGTTGAAAGTAATGTTGTCAGAAAACTAGATTGGATCGGACGATCTAACTGGTTTAACAGTGAATCAAATATTCAGCTAGTTATGATTTAATTTTGTAATTGAATTTATGATCAAACCATTTTGAACTAATTAAAACTGAATAAAATCGATTAAAATCGTTTAAATGGATCTATTCAACCAATTCAATCAGCTAGTTATTAATTTATTTTTTAAAAAATTAATATTTTTCATATTTTATAAATGTTTTCATAGATTTCATAATATTGCGTACGAAATTATTTTTATGACATCATCCGATTCGATCAATCAGTTTAAATAATTAAACTAGTTGAATCTAAATTAAAAGTTTCTTCGATTCACTGTCTAGTCTGATTTTAATAATATTGGTTGAAAGATACTTGTCCAAACAAATTCACTCACGAGGTAAAATTGCATATATCAGCTCTCCTAAAATCTCAAAATAATAAGAGTCTCGTATTTTTATTTAAAAAAGTAACTAGAATATAAGGAAAAAATCTAAAAGTTTGTTTTTTAATAATTTGAGAAGTCAATATCACAAATGGAATTTGGATTTTTTCCTTTTGATGGAATGGATCGATGCCTAGATCAATTTGATTAAGGGATGACAATTAGATTCATAAATCTATAACCCATCTGATTCATCTATATTTAAATTTAATTCAATTATAATAATAAATTTAATAAATTTAGATAGATTAGGTCAGTTTTAATTAATATATAATTAATGAACTAATCAAAATATTTATTAAATATAAATATATATATATATATATATATATATAATTTATAAAATAAAATGTATTTAAACATAAGAGGAGTCTAAATATATCTAGTTGAGAATAAATAAATCTATTAAAATATATCATGAATGAATTGAACGATTTTAATATTTTTTAATAAATTATAAATAGATTATCAATTTATTTTTTATTTATTCATTAATGATCTAATCTAAAATCTATCTTATCTATCTATTTGTTATCCCTAATTTAATTGCAAACTAATCCATCTTTTCAACCCGATCAAAGATAGACCTTTCTGTGGAGACTACTGAAAGCACAGAAATTTTTTGCCCACAAGAATATTCAAAATTAAGATTTAAACTTGTGAAAGTGCATTTAACCATATATTAATTACACTCTCACAGCTATGACAAAATCAAAATAATATTATTGGGATTTTTTGAATTATATTCTTAACTTTAATAATTTAACATCGTTGCTTTTGTACCTTGGCAGCGTTAATTAGTGTGTCACTCGGACCAAATCACATCACGGTAGTAGGTTAATTCCTCGTGTATTCTTAAAATATTATATTAAACTAATAAAAACATGACATATGTATGTTTTGCTAATATATATCATTAAATTAAATTCATAAATTATATATATAAATTTAAATGAGATCTAAATTGTTGAGTATAATACTTTAAACATAAATAAAAACTTCTTTTGATAAAAGCTCTTGAGGTTGAGGATTTGAATTAGGTGGCTTCTAGTTTAGATATTAAGTATAAAATGGGGTTAGCCCACGGATTTTTGTACTTGAGTACTGATTTTTTTATTTTTTAAATTAGCTATCTTTAAAATTTAAGTTCCACACAATGAAAATAGAGAATGAGATTACTAATAAATTTGGATTTACATGCGCACAACCGAGGCGGAAGGCTCTCATGTGATATAATTAGGTACAAGTCTACGCTCTGTCCTTATACCATAAGATATTACACCAATGAGTATGGTTATATTTAAAGACTCTTTAACAGTTTTTTTTAAATAATGTAGGACTTTAAACATAACATAAACATACAAAGAGTAATCTAAGTTTAAAACATATTATACCCATAATTCTAGCAATAAGTAATTAGTTTAAATATTTAGTTTCTGAAAAAAAATTGTAGTGTTTTAATTTTTTCAATTAACTAACTCTGACCATATTTATTTTTCTATTTTACCTTTATTTTAATTTATCCTCCCCTCCATACACTACGTCATAGATCTTCTTTGTAACTTAAAAAAAAAAAAATTTCATTTCACAATAGATTGTCATTGCCTAAGATTATAAATAAGCTTTTAAAAATAGTATTCTTTTAATTTCAAAGACCTTTGTCTTGATTATTTTATTATAAATATAAACAACTTATGTCTAAGAGGTTTAGTTTAAGTCACATTAAAAGTTTCTAGGACTGTTTAATCTCGATATTGAATTTGCCAAAGTAAGATATGTGCTAGACTATATTTGACAAAAAAAAAAACTTTTTTCTAAAAGTTTTAGACTAATGATGAATTAATGCATAAGTATTGTATAACTATTTTGCATATATTTTTAATGTTTCATTATTTCTTTTCGTATATTATGAGGTAACATTTGATTAAATTGAATAGTTTTGAAAAAATAAGAATAGAAATGAAAAAAAGAATGTATTAATGTTTCAAATGAACTTAATTTTAAATTTTAATCCTTTTATTTATCAATTTTTATTTGTTTTAATATTAATTATTAAAAGTGTAGTCTTAACTCAAGTGGCACCAAATTCTTTAAGCATTATTTAATCGCGAATTTAAATCCAACTAAGTCTACTGAGCTTGCCGGTTGTAGAATTGTCATCATTTTTTAAGAAGTGGTTTTTTTATAATAAAACAATTTAAAATAATCTATGTAAAGAATTGTTGAAACTGAAAGAGAAAGAAAGAGATGTATAAAGAAAGCACCTACATTACATGTAAATCAAATAGAACAAATAGCATAATAAATTAGGTCACTCTCAAATTAACTCGAATTTTTTAAGGGTTAATAAATAAAAGATAGAAAAAAAATGATAAGATGGTTATCTGCTTGTCAATTGTGAAATGGTTAAATCTATAAGAATAACACATCTTAAATCATTGTTGAGTCTGACCCATTATGAATAAAAATAACATCCATTTTTTTAAAAAAAAAAATTTTTACCAAAAATAATAACTCTCAAAGAAGATGACTCCAATTTTATAGGGGTGAATAAACAAAAGATTAAAAAAAAAACATATGATAAGATAAGCCATCTATATCCGTCTGTCAATTGTGAAATGGTCAAGTCTCTAATAATAACAAATCTTGGTTCATTTTCTGATTCTGACCTATTATGAATATAACAATAACATTCATTGTAGCCCCCCGAAAAAAAGACATTCATATATAGTGGCCCAAACTCAGACAATGATATAGAAGATTTGTAACAGAGGAGGAAGGGTGGTTGGAAATAGAATTAGCCAGAGATTTGGAACTTGTTTCTGTAGAACAGAAGATACAGACAGCACTGGAATCTAGCAACAAGCTAGCAATGACAGCCATTGTTGGAGTAATTGCCAGCTCAAATATAATGGCAACCCAGACATGCTTTTGTTTCTGTTTCGTTTGTCCTCCATCAATGGGTTGGGGGAGTTATTGGCCTCGTAACTTTATTTAACATTGAGGAGGAGAAGAAGAAATTAGCTTCCGCAGAAGAAAGGGCCTCACAGAGGAAGAGGATGGCAAACATGGCGAAACCCGAAACCTCAATGACGAGTTTTGGATGCTACAGAATAGAAGTGAATAACGGCAACAAAATCTGGATGGGTGATTACGTCCTCGAGAACCATGTTCCTCTTCTGTCTATCCAAATTGCCTACAACATTCTTGCGGCTCGCTTTTTCTACTACATCTTCAGGCCCCTCCATCTGCCTTTTCTCATTGCCCAGATTTTTGTAAGCATTAATTTATCCATCCATGAATTTACATACTTGCATAAATTATCAAATTGTTCTCAAAAAGGTTTCATCGAATTCGCATGTCATTTCTTATTCAAGTTAATCATAAAATATTTAAAAGTCAGTTATTTTAAAGATGAAATAATTTATTAGGAATCATTACAATTTTAAATTGCATTGCGACTACATATATGATTATATTTTGATTACAGAAATTATGAATAATTAAAAAAAAATATAATTAATACGGGCACACTTGTAATCGCGTTGCAGTTACAAAAACTCTCACAACAGTAATATTACTCTAACAATTATGGTTACAAACTATAATTTAAAACTATAACACCACGATTAGATGAAAGTCTCTTTAAACTAACGTGAAGCGGATAAAACCGCGAATTTGGTGATTTAGTCAATTTACGTATTTACATAAATGAGGAAGAATGGTGCAACAATTGATCATCTTTTCTGAACTCTACCCATGCAGTCTGGTTTTCTTTTGAGCCCACTTTTCTTGGGAAGAACCCCAATATTTAAGCTGCTTTACCGTGAAAGCGGAATCCTCACCGTTGAAACCTACGCACATCTTGGGATCATGTACTATGCCTTCCTCAGTGGCTTGGAGATGAACTCAGATGCAATCCTGCGGTCACGGAAGAAGGCCACAAGCATCGCCGTTGCTAGCATATTCATTCCAATGTTGATGGGGGTGGGCTTTCTTGCTCTGCAGCAGCGATTGCAGCAGACGCCTGCCACTGCAGCAGTAACTGGAAAAGTCATAGTTGAAGGTTACATGTTCTGGTGTTTAGCTCTTGGGGTCACAGGTTTCCCAGTCCTCGCTCGAATCCTCGCTGAGCTCAAGCTCCTTTATACCAGGCTCGGCAAAGTTGCCCTATCAGCAGCCATGATCATTGACGCCTATGGTTGGGTTCTGTTCACCTTGCTGATTCCTTATTCCGCTGATGGTGGAAAACCAATCTACTCTGTGCTGAGTACCTTAATGTTCATTCTTTTCTGCTTGTGTGTGTTACGCCCTCTCCTCGCACCCTTTATTGATCGCAAAACCAATGAGGATACATGGACTGATAAGCAATTGCTGTGTGTGTTGATGGGCACTTTTGTTTGTTCCTGCATTACAGATTTTCTTGGGACACACCCCATTGTTGGGGCTTTTGTGTATGGACTAATTTTGCCTCATGGGAAATTTGCTGACTTGGTGAGAGAAATGTCAGATGATTTTGTCACTGGGGTTATATCCCCACTCTACTTTTCTGGAGTGGGCTTACGACTCAACCTGATGCTGATTGTGCAACAAAAATATTGGTTCTCGATGGTGCTCATCGTGCTGCTGTTGTGCATCCCAAAAATTTTAAGCTCTGTGATAGCTACTTTCTTCTTCGGTATGCCTGCTCGAGATGGCATGGCTATTGGATTGCTTTTGAACACCAAAGGCATCATGGCAGTGATACTGCTGACAATTGCCTGGAACAAACAGGTATTTTAATCAATCAGCAACTTCATATTCTTGTTCAAGTTCTTCCTTGATTACTGAACTTAACAGCAGCTTAATCCATTAGCTCTGGTTTTCAGATTTTGGATAAGGATGCCTTCACAGTTATCATGTTTGCTATTATAATAATGACTCTGATGGTTGCTCCCTTGATCAACGCCATATACAAGCCAAAAATGCGGTTCAAGAAGTACCTACTAAGGACTATACAGAAGCTAAGGGTTGATGCAGAGCTCCGAGTTGTGGCTTGTGTCCATAATGCTCGCCAAGCCCCTGGCATGATCTCTGTCCTTGAAGCCACCAACGCCACCAGAATTTCTCCTTTGCATGTGTTGGCTCTTCACCTTGTTGAACTCACTCGACATGGCACTGCTCTTCTTGCTGCCCAAATGGAGAATTCAAGCTGCCATGTGGGAGCACAAAACCTCTCTGAATCGCAAGCAGAGTTAGAGAGCATTACCAATGCGTTTGAAGAGTTTTCAGGGGAACACGATGCTGTTAGGCTCGATATATCCAGTGCCGTGTCAAGCTACGCAACTATTCACCAGGACATATACAACTTAGCAGAGGAGAGATGCGCGAGCTTGATTCTCCTCCCCTTTCACAAACAGCTGAATTCAGAAGGTGCTCTAGAAAGGGCCAACAATTCATACAGAGACATAAACCTGAATGTTCTGCAAGAAGCACCTTGTTCTGTGGGGATCTTCGTTGACCGTGGCATTGGGTCGTTCTCAGAAAGCAAGTTACGTGTTCTTGTGCCCTTCATTGGGGGGCCTGATGACCGTGAAGCCTTGGCCCTTGCTTGGAGAATGGCAGGGCATCGAGGAACACAAATCTCTGTGGTGAGGATTCTCTTGTTGGGTGAATCCGAAGAAGGAGAGGCACCAGTTAGCAGCGATGCTAATGGGAATGAGAATGGGACTGGGATGATGTCTACTATAATGGACAGTGTGATGCAGAAAGAGTTGGATGAAGAGTATATATGTTCCTTCAGGCACAAGGCAGTGAACAACTACGAGTCCATTGTGTACTCAGAGAAGGAAGTGCACACAGATACAGGTGAGGAGATTCCTTTGCTGCTCAGTGAATTGGACAAGGGTGACTACGATTTGTACCTTGTTGGGCAAGGGAGAGAGAGGAACTCTCTAGTGTTGTCAAGGTTGTTGGAATGGTGCGACAACCCAGAACTTGGGGTCATAGGGGACATTGTAGCATCGACCAGTTTTGGCACACGCTCTTCACTGCTTGTTCTGCAGCAATATGGGTCTGCTGCAATGGTCTCTGGGCCTAACCCTATACATGCCAACCAATTTCATAGAAAGAAAAGTGGCTACCAGCCTCAGCTTGTTGTGAGGACAGAATAACATGAACAATGGTTAGCATCTGACGAAAAATTGTAGATTAGGGCCGGGTAAATAAGGGTGTGTTTGGGTGGGAGTTTATTTTATCCAAATGGATTTTTAGAGAATCAAACGAGCTTTTACTCATTTTCTGTCTTATTTGTTTTAGTGTTTGTATTATTTCTTAAACGTGATTCTGACATCAAAAGTCCATTTAGTCTAAAACAATTATTTTTTTTATTTTTGAGTTTAACATAATTTTTTTTTAAATATAAATTACTTAACTTAAACTCACTTTTGAGTAAAATCAAATTTGTAAAATTAAATTCATCTAAAATCGTGTTTGGAAACTCTAATGCAAATACACACTAAGAACATATCAATGTTAGTTGTTTATCTGATAGTAGCATGAGATATGGACCCTGTATTTCCAATTACTAACAACTCAACCGGCTACACTTGGACATGAAATATCGTTCTTGAATGAAAAAGAAAACTATTTCTAGTTAGATGGAATAAAGTGAGCAGACCACTCCATCTCCAATCATATTTATTGAACTGAAATTCTTTAGATCAAACTTAGGGTATGTTTAGATTAGATTTTTCAAAGTTTCATCACCTAAGCCATTTGAGCTAATTTAAAAGTCTTAATAAAATGTCTAATAGCATTAACTGAAGTAATTGACAGAGTTTTTTTTTTTATGGGTTCCTTGATCCAGAATAGAATATATATCATTAACACCATTTTGTCTGCACTTAATTTAGCCTACTTTCCACTCTCACACACTGTCTTAAACTTCCTTCGTAAAAAAAATATTGATGAAATAGTTTTTATACTTCCATTTAGCTGATATATGAATATGTGTTAATAAGCCATTTATATAAACTATTTGATTCTCTTACTGATTTTCATTATCTATTGGCCTAACCAGCAAATACTGCAAAATCTTACTCATGCTTAAAAGTTGTACTTGAACTCAAGAAATTGGCTTATGGCCCGTTTGGATTAAATTCTCTCAAACGCTCGTCGGCGCTGGGTAGAATCTCTCTCTGAGCAGCTTTTGGCAAATGAGTGTTCCCAATGCCGCTCAACGCCGTTTGGGCTGAAAACAACCGTACACTTAATGGTTAAAGAGATACACTCTTTATCTTAACAACCTACGTTCAAACTTTGAGTCAACAAATTGGGAAATTAATTTTTCTAAATGCACTAGTCCGATGTACGGGGTGTGCTTTCAAGATCATGTGGGAAGGGACTCAATCTTGATTAATATAAAAATTGATTCGAAAATATGCTTACCGTACCATAAAAAAATTTTAAAAAAAGTTGCATGCATGTGCGTGTGTGTGCTTGTGCATGTGCGCGTACTGATATTGCTAAAAGGTAAAGTTACTCTTTAATTAGTCTTTAAGTCTTAAGTGATATCAAGTCATTTTGAAAACAGCTTAATTTGAGTTTAAATTTAGTTGAGCTTCTTTTGTCTTCACTTTAGCTTATTCTCCTCCTCTCCACAGAAGGTCCTTGAAGTCTTTTGTGAAAAAAAAGTTACACTTTAATATTTTGTTTCTGAATGCACCTATTCATCAAGGAAAGAAATAAAACATTTGTTTCATGGAGTAAATTATCAGACCGCCACAAATTAATGATAGGGACCTACATATTACTAATTCCCGTCTCTTGAAAACGGAAAACATTAATTGAATGATGTGTCACACTCGGTATTTTCAAATTTTTAAGTTTTGGACTCACAAATCTAGTAGCTGCGAAGTTCAACTCACAAGAATATTCAGACTTTGACAGGAAGATGCAAGTGTTATTTCGGTTTTTGGTCACCAAAGGATTGAGATCTCTTGTAACGAATTGAAAGATCTTGAGAAGGTGCTTTACACTTCCACACCTTGGATTATACAGGGACTCACATTTCAAATCAAAGCAATTGCTGCTCACTAGGCCACCTTCAACAATTTCCATCAGAAACACTCAACAACACTGCATCAAATATTCTCAGAGATTTAACAAAACCATTAAAAGACAGAGCTCAATAACATAACAAAGAGCTCAATGGCATAACACTTGCTGCTAACTACCAAAGCCATCGTTTTCCTCAATAGACTATAGTGTCTATCTCTGCTATTTCTGGACAGCATCCATTGTACCAGTTAGTTAAAAAGAGAGAAACTTTATGTTTGCATTGAGTTAGAATCTAGGATTACCCAATGCCCACAGAGTGATTGCAGCAGAAAGAGAAAGAAAATTAGAAGCTGCAGCCACAACAGATGTAGAAAAAACAGAGCGTGAGGACCAACACAATGGCCTCAAACGTGGACACAATCTTGAAAACCACGTCGTCCATGAATGAAAGTGGCCAATAAAGCCTCTTCCACTTCAACGCAGACCACGGAAACTTCCACCTCCATGACTCATTCCTCCTCACCCTATCGAAGAACCATCTCTTCTTGCCCCCCATGTCACTCCACACACCCTCTCTCTGTAATCTATGTGGTTCTTCTTCCTCTTTTGCTTTCTGGGTTTTAACTTCTTGGAGCCTCAGAGAGAAAAATGGGTTCGGTTATATTGAGGTGGAAAGGAAGGTTGGGAGAATAAAGAAGCCGACAGTGTCACCAACCAGAGGCGCATCGAGAAATGGTTTTCACAGCAGTAGAGTTGAAAAAGGCTTGGAGAATCAGTATCTTCCTACCATGTGGTTGGTTCTTAGGCAAATAATACATTCTAATTCTAGGGACCAAAAGCAAAATATTCCCTACAAAACTAGAGAATGGAGAATATATGGAAGAAAAATGCCATGTAACTTTGGTATACTTGTAGATTTTTGAATAGGTAAGTAATTTTTATTATTTTATTTTATTTAATAATCAGTCTTAAATTTAGTTGAATTTAAAAAAATATTAATTATTTTTTTTTAGTCGTGTAGTATTACTCTGTGAAAATAGAGAGCATTTAATGGAACTATGACAATATATGAGTTCGAATCCTCTTATTCTTTTTCTCTTGTAATTAATATTGATTTTCAACTATTTGTTCACAACTCAGTAAAAAAAAGTATATAAAATCTTTTATTTAATAATAATTTCTTTTTAAATCTAAATATTTGTTTACTTAATTATTAACAGTTAATTAAAGATATATGATTGAAAAAAAAAGAAGACAGAATATTTAAATTTTTAGTATGTAGTCACATAATCACATTAACCTGTACTCAGAAAAGACTAGGCTTTATGCTTAGGAACATTTGAGGTGGTGGATACGTGCATGATAACTTATGGTCGGCTAGCATTTCATATGTAGGATCTACCGAAAGCTCAAATCTACAACTTTAGATCTTGGATTTAATTATTCCATTCAAATTATAAAAGGTCTCTAAGTGCAAGTGTTAGGATGTCTTTAGTATCCCATGAGTTGGCCACAGTATAAGAAAAAATATTTTTCGAGAGGAATCCTTTTAAACAAAATTAATGAAAATTTTAATTTTTTATAATATAATTCTTAAAAAATTTAAAACAATTTTGAAAAAAAATTATATATTTAATATTCCTTTTATAATTTTTCAAAATAATAAGTTTTGAGAAATATGAAAAGTTTTGACAAATTCTTTTATCAGAAATTTGTTTAAAAGAACTTCCTTTTTAAGTTTTTGTTGACATAAAATGCTGTCGCAACAGAGCATTTAAATATTTTTAATGACTTTTACCAATGAAACAGTCTGTCGTAAATAATATTTAAAAATTGATTTAATATTTCTGAAAAAAATTGTTGAAAAATAAAATATAAATTTTAGGAATTTCTACTAGAAAAATTAAGAACTAATTAAACGTTTTACTATATTTCCGAAGAAAATTTCAACCGAAAGTTTGCTGAATAGTGAATAGTGAATACTTAGTTATAAAGAAGTTTTAATATTTTGTGCAAATATTTTATAAATGATTCATAAAAAATGAAAATGAAAATTGAATTTTTAATGGGAAAATTCAATTTAAACAAAATTTTATATATAGATTGTTGGTCGGAAATTTTCTTATATTAACTGGCCACTCCAACTTCCATCTTACAAACGGATCTGTTTCACTCACTCAACTATTTGTGGTGATGGATTTCATTGTCGGCCGGAAATCACCTTTAATACTGGAATTTTTGTATTTATTTTCATTATTATAACTATTCCTTCTAATTTCTAATATGATCTTGTATCCTTATTTCCTGTTTTTTTTTTTTGAATGAAATCCTTTCTATCTCTCATCTTAAATTAATGCTTTTAAACTCTTTTTTGTTTACCTTCCAAAATCTCTCTTGGGCAACTGCATTTTGAAAGATTTTTCAAAATTTTTAAACAAATAAATGGTAAAAGATTTGTAATTCATGTGATTTGGGATAATAAGGTGCTGATATTGTATATTATAAATTGTTATCCCATTGTGCATTAACCAAATCGAATAGATTTTCTCATAATATTTAATTGTGAGAGAATTTTTTTTTAAAAAAAGAGAGTGAAAAGAACTTCTCACTCCTTTCAACATGAAATACAACTATTAAAGCCCGCCCATCGTGATCAACTACTTGTAGATTTGTGAGAGTACTTATTTGCAAGAAATAGATACCGTTTTTTAATTAAAAAAAAAGAAGTAGATACTGTTTTTATCCTTTTCTGTGTTTGTATTAGTTTTTGTGGAGTTAAATATGCTGTATGCATCATATTGACTCTTTATTTCTGCTGCATGTCCATATGATTTTCTAATTTTTGACATATTAATCACATTTTTGAAAATAGACTCTTTATGTGTCCTGCCTGTACATAAACTTTTCTATTTTTTTCATATTAATCTCTTGTCGTGGGAGGATTGAGTGCTCATTTGAAGTTATTTTCTTGATAAGAAAATATTTTATTTTTTAAAATTTTAGTATGTTTAGATGAATTTTTAAAAAAAGCTAAAGCAGAGAAAAAAAATACATTTTGTGTTTTTCTTTTCAAAACTATATTTTTGTGCTTATGAAATAAAATAATTTTTGAAACATAAAAAAGCTTTTTAAACATGAAAAACAAATACTTATTAGATATTACATCTAAATATAAAATAATTATTACTTTTTATAAAAGATCTTTTATAAAAAGCTCACATAAACTAGATCTGTTTTGAAAAACTCATCTAAAAAAGTCCTGAGTAATGTTAATTAATCATGCCTATTTGCTCAATGTCCATATTTTTTTTTAATAAACGGTCAATGTCCATTTAGCTCTATAAATTTTAATATAATCTACATTCCTAGATTGATTTCTTAATTTGAAGGAATAACCAAGGTTCCTATTGTAAGGCTCCCCAACACCAAAAGAATTACAATAAAATCCCTTTTAATTTTTGAAAAATATCCCATTTATTAATTTAGTCTTTTAATCATTAATTTTATCAATTTTGATCCTCAAACTTTAAGTTTCTAACAAATTTCATCCCTCAGTACATGATATTAAGCAGAATAAAAGGATAAAATTTATTAATCACTTGAAGTTTGAGGAATCAAAATAATAAAATTAATTCTTAAAGAACTAAAGTGATAAATGAGACATCTTAATACCGAGTACTATTACCCAACAAGAGGAGAAGTCAGATTAGACAACAGAATAAATTCATATTGCAGTGCATTTTCTGTTAGCTGTCTGTTAGCTGTTCTGTTAGCTGTTAGTTTTCTGTTAATAATTTTCTGTTAGTTAGTTAATCTGTTTTCTGTTAATTGTTAGTTAGTTAATTAGTTTTCTGTTAGTTGTTATTCACTTAGCTGAAACTTGATGTGTATATATATAAGTTAACTCTCAGCATTGACAATGAGAAGTATCAAGTTTTTCCTATATGCAAATTTCATTTTCTATTAGATACATTCTCTTAATTTTGTTTTCTGCTAGTCTACAATTTTTTTCATGGTATAGAGCTCTGCTTCTGTTGCCTTCAGTCATGGCAAACCCGGCCATTGAAACTTTACAAAATCCCATTAGTCCCTGCCACTTACATCCAAATTAAAACCCTGCATTAATACTAGTTTCACCAATTCTCTTAGGCCCTGATTACCATGATTGGGCAAGATTGATGGTCATGATATTGGATACCAAGAATAAGCTTGGTTTTGTTAATGGTTCACTTCCAGCTTCAGAAGCTGGAGATCTTCTTCATCGAGTATGGCATAGATGCAATAACATGGTACTTTCTTGGATCAAACATGCTTTGGAGCCTGCCTTAGCCAAAAGTGTTCTTTGGATCAAGAAGGCCAGTGATGTGTGGAGAGAACTTAAGGATAGATTCTTTTAAGGAGATGCTTTTCGCATTGCAGAGCTGCAGGAGGAGATGCATGCTATGAGACAAGGTGAAATGTCTATCTCTACTTATTTTACAACATTGAAAACCATTTGGTATGAATTGGATGAATTCAGACCCATACTTAGCTGTAAATGTAAAATTCCTTATGTCTGTGATTGTTATGATATCATGAGACAATATAGGTAGAATGATTACTCAATAAAGTTCTTGAAAGGCTTGAATGAAGAATTTTCGACAATAAGGTCTCAAATCATGTTAATGGAACCCATGCCACCTATAAACAAGGTGTTCTCGTTGGTAGTTTAGCAAGAAAGACAGAAAAGAGATGTTACACTTGATGATGGCAAAGTCTTAGCAGCTGGCACTGATGTTATTACAACAGAACTCAGAAAACCAGTATATGACAGAGGTCAAGGTGGAAGGAGATCTGCAGGCAGAGGCAGTAATGCAACCAAGTTCTATACATACTGCAACAGGCCTAGACGTACAATGAAAAATGCTATCGAAAGCATGGATTTTCACCTAGTTTTAAATTCAGAAATCAGAATGCATCAGTGAATTCAGTTGATGTCTTTAGAAATAGTAAATTGGCAGTTCCTGAGAGCAATCTCTAAGAGAAGTCTAAAAGATTAGACCAGTCACAGTCTAGTTTTTTTTTTTTTCAGAGCAGTGCTAACAGATTCTGGCTCTGCTTAAAACCACAAATGACAGCACAATTTCTCATAATGCCAACCAAGTTAGTACTCATGCTATAGACAACCATTTGACAAATATCTTAGGTACAACTCTTAATCTCTCGACCAATTCAGCTTCAAGTTCCTGGATAACAGACACTAGAGCCACAGACCACATTTGCTTTTCTCTATCACACTTTATCACCTTTAGGAGTATTAATCTCATATCAGTTAGATTACCTAATGGTAAACAATTAATGGCAAATTTTTCAGGTTCTATTTAGCTCACAGATAACTTGTTTTTGTCTGATGTTCTTTATCTACCAAGTTTTTGCTTTAATATAATTTCAGTAATAAAGTTCATCTCCTCTCTTGCATGTCAATTGACATTTTATCATGACAAATGTGTGATACAGGACATGCAAGGCTAAAGGATGATTGGTATAGCTAATGTTGAAGCTGGCTTATACACTTTGATAGTTCCTAATCTACGCAAACCCACTGTTGTAATAAACACCAAAGCCTTATCTGTAAATAACAATCTTCTCAATGGGTTTGACCTATGGCATTTTAGGTTAGGACATTCATTGTCTATCCCCATCACTGTACTTCAGAAACAAGATGCATCCATTTCATGTAACATGAATAACATTTGTGACATTTGCTATTATGCTAAACAAAGAAAAACTTCCATTTTCTACTAGCAATTCAAGATCTTTACAATGTTTTAAAATGTTACTGTTGAAAGGAGGAAGGATCACAGAAACCCTTAGTTTGTAAGAATGAGTCAGTGAATTATACTGCCATCTGTATCAGATTTTATAATACTTGTGTAATTAATGTACAATAAAAAGAAAATAATGCAATGATCCTATTACATAATCTACGTGATTCTATCATAATCCTAACATGATTCCTAATTTATTCTTTACATATTCTAACACTCCTCCCTTCAAGGCTGGAACAGATAAATCATATGCACTAAGTTTTTTACAAATATAACTAATTCGAGGACGTCTGAGAAGACTTTGTGAATACATCTGCTAATTGATCATTTGAATTGACAAAGTTAGTGGTGATGCATCCAGATAAAATATTTTCTCTCGGATAAAGTGGCAGTCTACTTCTATATGTTTGGTCCTTTCATGAAAACACTGGATTTGAGGTAATATGTAGAACTGCTTGATCATCACAAATCAGTTGCATTTCGCTTAACATCTCCAAATTTTAACTCTTGAAGCAATTGTTTCAGCCATATAAGTTCACATGTTATCAATGTCATAAGCTCGATATTCTGCTTTTACACTTGACCTTGCAACAACATCTTGTTTTTTTAATTTTTCAAGATACCAAGTTGCCCCTCTAATCATCACGAAATAACCTGTGGTGGAACGCCTATCTGAAGAAGAGCCAGCCTAGTCTGCATATGTAAAACCAATGATCTGGGTATGTCCTTTGTCTTCATAAAGAAGGCCTTGACCTGATGCCTCCTTTGATGTGCCTGAGTATTCTGATTCGCAGCATCCTAATGACTATCACAAGTAGCTTGTAGAAATTGACTAGATTACACATACCGCAAAGGAGATGTCTAGTCTAGTGATGGTAAGATAGTTTAGTTTACCAACAAGTCTTCGATATCTTCCAAGATCCGACAAGGGCTCCCCCTGTCCTGGTAAAAGCTTGATGTTTTGATCTATAGGAGTATCTACAAGGTCGACAATCTATTATGCCAGTCTCCTCTAAAATATCAAGGGCATACTTTCTTTGAGAAATAAGCAACACTAGTAAAGGATTGAGCGACCTCAAATACCAAGAAAATATTTAAGGCGACCTAAGTCCTTAGTTCTGAAAATGACGAAAGAGGATGTTATTTTAGTTGATTGATACCGTCTTCATCGTCACCTGTGATGACAATATCATCTACATATACCACTAGAAAAGATACTCTGATATTGAGGAGAATGGCGGTAGAAAACAGAATGATCTGCTTCACTGCGGATCAAGCCAAATTGCTAAATGACTGTACTAAACCGTCCAAACCATGCCCGCGGAGACTGCTTTAACCGATAAATAGAACGTCGTAAGTGACAAACTAATCCAGACTCCCCCTGAGCAACAAACCAGGAGGTTGCTCCATGTAAATCTCTTCAGCAAGTTCACCATGTAAGAAGGCATTCTTAATATCAAGTTGGAATAGAGACCAATGTCGCATGGTAGCCATGGATAGAAGAAGCCGAACAGAAGCAATCTTGGTAACAGGTGAGAATATATCACCGCAGTCTAAACTATTTATCTGAGTATATCCCTTAGCTACTAGGCGAGCTTTTAGACGGTCAATTTGTCCATCAAGGCCAACTTTCACAACATACACCCAACTGTAAACTTATCCTTAGGTAACGGAACTAACTCCCAAGCACCACTAGAGTGTAAGGCTTGCATTTCATCGACCATATCCTGTCGCCACCCCAGATGGGATAGTGTCTCACCTGTAGTCTTAGGAATGGAAACAAATGACAAGGAGGTGACAAAAGAAAAATATAGAGAGTACAAACGGTGATAGTTTAAAAAGATATAAATAGGATGAGGATTACGAGTAGAACGAATACCTTTGCGAATGGCAATGGGCAAACTAGCGAGAGGCAGGACTTGGAGCAGTAAAGATGCTGGTTCGGGGCTAAAGTCCACTGGTACCACCATGGAAGTATCTTGAAGTGGAGTAGAAGAAGTGGCTTCGGTAGGATGTCTAAGTAAGGGAACAGGAAGAGCATCAGACACTGAAGAACGCTCAGCAGGAGATGATGAGAAAAATGGTGACTCCCCAAAGAAGGTGACATTAGCTGAGGTGATATATCGGTTACTGTCTAAGTGAAAGCACATGTATCCTTTCTGTAGACAAGAATAGGCGAAAAAGACACACTTAAAGGATTTTCCTTGAAATTTGTCCTGTCCAAGGGTTAGATTATGAACAAAACAAGTGCAACCAAAAATACAAAGTGAAATAAAATACAATGATTGAGACAAAAATAGAATAGATGAAGGAATTTGATTATTTAAAACAGAGGCAAGGCATGCGATTAATCAAATAACAAAAACAGTGAGAACTGCATCACCCCAAAATCGGAGAGGGACATGATTATGAATAAGTAAAGTTCGTGCTGTTTCAATGAGATGACGATTCTTACGCTCAGCAACACCATTTTGTTGTGGGATGTGAGCACAAGAGAACTGGTGAAGAATATTATGTGAAGCCATAAAAGAGGTAAAAGAAGAAGAAAAATATTCACGAGCATTATCACTACATAAAATGCGAATAGAAGTATTAAATCGATTGCAAATTTCAGCACAAAAAGATTGAAAAACAGAAAAGATATCAGCACGACTCTTTATTAAAAATAACCAAGTGCATCGGGAAAGTCATCAATAAAAGTTACAAAATATTGATATCTCATAGTTGTGGGAATACGACTAGGACCCCAAACATCCGTATGCACTAAATCAAAAGGGGACACAACCCGATTATTGACACTTTTGGGAAACGAAGTGCGAACATGTTTCCTAAGTTGACATGACTCACAATCTAAAGATGATAAAGACGACAATGTAGGAACCATGTGGTGAAGTTTGGAGATACTAGGATGACCAAGGCAACTGTGGAAGAAAGAAGGAGAAACAACAGAAGTAAAGGCAGCAGGTGATGAAGGTATGGTAAGATGGTAAAGCCAGTGAGACTCACGCCCTTCCCCAATCATCCGTCCCGTATCCCGGTCCTGCACATGAACAGAATTATTAGTGAAGATAACAGAACAATGAAGAGAGATGGTTAATTTATTGATAAAGATAAGAATGAAAGGACAACCCAGAACATAAAGGACAGAATCAAGAGTTAAGAGAGGGTAGAGGAAATAAATTTGATCAAGACCTTTAGCCATAGTTTTAGAACTATTGGCTAAGGTAACCATAGGGAGGGAAGTTGAATGACAAAGATGAGAGAAAAGACTAATGTTACCAAATATGTGATCAGAGGCACCAAAATCCAAAATCCAAAATCCATGGATCAAAGGAAGAATGGGTGAGGCAAGCAACAGAATTACCAGTCTAGAGAAGCGGAGGCAGAGGTCGATGACTGAGCAGCCTGATACGCTAGATAACCCTCATAGGTAGCAGCTGGGATAGTGACAGTGGGACACGTCCGAAGAGTCAGATGCTGAAACAGAAGAGTCTGACTTAGCAATATTAGCTGTGCGAGGGGGTTTCCCATAGAGTTTGAAGTAACGTTCACGAGTGTGGCCAAAGCTTGTGGACAATAAGTGCACTGTGGACGTTGACCTTTGCCACGACATGAGACCCAGAACTGGCAGTAGCAATGGTGGATAGAAAAGCTAGAATAGAAGAGTCACCAATAGATGCAGCTGGAGCAGGGATAGACTGAGGAACTCGAAGTAGTCGAGTAAAGACATCCTCCATAGAGGGAGTAGAAGCACTAGCCAACAATTATTGGCGAACAGAGTGAGTTCAGGAGGCAAACCAGCTAATGTGAGAAGCATGAACAACTTGTGATAGTTGGTCTCTTGCGTTGCAATATCAGCAGTGATAGGGAGAAGCTCAGTGAACTTGGTACAACCACTCTAAATATGACCTAAATAGCTGGACATTGATTGATCTTGTTTGTGAATATTAAGCATATCAGAAATAACGTCATAGAAGCGCTGAATATCATTAGTGTACAATAATTTAGCTTTAGTCCACACCTCATGACAAGTCTGATACGGTCGAAAAAAAGAGGAAGAATCTCACAATCAATGCTATTCCAAAAAGAGACTACAAAGTTGAGCATCAATTGCCTCCCAAGTGTCTCGATTAGCCGCAGGAATATCAGATACTTTCTTTGTTAGATGATTAGAAAATCTTTGACCTTTAAACAAGAGTTCAATTGCCGAAGCCCAATGCAGATAATTGGAACCATTAAGTGGTTCAGTAGTGATGATTGGAGATCTCGGTATTACATAACTGAAAATACTCGACTTTCCAGTGAAGGAAGGAGTACCAGAGGCAGACATGATGGGCACAGAACTGCAAGAAACCCAGAAAATAAGAACCTGAGTTGAAAGTGGAAGACCCAAAAAATTACGACGTGGTTGTGGAGGTGGGGAAGCCAAACACCTACTGGAAGATCACAAACCGCGTGGATAGGACTGGATCTGGCTGGAAAACACACAGAGAAATGGTCGGGAGAAACGGTGGCCGGAAAGAAGACCAAACGCGCTCACACGCTCACATAAAACAAGGACTGGACGGATTCCGGTGACCGGAGCGTGGCGGGCCATTGGAGCTCTAATGACGGAGCAGCTCCAGGGATGGGACGGGTTCGGAGATACGCACGTCATGGTCGGGTCAGTTGCCGGAGAAACACACCTCAGATGCACATATCTGGTATGGAAACCGCAGGAAGAGAGAGAAAACCGACAGAAAGAGAGGAAAAAAAAAATAGAGCTGACGTCAAGGAAGTGAACAAAAAAAATTTGAGTTTTCTATCCCTAAGCTCTAGATACCATGTTGAAAGGAGGAAGGATCACAGAAACCCTTAGTTTTTGTGAGAATGAGTCAGTGAATTACACTACCCTCTGTATCAAATTTTATAATACTTGTGTAATTAATGTACAATAAAAAGAAAATAATGCAATGATCCTATTACATAATCTACGTGATTCTATCATAATCCTAATATGATCCTGATTGATTCTTTACATATTCTAACATGATCCTAATTGATTCTTTACATATTCTAACAGTTACATGTGGATATCTGGGGTCCATATGCTGTTAGTGGTATCCATGGACATAAATACTTTCTTACTGTGTTTGATGACTACTCAAGGTACACTTGGGTATCTTTAATGAAGACTAAGTCAGATGCTAGGATTCAACCGCAAAATCTTATTAATTTGATTGAAAACCAGTATGAAACCAAAGTAAAATTCATCAGGAATGACAATGGTAGAGAGTTTTATATGACAGAATTCTATAATAAAAAGGAGATCATACACCAAACTACATGTTGAAACACCACAGCAAAATGCTATGGTAGAATGAAAACATCAGTACATATTAAATGTTGTAAGGGCATTAATGTTTCAATCCAACTTATCTCAACTGTTCTGGACATATAGCATATTACATTCAGTGTATCTCATTAATAGATTACCTAGCCCTTTACTGTCACATAAATCTCCTTATGAGCTATTACATAACAAGGTCCCATCCTTAGAGAATTTAAAAGTTTTCAGTTCATTATGCTTTACTTCAACTGTCACAGCATATAGGCTCAAATTTGATGCTAGAGCATGAAAATGTATTTTCTTAGGATACAAAATTGGAACTAAATGATATATTCTGTTTGATTTACACAGTAGATAAATATTTTTGTCTAGACATGTTATTTTTCATGAATTACATTTCTCATTTCATAACATCTCAAGTCATCCACAGCATACTGACAACATGCACACATTTCCACTACCACAACATGGCCAATTTTATGATTGCACCAGTACACTTGACCCATTACTATCCACATGCAATTCACCTTCAGAAACCATACCAGATTCTGCTGCATAAACAGAAAATACTCCTAACCCTCTAACTAGGCATTATACCAGAATAAGAAGACAACCAACCTACATATAAGACTATCATTGTGGATTGTCCACTTCAACTTCAATATCAAATCATACCTCAGGTAATGCCTATCCTTTATCATCTTTCATCTCATATAATTCTCTTTCTCTAAAACACAAACATTTCACTCTTTCCTTGTCCACCACAGTAGAGCCAACCACTTACTCCTAAGCTGTCAAACATAGTTGTTGGCAGCAAGTCATAAATCAAACAATCACAGCTTTGGAGCAAAATGAAACCTGGATCTATACTAACTTAACCAAATGAAAAACTCCTATCGGATACAAGTGGGTTTGCACAAATCTGATGGTTCTATAGAGAGGTATAAAGTCAGATTAGTGGCTAAGGGATACACTCAATAAGAGGGAATTGATTACTTTGACACATTTAGCCTAACAACTAAAATGACAACCATTCGTGTGTTATTAGCTATTGCAGCTGCCAAGGGATAGTTCCTTCAACAGCTGGATGTCAACAATGCCTTTTTACATGGAGATCTTGATGAGGAGGTCTATATGATGGGTCCTTAGGGTGTTGTTGCTCCCAAACCGAATCAAGTTTGTAAACTAAAGAAGTCACTGTATGGGCTTAAGCAAGCCACCAGACAATAGTATTCCAAATTGAGTTCTTCTTTGATTTCATGAAGATACTCTCAATCAAAGGCTGACTACTCGTTGTTTACAAAACAAAATGGATCATCCTTTACAGCACTTTTGGTTTATATTGATGACATCATTCGATCAGGAAATGATATGCAGGAGATTTCATCAATTAAAAGGTTTCTTGATGTAGCCTTCAAAATAAAAGATCTTAAAGATGTCAAATATTTTTTGGGACTTGAGATAGCAAGGTCACACACAAAGGCATTGTCTTGTCACAAAGGAAATATGCTTTAGAAATATTTTCTGACAAAGGGTTGCCAGCATCTAAACCTACCAAGACACCAATGGAGCCTAATACCAAATTATATCAAAGTTATGTAGAAGCTTATGCAAATTGTTTAGCATATAGAAGGTTGATTGGTAGGTTACTTTACTTAACCACTACTCGCCCAGATATTGCATACTCAGTACAACAGCTGAGTCAGTTTATGTCAAATCCGACTATTGCACATTACTAGGTTGCCACAAGGGTGCTTTAGAATATCAAAGGGAATCCTGGATATGACATTTTCTCACTAGCACGGTCAAATTTTAGGCTCAAAGCCTTTTCAGATTCTGACTAGGCTGGTTGCACTGAAACCAGAAGGTCTATAACTGGTTTTTATATTTTTTTAAGCGATTCTCTCATCTCATGGAAATCTAAGAAGTAAACAACAGTCTCCAGGTTATCATCTGAAGCAGAATACAGGGTCATGGCAGCCACCACTTGTGAATTACAATGGCTACTGTTTCTACTGAAAGACTTTCAGATTTCATTCACTTAATCAGCATTGCTATATTGTGACAACCAGTCTGCAAAGCACATTGTAGCAAACCCAACTTTTCATGAGAGGACCAAGTACATTGAGATAGATTGTCACATAGTTCGTGAGAAGTTACGCAGTGGCCTTTATCCATTTGATGTCAATCTCTTCCACGAATCAGTTAACTAATGTATTCACTAAGTCTTTGGCTACCACTTCCTTTTTTCAAATACAAAACAAGCTGGGCATGTATGACATACATTCTCCAGATTGTAGAGGGGTAACACCGAATACTATTACACAGCAAGAGGAGAAGCCAGATTAAACAACAGAGCAAATTCAGATTGCAGAGCATTTTCTGTTAGCTGTCTGTTAGCTGTTAGTTTTCTATTAGTTAGTTAATCTATTTCCTGTTAATTGTTAGTTAGTTAGTTAGCTTTCTGTTAGTTATTATTCACTTAGCTAAAGTTTGATGTGTATATATATAAGTTAATTCTCAGCATTGACAATGAGAAGTATCAAGTTTTTCCTATCTGCAAATTTCGTTTTCTATTAGATACATTCTCTTTATTTTGTTTTTTGCTAGTCTGCAATTTTCTTCACATCTTTCATAAAGTAAAAAGGAGTTTTACTATGTCTTTCTTAGAGGATTCTCTCAATTTTGACTCCTTAACTATTATTCTTGAATGAAAACTCTAGATCTATATATGCATATAATAAAATTGACTTATGTTAAAAAAAATGTCATTTATCATTATTTAAATAGTTAAGAATTTCTCTTATAATTTCAAAATAAGTACACTAACTAAAGTTAATTTGATCAATTTAAATAAAAGTTATTAATAATTCTTTAAGTAACCTAAATTCTCTCTTATAATTATTTATATATGCATATGACATTAATCTAATCTAGATGAACTTATTATATAAATAGATATAATGAACACTAATTCAAAATTAATCAAGTGGATGACGAATTCACAATTGAACCATTTGATCCAGACAACATTGTATTTAACATCGTGCATTAATTTGTTTATTGTTCAAGTTTGATAGTTAAAATAAAATGCCTAATTTTATTTTCTTGCTTTAAATTTTATAGGAAGTTAGTATTCCTACTTTTATGGAGAGGTAAAACTTAATATTTACCCATTTTACTCATTTGAGTTTCAAATTATTTATCCCATATAATGGCTTTTTCGTACGGTGAGCACAAAATTAGCTTTTGAAGTATATATCAACGAGGTATTGGTATGGTAAAAGTGAGTTACGCCCTCAAGTATGAAGATTGTAATTTGAATATTAGAAGTTGCATTTCATAGGGAATGCTATACCATTATCACTCATTACTCGAGAAGATTAGGCTTATAGAGTGTTTAAATGAGTCGAATTCTATAGAAATGTTTTTGATTCATACCAAAAAAAAAATGACTTTTGAAGTAATGATTTAGAGTATGTTTGAATGGATGAGTTTGAAGGAAAAAGGAAGAAAGGGTTGATTTTTTATTTCTAAATTAAAAGAATTATAAAATATTTATAAAAATGAAAAATGAAGGATAGAATAGTTACTTGATAATTATTCATTTTATTCTTTTATTTTAAAATAATTTTCAAATAAAGAAAATTTATCCTCACATTCCTTTTCTTTCAAACTCCTCTATTCATACATTCTCTTAAGGCCCAAAAAATCAATAGCTGGATACAGGAAATAGTATGTCCAAAACCGGCTCTTGAAGGACCGGGTCAGTGATACTGCCAATTTCATATAAATGCATTTGTGATTATTTAGATTATAAGTTTTTTAAAAATATAAAAATGGGTGATAATTCTTTTATGCTAGTGTAATGATATTGGAGATCTCATAGATATACAGTTGTGACATTTTTGTTGTTGGTAGCAATTTTGTGGGGATTTTTTGTTAGAGCATTGATGAATATTTGTGATTGCTTACACGAATATTTGTTAAAACAAATGGATTAAATTTTTTTAGGAAAGTGCAATGATATTGGAAATTTGATATTTATGTGTATGAGACTTTTTTTTTATTGTTAGTAATTTTGTGGTGATTTTTGTTAAAATATCAATGAAAATTTGTGATTATATACGTTAAAACTTGTTTAAAAAAATAGAACAAGAAATGGGCGGAAATTTTTCATGTTGGTGTGGGTTTGAAGGGACTCATTTTGTGGAGATTTTTTGTTTTGATATTGATGACTATTTGTTATTTAGGTATTTGGGATATTTTTGTTATTATTGAGAGTTTGTGGTGAATTTTTTGTCAAGAAACTTTAAGTTTGACATTGTTGAATTTGTTTGTACGGGTGAGGGTTTAGGTGTCATGAGTAGGCCAGTGATTGTCCTAATATATGATAATGAGATGATAATTGAAGGTGACGAAGGAGTAATGTGTTTAATGGGTCATACCTCGTTCTGTTTAAGGATTAATATTCTCTACAGGGTGTATTGTTAAAAAAAAAGATATAAAATATTTTAAATATAAAAAGTAAACTATATAACTAATTATTGTAAATCCTAACACCATATAATTTATCTTTCTTTAATAACATGATTCTATTAAAAAATGATCCAAATCCTATATTCACTCTACTTGTTTATTATAACCTGCAAAGGTTAAAACAAGTTTCTTATGGTTGTTGGGACTTCAATCCAACCAAGAGGCGTTGAATGTAAAGTACAGATGTAATTTCCATTGGTTGCCCACAACTATTTGAAATTCAAAGCCATCCTGGTTAACTACAAGGCACATGTTGAGTGTATGCTTGACACGCATTCAGGATTTGATTCATTTGGGTTACCTTGGATTGTAGGTACTATGGAGAGATTGGATATTCTAATATCCAAATGTTGGAACCCCAATCCTAATTTGATGGTGGTTTCTGTTTATTATACCCCTGTTGGCCCTATCGCACCCATGTATACGGGGGACTTTATTCAGAAAACACTCTTATAAACGTGGGTTTAGTGCTACATAAACTTGAAGTCACCGAAAGTGAGTTAATAGTAACAGGACTAAGTAATTTCTTAAAAAGTTATAGGCTTAAATCTTTGTATTATCATTATGGCAAAAAATATTAGAGAACCTTCAACTTAAGCTAGCACTATTAAAGGATTAGATGGTAGTATCATTATTTTTAAAATGAATTAGATCGGTCAGTCTCACTAGTTAGATCATGAATTGAATACTTAACTAGTTATGATTTAATTTTATAATTAAATTTATAATTATATTAATTTAAATTAATTAAAATTATTTAAACTAGTTAATAATTAATTAATTACTTTTAAAAAAATCAAAAGCTTTTATATTTATTATTTTTTTATAAATTTTACATTATTATATATATATTATTTTTTAACATCAACCAATTTAAGCAGACAACTTAAATAGTTGAATTAAGAGCCTTCTAAGTTCGTGTTCAATTCAATTTTGACAATATGGCATGACACACAAATTGATAACGACTTTTAATCTTTTATGAAATATGTATATATAAATTTTTGCACAAGAGATATAATAATTTTTGTTATGCTAAAAAGAGGGGGATGGGGCAGAGGCGAGGAGAAAGAGTGAACCGCGAGACACCGTTCCGGATGTAGGCAGCACTACCTGCAAACCTCTCCGAGGGTCACCGTGGATTTCGACACGTGTAGAGCATCGCCGTTTCTTTGTTGGACCACACGGGGGAAACGCCGGGCAAAGACCCCAACATTGTACGCCCTCGTATCAAGGGGGGTTTAGGGTTTGAAGGGCCACGTGTGAAATCCGACCCCACATCCCCTAGGTTAGTATTGGTCTTCAATCTGCCCTTATAAACAAATCAATGGAGCAAGTATTGCACTATGTGGGACTCCAAACTGGTAATTCCGATTCATTAGCGATGGAAGAATATAATGCGTCATGGGCTGGTGTCGAGTTAATTGGGAGTGGGACTGTTGGGTATTGGGCATGCACCATAGAATTGGGCTATAATGTTCCACCAATTATTGGATCAACGTAGAAATTTGGTTGGCCTCACGAGGAATAACTTGGATGATTAGTATTAAATAATAGGGAAAAGTTCAATTTATTTCCTTTAACTTTGTGTAATGTGTAGTTTGGTCCTAAAATTTAAAAAATATACATGTGTCCTCTAACTTTTAAATATTTACACTTTAATCTAAAATAATAACATCCATCTAAATTTATACATAAATATGCACGTGACCTGGATGTGAAAGTATTTAATAGAATTTTTTAAAAAATAGCACTTGAGACACCCACATAAGAGGCACGTGAGCATAAAAAACCAACTCTGCTGAAATTCCTTATTTGAATTGGGAGAAGTTGCAGATTTTCATGCAAAATTTTTTAAAAGATTTCACTCAAATATTCTCACATTTAAGTCAGATGTAGATTTCTATTCAAATTTGGATGGAAGTTACTATTTTAGACTAAAGTACACATGTTTAAAAGTTAGAAGAGATACATGTATATTTTTAAAATTTAAAACCAAAGTACACGCCGAGAAAAGTTGGAAGAGGTAAATTAGACTTTTTCATAAATAATATACAGATGATATATAGTATGTGTACCAAAAAAAAAAATGATATAGAGTGGGTTTGTATTATATTTTGGATTAGCTTGGATTTTATTTAAAAGTGTATCTGCATTTCTATAATGAAATAATTTATATTTAAAATAAAATCACCTTTAATGTAAAAGTAAAAATCTTCACTTCAGAATAGATATACTTTTAAAGATAAAATTATTTTATTATAAACTAATTCTCTCTGAATTTTCTTTAATATTATATTTTTTCATCTATTTTTATCTTTCATTTTAAAATTTTTTTTATAATTTCAAATGTCTATCATTTAAAAATATTATAGAAATATGAATTATTTTTTTAATTTTACTATCATTTTTTAATAAAAAATAGTGCAATAAATGAAGGAAAAAATATTAATAAAATAAAAAAATTAATCATATTAGATTATATTTTTTATAATTAAAATTATTTAATAATTTTATTAATTCTAATATAACTACCTTAAATCATAAATAAAAGTCTAAAAGAAAAATATATGCTGCGTTGTGTGAAAAAATGGGAGAGCATCAAACCACGTGAGAAAGGGAAGGGGCCCCCATTCAGCAGTGATCATCATTTGATTAGGGATGATTAATGTCAAATCTCATAAGTTCTTGGGATTGATAATATTCTTGCTAATCAATGCTTAAGAAAGACACTTTACTATTAAGATTTTATTAACATGTGTTTTATATAATGTTAAGGAATTAAAAATACAAATTATTAAATAAAAAATAAAATTATTTAATATTTTAAAATTTTAAAATATATTTAATTTTTTTAAGTAATTAGAATATTTTAATAAAAATAATATTAATTATTTTTATTACTGAACTTATACTTTAAAGGCGTACATTAACAATATCCTTATTATTAGTAGTATTATTTTGCTTTTTTGGGCAGACCAAAATCAAATTTATCAACTTTCCCTCGACTAAACCAAAAGATCCGTTTGTCCAATATGTCCCAGGCACCAGCAGAAAAAACGAGACACCTTTTCTATTCATTTTCCACGTCAAAACTTCCCCCCCTTTTCCTTAGACACCTTGCCAAATAGCCAAAAATTTAAAAAATAAAATATACAACTCGAGGTGGGAATGAGAATATATATTTTCAATTATGTCGTGTGTCAAAGAAAAAAAAAAGTCCCATAAGCTTTCAAAGCCATATTAATCAAGATCTTTTTCTTTTTGTTGAGCAGATTAATCATTTTTTTCATATATGTTTACCTTGCACAAGTACATATAACTGAACATGCACCAGCTTGTCTTGACAAGGACAAATCATGCATCCAATTTGATTCATTTCTCGTGGTTCAATTCATCCTGGAATATTCATTTATTATATCATTTGTGTCGTTGTAAGATTGGGATCATCAAGAGAGATTAAAGTCCAAAAGTGCAAGACTTTCTTTCACCAAAGTCATACTCTGCTTTTTCTGTTTCTTTGCCCTCTTTCACAATATTCCTTTTATTTTCTTTTGGGCTGTTTGGCATGTTATCATTATCTGCTCTGCATCTTCCCTTGAAGGAAGAGAAATCAAAAGCTAGAGATCAGGCAAAATATACAGAGAGAAGAAAGCCATGACCATTTCCTTCATACCAAATTCATAACAAAAGCAAAATACAATATTATATATTGATGAGTGTAAGTGATGCATGCCAGCAGCATATTGAGTCCCCAAATGACCTTAACCCCCCTCAAACTTGATATCATAAAACTGCATAACCTCCATTGGACCAAACCCACCATAACCAACTAGCTACCTCGTATGCATCTCTTACATCCCATGCTTCTTCCATCAGAAAATTAAAGAGAACCCAAAAAAGCAAAAAAAATAAAAACCAAAAAGGAAAAAAAAGAGAAATAAAATGAAATCAATCAGTGGCAACTAGGTGAAAAAGACAAGAATCCAAGGTTAAACAAGCTAGGAGTTTATACCCCAAAAAAAAAAAAAGCTAGGAGTAAAAAAGAAGAGAGTGTACCAAAAAAAAAAAAAGAAAGAAGAAGAAGAGTGGAAGTTCAAGGTAAATTCGGACCGATACCCTCAATTCCCCGCGATGCAATGATGCAGCACTCCCCACTTGGGGGAGTGCAATTGCAATGCTTTTTTGTTGTGGTGGTTCTTTGGCCATCACCTTTCACCCGTATTTACAGAACCACCCTTCAGCGCGGCACCGCTGCCGCCTTCGACGGAGCACCCATCCGTCGCCACCGCCGCCTGAACAGTCAAACGCGCCCTTCTTCTGGCCATGTTTCATGTTTGGTGAGTGCTTGGAGAAGCTACGAATGAAAGTGCCAGAGCCAAGTAAGGCTCAAAGAAAAAGGGAATGGCCAAAGTGATAGCTAGATAAGCTAGGAAGAGTGAGCGTGAGTGAGCAAGCATAGGTCCAAGGAGAGGGGGGACCTGAGGGTCGTATATAATGGCGAGATTTTAGCTTTTTGTCATGCATTTTTGTTTTTTAACCTATTTTTAATATAAAAAATATTATATGCTCAAAATTTTTTACGTAATATTTAATAAATTAATTTAAATTTTTAAATAAATAAGTAATTTTATTATTTTATTTTATTTAATAGTTAATTTTAAATTCTTATTTGGTATGCATTGCAGAATGAAAAAGAAATAAAACTTAAAAATTAAGTTTATTCCTTATTTAATATTAATAAAAATATAAAAAAATATTTAAAGTGATAAATTTTTTATTTATCTTCATATTTTTACATCATTTCTTTATTTAGTAGATCAGGAAAACAGTGAAACACTAATAAAATAATTTAATATTTTTATATTTATCTCTTATTAGAAACTTACGAATTTTAAAAAATTTTAAATAATTTAATATTTATTTACATATATTTCTATTATTTTTCTTGATGAAATTAAATAAAAGTGGAGTTGAATTTCTTGGTCTACGATGGTTAAGGCATGTTCATGGGGTAATGCGAAAAACTCCACTAACTCGGTTTCCAAGGCTCTTGGAATTATCGTATCATTTCATGGAGGAAAGGTGAAGAGGAAAAAATGTTGTAGGCATGTGATGGGTTTGTTTGTCTGCGTATATGAACGTGCCTCGTTTTGGGGGATAGAAAAATGGTGTTTGGTGGCGTTAACTATTTTTCTGGCTTAGCTCAACACAAAAGCATTTATGGGCTACTTTTTGGATTTATTGCCCAATTTTTGAGGGTCGGGAAAGATGATGAGGATCAGTGTGTAGTGGGGCATTAGCCTTGAGAGGAGTGAATGGATATATGCGGGCGGGTGATTCGCCCAAGGTAATGAACCCACCAAATTGTGCCTCCAATTGACGTGGATGATTGTGTAATGAATACAACTATGTCAGTTGTCAAGGTAGGGAAACAAAGATAAAACATAATACTAATTGAAATTAAAGTATTAAAACTTATATTTAGATTAAAAAAAATTGTGATTCTTAGTTTAATTTTAAGAGGTTTTTTTTAAGTAAAGAAAGAAAACTAATAAAAAATAACTCTAGAAAATACAACTTTTATTACATTAGAAATGAGCAATTCTAAGCTACTAAAAATCAACTAATAGTGAGGAGTTTAAATAATATGTAAAAAATTATAAGTTTAAACTCTTGTAGTGCAAATGTATAAAAAAATGAGCAACCCCCCCCCCCCCCCAAATTAGGGGTCTATTCCAAATGCAATCATTCTAAGACTGTTGTAGGTTCCAATTTGCCAGGCATTCTGCTACTCAATTACCTTCTTTACAGATGTGATTAACTGCCCAATAGTCCACCCCTTATGCAACATGCCCCTTATGCTTCTGATAATATTTCTAATTGTTCCACTTCCCAATTCATCAGCCATAATCAGCTGAACTAAAGTTCAAGAGTCTGTTTCTACTTGGACCAATCAAAAACTTTTTTGCCAAGCTAGCTTGATGCCCTAACAGACTCCCCAAGCTTCAGCTACGATGGCAGCAGCTGAACCCAAATTTTGAGTGTATCTTGCTAACCAATGGCCACTTTCATCCCGAAGAACTCGCCCTGCATTTCTCCTTGTAAAAGTCTACAGGCACCATCAGAATTTAACTCTATAAAGTTAGGCTTAGGGGGCTTCCAACAGACTTGGATTGTCGGAGATCTATCATGCACCGTGGCAAAAGAGGACCGAAAATCCTAGGGATGGCACCCGCGAAAACGGATACCCGTTTAATAAACGAGGATAGGGACAAGAAGATAATCATATTATTCGCCCTGCCAAAATTTATTTTATTTTATTTTATTTTTGACATTTTACACATCTTACAATTTTTTCTTTTTTTTGAGATGATATTAGAATTTATATTTTCTTATTATTTTACTCTAAATTTTTTAATAAATAAGTTTATAATGATAAAAATTGTTAAAAAACTTTATATCATTCAAACAATAAATAATTATGTAGATTGATTATTATAAAATATAATTGAATTTGATATGTTATTTGTGATATATTATTTTAATTTATAAAAATTTTAAATTATTAAACAAAATTGTGGTATATATTGTCCATTTATATTTTTCAATTTATGTTTTAAAATATCATTTTAAATTATTAGATATTCACAAATATTTTTAAACCTGTCTCCGAAAGGATTATAACTGGGTACCTTCCCCACCCCTATAGAGCTCGCTTGACATTCCTAAAAAATCCTCATGAGACATAAACCCACAATACCAAACTAATATGGCATTTAAGGGAATCCCAAGCCTCAAGAAGGTGGAGTCAAAGATCTCCTTATTTCTCCCGTTGCCATAAAAGCGAAGAAGTTAAAGCCCAAAGACTTAAAGAATAAGATTTTAAATGTTTTTATTCTTTAACTAGTGCCCTAAGGATACTCAACAAATTTCTAATTTTAATTTATTGTTAAGTGTATGATTTAGGCATTTTTAAAAATGATAAAATGCAAAAAAAAATTCTTTTAACTCCACATCGTATGTCACTTACCTTCAAGATTTATATAAGAGATGCTATGACTTTAATATTATGTTAGATTTTAATTCAAAATTAATTAGTATTAAGTGAAGTTATCTAACCAATATATAAAACTGTATCTAAAAATTGATACAAGTAATATGAAACTTTAATAATTATAATTTGCCACCACTTAATATTGAATTCGCTATAAAGCCATAAAGGTGCAGGTGCATGTAATTTTGAAGCAACTATCATAGTCCCAAGTCATAATCCATACGATACCAATGGTCACAAAAAATCTGCTGCCTACTTGAAATGTGGTTTTGGTTTGGAATAACTGGTATGACTAGTTAGATATGTCCAGAGTAGGTTCGACAAAGACAAACCATTCTATAAACTAACTGGGAAATTATTGAGTCCTTTTTTTGAACCATATGAACCAAGAATGGGAGTAGGCTAGGATGAAGAGGAACTTGAACCATGCTTGTTGGTAATCTAAATAAGTAATTAAAGGTTTTGAGGATCATATTTTTATTGTGAAAGTTTGAAGGGTGTAAATGGACTAACCCCAATCAGTTAAACAGAGAACCTTAAGGATCTTGATTTTTGAAAAATCAACCTTTTGTTTGCCTTGAAAATTGTATTCATGAACTAATTCTATTGATCCTCTGCCTACTAAGATTAATATATACAAGGTTCTACCTCTTTTGATTGGATAATCTAATAGCATAACATGCCAGTCTCTGGGAAGTAGTTGTCTTGTTTGAGAGCAAGAAGATGCGGGTTAGAGATATTAAACATATTCAGCTGATGACATGATCTTTTCGACAGGTTTTTGCACCAAATGTTGTTGAACTTGACGCTTTTGAGGTCAATTTTTTTTCCTATAAAAATTTTTGGGTGAGGAAATCAGAGAGAGAATTCTTTTTACTTTCAATATGTTCCTTATCAAAATCGAAACAAGATGATATAACTTAACATATTGCAAAAATGTGTTTAGAACCTACATTTTAAACACCCTTTTCCTGCTTTACAATCCATTTTGAGAAGAAATCTTTTATTAAATAAATTATCTTAAAATTTTATGATAAATAGAACTATACATAAAATCTCTTTTTAAACAGTAAAATACTTAGTATATGTGTGGCTCTTTTCGAATTCTCAATTAATACCTAACTATTTATTCTTTATTATCTTTTTCTTTTTTTTTTAAAGAATTCTTCCATAAATTATGTCGGATGCATCTGTTTCTAGGCTCTGGGATCAGGTATTCGCAAGGAATTTTTTTTTTGTTACTATTTTCTTTAAGTTATTTAGCATGTGCCATTTTTTTAACATTAATTGGTGGTTTGTTTATGGATTATATAGAAAAACTGCCTGGTAAGCTAAACACACCCAAAACATCAAATCAATTTAGATATGTTCAAAAAATTAGAAGTCCAAAACGTACCCTCTTTGCTCAACCTACGCAACCCAAACCTAAAAGCAGCATTGAATGGAAGATAAACAGAGGGGAAAAAAACAAGACAAAGAAAAACGTTGAGATATTGCTCAAATCTTCATTAACACTATATGTTGACTATTGAATCTACTTTATAGTGAGCAACACATTTATTTTTGGATTTTTACAAGGTATAACTCCGTCTGAAATATTAAAACTGTCCCTTCTACTAAAATTTCAATTTTTTTATTACTAAATTACACGTTTGTAGGTTGTGCAACACATTTATTTAGGCACCCAAAGCGAACCATATCTGAAATTTAAAGGAAAAAATATCATCCTCAAATTTTTTGGGGCATATAGCAAAAAAGGGTGTCTACCATTAATTGCTAATCATGCAAGATATTACAAATGTTGTAAATATTAAATAATCAACGTATTTAATCTAGTTATTATTATCTAAACTCAAAAGTACTATTAACTATTAAAGAAAAAAATTTACTCTAATAGTTAGTTTGATATGGAGATAAAAATAAAGATAAAAATTCATCAATAAATTTTATATATAAACTTTCATATCAAACTTATTCAAAAAATTTCCATCCCATTGTTACGCCAAACATAAATTAAATGAAATTTATTTCTCCATCTTATTGTATGCAAAACAAGTGTGAAAGGTATATACATCTTGGCCACTTGTTTAAGAAATTACTTCTTCTTGAAGTTATATTAGATTCATACCCTAAAGATCAATTTTCGCTTTTCTTGTCTTTCTCTGTTTCCTCATTTTCCTTCTTCAATAAGACACTGAAAAAGTGTTTTCGTCTGCATCGTTCCATAAACATTCAAATTTCACACCATGAATATAAGCAAATGAATTTAGTCATGACATTTACAGAGCACTTTTCCAAGTCCAGGCACCGTGCATTTATTGATGTTTGGTGTGGACTCAACGATATGAACGTCAACATTTTGAACTAGGCTCCCACAATGGTGTGCGTCTTTGAAAATCCATCGGTAGTTGCTGTAAATGGGAAGACAAAGAGAAACAAACTTTGAAAATGAGTAATCCTATGTTTTCATTCTCAAAAAAAGTATAAGTGTCATCACTATCATCCTTTAAAAAATTTTGTTATCAATTTAATCTTTAATTTAAAAAGTGACATCATTTTTATCTTTAAAAAAATTGATTCTAATTTAATTTTTTAATTATAAAAAAATATTATTAATTTAATCATTCAATTATATAAAATTATTATTAATTTAATTTTTTAATCATTAAAATTTTGTTAATTTAATGTATATCCGTACAGAGAAAAATAATTTTGATATTACTTTTTAGATTTAGAGACTAAATTTATGATAAAATTTTTTCAATGATCAAATTAAGTGATAACACTTATATTTTTAGATAATAAAAAAAGGGTTTACAGCTGCTTTGAAAATCTATCACTAGGCATTCATAACAATAACCATTGTAGCAAAGATTTTATTCTCAATCATAAAAGTTATAATTCATGCAGAATATATAATGTTTAATACTAGCTAATTAGTTATATGTTTAAACTAATTAATTACCCCATTTGAATATGTCAGTTTTTTATCAACAAAATGAAAATGAATCCTCCTAACATTAAACTGGCGAATTTATAAACGTATTTTCCCATTATTGTGTAATGATCATTAAAATTGTTTCAAAAAGGTTAATGATGAACTTTTTTGTCCTCTAGCAAGGAACAAACTAAAGGGACAGAGAAGGGGGAGGGTATAACAAGAAAACATTGAAAAGTAAAAGAAGTGAGAAATGGCAGACATTGTGAAAATGAAGTGGGGGCACATTAAGGCCTTTGATCATCAGGGAATATGATGGACACCAAAGTCGTTGTCTATTGCTGGTATGATGAAGACTAAGGCACATAGAAACACCCTTTGGGTCATGATGGAGAAAGAACCTCTGTGTGATGACAAAATGTGCAGCTCTCAATCACTTTACTACAGATTTTGGCCATCAAAATAGGAAAAAGCACAAGAATAAGTCAGCGGTTAGGTTCCCCAGTTCTCTTCTTTTTGCTGTTTTCCAATTTTCCTTTGTCCTCTTTTCGTTTTTTCTCCCTGCAAGAGCTAGTGGTAAACGAGACGCCATTATCTTCTAGAACAATGCTACTTGGTCTTGTAATCGTGCTACATATGTTAACCTGAGATTATTTTGATATTTGTACTGATATTATAATAAATTGTTAAATATTTATTGATGTTTGTTATATTTAGTGAAAAATTTATTATGAGAATTAATAATTATTAAATATTTGAGAGCTTATCAATGTTATGTACTCTAACGAGTATTCCCTTATAAATACTATATTTTATCGAGTTTAAATATTTATTTATTTGTTTCTTTAAACTTTTTCTTTTG
Organism: Castanospermum australe; assembly: GCA_019955255.1. NCBI lineage: Eukaryota > Viridiplantae > Streptophyta > Magnoliopsida > Fabales > Fabaceae > Castanospermum > Castanospermum australe. The sequence goes on from NSJW01000420.1 coordinate 912,802, forward strand.
GTGAATATTTGTTTCTTTAAACTTATATTATATGAAACTATATAGATTGATGTTTTCATTAGAAGTTGAGAACCTTCATTCGCATTCTACCATGAGCTTCATAGGTCCAAATTTTTTTCGAAGATGCTTTCTTCTTTGAAGTGGTGGTAGATATATGTAAGACACTCTAATGATAAAGTCAATAAAAAGAAATTTTTGTATGCTAAAAAGGAGAGAGAAGGTTATAAGAGTGAGGTATTCCTCCTTTATATATGGAAATTCTCTCACGGTTGAGGTGTGGTCAAGTCCCCCTTGCTTATGATTACTTCTTACCTGATTCTATTATTAGAATTTCCTATGATTGCCTACTAGCTATCCCTTCTGCAACCTCCTAGCTGATATTAGTGAGTCTCTCATTTCAGAGCCCTCATGGGTGTACCAGGGCGAGCTTAATTGGGCTAATCCGTGATCTTGGGTTCCAAGCCTCATCAGGTTGTGAGTCCTGATCTCTGGGATGGTCCAATTGATATGTGCAATTAATTGTGGACAAATAAAATAGATATAATGAAAGCATTGTCTTACCATGAGAGGTGAGATAATTGAATATCCATCGTTAAATTTATATAAATGATTAATATTAAATTTTATTTAAATATCATATTATTACTTAAAAAAATTATATATTTTTATATTTTAATTTTAATTATTCATATTAAATCTAATAACTAAAATTTATTTCTCTTACTTCTTATAATAAATACCTTTTTCACTTGATACGTCTCCAATAAAACTATATGTTATTGTATAAGAAGGATTACTCTATTATAATGGGATAAATTTAATTGTACATCACAACTTCTACGTCATTCTTAAATTACACGTACGTTTAAGCCATTGATTGAATATAAATAATTATTTGATCAGTTTAATTATAAAATTCATACGTAAGAAAACAAAAGTGGTACAAGTATACCATAAAGTTCACATGACACTGCCCTAATCTTTTAAAATTAAGATGTTCTTAAAGTTTATTTTTGGTTTAAATTGACCTCTCTTCTCTCTTATATTTTTTTGTAAAAAATATCTTATATACATGAATAATGATATTAGAGTCCTCATAAAAATGGTAGAGACATAAATTTCATCTTCAAGCTAGAGGCTAAAGATTTTTTTAAGATTAATTATAAAATTATATGAAAATTTTAAGGATTTAAAAAACTTAAAATAAAGAGAGTTTAAAGAATTTGAGGGATAGTGTGGCTAACGCCAGCCCTTTCGCTCCACCATTGCTTGACTATTTACTAATAACAATGTTATCCATACATTTTATTTTTTACATCTTCATTCTACATCTCCTTTTTATGAAAATGTGATAACGAAATTCACTTTCTTCTTTACTTTCTTTTTCATTTTTGCAGAAAAAGAAAGTATAAAATAAAAATGTAAAAAATTAAGTATAAAAATAATATTTTTATTCTACTAAATATATGTATAGATAAAAGTGAAAAGGAAAGAGAATAATAGAATTTTTTAAAATTTTTTCATTCTTTCAGAGATTTTTAAAATCACAAACAAATAATTATATGTGATTCTCTATAAATTCTCAAATATTTTTTGTATATTTTTAAAATTTTCTCAATTTTTTTAAAAATTTTAATCATTAAAAAATATCATTTAAATTTTTTTTATCTTTTCTTATCCCCCCCTCCCACATTCAATTAATATACAGGTATCATGGAACGTCTAAATCAAACGTCCTGTTCTTATTTGTCATATTCGGGAATAGAAGCGCGCATTGCCTTCTGATCTTGATCAAACAGATGGTACGTGTTAATTTGTCTTTGTGATTGAATAAGAACATGGCAAAGAATTGTGAACCCCCCGGGTCTCCAAAAAAAAAAATGACAACGATTGGAATTATTTCGCTGCCCATTTTTTTTACGGGTAATGTTATATCCTTCTGGACATCTTCCTAGCAATTTTTCAATTATTTAATACAGAAGATATTAAATAAAAATTACTATAAGCATTTTAATGTCTTCGAAACATAAAATCATTGTATATTTTTAAAATGATATGTATAATTATACTTTATTCATTTATATTTTGATATATCAATATTTAATAATTATAAAATATGCTTATTAAAAAAAAATACATTCATCAAAGTGAGTGTTATTAATTCGGTTTTGTCAAGTGTGTTTTTTAATAATTAAATCTTAAAATATCAAAATATAAATAAATAAAGTATAATTTTAAGTAACGTATGAGTATGTAAAAATTTTTTTTTTAAGAACCTAAATAGTATCTAATACTTTTTTTTTGAGCAATTAAAAAGATTATTAAATTTATTTATTAAGAGAATTTATAATTATTCTTTCTTGGATACTATTGGTATAATGATTAGTTATCAAATATTTATTGATTTGGTTTTACTTTATAAATTTTAAACATTTACTCTTTCTGTTTATTTTAATTTATTTATCATTTAAAATAATTATATAAAGATTAAAGAATCTATTAAATAGAATTAATTAAAGAAAAATATAATTTAATATAATTAAATTATCATTTTTTTCACTTTATTAATATACTATTTTTTTTCCTGATATCACTTTATTAATCTCACATTCTCTCTTTCCCAATATATAGTTATTGGGTTTAGAGGGAATAGGATGAGGGCAAAGTTAAGTGCACACTTGGAATGCGTTAGGAGTGTAGTTAAGTCCTTTTAGGTGTATACTTAAAGTGCTAAATTAGTTGTTTCGTTATTTAGGCCTCATTTGGTGTATCGTATAAAATATAGATAATATAATATAATTAATACTATCTATATTTAAGTAAGATATTATATAGTAATTTATCAAATCTAAATAAGTTTATTCAGCTTTGATTGTTTAAGATCATATAAGATAAAATAATTTAATTTATATATGATATAGGGTCAATATTAAATAAAATTATTTTTACTGAATATTATATTATTTAATATTTTACCTAAATATTATATAAAAATAAATAATATTAATTATATTATACTATTAATTATTTATACAGTATACTAAACAGAGCATTAGACAAAAAGACTAATTTGTTAAGAATTTAAGAAATTGATGGAGTATTATGTAGAAAGCAATATTATGGGACTAAAAGTCCACAAAGTATATTTCTTACTGGCAAAAAGGTGTATTAGGGACTATTGTGAACCAACAATCAAGCTAATGATACAATTAAGTGCATGATGTGTTAGAAAGAAATAGAGTAGAATGAAATGGATTAGATGAAATATCTAAGATCAAAGTATAAAAAATCTCTCATTCTCATTTTATTCTTTTCCTTTTTCTTTTACTAAACATGCACTAAGCATACTTTGCGAAAAAGAAACTCTTGTGCAGATTTCTTGGCAAAGCTTGGTTCGAAGGGACACGTTCATTTCCAGTTGTGGGGAACTCATACTCTTGGTCTTGATTCACTTTTGATGGGAGACTCCATTATTTGTGTCAGTTTCTTGCTTGCTTAGTCTTTGGGTTTCTTTCTCCTTTTCCTTTGTACAAAAACACTAGTCATACAATATTAATTACCCCAGCCATCTAACCAAACCAGTTCACAATTCGATTCTTACAACCATGACACACTTTGACAGTTGACTACGTTACTCCGTTTGGGCGAGGGCAACACTCAAAGGAGATAGTTATGTGGCTTGTGTCCCACCTACATGTAATAACAGAGGGAGCTGTTAACATACTTTAGTTTTTTTTTTTTTTTAGGGCACCGCTATCCTTTACAAGTTATCAAACTTTTAATTATTGATTTTCACAGTAAATGTTTAAAATTTATAAAATATAATCAATAACTAATAAGCTGATAATTTAGAAAAAAAAATGTAGGCATTAGAATAATAAGCAATAACATATTATGACCTTGTGATCTCACTAATTGGATCGGAGATTTGATTCTCATAGCACATCATATTTTACGTCATATATACAGAATTTGGAGCATTTTGGAAAGAGAAAGACATTGTGCAAATTTTTCTTTATATGATGGGAGAGAAAATAATTTTTTTATTAAGTAAAATTATGATTTTAAGTTTGTAAAATTTATAAATTTTATAAAATTAACACAAACCAATAAGAAATTAACACGAACCAATGAAAAATTTGATAACCTGGTTCATATTTAACCAAATTAAACTCAAATCTCAATATTTATTGAGGTTTTAAACAGGTCTAATTTTTCGTTAAATCCATAAGAATTTAATAAATTATTTTAAATATTTAAGAAAAATAAATATGAAATGTAAAAAGGAATTTCTGAAATTGTTTTTAAAAGAAAATTTTTACACGATGACAGACATATTAGTAATAATATAATTAACAGAAATTGTAAGACAAATCCGTATAAAAAGTGCTATTTCAAAGTTTCTTATAATTTAAGACTTTAGTTGGTGAATTTAGAACTTTAGTGGCTATTAGCAACGCACTTAAGCTTGAAGCGAATGCATGTAAAAATACTATTATAGTAAATTTATAGACCTCTCTCCCAGTAATGCTGGAATAGCTCAGTTGGTTAGAGCGTGTGGCTGTTAACCACAAGGTCGGAGGTTCAAGCCCTCCTTCTAGCGCCTTTGTTCCTTTTTTCACAGTGTTGACTCATAAAATGCCTCAAAAAGTCAATATACATCATCAATGGAAAATAATTAAGAGTTCAATCTGCTTCACAAAAGAACTGATCTGAAGCCCTATGAAATGACCCTAAAACTTTTATCAATTTTTCCTACTAACTTGGAAGCAAATGTATTTTGTGCAGAAGACCTAAATTAAAGAAATTTTCAAATGGCAAATATTCGAACTTGTAGTTTGCTACGTTATGATTCATTGATACTAAAGTTATTAACCCTTTCATATTTCTCAAAGGTTTCTCTCTCAGTTCAAACAAAAAGAAAAAGGAAAATGATCAAAATTCAAAAGCCACAGCACTCTATCTTGTATGCTATATTTGGGAGTTTTGATAAAGATGAAGTAAAGTAATTTATAATAGAGTAGTTTGAAATGGTGTAGAGTAAAACAGTAAAAGAATACCGCTCTATCATTTAAAAGTTTTAATAAGGAAATGGAAGGGAAACACTCTCCCTTGTTTGCATGTTATAATAATAAGTAATGAAATGTATTACAAATTTAACTTCTAATATTATCTTTTTAATTTTAATACATTATTATGACAACTAGGATATAATTTTTTCTTTTTATTTCAGTAGCTCTTTCTTTTTGGTTCTGAAAGGCTTTTTAAAAAGAATCATTTTACTAAAAAAAAACTATTGCAATGTGAAAAATGTTACAATGTTTCAGTTTAAATGAATAATAGTTTGAATGAAGTCTCCAATACATATATTTACAAAAAAAAAAAAGATAATCAACATTCATACCACACATTTAAAATCTTAGATTGAAAAAAGTTACAATATGAAATTTAGTCAATGACATATATAGTACCATAAAATGCAATTTTGATCATAATTAACTACACATTTTAAATCTTACAATTAAAAAAAATAGCCATAAGAACTAATTGTTTGGTGGGAAAATATCGGTAGCCATAAGAAACTGTAGCAGATCCTTGCGCTCAATAGGTGGACATCTTTTAACAAGTACAGTATAACTCTTTTAAAATACAAAAATAATATATCAAATTAACTATTTTATATGAGAAAAGAAAAATGATAAATGATATAAAGTGGAGATTATATCTAAAGATAATTAATTAATTCTTATAAACTTCATGCGTCATCCTTCACCAAAACTTGGAATATAAACAATACATATTGGAATTAAACTTCATATCTATACATTAGGTATTGGAATTAAAAGGGAATTATAAATGCATAGAATTATAAACAATACATCAAAGCATCCTTCATATCTTTTGCATACTGTCCTCACATTACATATTGGAATTATAAACAATTAGAATATGTAACTCTAATGCACCAATTGGAATTATAAACAACTAGAATTAAATAATAATGCTGGAGTTAAAAACAACTACCCAACAGTGATTCTATGAACCAATTGAAGGTGCACAGCAAACAAATTGTAAAAGAAAAGTGACGGCAATGTAGGATAATAAGATAATAAAATGTACTAGTAGATGGTAATAGGAAGAACCGAAAAAGAATTACCTTTGTAGAAAGTAAAAATTTCAAACCTCCTTGGAACCGCGAAGAAAAAGAAGTTGTGTGTAAATTTGTTTTTAAAGTTGAGAGTTAAAAAAGTAAAATGACTATTAAAAAAAAAGAAAAACCACTCCATTCTAAACCCTCCAAATTGGAGTATGAGAAATTGAGAGGTCGAGTGATATGAAATGATTTAGATTCAATCCTTAAATACTCCACTTTATTATATTAAAAACTCCTAAATAATAAGTTGTCTCTCGAACTATTCCATTCCATTACTAACCATCCACTCCAACCATCCAAACATAAGAGGTAGAGAATATGTACTCTATCTTGTAGTTGTAGAGAATATATGACGGCATTTTATTGCAATATAAAGGTTTTTCTTTCGTAGAAAACAAAAGATTCTTATAATTACTACAACAGGTGTAAATAGGTTAGCTAACAACTCCCAACTAGAAATGGTAAATTGTTGGGGTTAAATCAAATCTGGCCTGTTCTGAACCAATTCAGGAGGAAGTAGTGCATCGGGTCGGGTACCCACCAATTCAGGAGGAAGCAGTGGGTTCTTGATCCATTGCTATTTCTACTTGCAACTATCCAGGTGGTTAATCTTGCCCAGTCCTCGTTGTTTTTTCTATAGCTTGATAAGGAGATGCAATTGAATCCCCTTTGGAACCTATTTGGTTGAAATGACTTTCTTGGACAGCTGACTTGTTATTTGTTGTGGGATATCGCTTATTTATTATTATGGCAGGGATTTTTAATTTGGAAGTGTCAAATGATATATATTTTTTTAAAGATTCAAACATTAAATTATATATTTTTAAAATTTTAAATAATTTCAAAAAAGAATCAAAAAGAAAGTTTTGGGATATGGGAAGGCCAAGCCATTGCCAGCTCCCTTAGCTCTCTCCTTATTGTAAGATGAAATACAAAATAAAAGAAGTGAAGATGAAAACTTTAAGAACTATATGATAGAATGATCTGTAAATACATGTACTCACTGAGAAAAAAAAAAGGGTATATCGTGCAAGTAGGATTTTTGTTGGTTCCATGATGTTGGAATTTTTCGTGATCCAGCAGAATATATGATATATGAGTACAAAGAACAACGGACAATTGTGAGACGACACGCTCACCATAAAGCTTTGAAAGTGTTAGAAATGTTGAGAATTCAAAATTTGCTATAAAATCTTTCACCAACCACATACACATTGTAGAAGCAATAAATTATTGCTTCAACTCAAATGATGGTTTGAGAATGTAATCACGATCATTCTACCGCTTTAAATGTGCAGCTGGAGCTGTTGAATATGCATTTGACTCGTTCAATGCCTAAGTAAACACACTCTTAATCCTTTTGTCAGTGAAGATTTTTCTCCTATCTATACACACACAACCAATGCGTAAAAAATTCTATTATTTGGGATTTATAGTAGACTTTTGATAAACTACTCTCTTCAAATCGGAGGTAAACTCCGACGAATTCTTCATTCACAGTTCACTTGCTTCATACTCGTTATTTTCCAGCTAGAGTACAACAATGGACTAACAAAATGATTAACAACTTATCTACGTACTGAACTGAATTAACTCCAATTAAGAACAGAGTGTAAAGCGCAGTTCAAGTTCCTACCTAGCGCTGAAAGTCTTTGGCCCATGTTGGTGCTCCCCTTAGCCTCGTTCCCTATCTCCTCAGGGTCATATCAATTTTTCTAAAAGAAGTCATCGGATTTATTCTTTTCCATGATCGATTAGTGTAACTTCTTTTGTCGTCTAATCATGTAATCAGATTTATGAAATAAATTGTAGTTCGGTATGTAAATTTCGGTGTTTGAAATATTTGGAATTGTCCAATTACCAATGTTGTGGGAAATGTCAAAATCGATTTATTCTTTTGAAAATAGAAGTGGAAGGGGATGAAGAATAGAATGAAAAAAAAAGATATCAATCTCTATTCATGTTATAAAATCATCCCCCAGATACCTAAGCTTTCATTTTCCAGAGGGATATATTTAGGAAGGTTAACTAAGAATTACCAACTGAAATAAATCTTGACATCTCAACATGAGAGAAAAACATTATGTAAGTCTAATCTGTGTCTTACATAGCTTAGCTTATGTGAGTTTCTGCCATAGCATGGATCTATCTGCCACAACTTTGTGTGGTGGGCTTTTTTATATAAATATAATAAAAAAAATTTTATTTACCGTCTTTCGCTTTTGTAAAACTATTTATTAAAATATATTAAAATCTGATAAAGTTATAAATCAATCTAAGCTAGTGAGGCGACTTTTAATCTACACAAAACATAATTTTTTAAAAAACTAATTTAAAAATTACAGTGAAATATGATAATTTCCCGACTAATTTTTTTTTAAAAAATAATTATTTAGTTAGAAAATCACCCCAAGATATAATTGAAAAAATATTAACTATATTAGGAAGTTTGAAAAAAAATTAATTCAAAAGTCACCCTGATTAGTTTTCAACTAAGATGACTTTTCAACTAATTTTTTTTAAAAAAATATGTTTTGTATAAGTTAAAAATTGTCCCAGCTTAAGCAACTTCTAAAATTAATAAATAATCTTTAAAAAACGTAAAACAGTAAATATAAAAAAAATTTGCTATATTTATATAAAAAGCTTGTGTAGTGTGGTATTGACTTATTATAAATATTTATAATGTTTTGATGCTATAAGATTTACCTAACATAGAAAAGTCTTCATGAAAAGTAAACTAACAAGCCTGTTTTTTTTTTAAAAAATATATTTTGTATAAGTTTAAAATTGTCCCAACTTAAGCAACTTCTAATTTAAAAAACGTAAAACCGTAAATATAAAGAAATTTTGCTATATTTATATAAAAAAGCCTTGTGTAGTGTGGTATTGACTTAATATAAATATTTATAATGTTTTGATGCTATAAGATTTACCTAACATAGAAAAGTCTTCATGAAAAGTAAACTAACAAGCCTGTTTCGTAATAGTTCATGCAGAAAGATCACAAGTAAATAACAGGAAAAAAAAAAAAGATTGAATAGTACTAACAACAACTGTAGAGGACATTGTAACAATTATTGTTAACAAATTTTTCTGTAAATAAGTCTGTTATAAATATATCTCATGAAAATTAAGCATGATTTAATTAAAACAAATTAAAGAGCTAAAAGATAAATTAGTTGTATGTTAAGGGAGGTTATGAAAAGGATAATTAAGTAATTGCTTGATGGGAGCAATTATTTGATAATTATGGGATGTTATCCTAGTGATAACTGATGTTTTTAAAATTCGAAAGAAACCGATAACTGATGGTATTATCTGATGGTTTTAAATTTCAAAATTAAACCCCCATATATTCAGTCTCTACCTATAAGGATACGCCAACAATTTATTCCATCATAAAGTAAAAAGCGTAAGCAAGAAAGGGGAAGGGATCAATAAAGATTCAACAATCAAGAAGGCTTTCAGATTTAAAGTTTATTCTGCATTATGGATAAAGGTCAGTATTCATATTTTGATTTAATTCTTATGTATGTGAAAACCATGAATTCCAAGATCCTAATTGTGTTCTAGTATGATGAACCATAATGTAAAGGACACAAATTTTATGTTTACATGTGGTATCAGAGCATGGTTTGAGAATTCATGTTTTTCCATTTATGATAAATTTTTTAAATCATTCTCACAAAATGAACATGAAAGAGAAAGATCTGAAAAATCCAGATATGAGAAAACGTTCAAAAAAAAAAGAAGGTAAAATCGCCAGAAACTTCGAAACCCCTCTGCCTTCCGTCGAAGGTTCCGACGTCTCCTCTGCTTTCCGACGACGGGCTCCGGCGGCCTGTTCATGCTCTTCTCCTCAACGATCGGCCACGGTTCCTCAAGATCCACCATCAACTCCCGTAGGAAAACGAGATCTGGCCGAAACCAGAAGGATTGGTCGAAGGACGGCCTGTACTGCGAAAGAAGGGGTTCTTCCCATTGTCGGAGCCCAGCATGAGGTACGGCGGCGGAGACGGAAGGAACGGATTCGGGGTTTTGGGCTCGACGAACCACGTGCAACACAGATCTCAGACTCGCAGATCTCCCGTTTTCGCCTGGGGATTTCAGATCGCTATCGAGACCTGTTGATACTGCTGTCGCTGCAACCGTGGTGTGGAAGGGTTGCTGCCGCCCGAGAAGAAACTGGATCTGACGCAGCTTCTGGTGCTGGGGTTCCGGCTAGGAGTCGGGATCTGTATTGCGAAAGGTTCCGTTTGGGTCCTAGCCTGGCTCGAAGAGATGATTGACCAAACTGTGATGGTTCTGGCCCCGCCGAGGGGATGACTACCGGATTGTGATCGTTCTGGCGCCGCCGCAGGGATGGACCGGAGATGAAGATCGGAGGTGGCGACCGGAGTGGACGGTTCGTGTTCATGATGTTGATGAGATTCAAAAAAAAAAAGGGGGGAAATTTGAATGTGAAATTTCAATCCAATAATTGTTTAGAAAATATTTTTGTTTGGAATTAAGTATGCTGGATTTGTTAGTAACCAAAGTGGCCAAATCCTTATGAATTGTTTTAATTCTAAATATTATGATTGCGTTTCAATTACCCATAATTTTGATGCTATAAATAACATAAAAATTATTATTTTTATTATGGATAAATTGAAGTTCATTATTATAAGGCAGTTAAGGATCAACCAAAAGGTTGATTACTTGTCTTTATAATAAATGAGCATGAATATTGGTGATGTGAATATACTATTAATTATATTTATATATCCAAAGATAATAAATATTTCTAGTTAATGTATACATCATTGCCAAATTATGTGAAATTTCTATTAGCATCATTATGTTGAATGTTGTGTATTGATGGATTGCCCAAAGGTGAACATCAATATACATTGTATGAAATGTATCTGAATCTGTGAAGCATGTTGATGTGTATGTCTGTATAACTCAAAATATTTAATATTTTTTAAATTTTATTCCTTACAGTACCAGTTGCTACACATTCACTGTTTCTCAACTGTTGTAATTTTTAATGGACTTAACTTCTCTGAATGGAGTGAGCAAATCCAATTTTACCTTGGGGTAATGGATCTGAATTTAGCTCTTAGAGAGAGAAGATAAACCTAGTGCTATTACTGTTACAAGCACTGAAGAGGAAAAAGGTCCATTATAGAAACTGAAAAAAGATCATACAGGTTGAGTCTAATGTATATACGAATGAGCATTGCCAGCAACATCAAGTCAGCTCTTCTACAAACTGAAAGTGCCAAAGAAATGATGAAACTTGTGGAAGAGCGCTCCCAAACTGCTGATAAGTCTCTTGCTGGGACACTAATGAGTACATTGACCACCATGAAATTTGATGGTTATCGTACAATGCATGAGCATGTTATTGAGATGACGAATATTGCAACAAGACTGAAGTCATTGGGGATGGATGTGCATGAAAATTTCCTGGTGCTGTTCATTCTGAACTCATTACCGGCTGAGTATGGTCCTTTCCAGATGAACTATAATACCATGAAAGATAAATGGAATGTACATGAATTGCACAGTATGTTGGTTCAAGAAGAGACCAGACTCAAGAATCAGGGAATTTATTCCATCAATTATGTGAAAGGTCAAGGAGCTGAAAAGAAAAGTTTCAAGAAACATAAGAAGAAGGGAGGAGGACCTCTGAAGGTTAATGAGACTTCTTCTTCTTCTAAAATTCACAAGAAGGAACATAATGAAAACAGATGTCATTTCTGTAAGAAAAGCTGGGCACTTCCAAAAGGATTGCCCGAAACGTAAGGCTTGGTTCGAAAAGAAAGGTAAGCCTAGTGCTTATGTATGTTATGAATCAAACCTAACTGAAATTCCTTATAACACTTGGTGGATTGATTCTGGATGTACTACTCATATTTCTAATATATTGCAGGGATTCCTTACAACCCAGGCCACAAAGCCAAATAAAAAGTTTGTCTTCATGGGCAATGGAATGAAAGCTCCAGTGGAAGCTGTCAGGACTTATCGTTTAATCCTTAACACTGGATATCATTTAGATTTATTGAAAACTTTGTATGTACCTAGTATAACTAGGAATTTAGTTTCAATTTCTAAACTTGATAAGGCTGGTTTGGATTTGGTAGTGGTTGTTTCAGTTTGTACAAGCACAATAATTTGATTGACAATGGTACCTTATGTGATGGATTATATATAAATTATATCTTAATAATCTATATGCTGAAACACTTATGACCTTGCATCATAACATTGATACTAAACGTGCCTTAATAAATGAATGTTCTGCTTACTTGTGGCATAAACGTTTGGGACATATTTCCAAAGAAAGAATGGAAAGATTGGTAAATAATGAAATCCTTCCGGATTTAGATTTTACTGATTTAAATGTATGTGTGGATTGTATTTAAGGTAAACAAATAAAAACACACAAAGAAAGGAGCCACAAGAAGCACTCAGCTTCTTGAAATTATACACACTGATGTATGTGGGGCCTTTTGATGTTAACGCTTTTAATAAAAAAAGATACTTTATCACCTTCATTGATGATTATTCACGTTATGGTTATGTCTATTTGCTACATGATAAATCTCAGGCTGTAAATGCTTTGGAGATTTACATTGATGAAGTTGAACAACAATTAGACAGAAAGGTGAAAATTGTCAGATCTGATAGGGGTGAAGAGTATTATGGAAGGTATGATGAAAGCGGACAACATCCAGGTCCATTTGCTAAATTCCTTGAAAAGAGAGGCATATGTGCTCAATACACAATGCCAGGTACACCACAATTAAATAGTGTGTCAGAAAGGCGTAATAGGACCTTGTTAGATATGGTTATGAGTATGTTAAGTAATTCATCTTTACCCATTTCGTTGTGGACTTATGCTCTTAAAACTGCCATGTATCTGTTGAATAGGATTCCTAGTAAGGCAGTTCCAAAGACTCCTTTTGAACTGTGGACTGGAAGGAAACCTAGTCTGAGGCACCTGCATGTTTTGGGGTTGCCAGGCAGAAAGTTAGATACTATAATCCACAAGAAAAAGAAACTGGATGCAAGAACAATCAGCAGATATTTCATTGGTTATCTAGAAAAAATCGAAAGGGTATAGATTTTATTGTCCTAATCATACTACAAGGATTATTGAAACTGGAAATGCTAGGTTCATTGAGAATGGTGAAGTTAGTGAGAGTGAAACACCACGTAAAGTGGATATTCAAGAATTGAGAGTACAAGTTTCCTTGACTTGTGTCTCTAATAAAGTTCCTCATGTTGTACCGATTAATAATAATGAAGTATAACAAATAAATGATCACACTACTCACAATGAAATTATAGTAAATAAACCGAATGAGCCCATAATAGAAGAATCACAACAAATAGCATTAAGAAGATCTCAAAGAGAAAGGAGATCCGCTATTTCTAATGACTATGTGGTATATCTACAAGAGTCTGAATTTGACTTGAGAATGGAAGATGATCCAGTTACGTTTTTCACAAGCCATGAATAGTAATAATGGTGAAAGATGGTTAGATGCAATGAAAGAAGAGAATTGAAATCTATAGAACAGAAAGACATTTGGGACCATGTTGAGTTACCAAAAGGTTGTAAGAAAGTCGGATGTAAATAGGTCTTTAAGACCAAACGTGACTCTCATGGTAACTTATAACGTTACAAGGCCAAACTAGTTGCAAAAGGATTCACTCAGAAAGATGGCATCGACTATAAGGAGACCTTTTCATCGGTATCCAAGAAAGATTCTTTAAGAATCATTATGGCATTGGTGGCTCATTATGATTTAGAGTTACACACAAATGAATGTGAAAACTGTCTTTTTAAATGAAAATTTAGAGGAAGATGTGTACATGGACCAACCAATGGGGGTTCATAGAAAAAGAAAAAGAGCACATGGTGTGCAAACTTAAGATATCAATATACGGACTTAAACAAGTTTCACGACAATGGTACCTTAAGTTTAACAATACCGTTATTTACTTTGGATTTAAAGAAAACACCGTCGATCGGTGTATATATCTAAAGGTCAGTGAGAGCAAGTTTATATTTTTGATTCTGTATGTTGATGACATCTTGCTTGCAACTAATAATCTTGATCTTCTGAGTGAGACTAAGATGTTTCTCTCTAGTAACTTTGAAATGAAAGATATGAGTGAGACAACCTATGTGATTGGGATAAAGATATTTCGTGACAGATCACAAAGATTGTTAAGCTTGTCTCAGAAAGCATATATCAATAAAGTTTTAGAGAGATTTGAAATGAAAAAGTGCTCATCATCTCCAGTTCCAATTCAGAAAGGAGACAAATTTAGTCTCATGCAATGTCCTAAGAATAATTTGGAACGGAAAGAAATGGAAGCAATTCCATATGCATCGCTTGTTATGAGCTTAATGTATGCTCAAACTTGTACGAGACCAAATATCAGTTTTGCAGTTGGAATGTTAGGATGATACCAGAATAATCCTGGTATGAATCATTGGAAAGCTGAAAAGAAAGTTTTGAGATATTTACAAGGAACAAAGAATCACATGCTCACTTATAGGAAATCCAACAACCTTGAGGTCATTGGATATTTAGATTCAGACTTTGCCGGATGTGTGGACACAAGAAAATCCACTTTTTTGCTATTTGTATCTTTTAGCTGGAGGAGCTATATCATGAAAAAAATGCGAACCAATCTGTAATTGCTACATCCACTATGGAAGCTGAATTTGTGGCATGCTTTGAGGCCTTAGTTCAGGCTAAATGGCTACGAAATTTTATTTCAGGGCTTGAATTGGTCGAAAGTATTGATAGGCCGCTGAAGATTTATTGTGACAATTCCGCAGCAGTCTTCTTTTCTAAAAACGACAAGTATTCCAAAAGTACTAAGCATATGGAGTTGAAATACTTTGCCGTTAAATAAGAGGTTCAAAAACATAGAGTGTCGACAGAGCATGTTAATACCGATCTTATGATAACTGATCCCTTGACGAAGGGATTACCGCCCAACATATTTAGTAGTCATTTGTATAGTATGGGCATTATGTCAGCTAATGACTGTTGATAATTATTGTAATTATTGACTATTGACGCTATGAACTCATTAATATATAAGTTTCTGAATTTTTCCTATTTTCAAATTTATGTATACATGCATGTATGAATGATGATGTTGAAATACAGAATTTGTCTCTAATGAAGACATTATTGTTTGCTATAGGACATAATGTATACTTCCATTAAAGTATCATATTAGGGAGAAGAGCTAATATAGTGGTACATGGATAGAACTATGCCGATTTGATAATGTAAAACCGTCAGGATCCTTGTTGGTTTTATTTCTAATTATGAATTATGATGCAACTAATGTATGAAACCTTTAGCGAATTTATGCGCATTAAATTTGATGTTTTATTAAATCATGGAATGACATTTACCACATGAGCCAAGTGAAAGAATGTTAAAAATATGTCTCATATTTAATGAAAATTAAATATGATTTAATTAAAACATATTAAAGAGATAAAAGGTAAATTAATTGTATGTTAAGGGAGATTATGAAAAAGATAATTAAGTAATTGCTTTATGGAAATAATTATCTTATGATTGTGGGATGTTATCCTAGTGATAACTGATGATTTTGAAATTCAAATGCAACCGATAACTGATGGTGTTATATGATATTTTTAAATTTCAAATTAAACCCCTATATATTCAGTCTCTACCCATAAGAATACGCCAATAGTTTATTCCATCAGAAAGTAAAAAACGTAAACAAAAAATGAAAAAAGACCGATAAAGATTCAACAATCAAGAAAGCTTTCAGATCTGAAGTTCATTCTGCATTATGAATAAAGATCAGTATTCATATTTTAATTTAATTCTTATGTATGTGAAAACCATGAATTTCAAAATCCTAATTGTGTTATAGTATGATGAATCATAATGTAAAGGACACTAATTTTATATTTGCATTATGGATAAAGATCAGTATTCATATTTTAATTTAATTCTTATGTATGTGAAAATCATGAATTTTAAAATCCTAATTGTGTTATAGTATGATGAATCATAATGTAAAGGACACTAATTTTATATTTACAAAGTCATCTTCACCAAACTTTAAAGCAAGCTTTCTCAATTACCACTTGAATTATTTTCTACTACTCTTTTCTTTAGGACTGGAGTCTTCAGTCTCTTTAATCTTGTAAGTTTTCAATCTAGCATTCATTCTTTAATTTACTTTTCTATTATTAATTTATATTTCTGGACAGATATTATCGTTAGGCTGACTTGATGATGTACTTTTTTTTTAATTTATTAATATTATTATTATATACACACACATATATACACAACATCAATTATAATATTATTCACATAAATATTTTTTTTATATCTGGCTTAAATTTGTTTTATATCAACTTTAAGTTAAAATGTGACCTAAACAACTAGATGTTACATCAACACAACAAAATTGCACCATATTAATTAAGGGAAATTCTTAGTTTCTCTTAGTACTCCAAGGTATTAAATGCGAGAAAATTTTTGTTAATCTTGCATTTGCTTTAGGCAGAGTTTAAAAACAGAAAAATTAATGAGTGTTTTTTATCTTATTCTTTTAATTTTTTTTAATGACCAAATAAAATAATAATATATTATTTTTTATTTATTATATTTATTTATGTGATAAAATATTATTTTACTTGGGATAGAAAATATTGAGGGAATAAGATAGAAACACCCAAAATTAATAGCATGTTTAATTTAACATTTGAAAACCTTCAATTATAATTCAGATAAAAGCTTGTATCTTACCAAGTCTTTGCCCAAATTATAATTTAAAAATTTTAAAAAGTTAAATCACATTGCATAAATAATTTACTCCAAAATGAAAGAGGTCCTTGTATGAACATGATCCACAAGGAATCGAATTGTTCACATGAGTGCAAGCACGACATGCATTCAACACTTAATGCTGGAATTTTAGTTGAAGCACTCTTTGGTAAAAGTCTTGAATAATTTCTTTTTTCTCATGAATGGTAGGAATCTTATATTCTTAGTTAACTTTGACTGCTCTCGTATAATTTTGATGATGTTACAATTTAATTGTAGAAGATAAAAAAAGATAAACAGAAATGGATATAGGAAAAGGGCGAGTGTATATTTGTATTAATTTATTTTATAATTAAAATAATTTATAATTAAAATTTTTTAAATAAAAATTTATCTCTCCCAAACATATTATAAAACAAAAAGATGTGAGAATTATTTGGATGAAACTAAAAATGAATTTAACATGATAACAAAGGGCTTGATGAGGGCTTAGACTTCATTAATGGGCTGGCTTGAAATTGAACTTGTTCATATGACAGATTTCTTGTCCTTGAAGCAATTCTTGACCTATGTTTAGATAAAGGTGAAAAGAATAAAGAGTAAATAAAGAGAAAGTATTAAAGATTTAATAATAATATTTTTTTATACAATTTTATCTACTATTTAAAAAAAATTATTTAATAATAAAATTAATATTTAAATAAAAAAATTATTTATATTTTCTTTCGTACTTTTTTTTTCATGCTACTTTTTCCTTTCAAGTCTCAACATGTGGTTAGTCTGCATCTATTTTCTCTCATATCTCTTTCTATTTGAGATCTTTCATCATCTACAATTATCTTGCCTCAAGAGTGGTAGACCTCAACTACATAAAAAAATTTTATTTAGAAATTTTTGTGTAGATTTAATATGTATAAATTATGTAGATTAAGTCAATAAAAAATTAATACATATCATTTTTAATATAACAATTTATTTGACAAAAAAATTATTCGAATTTATAAAATTTAAGTAAGAATTTCTGACAGTGGAAAAGCAAGATTGATTCATCGTTAGTGTTTAGCGGCGAACTTCAAATTTTAAAACTATACAACCTTTTGTGGATCTGATTGCACAAAATAACTAAAAAAATATGTAAGAATTGATAAGAAACATAAGTCAAGAAGATATAAAATTATTCTTTCATGAACCTAAGCTTTGCAAGTTTCAAATCCCATAGTGAACATCTATGGCAAACCTTTGAGTAACAAGGGCTTTAATATTACTGTCGTTGTAACTTAATTGCAGAAAATGAAATAAACAAGCAACATAAAAGGAAACAGAAAATAAAAATAGAGCAAAACATGGGAGAATTTTCCAATTTTTTCAATAGGCAAAGCGAGAGAAATGTACCTTAAAAGAAGATGCAAACAGAAGAGCCTCAGATTCAGCGGAAGAAGAAACGGGAAAGGGAGAAACAGAGGAAAATCAATGGTATGGGAGGCGTTGGAAAGAAATATGTATTAACCAAACACAAAATTCAGAGGTAAATCTCTTTCCAGCCCTCCCACACTGAAGACTTCCCAGCAACACTCTCTCCCATTAAACCTGTATTCCTTCTTTTTATTGTCTGTGTTTGTGCCTCTCTGCTTGCTTCAGCTGGATTCAGAAGCCATCGTCAAGTTATATTTATAGAGCGACCACCCAAACCATGAAGAGGGTACGAATGGTTTTTCCCTAGTGCAAATTCAGTGCATAGATAATAGAGTACAGACAATAGAGTACAAGTTCCTTTGCTTTTGGAAACTCAAATAATTTTTACATTAATTTATTTTTTAAATTTTAAAAATAATGTTAAAATTATTATTTTATATATATATATATATATATATATATATATATATATATATTTTAAATTAATAATATTTTTTAAATCGTTAAAATATATTTTTAAAAAATATTATTATATTAAAAAAATTGTTATATATTTTATATAAAAATAATTTTTTTATATTATATTAATAAATATATATTATATTAAATTTATAATTATTTTTATTTTTTATTATTAATAAAAAAAATTAAAATTATATATTTAATTTATTAAAAATTAAAAATTAAGAGAAATTTATTATTAAATAAAAAAAATTTAAAAATTTAATATATGAATTTTTTTAAAATTTAAAATTATAATTTATTAATTATAATAATAATATATTATAATATTTAAAATTTATATTTTATATAAATATTATTTATTAAAAATAAATATTAAAATAAAAATATTAAATAATAAAATCAAAATAAAACGAGTCAAATCACTTATTTTTTTATATATATAATAGATTGATGTGACTTTCCGACAACTTCACATGGTTGTTGTATTGGAGTGGTTGTGGTGTCATTTTTCAGGGATTCTTTTACCTCGAAAGCTGAAAAAGAAAATGAGAACGGAAGGACACGGTCAGACTGTGATTGATTCCGTGTGTCATGGTTGGTGGACCAACACATCACGCGCTACTCCGTCGATAATTTTATTTTAAAATCTGACAGAAAGAGAAAGAAAAAAAAAAATTATTATATATTTTTAAAATATAAATAAATATATATTTTAAAAAATATTTTTATTATTAATTTTAAAATTTTTAAATATTTTTTATGTTAAAAATTTTAAATTAATAATAAAAATATATCTTAAAACATATATTTGTTATATTTTAAAAATATATAATAATTTTTTAAAAGACAATAGTATAACGTGTGAAGTCAAGTAGACATTTAAAAAAAAGTTAAAATAAAGTATTATAAAATTTAATCTTATAATTAAGTAATTTTTTTAAAAAAAATAATATCATTTAAATTGAGAATCTTGAGTTTAGTTAATCATCATTAGCGATATTAACATTATTATATTATTAAAATAAAAGTGAAATCATTAGAAAATTTCTCAATACCATAGATACTTTATTGAAGAAAAAAGTTGTACTTGCAATGTAAAAGATTACATTTCATTTTGTACGGTGCAATTGTGTAAGTATTTTAAAAGTTAAATGTAAGTTTTTTTTATAAGGATTTTATTTTTTTTCTCAAATTTCAATCATTAAAATTAATTTATATAGATATATAACTTGTACTAATGTCTTTTCCAAAATATTACATCAGATAGTTACTGTAATATTTGATAGAATATTATAAATTTTTGATATTATCATATAATTTTTGTATTTTTTTAAAACATACAACTTTTTGGTATTTTTAAAAAAAATAGAGATGAAATATCTAAAGAAAAATTTGAAAAAATTTTACACTGAATGTTTTCCTTTAATTTTAATCATATAAAAATTACTCTAATGCTTTATTTAGAGAGATAGAAAAGGAGAAGAAAAGAAAGAAGAGAAGAAAATGAGATAGAGAAAAAGTTTTTTCCTGCATAATTGGAGAGAAAAGTAAAAAAGAAAGAAAAAATTATGAAATGAGATTAAAAAAAAAATTTTTACACTTGAAAGAAAGTTACTGTATGAGAGAAAAAAAGAGGGTAGGATCTACTGAATTTTCTTAATTTAAAATGTTAGTATAACTTGTAATAATATATTTATTTTTTAAGTGAATATATTTTTTTTACTTTTTATATAATTAAATAAAAAATTTATTTTTTTTCTTCCTTTCAAGTAATGAAAAAAATATTTTTTATTTATTTTTTTTTTTTCTCTTAGTAAAGTGTAAATGTAAATTTTTTTTCTCTATAAAAGTTATTGTACCGCGTATAGATCCAGAAGACCATTGAATTATTTTGCGTCACTGACATAGAAGCCCAAACCCAAGCCCAAGCCCATGGTTAGTATAGTGACCCAGGCGATATGGAATGGAAGTACTTGTCATCATTTCAGTTGACTACGGATAATTAGCTGGCAGGGGCCACCTCGCTGAGGGATCATGCCCAAAGCCACCCGCTAAAGGGCATGGGTTGAAGACCAAAAACAAAGGGCACGGGTCAAGATAAGACACCTTCAACCCCTATAAAGAGCCAGAGTAGTCCCTGCCACAGCTAGGAAAACTTTTACATAGACATTTTTTATTTCAGATATTTTATTTAATTTTTAATATTTTATTTAATAACTATTATATGTAAAAATTTATAAATTGTTATAAATATATAATATTTTTTAAAAAATTAATAATATATATTAATTATTTTTAAATAGACATTACTTATATTAAGAGGTTGGGTTGAATTTTTTAATTCAGTACACAAGTTAAATGTGACTAAATAAAATTCTATTACTTAACCCAATCTAATTTTTTTTAGTTAGTTTGATTGATTTGATCGGATCATCAAATTAAACACTTCAAAATCTTCGGTTAAAATTTTTTGGAGTCATAAAATTTTGATAATATTTGAGAGGCCATATGCAATTTTATACTTTTGTGAGATTTTCAAAATTTTTGGGAGGTCATGACCCTTGATCCTCTAGAAGTGTTATTATTCTAGTTATGTAAATTTATCAAGAATATGATTCTGTATAGATATAAACATGCACTTCATTTATAAATGGAAGAAATTTTTATGCTGTAATTTAGGAGAGAAACTGGAAATTTTTAAGTGGGAGTGCTATACAGTAGGATTTTGAAAGATGGGGTAAATTTTGCCTTATATGCAAGTGCTTACTTAATTAAAGAATTAGCTATATTATATACAGAAAATTTTTTTGCCTTGAGCAATGGGACCGTCCCTCCCTACACTATAACGGTTAACCTAGTTGCGTCCTTACCATCATTTGTGCCAAAAACATAAAAGAAAAAGTTATTATAATTAGAGGCCATTAATTTGTGGGAGTTTATTCACTCCGTAATTCATGCACAAGCCACAAGGTTCCCCGCCATATTTTGGTTAATATTTGTGAAGTAGTAACGACATGCACATACCTTAGGCAATTATAATAGTCATTAATGGAGTGTTTGGAAACTTTTAAAAATAAGTAGGTTGTCTCAAGCATAAGGTTACTAAAGTTCTTCCCTGAGGTTTCCAAAATTTAAAGCCTAATATTTAAATAATTTATATAATTATTATATATTTATAATAAATTGAGACCCTTAATTTTTTAATTTGATGTCTAATAAATATCATTCTCTTGCATTCATATTAATTAGTCAACTATAATTTAAAATTTTCTCATAGTTCCTTTTTTTTTGCGAATTTTATTTATGAACCGCTACTTGAGCAATGACCCGCTTTATCTCTCATTTTTCAAACAAATAGATTTGAACAAATCAAAATGTATGAAAATATTTTTGGTTTTCTAGTTTAATGATAAAAAGTTCAAATCATTAGACATGAGAATTTGAAAAAACTCTTCCTTAATCTTGAATGTTTTTTAAGATATAATAGTTACTTTGATATTGATAATTTAGATTTATTTTTAAAATTAAAAGTATTAAAGAGAAATTATATAAGTAGAAGATAATACTCTAATCGACATACTCAATTACATAAAAGATTGGATTCTTTTCAATGCATACATTGCCTCTATAATAAAATTGATAGTTCAGCAAAAAAAGTTTTTTAAAATTGAAATTAATACAATATTACCTAAAATCAACAATATCTCGCTAAAGATTAAATGAATTAATTATAACATCAATTAAAAAATAAATGTTAGCAGAAATCAATTACAAAAATTTCATTAGTAACTTTACATTTGAAGAAAATGGAAAAATAACTTTTAATTAAATTTTATATTAATTTTATTACATAAAAGCTTAATTGCAATTTTGGCTTCCCTATTTTAAAAAAATGAATGGTTTGATTCTCTTATTTTGAACATAAACTAATTGGTCTCTATATACAATTTGAGCATTTTTGGTCCCTCCAACCACATACCGTTAAAAATTTGATTAAAAATGCTGACTTGACATTAAAAAATTAATATTTTATTTCTAATAAGTAATTTAAATATATTTCACTTACATATAACTCTCTAAATACTCAAATTAACTTTAATAATAATATTAATTTTTTATTTACTTTAATTTTATTAAAGTTAATTTAGATATTGAAAAAGTTATGTATACATCATATACATTTAAAACTCACATAATTATAACATATTATGTCCCTAAAATCTAAAACTGAAGTGCATTTAAAATCTTAAAAGTACTATATACAATTAACAAAATTTCTCAAACCATTAGAGTCATATTATCAAAGACATTTTTAAAGGAATACTTATTAGTAATATAATCCATAATGTATAAAATTACACTCCAAGCGTTCAAACATTATTGGTCCCGTGAAAGCAAGCTCACAATTATACAAAAATCAATAACAGTATTAGTATTGTACAAAACATAAAGGCTCAAATTAAGAATCCAAAACAATATATTTATTCATTCTTCTTGTCATGGTTGGTCCTGTGAAGGTAAGCTTATAGGTGAGCTCGCAACCATGCAAAAGTCAATACTAGTTTTAAGATTGTAGAAAATCAAAAAAACCCAAATTTAAGAGTCACAAAATAACATTTTATTTAATTTTACATAATGCATACATACATAAATGGCTATATACAATCACGAAATTAAAATATGCCCAAAACAATATTATAAGTGAGAGTATGAATTATATAATATATATCAATATGTTAGAAACTCTCACAAAAGTTTTCATTCAAAATTTCAAAGTCCAGTGTCCAAAACATCAGTCAAAGTTTTAAAAGAATTATAAAAAAAAAAAATTCTTTTTGGTGCTAAAAAAATTTCAGGAACAATCACCAAAATAATCACTAAACGCGTGTTGGATAATGGCTTTGTTTCTCTACATCATAAGAGAGTTTTAATTTTAATAAGCTTCTATCTTATTTGCCATTATTTTAAAACACCTAACATTGTCAAATACAGAGATTATCTCCACCTGTAACTCTAACAGGAATTGTATTAGTTGTTATTGTATTGTTAGAAGGCTAAAATATATCATAAGTTCATCGTTGTAAAAGTTTGATCATTGTGATTGCTGAAGTTCTCCTTGCCTCGAGCAAGGAAAGTTTACTAATTTTACATTGATTCTATTTTTAGTTGTATCAAACTCCTTTATTGAATGGTTATCCAATTACTTAAAGATATTCTTTTATAAAATCTAATAAGAATTGGAGATATAGCTTAAATAGATGAGATCACATATAGATTACATATTTAATGATATATCTATCATTATCTTAATTGGAGTAAACAAAATCAATCAAATTAAATTAAATAATCAAAATGATTCATGACCTCCATGGCATTTTTCTTTTTATTCAAGCCATCCACATTTTGATACTAACATGCTTCAACATGCATTCAGAATACAGTTTCATGTATTTGACCTTTTTTTTTATGGTAGAAAGAAATTCATAATTTGTAAAAAAAAACTCCAAAACTTCATTCATAAGTAACAAGATTTTAGCTCGTGGTGGAAAATACACTATTAACGAAATCAAGCTTTAATTTATTGACATGTCTAGCTTATTATTCAAAGAAAAATATTATATAATTAAAATTTTTTTATTAGAATTTTTGACAGAATAATTGAACATGTTATTGATTCTTGAATAGGTGAGTAGTTACTAGTACTTGATTTTATCTTACAACACACTTAAATTTTATTTTAATTTTGTCAAAAAATTTGATTATTTTTTCTAACAATGTAACATTACTCTTATTAAAAAAACGAAACAATACATAACTAAGGAAAATTGTTCCAAAATCATACCACATCCAACAATAGCTACGGTCATTAACATGTAACAAAATTAGATAGAACAGATAAACCTTCAATAAATTTCAGATCCAAGAACGAAAATTGATACAAAAGGGTTAAGAAGATTTAAGTATAAGACATGCTAATCATTCAACAAAATTACACCCATATACAACTTCAACTAATCCAAACAATACAACTATATATTTAGATTATACGGCGCTGACACCAATTGCTATAAATTTACTGAGCAGTCGACAATAATTTCAATTATATCATTTATCTACAAAATAATTCAAGAATGAATTGAGGGGTACCTAACATATTAGAAAGATCTCTTCTTTGTCTGCCAAAAGTGTTTATGACTACAATATTAGTACTTGATTCTACCATTTTTGGATCGACAATAGTTTGGAAGGATTCTCTACTCTTTTGTTTTTATATTGTGAATGTCCTATTAATCATTTTGATTATTTTAATTTTAATCTGATTGATTTTGTTTAGTCCAATTAAGATAATAATAAATATATTATTAAATACATAAACTTTATGTAATATTAACATTATCATCTAATAAGAATAGGAGATACAGTTTAAGTAGAAAAAGATAATGTTGAGATCACATAATGATTACATATTTATCATTATCTTAATTGAAATAAACAAAATCAATCAAATTAAATAAAATAATCAAAATGATTCATAGGACATACCCAATATAAAAACAAGTGAATACTGAATTTGAGCTAAAATTAAAACATAAATTTTTCCAGAAGTTCAATTAATTAGACAAATAATTGGATTTGAGCTTCTATATCATTGTCATCATCTCAAAGGTCCTATCCTAGATTACAATGCATAGATAAACTCACATAATTATTACATATTATGTCCCTAGAATCTAAAACCGAGGGGCATTTAAAATCTTAAAAGTACAATATACAATTAACATAAATTTCTCAAACCATTAAGATCATATTACCAGTGTCACTTCAAAGGAAATGCTCATTAGTAATATTACATTTAGTTTTGGCTGTATAGCTATATAAGATCTATTAAAAATTATTAAAATCATCCAATTTGTTCATAATTTATTTTAAAAGATAAATATCTAATTTTTTTATTAATTTATTTTAATGAATGAATATCTAATGCATCAATTTTCATCTAGATATATCTAAACTTATCAGGTATCCATATATATTCTATTTTCCAAATCATATGAATATCCATTGGATGTCTAATAAATATTTCGATTAATCGATTAATCATCCATTAATAAAAGATTTAGTAAAATTGCACAAGTTCAGATATCAATATGGAATCATAGATCTGTGGATCAATCAAAGATTTAGACACCTTGTTGAGCTAATTAATTTGCATACCAATCTATCAATTTATGGAAGCACCACACAGATTAAAGACCGGAGCTAATTTAATTAATTAGACTTAAAACAAGAGAGAAAGACCAGAAGATTGAGGAATATAAGCAATCACACAGGCTTGTTGTTGTAGTGATATATGCAGCTACAGAGTAGTAATATTCATCATAAGATTAAGGAAGATACTTTGGTCTTTAGATCAAAAACTATAACAGATCTACAACCCCAGAAAAAGGGGTTTCAGATCCAACGAAGAAAGCTTACAAGCAACAGAATGATTGGAGGCAGAGGCAGGGGCAGTGATGGAGAGCAGAGTGGAAAGAGAGGAACCACAGGGAAATCATAGGAATGGGTGGAATCGGCAAAGGATGATCTCCACTCCGATTCATTTCTTTGCCGACCCTCCCATCTCCCATAACTTCCTCAGGCTCTTCTCCCTTTCCCTTCTCTCTCTTTCTCTATCTCATCTCGAGTACTCTACCTTCAACTCAATGGTTATGGATGAATCAAGCATTTTGGACCACCACGCACAAATTAATACAGAGCAAGAGGCGGTGCATGGTCAACACTCAAGACTCACAAGGCCAATGGAGTGGGAAAGGAAAACTGGCGTATACTTCACGCGCGTTCTACGGTCCGAGAACGTGTACAGTCGTACACCTAATGTTTTTGTTTGTCTATTTTTATAATATATGCCTATTTGATCCACTTGTAACCGTTTATCAAAATTAAATAATTAAAAAAAAGTCTAGACTATTGTTATCACGTTATATGTCTAGTTCTTCGTGAGATGTTAACGTATGTTTTTATTTTTATTTTTTTTGTTACAACGTTTTCTTTTTATTTTTTTTGTTCCAACGTATGATTTTCATTTGGGTCAAGTAAATATGTAGCTTTCCAAATAAAACTAGCACTCTATCCGGGCATTACATATCTTATGAGTTTTCAAACCCAATATAGTTAATATAAAATATTATTATTACTTACTCAATAACAATGTTAACATTAAATATAATAATTTAATATAATTTTATATATATGCTTATGCTAAAATATAAAATGTTTTTTTAAATATTATATTAATTATAATATATTAAAGATAACTATTTTTCTTGTCACAAATTAATATTTTTAATCAATTGTTATTATTTCCTCTAGAAATACTATAATATAGTTGATCGTAATTAAAAACTAAGTGATACAACATAATTTAATATGAGAAAAA
The DNA here is from genome assembly GCA_019955255.1 of Castanospermum australe. NCBI lineage: Eukaryota > Viridiplantae > Streptophyta > Magnoliopsida > Fabales > Fabaceae > Castanospermum > Castanospermum australe. Next base: position 940,112 of record NSJW01000420.1, read on the forward strand.
TATTACCCAGTAGATATATATTATCTTATTTAAAATTTCAAAGTCAAATTTGTATCAACAAATGAAGTAATAATCATGAGAGAAATTAAGACCATTGCGTCATACATTATTATATGAAATTATCTTACATTCAAAGGTATGATTTTTAATTTAAACAAAATAATATGGTGTCATTAAACATATAATTTGACTATTCTATATTTATAAGTAGAATCACATATATAAACACCTATTTTTTATTGCAATGATGAGTTAAGCAATCTTAGACGCTTAATACTATTAGTTTAATTAATTTATAACATTATAACATTATTACTTTTTAATTATTTTATAAATAAATATATTATTCCATTAAATAAAATAATTCAATGAAAGTATTTTTTATTATTTTTAAAAACATATTTTCATTAAGGATAAAAATTTTATCATTACAACTTGTATAATTAGAATTAGAGATAACATAAATTATAATATTGTAAAAAGATAATATCTAAAAAATATTTAATTAGAGTGCATTTTCTATAATTATTAAACTTTAAGAATTAGAAAAATGTATCACTAAAATAATAAAAAATTAGATAAAAAGTTATCACATTTTTTTCTATTTAACATTTGTTTATCTAAAAAATTTGGTTTTTAATTTATTAGAATTTAATGAATTTTGATTCCTCCTTCAAAAAAAAAGTACATGATTTATATATTTAATTATGTTCTATAATTATCTTATCTTTTTTTACAAATTTAAATATTAGAACCTAACTAATAAATTACGTCTAATGACATAAGAAACATACTTAATTTTTGTTTCACAATTTATTCAAAAAAAATAGATTTTTTTTAATTTTGAATTTTCATCTATAAGAATATTCATATTTTGAAATTTATATTTTGAAACTAGAGGTTTTGGGAGGATGAAAAGTTGTGAAAGATAAGAGAGAGAGAAAATAAATATCGAAGAAAAATAAGTGTCTGAAATTAGATAAAATTAAAAATTTTTAAATAAAAAAATTAAATTTTAAAAAAATATAACATGTGACAATTAAAGTCAAAGAATTTTTTATTTATATTTATTTTTTATTCATGCACTTTTAGTTTATATATATAATAGATAGATTCAAAGTCTATAGAACGCAACGTTCTGAGCCTGGCCCAGTCCAAAGAAACAACTGAGTATAATTATTGGGCTCTACATATAACCAAAGAAGAGTCCAGTCCTCCTAGTAAATATCTTACAATTGGGTAGCCCAAGACAAACATGGTACTAATTGTTCTGGCCTAGTTGATTCTCAGGCTAACGACCAAGAAAGAAAATTGGCAAGAGCAAGGCTATATTAGGGATTCGGGAATTCATGCGTTTGGCTAAGACTTGCATTTGGCTATCGTTTCCTGGCATAAGAGACTAAAAAATATTACAAGTGCCAAGTTTATTTCATAAACTCTTAGCCTAAAAGGAAACGACAGCCAAATGCAAATCAAATATGTATGTATTAAAAGAACAAGGCAACTAACAAATAGATTACACTAAAAACATACGACAACGACAATCAGAAATTGCTTACTTTGCTAAGTATCAAATAACATCATTACAAAGAGTACTTTCCATTTGGTTCATTACAAAGCGAACTTACTATTTTGTTGCTTGGTTTCGGATTGGGATCACCAAACGTAATAAGTATGTGGTGTTGAAAATGTCGTACTTACGGGGGAAAAACAAAAAACAGAGATGTGACACCGACCGCATTCCCCCCAAGAATTCTGCTCTAGATCTCACCTTGCTGCAAGCCTACTAGATTTTTTTTTTCTCACTCTACATTATGAAAGTAATTGTTTTTATCTTATGCTTGTCCATGTTTGTAATTACACAATCAAGATTATTATTATGTACCATTTTCGTTTGGAGTCATATAAACATCTCTACTTACTCCATCAGACTCTCACCATTGTCATCAGCAGTTGAACTGATGATATCTCATCTTTCCAGCTTCATTGTTCTGGGCTTAGGGTGTGCTATAGCTTTCTCTTCTTCTGTGAGTGCATGGCGGAAATGGCATCTATGGCCATATGGGCATAAAACCCCAGCAAGAACCATCCTGCAGACCTCAGTTTTGTAGCGTGGGTGGCGGATGACTGGGCGGAGCTCCCCAATACCGTGAGCAAATTGGCAGTGGTTTCCATAAGGGCACGTGCCAGTCTCCTGCCATTTGTTACACAGCTCAGTCTTGAACATGCCTTGATTATACACCACCATCTCAAGAGGCTCTTCCTCCTTCTTCCCTCCACGCACATATACCTTTTGCTGTAGCATAGCAACATACGCAAAATTTCAACAATAATAATCAAACAGTATAAAATAAACAAATAAAAAATAGCTACTCCCCCTTTTTCTTATGGATGGCAACGATCAAATCTAGATATGAATCATATATAATCATTATGTTGTGCTTATATTCTTCAACCATATGGTGTATTCAATTCTCAAATGATTTTCGAGATTGGATGCTCAACCCCTTATATTTTTAATACAGGAACTCAAGCTATTACATATTCTTTCCAATTAATCACTAATTATGTAACAACTCAAGTGACTGCTTTATCATGGAAAAGCCAGAAGCCCACCAAACGACCCATAAGCCCAGGATGCTACCTCACATATTACCACTGTGGCATTGTCCCCCAAACTCTTCACATTTTGGTTACTTCTTTTGTGTCTCAGATAAACTAGACCTAGTGGGGTCATGTGAACCCAATACTAACTAGTGTTGCACCCTTACCAAGCAAGCACGCGCACACAAAATGACACGCATATGAAAAACAACCAAACTACTCTGTTGTCTGTTCGTTGCAGCTACCAGGTAATGACATAGAAAGGCAAGGTTTTACTTCTTTTGAAAGAAAGAGGGTTAACAACTACTAACAAGCAAATCATGTTCGGTAAATAACGATAAAAGCAATAATCACAAAGGAAAGAGAAGATAAAATAATAATAAAATCAAAGCTGTAAAAGCAAGTCTGGTGTGTCCTTACAACGACATCAGGTGGAGTCGAGGAGGTACGTGGGCGAGTAGGCCCCTTAGTGCGACTAGCATTGCTGGCACCGGCCGCAGACTGAGCCATCTTCAAGTAGCCATTTGACCTCACAGATATGCTCTTGGGCAGCGAGAACCTCTCCGCTTCAACACCATTGTTCTCAATCACGCTAGTGGGACTCTCCTCCGAAACTTCCTGGTCCTTATTGTTATTCCAATCGGCACAGTTCTCTTTCCCATCCCTGCAGTTGTCCCCAATGTGGAAGCCACGGAACCCGTGCGCAAGATCAAACGGCGTCGTTTGATCGGATGAACCACCCAGTTGGTTCTCGAGCGAAGCCTGAAGGGCGAGGCTCAGCTGCTTCTGCAGCTCCCTGTTCATAGCACGAAGCTGGGAGTTCTCTTGTCGCAGAACTTCGACCTCTTTGGAAGTTTCCACGAGGCGACTGAGGCACATGCTTTGGCGATTCACCATATCCTGGTGTTTCTGTATGACGCAGGAGTCGTAAGAGTGGCTCTGTACTCCCGAGTCGGTGTACTTCAAGCCAGAGTTTCCTTCGTACGGGTAAAGCGACACACCGCCACCATTGCTGCAGGTGGGCGAGAGGGTTGGATTCTCAGTGAACAAAGCAGAGTACAGGGAAGCATATACGCCGCCGTTGGACTGCATTTGACCGGTGGCTGTTGTGGTGTTGGCGCCAAATCCGCCATTGGAGCGGGGGGAGCAATTCTCCTTATTATGCATTTTTCTCGATTCAAGATTTAGCTGGCTATGCTGAAAATTAGGAACAGAACAGAGAATAAACATGTCAGAAACTGATGATCAATTAGCCGATTCATGCACATTTTTTTCCTTTCGAGTTCTGTTGAATTCTTGAACACAATACACTATTTTCAATTCCTGAATTCTTTCCATTTCATCGAAACTCATCAAGAATCGATTCGTTTGAGCACATTCATCAATTTCAAATCATACTCGTTGACAGATTCAGAAATTCAAAGAAAGAGTTCTGCGATCGAAGAAATTAACGAACAATGCACTAGTCTTAGGATTCAAGAAACATCGAGAAAACGAACTCAAACAAATTGATGAGAAAAATCAACGAGAAAAAAAAACTACACCGATGAAGATACAGAGAATTTCTCACATAATCTGATCGTAAGTCGTAACAGAGACGAAGAGAAATGAAGAAAAACTTACCTGACCAGCGAAGAACAGCGAAGCAGGTTCTGAGCTATACTTTAGTTAATGAGAAAATGAAGGACGGAATTGTAGAGAGAGAAAGGGATATGAGAGAGATAGAGAGAGAGAGGTGAGAGCATGGTTTTATAGTGCGCCATGATTGGGAGGGAAATGAAAGGGGACGTAGCAAATGTGTTTGGTGCGAGGGAAAACGAGAGAAAACGAATCTGGAAAACCGTCTCCGACACACTTCCTAACAGAATGCTCAACGATCTGACCGAACTGCCCCTATCGATTTTGGCAGAGCCCGGCTTCCACTCTGGGGTGTTGCTGTAATTTGATTCGCGGGAAAAGTGGTCGCTTGTATTGTAGTGCAGAGGAGCCGTTGATATTCGATCGTGCGGCAAGGAAAGCATATGCTGTTGTGGTGGGTCCCATTGACGCCGCAGTGGCTATGGGTTCACGTAGTTTGAGCGCCAAGATACTCCTGAAATTACTAGATTATCCTGCGCTTTGAGTTTATCTACGATAATGCAACCCAGATTAAAGTGAAGGCCTACACGAAAATAAATTATTATAAATTTAATGCATATTTGTACTTGATTATTTTTTTTTAAAAAGTTATTTTAACCAAAAAAATCTGTTAAAAATATTTTAATTGTAAACTTTTTTTTTAAACAAACAGTAATTAGATTAGTTAATTTTTTTTATTTATGTCAATGAAAAAAGAATTATACTAATACAAAATAATAAGTTTTGTATATAAATTTTTACAACTTTACAAAAGAAACGCTCCATAACTCATAATTTACGTAAATCTTTCACTTCTTTTTTTTTTTAATTAATTTGATGACTACAATTTTTTAAATTATTTAACATGACATATTTTTTATTAATGTCATCACACCATCTTCTAATCACCTATTCTAACGTCTATTATTTTATTTTATTTTATTTTATTTATAATTTCTCACAAGTGATTATTTACTTCAATCTTTTTTGAAATGCACATCACATTAATCAGAATTTAAATTCAAGTAGGAATAAAGGTAAACTGTGGTTGGCAAAATCGAATGGTCTACTCTTATCAAAATTCAATCACACCAAAATGTCACGAGGGTCCCACTTACATGATGTGTTCCTTCTTTTGAACAGCTATATATAGAGAATAATTGTTTTTCCAGTTTTAACATACAAGACAATAAGAAGCCAAGACAGTTTAGGCAGCGCATTCAAGGTGCAGTTGCGGTTAGAATAGCATTTGATTATATAATGCTTGAATTTGAAGATAGTTTGAAGGAGGGTGCTGGTGGTCTTGGCTTGGGTTTCTTCGAATAATCAAGTCATGAAGTGGATTTAGGACATTAGTCATTTAGGAAGATAGAGCCCACCATCATGGTCCTTTTTATTTGGAGGGAGAAGGTGAAGGGTTTGCTTCTTTATCACATTTACAACAACCTCTTCCTCTAATAGGTACTCAATCAAAATCTAATAAAGTTTGGAGAATAAAATAACACACCCAAAGATCCCCACATTAACTTCTCTCATAGGCCATAGCAGAAGACCTTCTCCTGTGTCATGGTTGTTAAGTTAGCCACACAATTCTTCTCAAAACAATAGCTTTTCATAAAACAAACAATGGTCAGCTTACCTTTCCCTTTCATTGCAGCTTTGGTCTGGTCATGTTGCTATTATAAAAAAAAAGCTGATGTAGCTGGTCTTGGGTTTTATCAAGGCCTGAGGACCAAATGTCCCTCTCCATTAGGGTCACTGCACTGAGCTGCAAGTGAAAATGGCTGCTTGCAGAACATAGCCTAAATTTGATTTGAATTGGAGCCTTTATTGCATCACCACAGGAACTGAACAGTGAGTATTGCTCAACAAAGCAATAACACACTGAACTCATTTCAAGTGCAGGGTAAAACCCGAAGTGTTAATTCACAATCAATAGAATGAGAGACATCAAAACAGTCTCCCAAGAACTGAAGGTAGCAGCAATAGACTGTATGATTTATCAAGAATAAAGAAACATCGTAAGTTCATAACTTTTGCCAGGCCAAAACAGTAGCAGTAATGTATACATATTTTTTCATCACTCAATTTCCGTGGAAACCTGCTAAATCTGCAGCAATGGACTCCCCTGTAAGTTTAGTCTCCACAGCATAAGACAAAGTGGAAGATAGAAATTGGAACCGTGTGAACAAGATGGTCAAAGAATTTTAAGAAGTCAACTCAAATTTAGGGAAGAATTTGTGAAGAATCTATTCCTAATTATGCACACAGAGATGAACTCTTCTGAATGGAAAGTAATATATTATGCTGCTATACTTGTTAGAAATTATAAATAGACAATATGTGCATCGAATTGAAAGAATTAGTTGATCAAGTGAACAACATGAGCCTAATGATGTGGAACAGTCTGGAGTCTAGAGTCTAGTCTAGAATAAGTATATCTACAGAATTGGGACTCAAAGGGTAATAGCTTTCTGAATTGGCAAGGCCTTTCACCCTCTTTCTTACTTTAGCTCTAGGTTTCCTGGATGGAAGTCGAACTTGCTTTTCATGCCTGGAAACAAAAAAGTTTGAATATAAGAAAATTAACACAATACATGTTAATCAATATTTCCACTTGCATATTCACAAATAGATGATGCTGGTAAGTAGAATGCTTCAATTATAACCAATAGCTTTCACATTTTGCATGTAAACACTTCACTTGCTACACTTCCTATTTCATTTCTCCAACCAAAGAATGAAGCCAAGTGACAACTCATATATTCGATACATTATATTCTTATTAATAAAACTGTCCTTGAAATTTATTACGTTTTAAAGGAGCAAATTAACTTTTTAAGGTTGTTCTTAAAATATAATTCATCTGCACTTTATTTTATTTCAAGAAACAATGGCAGAGTGGCCCAAATTGCAAACCAAGGTTTTCATATGCTACTGAATTTTAAACACAAGTGAATGATGATCAAGATAGTTCTAGTAAAGCTTTTCTTACTCATTTTTATAATTCATTTAATGTAATTTTATATATGAGATACAATCAAAAAATTAAAACAACGTACACATATGAAATTATGTGCATGGTTAACCACCATTATGTTTGAAAATGAGCAAAAAATTCAATACCTAAAGCCCATTTGAATTGTGAAATGCATTATTTTAGCACCTTCTTAAATTCAGATATAATTGGGTGCCTTTCTCCAGTGCCATGTGTAATATAACTCCTTAAAGTTAAAAAATAAATAAACTCTTCCACATCAAAATCTTGCCCTAAGTTTTGCAGAGCACACTGTTTGATGACCTGAAGGATGCTATTAGTAGATATGAACCTAACTGAACAAAGAGATTATGATGCATTATAAGTCTAAATTCCGAAAAACTATGAAAGTTCCTGCAAATCAATATTGTACCAAAATAAAATTTTCAGATATTAAGATTTACAACACAACTGTGACAGAGATTGAAGCCAATTTGTTGTGAACTAAGAAAACTTAACAGGTATGCGATGACTGGACAGGAAATTAAAATTACTCAGCTAAAAAACAAGGCTGAAGGCAGACACTTAGTACTCACAGTTGAGACTTCTCTTTATACTTCTCAGTGGCATTTCCTCTAGCCTCCACATATGCAATTTCCAATTCAAGTGGGTTGCCTGAAATTCCTGAATAACCCTTCCCTTCACTGTAGGGAGAAAGGGTACTGCCATCATGATCAGGATGACTGTTTTCAGCACTGAATCTCGAAATACATATAGTTGACTCAGATGGTCGAATTGAATGAGGAAGATTCATGCTTCTTGGATGGTACAGGTTGGAAGAATTGATATCCTTGTCCTCATTAGCAGATTGGGAGATAGTAATTGATGCAGCTGCCAAAGAATCCTTACACGACAGAAAAACAGCAATACCATTAAAAAGAACTATATTTTGGAGACAAGATATATGATTGATCTTACCTTGGCATCTTACACCTCAGCTCAACCAATTATCTATTTATACTTGATTACTGGATTTGGTGAAGATCTAATGGAATTAACCTTAAATCACAAAATTCCTTTGTTCTTCTAAAGGCTACAATACAAGCAACAACAAGAAGTTTCCAAACGTGTGTGTCACATACTACTAGGGATCTAAACCATTGTGTCATATGTCAAATGCTATGTTAGCCACCTAATTCTTCTTTTCTGGCATAACATTCTGAGAACTGCCATAATTATAAATAGAGCAAAAATCAAGACAGGAAATGTGATTCCAAGCAAACTTAATATTGCATATGAAGTATTATTTTACCAAATTTGCTGAATCTGAACGCAACAATTTTCAGTATAAATATGGTACCTTTATCACTCAATTACATGTTTGAATGTTTTCCAAAGAAACAATAGTGAATGATAATGCATTTACACCAATATAATTCATGTCCAATGTTGATGGGTTTCACATTTTCCTCTTTTGAGGGAAGAAGTTATAAACCAATGCAAGGAAACTAATGAAGTGCACTTTTGCAACCCATAATGCTTATTCTCCTTTGACACATTGTCTTAATCCATTCAAATTAGTCATGTGAGAAGAAACTCCTCTTAATATCCTGCTCAAGTTCATATAAAATTTATGATGCTTTACTGTTATCTTTATTTTATCACATAGTTCTACACGCAGGCAGGTCATGATAATGTCTAACTTAAGAAAGAAATTTCTACAAGCAAAAGGGTAGCAATTCAGACCTCCACTGCACTTGGATTGTCAATATCTGACTTGTCAAGTGGCATATCCTTATCTAAAGAAGAGCACGGCACATCTTTATCACCAAGCAGTCCTCTAATTGGATCTTGATCTCCTCCAAATAGTTCCTCAAAGTTTTGGAATGTTAAGTCAACATCAGGTATGTTAAAATCATCTAGACAAACAAGTTCTTCACATATCCCAAGGTCTTGAATATTTTGGGACCACAACTGCAGACATTAATGTCGACCAATCTCATTTAAATGAATCAAATATAATACAATCAACAAAAAAATGGTGAAAAAGCATATGCTTACACTAGATGTCAGATATTCGAACAGAAATTTTCATTTGTTATCATGGACAATGATCTGGAAGCGAGTACTATGGTTAAGATGTCAGCAAGAGAAGTTTGAAAAAAAATTGAACAGTTCATGATGCTGATCTTAATTTTTGGAGCCTTGTCTCCTCCTGTTTCTTTTCTTGCACGGTATGAGTTTTGTTTTCATATGTGTCTGGTTGCTTTTCTAGGAAATTGTTAGGAAACCACCTATTAATAAGGTGTATTTCAGAAAGAAGGGCAGAGGATCGAAGGCCCATAAAGACCAGGGAGGAAACGTGACTGTGAGCAGTTAGGCCTACGTGGCTGCACTAGTAGCAAGGATAGTGTGAAGGGGGGAAATAGGAGGGAAATTCTGTTATACTTGTAAAGAAAATATATATAGTAGTTTAAGGAGGGGCGGGGAGGCAGAGTGGTGGGAGAGAACCAGGCCTCTCGAAAGCCTGGGTTATCTGGTACTTGATTTCGGTTCTGTAATTCCATTCAATAGAGACCCCACTGGTTCTGATATCACCTTGATATCAGCTCCAGCAGAGGAGATATAGTTTAATTCTTCAGTTTCATTTGTTTCTTTGGTCCAGTTTCTAACAATTGGTATCAGAGCTCCTGATCTGGGAGCTATGGATCGTGAGCACACGAATGGAGGTGAGATTGGAGGCGATCAAGAAGGGGTTTGAGAGGTGGAAAGAAACGCAAGAGGAAAGGATGAGAAGAAATGAGTACACCCAGGCTGAATTGTTACGTCTGGTCAGAGAGCAATCGAAGGGGAAAGCTAAGGAGGGAGCAAGGAGTGAATCGGAAGGCGAAGAAGGGGGAAGTTTTGCGACCTTGGGTAGCAACCCACCACAGGACGATTGCTAGAGGAAGCTCGAGATTCCCTTGTTTTCCGGCCACGACGCATATGGCTGGATAAGCAGGATTGACTGATACTTCTACATCAACTCTGTGGCTGAGCGGGAGAAAGTACAGGCTGTGATGATCGCGATGGAAGGTCGTGCACTGAACTGGTTTCAATGGTGGGAGTCAAGAACGACTAACACTAGCTGGGCAGCGTTTAGGGCGGCTGTCCTCCGGCGTTTCCAACCAATGATGGCACAAAACCCTTACAAGGTACTGCTGGGATTGCGCCAAATAGGAACCGTCAGCAAATATCGTGAGCTTTTTGAATTGGTAGCTGGACCCATGCGTCATTCAGACGAGGAAGTGCTTCAGGGGATTTGGTTGAATGGGCTAAAGGAAGACATCCGTGCAGAGCTGAAGCTCCACCGACTGGAGGCCATGACTGACTTGATGGATCAAGCTCAACTCATTGAAGAAAAGAATTGGGCCTCAGGCAAGGGAGGCCCAATATCAGTAACCAAGTTGGAGACACCAGTTAAAGTTACCCAAACATCCAAATTTTTCACTTCAGATATTGGATCACGGCCCAATGCTTATTCAGAGCCCAATAAGACTAGTTTTGTGACTGAACAGACCAGTTCCAAACTCACTTCCAGTGAGAAAACCACGTCTGAGAGCAAACCAGCAGCTGGAACCAAGAGCAATAGGGGAAGAGGATTCAGGAGATTGTCTAATGCTGAGTTGCAAGACAAAATGAAGAAGGGACTCTGTTTCAGGTGTGATAAAAAAATCAGTCCAGACCACATATGCAAATTTAAACAATTCCACTTGATGGTGGCAGAAAATACAGAAGAACTTGAGAAGAAACATGGGGGAGATTTTATGGAAGAAGAGGGGAAGCTAGAGGAGAGGGCTTATCAATTGTCCATCCATAATGTCATGGGTTTAACTTCGAAAAAGTCCTTAAAATTATAGGGTGAAATAGCTGGATAGAAGGTGATAATGCTGGTGGACTGTGGAGCTTTCAGCAACTTCATTGCAAAAGGGGTGGTGCATGGGCTGGGGTTACGCATCTCAGAGACACTTGAGTATTTTGTAGAGGTAGGAGATGGCCACAAAGTTCGCAGTAAAAGGGTGTGTAAAGAAGTTGATTTACTGGTGCAGGGGGTCCACATTAAGCAAGATTTTTTCTTGTTTGAGTTGGGGGGAGCAGATGTGGTTTTAGGTTTGGAATGACTGGAAGGGCTAGGGGAGATTAGAGCTAGCTTCAGGGACTTGACTCTGAAATTGGAGGTTGGAGTTAGTGAGGTGATACTTAAGGGAGAACCTTCATTGTCCAAGGCAGCAGCGTCCTTAAAGACCATTTACAAGGTCCTCCAAGATGAAGGGGAAGGTTTCTACATCGAGTATAATCTCTTGAATGATTTGCAGTAGCAAGATACAACAATCTGGATAGAATTGGAGGAGATCTTGCATGACTATGAAGATGTGTTCAAAGAGCCCTATAGACTTCCTCCAATGAGAAGACACGATCATGCTATTGTTTTGAAAGAGGGAGCTCAAACACCAAATATTCAGCCTTATAGGTACCCGCATTATTAGAAAAATGAAATTCAAAACATAGTAGCAGAAATGTTAAAGGCTAGCATTATTAGAGTTAGCACTAGTCCATACTCTAGTCCTATCATTCTAGTTAACAAGAAAGATGGTGGGTAGCGATTTTGTGTAGATTACAGGGCTTTGAATAAAGTCACTGTACCCGATAAATTTCCTATACCAGCTATAGATGAGTTATTAGATGAATTGGGAGGAGCTACCATTTTTTCTAAGCTGAATCTGAAGTCGGGTTACCATCGATTAGGATGAAGGAATCTGATATTCCTAAAACCGCCTTTAGGACACATGAGGGACACTATGAGTTCCTTGTGATGCATTTTGGGCTGTCCAATGCACCTTCAACATTTCAATCATTAATGAATGAGATGCTGAAACTTTACCTAAAGAAGTTTGTGCTGGTTTTCTTCGATGATATACTGATTTACAGCCCTGACCAGCAAGCACATGTGATGCATTTGAAGATGGTGCTTCAAGCTCTGAGGGACCATAAGTTGTATGCAAACAAGAAAAAGTGCAGCTTTGGAAAAGGGCAACTTGAGTACTTGGGTCACCTCAATTCTGCTGCAGGAGTGGAAGCTGATCCAACAAAAACTGAGGCCATGGTCAAATGGCCAACACCCATGGATGTGAAGAGTTTAAGGGGATTTTTAGGGCTGACAGGTTATTATCGCAAATTTTTCAAAGATTATGGGAAGATAGCTCGGTCCTTGACTCAACAGCTAAAAAAAGACAGTTTTGAATGGGGAAAAGAAGCTCAAGAAGCCTTTGACCTACTCAAACGGGCTTTGACTACACTACCTGTACTTGCTGTCCCTGATTTCACTAAGACCTTTGTGGTGGAGACAGACGCTTCAGGAAGAGGTTTGGGGGTTGTGTTAATGCAAGATGGGAAACCAATAGCATACTCAGCCTAGGGCTGTCAGAAAAGGCTCTAAACAAATCAGTTTATGAGAAAGAGTTGATGGCAATAGTATTTGCTATTCAGAAATGGAAACATTATCTGTTAGGAAGGCATTTCATCATTAATACAAATCAAAGGAGTCTTAAATTCCTCAATGATCAGAGATTTTTGGGGGAAGAACAGCAGAAATGGACATCCAAGTTAATTGGATTCGATTTTGAGGTCAACTATAAACCTGGGGTAGAAAATAAAGTAGCAGATGCTCTCTCTCGAAGGATTTTTTCATGGCTATTTCTACTGTCCAACTCTGATTGGGAAGATTTAATAGAATAGGTGCAGGTTGATCCACGACTCAGATGAATTTTGCAGGACCTAATAAGCAATTTAGATTTGCACCCAGGCTTTCATGTACAGGGGGGTAAATTACTCTATAAAGGGAGGCTGGTGTTACCTAAGTCTTCCTCTAAAATACCTATAATACTCAAGGAGTTTCATGATTCAGCTTTTGGTGGGCAGTCCGGCTTCTTCAGAACATATAAAAGAATTACTAGGATATTCTTTTGGGAAGGGATGAAGAGGGATATTCAAACCTATGTAGCTGCCTGTGACATATGTCAAAGGAATAAATAAGAAACCCTATCCCCTGCAGGCCTATTGCAGCCTCTGCCCATACCCACACAAGTCTGGTATGATATTTCCATGGATTTCATCAGGGGCCTCCCAAAAACACAAGGTGTGGGATACCATCATGGTGATAGTAGATCGCCCCACCAAAGTATGCTCATTTTATTCCCCTTTGTCATCCATACAATGCCAAGGAAGTGGCAGCACTATTTACTAAGGAGATTGTCAAACTCCATGGTTTCCCTTCTACCATAGTGTCCAATAGAGATTGCATCTTTGTTAGTCAGTTCTGGACTGAGCTATTTAAGCTGTCTGGTACCAAGCTCCGTTTCAGTTCTGCATATCATCCTCAGTCAGAAGGCCAAACTGAGGTGGTGAATCGCTATATCGAGACTTATTTGCGGTGCCTCACTGGATCCAAGCCAAAGCAATGGCCTAAATGGCTCAGCTGCGCTGAATATTGGTATAACACCAACTATAACAGCTCAACCAAACTCTCCCCATTCAAGGCCCTTTATGGGAGGGATCCTCCAACTCTTTTTAAATGCACATCTGACCCCTCTTCTGTGGAGGAAGTCAACAACATGCTGGCTGAAAGGAATTTGATGATAGAAGATCTAAAGCACAACTTGGTGGCAGCTCAGAACTGAATGAAGGTGCAAGCCGACAAGCATAGGAGGGAAATTGAGTACTTACCAGGAGATTCTATGTATCTTAAAATCCAGCCTTATAGACTGAAGTCTCTAGCTAAGAGGCTAAATGAAACTTAGCCCGCGGTTCTATGGCCAAATTACAGCCTTGGAAAAGGTTGGACAGGTTGCTTATAAACTGAAATTACCTACAGACAGTCGTATACACCCAATTTTCCATGCCTCACTGTTGAAGAAATCCATCTCTTCTACTGCAGAAAGTCAGCCCACTGCCTCCTTTCCTCACCGAAGACTGGGAACTACAAGTTCAGCCAGTGGATGTCATCAGTTACAGGGCAACTTCTGAGGGGAAGACAGAGGTCCTCATTAAATGAAAGGACGTTCCAGATTTTGAGAATTCTTGGGAAGATGCAGCAGCTATACAGGAGCAATTTCCAGCATTCCACCTTGAGGACAAGGTGAAAGATTTGGGGGGAAGTATTGTTAGGAAACCACCTTATTAATAAGGTGTATTTTAGAAAGAACGGCAGAGGATCGAAGGCCCATAAAGACCAGGGAGGAAACGTGACTGTGAGCAGTTAGGCCTACGTGGCTGCACTAGTAGCAAGGATAGTGTGAAGGGGGGAAATAGGAGGGAAATTCTGTTATACTTGTAAAGAAATATATATAGTAGTTTTGGGGGGGGGGGGGGGAAGAGGAAGGAAACAAGAAAGGAGTGAGTTAGGCAGAGTGGAGGGAGAGAACCAGGCCTCTAGAAAGCCTGGGTTATCTGGTACTTGATTTCTGTTCTGTAATTCTGTTCAATCGAGACCCCACTGGTTCTGATATCACCTTGACATCAGCTCCAACAGAGGAGATACAGTTTAATTCTTCAGTTTCATTTGTTTCTCTGGTCCAGTTTCTAACAGAACTTAATCAAGCATCAGCATGAAGTTTCCTTCTATTTATTTGTTACCTATGTTTAAAGAAAATGCTTTAAACAGGAATAGCACTTGATCTCCATAGCCGTAAATTCATTTTCAGGGGATGTACAAAGGCCAGAGAAGAAATTTGACTGTCCCAAATATTATAATCAACTTTCAAGGTTTAGTTACTTTTAGCTTCACTAAAATGTTGGAAAAGCAAAATACGTAGACATTTTTCCAAGAATCTAAATAACACCTTTGTTGTTAAGGATGGTAGAAGAAAGAAGGAAAGTGTCTAATTACAAATGCACACACCAGATAAACACTTACACATGTATGCTTGCATGCAAGTATGTATATAAAGCAGATTTCTATATAAAGAAAAAAAATGAATAATTTAAATAGAAATGTATAAAACGTTATTACGAAAGTAAGCAAATAAGTTGTCAATGTGTGCATTTGTGTAAGTCGCATTCCTTTCTTTGATCCTTCTTTTGCACAGGGAGGGAATGTAGGGCCAGTTTATTTACTTTCAAACAGTACTTTTAAACAGAAAAAAGATGTAATTTATCTGAGAAAGTTCTGAAGATCTTTTTGTGTGAACATCTTCACATTTTCATATAAGTGGGCAGTGCTGCAGTGAAAATTTACCTCCTAAGGCATGCATCTCACTACAGCAAAGTGCAAACTAGGAGGACAAGTTTGCAGTTACTTGTCAATATCTAGAAGAGCAACAGTTAAAACCAGTGGTCCAAGAGTGGCTCACAACAGTGGACAGATAATTATCTAACCTGATTACTTCGAAGTGGACTTTTGCATGTCCAGAACAATTCTCCGGGCAAGGGAAGGTCTATAATTGAAGATGAAGGTAAATTATCAAGTTGAGAAAATGTAGGAGACAAAATTTCAGGATTCAGCTCCACTGTGGGACTGTTTTTGTCCTGAAGATCATTAGCAAGATCCTGGGAATTTGGTGCTTGTTGATCCAATTTTTCATCAATTTTCTCAAGAGTATGATATACTGAAGAAGATAAGTCAGTTTCTTGTAGCCCATTTATCTTTGGAGAATGATTACAGCCCTCATTGAGTTGAAGCCTTTTTAAATCAATAACCTGCTGCAGAATAGTCTGTCGCTCTTGATCATTGTACAGTATCTGCAAGGCAAAGTTAAATACTTATATGTATAGAGGTTTGAACTTGTGAGTTAAAGGCCCTAAACAAAAAATCTTGCAAGTTTGCATTTGGATAAATCCGTTCAGTAGAAGTTATTTGGATTTGACATCTATCTTCCTAATTTGACATTTATATTCAAGTTGTATCATTTGTTAAGAAACAAAAATTAGAAATCTCATACTTCAACTAAATACCTTAAGGAGTGTATTCTAAATTACACTTTCCTATAATTGTTACAATTCCCAATATAAAATGCATTAACCTTTGCTTGGATTTGCCCAAGATAGAAAAAAAAATCTGTACTTTCTCAATTTCATTTGACCAAATAGTAGTAGCATTTGAAATTCAAATATCCTTTCATCACATCCATGCATCCAAAAGTAATTGTGGGGTTCATCATAGCACAAAAGAAGACATGCACAAACACACTTTTCTTTTGTGATAGAAAATGCAGACACACTGTTGATGGATGAAGGCTAGGAGAGCCCCAAAACAGCTGCAGAAGACCACAACTCCAATACACATCATTTGACTAAATGGACAGTTAGCAAGCTTATAATACAAACAATTATTTGTTAATCACTGTCAAACCAAAAAAATGCAAGCAATAAAAAGCACACATCCTTTTCAACTCTAAGTAAATTACTTAAGTACCATGTGGTTTAGACATTAAATAAAATGAAAATATGATATCAATTACATGTGCTTTGGGAACATTAAGTACCATATGGTTTATGAATTATGAGTATCGAGTACTATGTGGTTAATGAGAACCTTTTGGATGCAAACCTTAAGTAAGGTAGAAATTTTTTAAACTTTACCCTATGAGGGGCATTAACAATCATTGTAATTTTTAATAGACTGCAATCTTCAATTACAGATTCATTACTTTAATAAAAAGAAGTATTATAACTTCCATCTTTCATACCTGACCTTGTTGACTGCTTGATCCCTCACCTAGTTTGGCCACAGATACCATTGAAGGGACTCCAGTTTTAATGGCAGGCTGTGCTGAGACATGTAAAACACTTGAATCTGCACAAACACATGAAATAGATGCAAAATGATCCTGATGACCACTGTTTTCTATCTCATTCAATTCAAAACCCCACAGTGTTGCAAAGTCTTCGGCAGAAGGGCAACCCATGAAACTTTTGATAGCCCTTTTGTGATGTGGGAAAGACAAATCATGCAGCTTTTGATCGCAGCCACGACAGATTAACATTTGGTGATCCAAACACTGTACATAAGCAAGATGGTATCTGCATAAGTTACACACGAGGGTTCGGAGGTGCTGGCCAGACAATGCATTGGCTAAATGATTCTTTGCATCACAGGATAGACAAAGATATGCTGCGTCAGCCTTACAGTAAACAACTGGCCTCAAAGTTGTGCAGAATTCACAAAATTTCTCCATTTCCTTAGTTTTCAAATGTGAAACAAAATCTGAAATTATAAAAGCTTCATACTGTATATGTAGCAATTTGAATATAGAAGAATCCAGACATCAGCTCAGCCAGTCCATAGATTGGTGCAGAGACCTTTTCCACCAAAGGTAATCTCATCTTATATTAGTTGTCCTGTGTCACTTTAGAAGATATGAAAGAAAATACCATCATAACAACTGGAGCCAATAATGGTCATTCAAAAGGCCATCAACATGCAACGGAGCTCCAATATTATTGGAAATCCCAAAGGAAAAATTTTAAAAACTCCAAAGTTTGTACACATGGCTGATAACTCTTGGATTTGATATATACCTTAAAATTATAATATGACAGTTGTCAGCATACACATCACACTCCAAAAGCCAAATTATAGGGAATTTGACAATAGCCCACTACTCTCACCTCCCAAAAAGACTAGAAGAAAAGATAATCAACGTGGAAATAGGGGGAAAAAAAAACAAAAGCCACCATCAAAATTGAAGGCAAACAAAAATAAAACTCAACAAAGAAAGTACCCAAAAACAAAATCCCAACATAAACTCAAAAGCCAATTCCATGTAACGATTAACACGAAATTTTTGTAAACTTTGCGAAGCAAGCAGCTAAAAATTAAGCGTTGACGCACTTGGAGTAACCTCACAAGGAGTTTAAGAAACTGGAAAAAGCCAAAGAGAGAGAAACGCACCCGTGATTGTTTCCCAGGAAAATTAGCAAGAGAAAAAGGAGAGAGAAAGTAGTGAGCATTGTTTTTCTTGTATGGAAAGGCAACTATGAAGAATTTTCCCGGGAAAATCAAGAGTTTGAGTATGAGCTTCTCTCTTCTTCTTCTTCTTCTTCCATCCTTTTTGCTCTTCAGGGTTGATCTTTTCTGCTTCCGTACGTTCCTGTCTTTTTACCCATTTGGGGGTGACGTGGACACTTTCGATCTTGAACTTTCCAGCGTGGATGTGAACACGTGGACTCAACGATGGGGCCCGCTGACGTTATCCAACGTGTGTGTACCTATCTTAAAGATGGCCAATAAAATAATACCAACACATTAAAATATAAATAAAAAATTTGACAAATAATAAACAATAAAAATCAGTTGAATAGTATATACTGAAAGAATAATTTTATATTTTTTTAATTCATATTTTTAATAATTTTTTAATTATTAAATAAAAATATTAAATACATTTTAAGTTTTTAAGCTGATAAATATTTTTATTTTATTATTTAATATTTTTTATTAAATATTAAAAGGATTAATTACGAAGATATAGCATTATTCGTAGCAAAATACAAAGTCACTTAACAGCTTGCTTTGGTTAGTGCATTCAAGAATGACACTGACTTTCCAATATGTTCATGAAGATGGTGGGTACAGTACCTTTCACTTTATCGTCTCTTCACTTCTAGTATTTATCTTAACCTTCTTTTTTTCTCGTCAAGTGCTCAACTCAAATGTGAATAGAGATACCAATGTCCACTTTTTTCAAGAAACAACAATAAGAAACATCTATGATCCCTGATCCTGATATTTCTAGAACTCCAGCAAGTTTTGTATTTTTGCATTACAAAATTTATGAAAATAATAAGCAAAATTATAAATTATTATTATTTTTTGGCAGTGTTATTTATTCTATAGCACCTTCTATTAGAAAGTATTTGCCAATAAATGAAATGTTTAATCAACATTGGTGAAAAATATTTCTTTAGTTTTGCCACTATTTATTTTAAAATCTGTCACTATGTTAGGAAAAACTTATAATCATATTATTTGTAGGGAAAAATATGGAGCACAATAAATATCAACCACTTGTAGTTGACGAGCCTAAATACTTTTTTCTCTGTCAAGCTGTGTATAGTAAATGAAGCTTACAACTTATACCAAGCACATGCCTTGAAAATGGAATTTAATGTAATAAAAGGAAGGGAGTTGTATTATAATAATGAGAAAAAGAATATACTCTGAACATATTTTTATTGTTCAAAACAAGGATTCAAGAACAACAAACCTCAAGATGTCAAGAACAATGAACCACAAGGTGAAGTGGCATACCAAGGAGCATATTCAAGAACGGGTTGGGAAGTAGCCATGTTTTGTTAGTTTATAGACTTCATTAATTTGACTTATAATGCCTATGTTACAAGAATTGCAATCCCCACAGTGTAGTAAACGAATGGATGCCTAAAAACTCTAATAATATAGTTAGCAAGTTTCGGAATAGTGTTGTTAAGAGATAAGAAGTATTGACAAGATATTCAAAAATATACAGAGCTTCGTATAAAAATCACATGGGAAATTGACTGGGAATTTTTTAGCATGAATTTGATTGGGTATCTCCAAAGTTCAGAAAGGTTGGGTTCACATTTTGGAGGAGGAAGACAGCGATATGAACTCTGGAGAGCTTGGAGCCAACAATTTGGCTTGCAGCTAACGTTTTCCTTTTAGATGAGTCGACTTTTGATGTGCTGTCAACTTTTTATTGAGTGTGCTGAAGAGTGACGTGCTAGGTTTGTGCCTGAGCAAGTATTTCTTTATATGCTCAATGACCATCGAGATGAAAAATCTCAAGTATTTTCAAACTATTACATCTAACTGTCCATATCTCATCTAAATTTCCTCATATAATGTTATAAATTTAATTTCATAATATTTATTTTTATGTTGTGACATGTGTCATTTTTTACTGATTTGATATAATATTCTAAAAATACATAAAAAAATTTCATGAAAATAAGCAGAAGGTGAGCCCTCTGAGGTGACACTCTCGTGACTCATGAGGCACCAACATATTTCTATTTGCTTTTTTGACATTGTTTTTAGCATTTCAAGAGTGACTTTTAAATTTGATTTAATGTTGGAAAATTTTTTTATAATGTTAATAAATAAAATTATTACATTATTTATTTTAAATTTAAATGATAATATTAGTCCTAGAAGGGTGATTCAAGTGACAAAGTCATAATTCAAGTGATACTAAGTCTATTTAGAGATTATTTGACCTTTAAGATTGAATCTTTCTTAGGTTGTTTTGTCTAAAATTTAGCCTATCCTCTTTTCCTAAATATGGTCTTAAACATTATAATTAAATTTTTATACATTGTGATTGAAATTGTTAAAAATAAAATTAATTTAATTTAATTTGAATCAAATTGATTTGATTTAAAATTTAATTTTTATTTATTAACTTATTAAAAAATGATTTTTGCAAAAAGTTTAGGATAATGGTAGATTATTCTACTCCAAGATTAAGGTATATTATAAATTTTAACAAAGACTTACAATGATATTTATGTATTATTTATCAGTGAAGGATTATAAGCCAAAATTGAATTCAAAACTTTTAAGTTGATACTGTTCAATCTTACTGATTAAATCAACTCTTATTAATATTAATTTTCATATTTAGAATGCGACAACAAAAATTATTTTATTTTATTTTTATAATTTCTTTATTACTCTTACTAAAATGACTACATTTGATGATAAAATCATTAATTCAAATAATTAAACTAAAATCAAACCGAATCCAACTAAATCTAAATAAAATTTTGCATTTATACATAACTAAAACTATAATAACTTGAAAAATACTTTTTATTTTATAAATTTCTAAGTAAAGAATTTCATTTATCAATCAAGTTAGTTTTAAATTTATGTAATTTCAAACATAACACGACATTTTTTTTATTGTTGACTCCCTAAATCATTTTAAATGATATATGTTTAAAGAATTCCCTTTAAATGAAGAAGTTATAGATGAGTTGAAATAGTTACAACTGCTTGGTGTAAAAAGTTAAAATGTGGGTGTTGCGTAAGTTTACATTTTTACTTTTTTTAGATTGAAGTTAAATAATTATAATGGTTTTTGTGAAAAAATTAAAATAGGATACCGAAGAAGGAGAGTTTCCTTTATAATAATAATAATAATAATAATAATTATTATTATTATTATTAATTATAATTATAAATAACTAATTAACCATCTAAATCATTTGACAAGTTTATAAATTCAAAGCGATGGTTTTCAAAGTTAAAGAAACATCACATGTTGAAGTCAATAAAAACAAATCAAGGTTTTCAAATGTTTAGATGTTTATTAAATATAAATACTTAAATAACAAATCATAAATATGTGAGAACTTCTCATTTAATTTATTTATTAATAATTACTAATTATATTTTTTTCTTACGAGACATACTTCACTTAAAATATTAAAGTTGTCATTTTTCACAAAGTATTTTCTAACAAAATTTAAACTTATGATATTATTTGTAAAACTTGTTCTATTAAAATTTTAATTTACTTATTATTAAACCACATCCTTATCAATACTAATTACACTTTATTTTTTGAAATACGCACATCCTATAGTAAGATAAATTTTGATCCAAGCAAGTCTAAGGTCAATGGTTTGCAAACTTCTTTTGGATTAGACTCCTTGTGAACTTAGGCCCAAGGCATGAGTAAACCTAACTTCAATCCAATAATTGGATGCAAGTTGAATTGAATCCAAGAATCATATGTTCAAAAGCGTTTAATTAAAATATATTGACTTCAAATTTGAGTTCGAGCTTGAATCTAGTTAAAATTTGTGCTCAAACTTCTTTAATAAATGAGCCAAGGATGAACAATTCATAAACAATATATTTAATATGACATACTTGTAAGACAGTAGGATCGAGCTAGCTAACAAGATTGAACTAGTGATGATACTTGAGAGATTAAGACAGTTTGCAAGAAATTCATATTTTCGTCCTGCCATTAGAAAAAAAAACTTGTTATAATTGTATATGCATACAGAAATCAAACTAATATAAGAAAATTTTTGAATTTTTCTTATCATGTATGGATTTGGATATGTAAAAAGTAAAAAAGATTTATTATTTTAAAGGGCTCATAAACTAATATAATCATCCATCATTCTTAAGCTCACTTTTCTTTTCTTTTTTAATAGAAGTTTAGATAGAGAAAAAATTATTTCATTTTAAAGGTAGATGTCATAAATAAGTGATAATTATAAATTGTATATCAATTAGGAACTCAACAAAATCAAGCCAAAATTTTTGAAAATATGCAGTTCCGTCCTAATTAACACTCATGGACATTTAGCTCGTAAAGGTAAACAAGCATAATATTATACTCAAACTTATTAATGTAATAAATTAACCAAAGTAAACCAAATTTTTGTATAAATTAAACTCAAGCAGCCCAATAATCTTAAAACAAGTGACACTAAGTCTCTTTAATTAAGGACTGCTTAATCTAAGATTCAAATACCACTTAGGTCAGTTTACCTTTACTCTAACTTATGCTTCCTCTTTCCACACCACGTAATATACCTCTCTTTGTTTTAAAGAAAAAACAATGTAAATTGAAAAAAAAAAAAACTATACTTTGCTGAAAAGTAAATTTGAAAAACTGAGTAACACCAAAGATGTGAACATAATTACGAACAAAAGGGAATGTGGAAACTCCTCGTGTAACTGACCCCACCAGGCCTGAATTTTCAGATCCAGTCATGGTGCGTGCTTCTGAGCAAAGACTTTTCGTGTTATATAGTACTAAAATTTCTTTCTGAGTCTAAGTGTGATTCTTTTTTAGTATAAAAATTTTATGTTATTATTTAATTATATATTATTAAATTCTTTTAATTGTATATTACCGTTTTATTAAAAATGTTTAATTTTTTAATAATTATAATCTTAATTAAAATTTTTTTAATAAAGTATAAAATAATTTTAAATTTAATTTTAATCTCTATTATTTTAAAATTTATTTATATTATTAACTAATTATATATTATTATATTAATAAAATTGTTTAAATTTTTGAATCGTTGTTATCATTATCAAGTTTATTTAATAATTTAGTAATACGTAAATAAATAATAGTATATAAATTTTTTTTACATTCATAGTATCCTAGTTTTGTTTTCTATCGCCGTCAATCTAAGATTAAGATATGTCCGTTTCAAAAAAGGAAGACCCTGGTGAGTGCAGAAGATTGTCCAGAAACATAAAAATGGTATAGAATATGCATGTTTGATTCTGTTCTTAGTTTCCTATTTTAAACAGTATTACATTTTACAAAACCTCATTTTAAAATAAATTTTCAAAAATTAAAAGACTAACAAATTTGTTTCGACCAAAGCATTTTCTTAACAGTTTTGGAAAGCCAAAAATCAAATATTTTGTTTAAAAAATTTAAGCAGTTTTGGAATTACTAATGATCTAGGTTGCTTTGATCACCAAAGAATCCCATCACCTTCAAATTAAGACCTAAGAATTGAATTAGAGAAATTATAAGGATTTCGGTTCCAGCCACAAGGAATCAATTTGGCGGTGAAAGTCAGCATGCAATGTCAGATTAGACACATTATTAAATATTTAAATAATAATGTTATACAATTAAAAAATATTAATCAAAATTTTTGTACAGAAATTCAGCTAAGATTAAATATAATTATTGAATAAAATAAAATAATAAAAATTATTTATTTATATAAGAATTAACAAATATATCAAATCACACTGTTAAAAATTATAACAAAAAAAATTTAATTATATAATATTTTCGATATTTAAATTCTAACTTTACCAATTCAACAAGAAATTTAAAGAT
Organism: Castanospermum australe; assembly: GCA_019955255.1. Taxonomy (NCBI): domain Eukaryota; kingdom Viridiplantae; phylum Streptophyta; class Magnoliopsida; order Fabales; family Fabaceae; genus Castanospermum; species Castanospermum australe. The sequence goes on from NSJW01000420.1 coordinate 964,166, forward strand.
ACCATAAATTCATCCAACATCAAATTATTATTGCCAAAAACATGGGATCCTATAAGAATGAGCACATCTCATTCTAAATAAGTAAGAAAAAAATTGTGGCACGCCCGGTCAGGTATTCTAACATTTTTTATTTTTCATTAGATGAATTTAAAAACCATTTAAGACCTTACTTTATTAGCATTTTTTTTTTGTTATTAAGGTGATTTTTAAGTTACACCCTTCACTTTTTTGTCACGTGTTATCATCAAAATGATAAAACAATTCTTTTTTTTTTTGTATATCACCTTCACGACACTTTTAAAAGTATATGAACTATGAAGAGTATTATTGAATTCACTTAGCACAATTATATATGTAACGCAGTCATAACTCAGAACTTAAGGCAATCACTATCCAATATATATGTAACACCCCTCAGACATTGTAGCCGGCAAGATTATCCACAATTGAATTTAGATTGGATATGATGTGAAGGCAGCATCTAAAAGAAAAAGACCCTACAAACTAGATAGGCATGAAATGTCACCATACCACCATACATCAAGATATGGAGATTGGACTGGTTTAAATTCTACTTGTCAAAATGTCAGATTAATGACTTAGAAGCCATGTGATCTGAGAATGGCCTCACAGTGGCTTGAGTAAATGAAGGCAGAACCTTCTACTCTTCACATCTTCACATGGCTTGTTATGACACTACCTAGCAGGCCATTATAAAATCTGTACATGATAAAATGTTCCAAGACACATAAATATCATGGAAAAGATCTGTTAATTCACTCTAGTTGGTTATAATGGTTCGCACACTGTAATTTTAAATTTATAAACAAAATTTTTGAATTTTAAAGTCACCACTAGGGAAGAAACTTTAATTATTGCATTCTCAATTTGAAAAAATGAGAACTTTTTTCCACTATTATTCACTGAAAAAAATCCGCTCATCCAGTTAACAGCAGAATTAGATCCACTCATCCGGTTAACTTATGCTAAATCCCAATCAAATAGAGTCAGGTAGGAATGGCAATGGGCCAGGGTCAGGGTAGACCCAGGCAAAATAGAAAGACCCAGACCTGAACCCAAACCCATGCGGGTAAAATATTTAAGCTCCTTACTCACACTTGCCTAAGATCCTAAAAAAATAACAATTTTATGTTAATAATATGGATCAAATTAAGTAGCATATTACACAAACCCAAACTTAGACCAGAACTCAAGCAGGTAAAATTTGCTTATATCCACTGGAAATTTGGGACTAGGTCCTATAGCTACCCTGATGGAGTTAGAGTAGTTTTGTTACGGGTAATAAACTGAAACAATACTTTATTTAGGAGTTAAATTATATTTTTATTTTTTTTAAAAAAATAAGGTACATATACAAGAGATTTTTTTCTTTTTTTCTTTTTTTCTTTCCTAAAATTGAAACCTCCGCCCCTGCCTATTTCCATGTACCATCGAATATTAACACATGATTCACTGAAACCAAAAAGAACATCCGACGCAAGATCTTTGAATCTCAACCAGCTATGAACAGTACCTGAAAATAGTAACTTTAAGATTTAATGGGAATTAGTGCAAATTTGGGAGAAAGATAGTTTAAGGGTTGTTTGTGAAATTTGGGAACTGTAATATTGACACTTGAATTTGGGTTTCCCCTTCTCCTATAGTATATTCCAAACATTCTTGACATAAAATTTGCATCAACATCATTCCATTAATGTTCATAAAATTGAAAACACTCTTGGCAAACCAGCACAATGTACAGAACTTGAGCATGGATCCACTTCTACTTCTATTGTTAATAAAATCGGAGTTCAGTGGCTCATAAACAGAGTGAATGAACTTATCTGCAGCACTTGGTAAAATTTCAGGATGAAAGCTCCTACCTTTCTTCTATTTTTTTTTTTTTTTCAATGCTTCCCCCCCCCCCCATATCAAAATTCATCATTATGATGGATGTGAGGTAAAGTCATAACCACTATAAAATATCATTATGACATGACCAGAAACATAGAATTCTTAGAAGCTAGAACATTCCACACCTTGATCAGGTTGATTTCACATGAACTTCGATAATATCATTGTCTTCCATCCAAAGGCTGGCAGGGGTATCAGATGAACTTATTTTATCACCATCAAAGGATAATGCTATTTGTTTCAGGTCACACCTTTCTTTATCTGCATATATTTTGAGGATCCTTTCAAATTTGTCATCCTACAAAGAATGAAAAAAGAGAATAACATGTCATACACGCACTATTATTTATTCTTTTACAGAAGAATGACAATCTAGACATTTGGATGAGCTTTATTTTTTGTAAAAATATAAAAAGTGCTTTAGGCTTATTTTTGGAAAAGTTAAAAATTACCTTTCAGCAATAGCTGAAAACAGCTCTTTTCAGTGCTTTTCTGAGAAGCTAAAATGTTGAGTTTCTCTAAAAATTCTTTTTTATCTTGCAAGAAAAACAGGAGCTTATTTTTCTGGAAAAAAGTTTATCCAAAGGGTTAAAATGTTACTCACAGTCACAGAAGTGCAAATATCAATAAAAAAAAAGGGCCTAAAACCGAAGAATGAAGAGAGAAACATAATAGGTTGAGTAAGTAGATTAGTACCTTTCTCAAGTGATAGAAATCTAGACCTAGAGACTTGGACAAATAATAGATTGACTAACCTTTTTGTAAGTTAAATTTGCCTGCTACAGTTGCTCATAAAGTGCATTAGCAGGCATGGAAATACTCTATATTGTTACCATATAATTCCCTGAAGCTGCATATTTTCATGTAGACTATGGCAGAAGCTCTATAAATAAAGGGTAGTTCAAGTTAATGCTGTTCAAAGAAAGTGAAAACTGAGTTGATCTTGGTCCTAAAGCCAATATAACATTTTGGATGGCTCAACAATTCAACAGATATTAAGTTCATCAAACTGAACAATAAATAATAAAATTTGTCTCCAGTATTGGAAAAAGATTCAATATGACGAAAAAAAAAAACTTTGTGAAAGAAATAAGTCACATCAATCTTGTTACATATTTCCAACCAATTAGACTAGACTTTAGCTGAAATACTAATAACAGAAAATATTAAAATACACTGACCCCACAAAGTATATATGCAGAAGGAATTATACACCATGTACATACGAAACTGCTTCAATTCTTCCTTGTCTTGAACAGAGAAGAGAATCTTAGTCCTTTCAGGAGGTTTTGATGTTTGCTCACTAACAATATCCATGGAAGACTGCAATGAATTGCTAATTTCTCTTTTTGCAGGTTCCTCAACCATTTGAAACATATTTTTTTGCTGACTGAGCAAGTGAGACAAGCTCCTGCTTCTTTAATCTACATGCATGAATCACACCTTTATAAGAAACCGTAGAAAAGAGGGGTAAGTAATCATATCAACATAATGCTAATAACAGAAGACTAGTATTAGTTGAGAATGACAATGTTGCCAAACCAAGAACTGCCTCAATAAGTTTTAAAAACATTTTTTCCACCCAGCACATAGTTTTTCTACAACAGCACATATATAAATGCTTTAAACTCCTATGTGACGGTGATATATAGGAGCAATGCAAAAACAAGTCCAGCTCCAGATGAGGTCAAAGATAAATAACTTTTTTTATTGCCCTCAACACCAAGAAGAAAAACACAGATGTATGCAATATGCTTATCCTGCAATGCTACTGTCTGGGTAACAATCTTCCAGCTGAGGATAATATAAAAGCGAGGATGGTCACAAAATGAGGCAATAGCACGCAGTTAGAATTTGGCACAAAAGCAAGATGAATGCAGCTTGGTTATGATCTAATTGAATATCAACATTGACGTAGGAGTCTTAAGTATCTCATTTCTCCATCAATGTTCTCAAAAGTACAGGAGACTGCACTTGATAATGGTCATGATTCACTCAATTTTCTTAAATAACATCATGGAGTCTGACTCTTACTGAAAACAAAAAGTGCAGAACCAATGATGCAGTCCCTGACGAAACAGATTTTTCTTTTTTGTCCTGCTGTAAAAGCCCCCTACTAAAGCAAGTTAGAGACATTCCTACCAAATTTTTAGTTATCATTCCATTACTAAGATACCAGAAAAGTTTACCTTTTCTTGGGGAAGGCAACAATGTGCATTGTGGAACAATGGGCATTAATTAAAAAAATAATAAATTAATAATAACACGTATATCCAACCGTAGTGAGCAAAATATATTGAAAAGAACCGACGGATTCCTTTTTAAAGGTTATAATAAAACTAGATTTTTGGCAAAGAAAATGGAATTAAAAAGACACAGAATTTTCTATTAACAGTAAAATGCTCAACCTTAGCTCCTTTAAAGTTGAATCCTCCTCAATCAGCCTCAGTGCATCACTTGAAACCTTTGGTGGAGGAGGTAACCAATCATCGTCCTTTTCTTCAATGTCCACCAACGGTACCGCTTTCACATCTGTCTTCCCGTTCTCAACCTAAACCCCATGATCGTTTCAAAAGCTTAAAAACAGAAGCAATCATCTGGGCCAAATATATAAATGTTGGAGGTGGAATTCTTATTACAGGTTGAGAAATCTTCGTCTTCTTAGCAGCATAAACGTCACCATCATCATCATCATCATCTGCCAGGAAAACAGAATTCAGAAAAAACCCCAGCACCCAGATTCATTAACAACAATTAGACATTCAAATAATGCTCAAACACACTCCCTCACGTTTAAGCTTAAAAGTTCATGTTTCCATGGGGTAAAGGAAAAAAAAAAAAAAAAAGAAAGAACTTTTCTACCATTCAGGCTATCAAATCCTTTGCATTTCCAGAAATAGTAAACAAGATAAGAAATTTACCAAAGAAAAAAACCAAAAGCAGATATAAGAAGAGAAACGAACCATCAATGCACACAACGGTGAAAGGCTGAACGCGACTGTAATCAAACAAGAGCTCGAGCTCTTCGATGAATTCCGCCTGCATAGAAAACCCAGAAGTTGAGAATAAGAATTAGAGAAACCCTAGGTTTTCGAATTGAAGTGCGTGGATTCAGATGAGAGCCTCACCATCAGTCTCTCTCTCACTCTGGTCTTTGTGTTATGTTTTCAGTGTCCCGCCTGAAACTCAAGAATTTGAAGCCAACTCTGTCTTCAGTTTTTTGTATTTTGGTTTTAGTCATAAATTTGATTTGATTATGGGAACTTGAGGCCCAAGTAAATTGTCATGGGCTTGTTAAGAATTGGACCTCCAAATTGACTTCATACTTTGTTTTTTTTTTTGTTTCTTAGTGAGACTTAAGCCGTTGACCAGAAAAAAAGAGTGAGACTTAAGCCCAAATTTCTTCGAGCATGTGCCTATGGCACGTTGTGTATGTGAGTTCAATGTCAGTGTATTAAAGAAAAGGATTTTTTGAGGACGAAAAAAACAAAGAAAAGGATTTAATTTTAATCCAAACTATTTAGTTTAAAAACTTTTTTATTATCATTTAATTTTATATTATTATATGATTAAAAGTGTTTAAGTACAATGATAATTATTTAAAAATTAAAGTTAAATTATTTTAATAACATGATAATTTATGATTAGATGATAATATATTTTTTTGTAAACATTAGATGATAATATATTGAGATTAGATTAGAATTATACAAAAAGAATTAAAAAATTCAGTATAACAGTCCAATAACCAACCATGCAGGCTTTTTAGCAATAAGATAGAGGATATGTGTGTGTGGAAATTTACTTATTCTAATAATAAATTTTAGTACATTTACTTAATTGAATAATTTTTTAAAATATTAAATTTTATTCATTCAACAGTTAGGATGAAAGTTCTCGTTAAGTAAATTAAATTTATAAAATTTTATAAAATTTTAATATAAATTTATATATATAAATATTTTATTTTAACATATAATACATTTATCAAAATATAAATAAATATCAACTGTTAAATTAAATATTTATAAATAAAATTTTATCTTAAATTTAATATACATAATTAATAGAAATTATTAATATAATTATATCACATAATTAAACGGTAAAATACTTTGCTGTGAATGTTATAAAAGATAAAGTGATTGTTTGAAGAATGAATTATTAGATAATTGCTTAGTTATTTAAATAGAAAGATGATTTTTTAATGCATTAAATATAAAATAAATCATGCACTATTTTTAAAATAAAGTTTAAATTTCATTCACTGTATGTAAAAAGTTTTACATTATCATATAATCGTATATTATCAAATTATTAAAATAAATTAATTAAAATAATAATTATATAAAAAGTTAAAGATATGATAAAATATAATTAGATGATAGTGTAAAAAAAAATTCACACTGTCAATGAATCAAAATTAAATCTTTTAAAAAATATGAGAACAAGTAAAGAATGTTTATAATATATAAGTATATTTTTAATAATTATATACCATTGAATAAATAATATAAATATAAACATGAATTTTAGTTTAATATTCAATATATATATTCGTCGTCAACTAAAAATTATGGGTCCATCGCTGTGCCTCCTGTTTTAAAGATTATATTGACATTTTTTTTATGAATAATGTACACCCTTATTGTAGTATTGGCGAAAAATCAACTACAAATGAGCATAGTATATATTTGATAATAAATTAATTTTTTAAAAAATTACTTTTAAAAAAATTTAGTATGATTTTAATTATATACTATTTTAATTATAAAATAAACTAATACAAACAAACACAGTGCATATTGAAAAACAAACTTAGATTATTTACACTGCAAAACTGGTAAAACACCAGTAAAATATATAAAGCATAAAATAAAACAGCTTTGGAAGACAAGTTCTAACCAAAAAGATTGATTTTCCTTTAAAATAAATAAATTTCTTTTTAAAGTGTACCTGATCTTTAAAACCGGATCCACCTCAAATCAAAAACAGATCTTCTTTTTAACAAAACTTTTCACATAGTATTAACTTTAATTGTTGATTTTGAGATACTAGAACATAGTTCAACCATTTTCATTTTTATTTTTTAGAATTTAATGCATGTTTGATTTTGATTAATTTTTTAAAAAAAATTATTTTTTTCAAAAATTTATTCAATAAAATTTTAATAATAAATTATTTTAAATGCAAAATAAATTAATACAATACAATAAAGACAACTCTTCTATTTTAGCAAAGAAAAAATCAGCCAACTTCTCAAGTCAACGGGTCAAATTTTCTTTTTTTTTGACTTTCCTATGATACAAGGCCCAAACCTTAATGCTTTCCCTATACTACCTCATAAAGTTTAAATTGACTCTTTATTACTTGAAAAACTTCTTTCCTATATTTTTCACAGCTTTCAAGTTTATAAAAATAAACTCTATCAACGGTCAAAAAAGTAACTCTGGAGAAAAGAATAACAATCAACAATGGAAAGTAGTAGCGTAGTTGGGCATGCGTTAGTCTTTCACATTGGTCAACACACTTCAAATTATTGACCTATTTCATAAATTACTACCACACATAATTCCTAAATTCGACATTGTATACCAATTATATAAGAAAGAGATTCGTAGATACACTTAATGTAATACAGTAATATTATATCACATTACTTAACGTATTTCGTATTGTTATAGGGTTATTATTATTGTTAACTTTGATCATCATATTAAATTTTTTAGTATTAATCATGGTTAATATATAATTAATACAAGGTAATAATAGTTCACATAGTTTATCTAGCACTATTGAGTGATGTGATATAAGAAGTATTGTTTATTGCATGTTTAGTTTACATTTTCATTAACCACAACAAAGGTATGTTCCCAAAACGTGAATAAGCTTTTAGAATTTTTGTCATGTTTCTGTTTGTAAGGTGAGACAAGTTTATTTGGTGCAAAAATACATAAAAAAATTTGTAGCTTTCCATTTTACTTTTTTCTAAAGCAGCTAGCAAATTTACTAAAGTAACCTTATTTTCGTTTTTTAAGATTACATGATGTTCTCTTTAGTAATTTTATTTTTAAAGGTAATCTTGCTTTAAATTATTTAAACTAACTTTTCTAAATACAGATTAATTCTTTTAACATCAACTATTTTAAAATTAATTTTTTTAATATCAATTCTTTTAAAATTAATTCTACTATAATTTAAATCAATTCAACCCGTAGACTATTAATATATTAGAACCTCTCTTAGAAAAGTAATGTAATTTATAGTAGCATGCAAAGATGATAGATTTTTATTAGTGTAAAGCTACCCTCACATACACATGTGAATGAGTCAAAATTTGCCTTTCTAGAAAACTCATGCATTTGAAAGTAACGTATTTAGGTGTGTATTATTCTTTCACAATGGTCAACAAGCTTCAAATTGCTGACTTATTTCAGTTAAGTTATAAAGTATTACCAAATATAATTCTGGAAGTCAGCAGTAGTCAGTGCCAATTATGGAAGGTAGTGAAATTTATAGTAGCCAGGAAAGGTAACTCCCCTCAAAATGCTTTTTAATATTGTTTTCTTTTTTTATTTCTTTTTGTTTTCTTTTTTATTTCATGAAGCTGCTAATGCGAAGTGTTCACATCACAGCCTCAATGGTTGCCCCCCATCTCTCTATTTAAGTCCCTTTTTTTTTTAACAGATTCCTTAGGCACACGTCAAACACTTCCTCTGCCTATTTTTTCTGTGGTCTGATCTTTTTCTTCTTTCTTCAAGAATTCTTCTTTCTTGGCTCATTCTCTTCAGGTCCTCAGGCTTCTTACTCATCCTGAAAATGGATGAGTCTTTGCCACCCATCAATTATATTCCAAGCTTTGCAAGAGGCTTTAACCTTCTGCTAATACACAACGACACACTGTCTCTCATGTACCTGTCGTCACTGCTTGAGCAATACTCATTCAATGGTATACTTTGAACCTTTTTTAGTTCTCATTCCCCCTTATAATCTCCTTCCCTTGATTATATCCTCTCAGTGTGATTTCCTCTGAAATTATTCATTCGGTATGCTTTATTATCTGTTTTAGTTGTCCTACTTGTTTTATTTTGTGCTTTCATTCTCTTCTTTTTTTTTATTGTTATACGATAAAAATATTCTTGAGTCAGCTTTTATGTCAATTAAAACTAAGTTTCTCTTTAAGTAATCTGCTAATCTTAAAGATGCACCACCCACATTTAACTCGATGTATTTAGGATAATTAATTTTTCAAGGTGTTAGCCCAAGATTTAAACTCAAGTAAAAAAGTAAAAAGCACATTTCTTTAATCATTTTAGAATCCAAATATTAAAGCCACGTGCAAAAGAAAAAGATAATAATTATGAATGAATTTTGCAAAAGTTTTTCACATTATCAAAGAGTAGTCCTACATATGATACTTTATCCCCAGTGCTTTCCAAGTATACTAAATAGTGTGTCCTGTAATTTAACATTTGTGCCTGTGATCCGTGAAGTTGATTTGATCATGTTAGCCCTTGTATTGTCTGTTCAATGAATGATCTATTGATTCATGCATTAGTTCTGATTTGTCTTTCCTGAAGTATTAAGTTCTGATTTATTTATTTTGGACTCAGCATTTGACAATAAAAGGGATAAAAATATTTGGGTCATAGCATCTCTTCAATTTCATTGATTCGGTTAAAAAACTCACGCACACTTGTGGGTTGTGGCAACATCTAGAAGTATCTAGTATAGCAATTAGGAAAAGAAAGCTCTAGAAGCTCTCCATTCAGATGAAAATTGAAAATAGTAGAAATTATTATAGGTTTAGAATAGATAAATCTAGAATCCTGTATAGATGTCCTAAAAGAGAGAAAAATCTAGGGAGAAGTAACAGACATTGCAAAGTTGGTTAAATGGGTTTTATAAATACCCAATTGACTACAACATGTAGTATGGTTAAAAAAGAAAATATTTGCCAACTATTCAAGTTTGTTACTCTACTCTCCCTTTCTGTGACATAAATTGCTATCAATTCTAAATACCCAAAATAAGCTAAACTACCAACTATTTTTAACTAAATTAATATACCCATCAAGCTTTTTAAAACAAACTAAAAGTGGTATCGGATCACGTTCTGTCATATATTGAATGTAGCAATCTTAACCTTCTTCTAAACTAAAACTAACAAACTAAATTTTTAATAAGCATCGAACAAACTAAAGACTTAAATATAAAAAATGTTAAACATAATAACTCTTTAACGTGCACAAGTTTTGTTTTATAAAATTGAAAAAATATATATACATGAGTTAGGTTGGATTAGGTAATGTGAGTTGTAAAGATTTCAACATGTAACTTTATCCATTATGAGTGGGTTAATAATGGATTGAGTTGGTTTAAAATTTATTAGTTTACGAGTTGACTCAACTCAGTTAACATCCTTAAACTTAGCCAAATAAAAACATTTATCTAAGCTCAAGATTTGTGGAAAATTGTCCAAGACAGTTCTATCTTTTCAAAAAAATCAGTTCACTCTTTTTCCTTCTAATCCTAAAAAACTGAAGGAGGACCAACAAAGAAATTTGGTGGCTTTATGTGTCTTTCTACTTGCGGTGACGTGCAATTATTTCAAGAGTTAGAGCAGTCTCTTCAACGAAAGAAGTCTAGGAGAAATGGAGCAAGAATTTTACGGCGACAAAAAGTTACACATCATCATTCAATCTCGAAGAAAATTATATCCAAACATAAAAAAATGAAAAATTATGAGACTGAGAAACTAATATTCGAGAATTATGATGCTAGTGAATGAAATGAAAGCTTATGAAAAAAATATTACTAACCAAGAGGTCATAGAAAAATATTAATTAGCTTATTTCAATATTATGAAAGCACTTTGACTCAAAAAATAACTCTCAAATCTTTAGCCTATCCAAACTTTATATATCACACTTCTTCCTCTATTTTTTTTAATGTGAGACTTTTACCCACTTCACCATCACACATTCACATGTGTTTTTCCAACAGAGATAACCTCTTCTACACATCTCAAGCCTCCGCTGAGAAGAAAGATGAAACATGTATTTCAATGGCTAGCAATCACATAACTGGAGAAAAAAAAAAATTATTTCGCAATATAGACAGATCCGTAAAAACAAAAATTCAACTTGGAGATGGTACACAGAGGGAGGAAAATGGCAAAGACACGATTGCCATCAAGTCATCAACACTAAGAAAGACATGAGGCTTTATACTAGTGTATCATAAGAAATTTGTCACTCTTAAATGGAGAAGTCAGAACCTCTACATTGAGCTTGGGAAGCTATTCTGCAATAATTTATCTTTATAACAAGTTTTGATTGATTAATGTGAATAGTAGATAACTGTAATAATTGTTTGGTCATCCAGTTACTGCAACAGATAAAGCATCAGTGGCTGCGTCCATGATTTGCAACCATGAAGGCCGGTTCAAACTTGTCATGGCTAAAGCTAACATGCCCGGCATAGATACCCTTTCTTTTCTGCACGTATTGATTGAGAAGGACATTCCTGTCATCTGTAAGCTCTAGTTCTGATTTTTCAGTTGACTTAAATTTTTATCCAAGAATTCAGTCTCACTTAGTACTTCTTTTTGTCTTATTTATGATGTTCAGTCATCTCCTCAGGAGGATTTGATGAAGCAACTTGGAAAGCATTGGCAACAGGGTCATGTTATTTCCTTGAGGAACCAATCCGTTTAAAGGATCTCAAATATGTATGGCAACATGTGTATCACTCAAAGGTTAACTCAGCAAAAGAAACTCAAATTGCAAAATGTGAAGGCAAGGTATGTTGTGCAAAGGGATTACACTGTACTAAGATCAAACATGGAGATGACTAATAATCTAGGGATAAAACTGTAAATAACTTGCATGGCGTTGGCATTCTAAAAAAATAAAGAAAAAATAAAAGAAAATAAAAGTAGGCCTAGTTGAGGAAAATATATTAAGGGAATTCCAAAATACTTGGATTTTGCAGTTGATGACCACACAACACCGGGTTTATGGAGCAAAAGAAGAAACAAATCATTATGATAATAAGGGCAAGCAAAGAGAGAAGAGAGCAGAACTTAGCTCAGCACAGATGAACGTTGACAGCAATAACCATACTGCTAAGGAGGGAGAGGAAAGAAGAGAACATATCATTGGCTCTGCAGAGAAAAAGCGCATTATTTGGACTCCTGAGCTGCGTCTAAAATTTACAGAAGCCATAAGTGTGCTAGGCTATAAGTGTATTGTTACATTTTCTCCCATCATTTATTGAATTCACTAATTTCCCTTTTCTTTTATTCTCACTGATAGCTATCAAATATGGATTAAGCTTCATTCTTGACAAGGTAATTTACTAATTTAATGTCAGTGCTTGGTTTCATTTTGTATTCAGATGCTCGTCCAAAATCCATACTAAAAATGATGAATGTGCCTAACCTGACAGTTCGCCAGGTTGCAAGTCACCTGCAGGTTCTTTTCTGCCACTTGAATTTAGACATACTATAGTTTATGATCATTTATGTTGCACAAATTAGTGTTTGCTGATGCTAATATTAGGGGTTACCTCATTTATCTCAATTCTTCCCTTTTCATTTGAAATGATTAGGACCTCAAGTTCCACAAATGAACTAACAACTTTCCAACCCACAATAGAATTAGGTAGTTTAATGCAGTGGTAAGGGATTTAGGTAGTTTGCAGTAGGTCATAAATTCAAACATCCGTGTCACTATTGTGAAAAAAAAGGTAAACCTACTGTAGAATTACTAAAGATCAATAACCAGCACTTTTTCTGTATTTGGAAACTAACAACCACTGCATTATAGTTTTTCAAATCTGAAAAGCACATAGAATTACTAAAGGCTATAGCTGCACATAATTGAAAGAAAATTAAATCATGTAACATGGAAAATATCAATCAATAACTCAGTAAGAGTGAGTCAAAGGAAGTATTACAAATATATGATGAGATATTTAGCCAAATATGAAAAAGTCTTTCCACCTGTTATAGCTCAGCCATCATTAAGAAAATCGTTATAAGTACTAATTAAGCCAATGATGTGAGTGAAAACTTATTATCATATTGCCGGTACTCTTCATTGTCACTCATAAGTTTTTTTTGGTAGAATTTCCGCTTATAGTTTTAAGGGTGAATAAGTAGTAGTATTTAACAGTTTAAAGAGAGCATATCACTGTATAAAATTAGGATTGTAGAAATGTTTTCCATAAACAAAGAACAAAATGTCCCAAAAGAAATTATCAATATGCTGTTACTTTTTCTCCTTTCTCCCATCCCAATAGTTGCATTCTCAATTCTTGTTTGAATGGCAATGCTTACCATACATCATTTCCCTCCCATATGCTTCTTTGTTTACCTTTCTGTTTAAGATCACGAATGTCCTCTTTCCTACACAGAAATACAAATCTCAGATAAAGCGTATTCAGGAGATCAACGATTCTGATTTACCTCTAGAGAGTACATCATCAATCTTCAGTGGCAGGACCAAGTTTCCTTCGCCATTTGAGAGCCAAAGTTACCAAGGTGAGTTGGCACCTGCATGCATAAAAGGTAGATTGCAAAATGCAAATTGCCATTTTTTAAGTCATGACTCTTAAACATAAGAGAGTATCTGCATATAAATTGACAGCTGAATTTGCTCCAGGTCACCTTGCATCAACTGCTTCCTTGAATGTGAGCCAGAACCAAAACCAGTTTCTGATGAACTACACTGAAACCCAAGAATCAGGAATTCTCAAACAGCTGGAAAGCCCGGGCAATACATCCTTAGCATATGAATTTCCAACAGGATTGGACAATTATGGAAGCCAAAGTCTAGATTCCATAGTGGGACACCACCCTGTGCCCCATGCTTCAATGGATCAAAACCAACCTGTAACAGAATATGAAGATCTCAGAAAAATTCTTGAGGAAGAGTGTGACAGTTATGCTTGCTTTGGAAATGGAACAAATCCAGCTGATGTTGATCAATACAGTGAGATGCTAAGGTCAGTTCTCCATGGAAACAGCTCCAATCCACTAGAGTAGGTCAGTTCTCCTTGGAAACAGCTCCAGTCCACTAGAGTTTGATATCTGGAACTCTAGCAGATCATAAGGTCTGTCCCTTTATCAGATTACAAATAATGTGAGACTTTTGAAAGCAATGAAGTGCATTTTCAGTTAAACTATTGTTTTTGTGACCAATGAGATCTTAAATTTGTTAACAAATTTTTTCGGTTCCAAGTGCATGCAAGTCTGACTAGCTGAAACCTTCCTATCGAAAGCATTTTCATAGCATATGAAGACCTTTTTATTCTGTAGAAATTCTGTTTACAGCCACTTAACAATGGTCACGCATCGAGATTTGTTAATGGGAAATTCAACATATAAGGAGTACATATACTAAGACTTAGTGTTAGATTAAGTGGAATTACCCCCCCCCCCCACACACAAACACACACATATATATATGGGGAGGGATTAATTTATACCTGTATAAGAATTTTATTCTTACATTAATATCTAATTCTTAATTTTGTTTTAATCTAAAAGTGAAAAATTACCTAATTTAAAGAATAAAGATAATAAGAATCTAAATTAAATTAAGGGAAAGAATAAAGAATTTATATTTAATGAAGATAAATAATATAACTTTATTTATTAAAAATTTATTATTTTTTATAAAATAATAATAATGATATATATATATATATATATATATATATATATATATATATATGGTAAAACTCTTACATTGATTTCACTTTCATCTAATGGTTAAAAATTACTAATTTAATGATGATAGAGAATAATAGAAATCATCTTTAATAATAGAATCTATCTTTAATGAAAAAAGAAATTTTGATTCTGTTCATTAAATTTAAAAATAAATAAAATAACATATTTATTTTTAAATAAAATATTTAAAATTACATATTTTAATAAAAATGTATAAAATGCTATCATAAAAAAATTTATATAAATAATATATGTCAGTCACTAGATTAATAATCTAATTGGTTACTAAATAATAATTACAAAATATCTTACTAATAATATTAATTAAATATATCATGAAAGATTGTCATTTAGTATTATATTAATAGTAATATTTTTTAATTATTTAAATTTTATAACGGTAATACATAACAGTAATACTAATTTCTAATAAGAATCTTCAACACTATAATTAAGTAAAATATTATTTACATAGAATATTTTCCTAAACTATTTGTATAAATATTATTAATATTTTTAAATATTATTGCAAATAACTAATAAATTATTAATATTCAATACCTTTATTAAAAAATTATAATAAAAATTATAATTTTTTATTACTTTATTAAAAAATAAATAGGTTATTTTATTTATTTTTAAAATTAATGAACAGAATCAAAATATCTTTTTTTTATTAAAGATATATTATATTAAACTAAACTCCTATTTTAATTATCTAAATATGCAGGTATTATCACTTTAGTCCTTCAAAAATTTTTGTCATTAATTTAGTTCATAAAAATAAGAAGTGTCATTATTGTGATCCTTCAAAGATATTAATCCTAATTTAGTCTCTCAATCATTAAAATTTTATCAATTTAGTCTCTATTAGTATATAAAAGGACAATTTTAATGACACTTTTTTTATATTCAGAGATTAAATTGATGATAAAAATCTTTAAATGACTAAAATGATGATACTTATATCTTTGAATGATCAAAATAAGAGTTTACTCAATTATATTATTAAAGATAGTTTTTATTATTCTCTTTCATCATTAAATTACGTTATTTTAAACCTTTAGATGAAAATGATTGATGATTAGATATAGCATTGGTGTAATATATATATATATATATATATATATATATATATATAATATATATATATATATATATATATATATATGAAATATTCACTTTTTAATATCGTTTATAAAGTTATAATTTTGTTGAATTGATAAAATTTATATTGTATAAAAAATTAATAAATAATGTAAGTGTGTAATTCTTTATCTTATATATATATATGTGTGTTATAAGCAGCCACTCATATCAATGCACATGTTAAAACACCACAACACATATATTTGAATTGAACTAGTATAGTCAATGACATGGTTATAGTTGTTAGAATCACACGATTCACGATTCAAATCATGCAATTCTTATGTTTCGAAAATGGACCGAACTGGTCGGTTCAACCGGTCGGATTGGGAACCGGTCCCCTCACCGGTTCGAGCGACTTCCCAGAACCGGTATGGTCAAAAATCGGTGAACCGGTCAAAAATCGATCAAAAACCAATGAATTATATTTATTAATTATTTTAGTTAATTTGTATGCTATATTGCTATGTAGATTAATGTTGTGTTGCTTATATGAATATAATATTTTTTTGGTTTATGACACTATTTTTTTTATGTTTCAAATAATTTTATTATTGATTTGTATTGTATTTTTTATAATTTTTATTATTTTATTAGTATATAAATAATTATATATATAAATATATATTTAATTATATTCCGGTTCGACCACAGTTGAACTGCAGTTGAACTATTGAACTTTGAATCAGTACCTCGACCGGTTCAGTGACCGATTCGGTTTTCAAAACTTTGTACAATTCAATACAATTTATCAAACTAACAATTCTTATCATGTGATGAATCGTAAATAGTTATGAATTGTGCATTATCAAACAAATCGATGTGATTCAATTTGCCCGATTCTCCAATTCTTTTTTTTAGTTTGCTATTTTTTTCCCTCCATTTCTCATAAGAGAATTCGAAGGGGCAAAGAGGTTAAATATCTAAATAAAGGAAAATGTATGGGCATGATTGAAAGAATCCCTTTCATTGCTCTATTTCAAAGTGAAGGCACTGTGCGTGTTCCTCTGTTTCATTGGTTCTAGCTAGGTTGTGTTCATTCTTATGTTTCAATGCAGCCTGCCACTCTTTTTTGTTGTTCTATTTATGGGTGTTGTATGTATGGCAACTAAGGCTCAGAAAAAGAGGAAGATGGATGTTACCTAAGATTTTTGTATTATTCTTGACAATAGATTACATGTTATCAGGAATCTGTGATATTTAAGTATTAATTTGAGACTTTTCAGTATTTTATTAATGTTTTAGAAGTGGAATTATGTATATTTAAGTTTTTATTGATATATTTTTAAATCTTATATTACGTTACGATTCAAAATTTAAAAATTGAACAAATAATTCTCAATACAAATCACAATTTGACAATGCCTTTTTTACAGTGATCAGTATTGAAGATATCTTACTGACACATGGGCACTAGGATAGTTCATCAACCATCAGCACTTTACATAGTTACTATCACTAAAAAAAAATGCCTAGTGAATTAATGTTGACATCTTATCACAGTTCTAAAAACCGGACCGTATCGGCCAGTTTAACCGGTCGAAATGAGAACTGGTCCTCTCATCGGTTCGGGCGACCTCCCAAAACCGGTAGGGTCAAAAATCGATGAACTGGTCAAAACCGGTCAAACCAATCAAAAAATCGGTGAACCGATCAAAAATCGATGAATTATATTTATTTTAATTAATTTGTATGCTTGGATTAATGTTGTGTTGCTTATATGAATGTAATATTTTTTTGGTATATGATATTATTTTTTTATGTTTCAAATAAGCATTTTATTTATTTGTATTGTATTTTTATAATTTTATTTATTTTATTAGTAATAAATTAATTATATATATATAAATATACTTATATTTATATATAAATATAAAATATATATTTAATTATATTCTGGTTCGATCACGGTGAAATCATTAAATCTTAAATCAGTATCTCGACCGATTCAGTGATCGGTTCAATTTTCAGAATTTTCAATCTTACCAATAATAATCCCACCATCAGACATTGCCCACCAGAAAAACTAACTAAAAAAAGTAACATCTTCTAATAACAGTAACCCATTAGTTCACGCAATGTGCGAATGTTTGCATATCAATATTTATAATTATTTTTTAAATAGAATTTATGTATATTTTTTATAAACAGTTACATATTAATATTTATAATTAATTTTTTAATATAATTCATGAATATTTTTGTAATATTATGTTAGTTTACGGACTAAATATGTTTAGATACTTGCATATTAATATTCATAAAAAAAATGTCAGTAGAATTAATATATTATTTTTGTTTTGGTAACTTAATGTATGAATTAAATATGTGCCAATATATTTATTTTTTTTTTTACTTTGGTAGGATTTTTTTAAAATTTATTTGCTTTTTTTTATGATTGCGTGTCCTTAATCAAATGTTTTGAACTGTGATTTTGATTTATATGTTTTCTTATCGTGGCTATATAGAGTATAAATTAAAAAAGTAAAATCCAACAAATATAAGTTAGATAATATAGTGAGAATGCTATTCATAAAAGTATCACATATAATTTATGTCATCATCATTTTTTTTAATAAATATAAATCATTGATTAAGTATCAAAAGTTTATACTATCAATAAAATATTAGATTTTTTTAGAAAAGGTCACATTAGTACTTAACATTATTTGTCATTTAATGACTTGTAAGAATCTTTGATTGAAGTCACATCACCACATAACATTATGTGATGTTATATGGCTTGCAAGAGTTTTTGAATGAGGACATGTCAACACATAACATGATGTGAAACTACATGGCTTGAAGTAAGTCACGTACGTCAGCACATAAAAGGATGTGGTGTGACATAGCTTGCATGAGTCTTTTAGTATGTTATGTCAGAATATTAGATGATGTGATAAGTCTTTAAAGGAGTCAACATCATCATATAACACGACGTAGCGCTATATGATTTAAAAATATCACATTAACAAATAAAATGACATGACATTCTATGGCTTAGAGGAACCAATTTTAATATATTGTATATAGATTATTGATCAATACAATTCCTACGATTGTCATAACCACCATCCCATCTTTGGCTATATTGCACCTCCACCTCCCTTATTTGAAATTAAACATTTGTTCTAAAGAAAAACCTATTTTATAAGGATCTCAACTTTTAGAATTATCAAGTGAGAGATTAAATTCAATAAAAGAATATTCTAACAATATATATTAATTAGGAAAAAAATTTTAAGTCATATATAACCATGTATTTTGCTTATTTCCAAATTGTTTTGATATGCAAAGTTGGGTCTTTTTGTCTTTTCAATATTTTTTGATCAAGAAAAATATTTTTTTATGAAATTGAGTCTCTTAATTGGTAATAATAAAAGTTTAGTCCCTTAATTAGTAATAATAAAAGTTCAGTCCTTTAATTAATAATAACAAAAGTTCAATCCCTTAATTGGTTTATCATAAAAAGTTTAGATCTTCAAATAATAATTCACTCTTCTAAAATTTTTAAGCAATAAGCAGTAGTGGTTTGTACTCTAAGAAAAGGTTAGGCATTGCATCTATCAAATGACTGTAGTCAACTTTACTTTCTATGCTAAAGTAGATACATACTTACATACCTAATGAATTACTACTTAAGAGCGTTATTTATGGGAGCAAATGCTCAACTGTAATCCACTGAACTCGTCAATGGTGCTAGATCCACCAGTTTTTTTTTTGGCTCATAATGTTATGCACACCCAATCCATGCTCATCTAAGCTCGACAGATGATGTCAAAAATATTTAGACATTAAACTTGAATATAATTTTGATCTATTATTAGCCTAAAACATTATACACTGTTATCTAATCATGTATCAGCACATCATTAAAATAGTTCAATTCTTTAAGTAATTGTTATAATAGTCAAATTATTTTTCTATATAACATCTTTTTC
The DNA here is from genome assembly GCA_019955255.1 of Castanospermum australe. Taxonomy (NCBI): domain Eukaryota; kingdom Viridiplantae; phylum Streptophyta; class Magnoliopsida; order Fabales; family Fabaceae; genus Castanospermum; species Castanospermum australe. The sequence continues at coordinate 983,912 of NSJW01000420.1, forward strand.
AAATTGTTTTGCATCTTTATGTAAGAAATCATCAACGCGTGCTTGTTTTGTTAATGTGTGTCATAAGGATACGTCTACATGTATATATATATATATATATATATAAGACTTTATTTAAATAGATGCAAATATACCTATATATCTTTTTTTGTTTATTTTAAGTACAAATACCTATCATTACACGTAAGTATTAAATAGAGAGTTTAATTTTGGTTTACTATCAGTATAAAAAGTTTTATATTATCATCTAATCATATATTGTCAAATTATTAAAATAATTCATTAATACTTAAAAAGTTAAAAATATGACAACATGTAATTGAATGATAATATAAAATTTTTTTTACAACAACATCGAATCAAAATTAAATTCTTAAATAAATAACTGGAGTATATTAAAAAAAATTTGGTTGAACAAAGAACTAACGAAATGAAACCTAAGGGTTGCGGTCAAATAAGACGATGGCAACTGGCAAGTGCTTCTCAGTGGGGAGCTGGCTTTCTAATGGAAAACAATATTTATTATATGCATTTAATTTTGATTTAATTTTAATGTGGTAAAGAAAAAAAGATCAAAACATTTTTTATTATTCAAATAATAAAAAAGTGTCATATTAAAAAGATAAAGATAAAAAATTTTAAATATAACTAATAAACTTCATAATCAATTATGATGGATTCCTACATAATAAAGCTTGTATCTAACATATAACATTCTCAAGTATCTTATAATCTTTTTTTAAATAAAAATACCAAATATATCAACAAAGTTAGTTTAATTGATAAAAAACGAAATGCCTCTTTTATAAGTCTTAATTTTGATTCTCACTGTTAGTCTTTCTCTCCTTAACTTTTTACACAATAAAAAATAAATATATAATACATAAAAAGTCTTATATTTTATAAATATAACACCAAAATCATATTTGGCATCAAATACTAATATTCAAGGATTATCATACCAAAAACTTCCATGAAATCCTCCATCTGTTTTCAATCCACCCACTGACATTTGTGTATGCAGACCCAGCACATTTTTCTTGCGGAACCTTAATGGATCTTTGACTGGCCCCACATTGATTCCATTCTCACTCTAAAAATCAAAGTCCACAATTCCACACATGTATGGGGCCTAACATCACTTGTCATTTCAGATATATTCAGATAAGTAACTACTATATATATTCTTGATTGAAAACAAAAGTAATCAAATAATAGTAGTTACTTATCTGAATATATCGGAAATGACAAATGATGTTAGGCCCCATACATGTGTGTAATTGTGGACTTTGATTTTTAGAGTGAGAATGGAATCAATGTGGGGCCAGTCAAAGATCCATTAAGGTATATAGTCACTATTTAATGAGCTGTGAATTTGACCATTTAAGTACCAGAATAATATAGTAACCTTTTTAAGTACATCACTTTCATTGTGAAATCAACCAATGAAATAACATAGATTCCTTTCATATTTAGTAACTACCAAGTAAAAAATAGCAAAAGATAAATAAATAAATAAAATATTTAATTTTAATTCACTGTCAATATAAAATTTTTTAACATTATCATCTAATTACATGTTACTAAGTATTTGACTTTTTATGTAATTATTATTGAATCAAGATCTTCTCCTATTAGTAAAATAACAAGAGAATATCATATTAGAGAAAGAAATATACAAAAAATTTTAAATATAAAAAGTAATATTTATAATTCATTATAATGAGTTCTAATATATTATAATTTGTATATATCTCTCTCTAACAGGATAGTCTTGTCACATGAGAGGATCCAAATTCGTTGTTTATTTTAGTCAAACTTTTTTGATGATTTAGTAACTCATGATTGGATGATAGTGTAAAATATTTTACATTAATAGTTGATCAAAATTAAACTAAAAAATAAATTAATATGAAATAAAATATGATATAAGAAGAAAATATCAAATAAATCATAAAAAGTTGAGAGTATAAAAAATTATCATATAATTAAATTATGATATAATGAATTAGTGCCAGATGAGTTCAGTGGTAATTGAACTCTTTTCTTTCATGAAAGCCAAAATAAATTTTAAAGGATTCTAACCCTAAAATTGATAATGAAATTCTTTATATTTGATGCATCAGCCTTTGAAAAAATAAAGCCTTTTGCTACAGGATGGAAAACTCTATCATAGCCTAACCAATACCTCTATGAAAAATATTAATCATTTTTTTTTCTATAGTGTCTTGAGAAATAACTAGAAGGGTGGTGGGCAAGGAGGACTTCTTCCGTCTCAATCATAGTTATGGAAGGTACAGGCAGCAGTTGCATAAATCAAACGGAATAATAAATTAAAGAAAATAATTTTATGAAGATTTACATTTTTTATATATGTTTTATTAAAAAATTAAAATGGTGTAGAAATAATATAAAAAAAATGATAGGCATATCCATAAATTAATCATTAATTATTATAGGCTTGTCTTATTGATTGCTTCAAATTCCAAACCATGGATTTTCAATGGCTCACGTCCATCAGCTTCTTTTTCCATCTCTTATGGACTGGTAGGTTTAAATTACGTAAATTAGACATTTGAAGTCGGATATTTAATTTATTATATTTAAAATAGAAATAGTTAAATTAAAGTTTGAACATCAAAATAAAAAAGTTTGATTGTCAAATTAAATAACTGGCTATTGTGTGGTAAAAATTCTTTTAACGACAAAAACTTTTGAACTTTGGATTGGTAGGTATTTATTGGGCATGAGCCCAATGGCTTATATCTAACTAATCTACCATTATGGAGTCCATTTTCAATATGTTTTATATCTTTGTCTAAACCTCTAATTGATATTTTACTCTCATACTAACTTGAATGTCAAAATACCTTTACAAGTATTTCATCATCTCACTGGACCAACTTGAAGTTCTTCTACATATCAAGAATCGAGGTGAACACCACAACGCTAGGAATACGCCAGAACCTTAGGCACCTTAGGCGCCATTTGTAAAAAAAGGAAAGACATTTCTACTACATACTATCATTCAATGAATGACTTATTTGTCCATTTAGTTTTTTTTTCCAATATTATATCAAGTTCTAAATTTGCATTAAGGATAAGCTCATCAACATGAAATTGTAACTTATTAAGTTCAAGTCTTAAAATTTTATGTAGGTTAAGTTCAATCAACATAAAATTTTCATTTATATAAGAACAAGTAGGGTTGTTTTGCATCTGTTATAGTCCTCTGCCCTTTAAAGAGAGAGGAGGACTATAACAGAGCTAGAGAGAGCGGAAAGCTTTCGCGAAGCGAAAACAACCCCCAGCCGCCAAATTAGCGGCTGGGGCTAGCGCGCGCGCGCGCGCGTGCGCGAAGACAAATATTGTCTTCGCCCTAAAGGGTCACCACTCCCTTCTTCAGCGGAAGGATGACAGTAGCCGAGCAATAACTACCTATACGCTTCCAATTGCTGCCTTCTTGTCCATTCTCGATTGTACACGGGAATAAGGGGTTTCGTCAGGAAAGAGTCTACTTCCTCGAGGTTGCTCGTTTTTCATTCTTAACCCATGTACAATTGCAATGAGATGTTAGAAGCTTTTATCATTTCATCTTCAAAACAATTATTGATTGATGATAACAAGTGGTACAATTTGTGAAACTTGACTAAGTTTTGATACTATATATTTTAGTTTTCATTCTTCATTCTTTTAACTTTTACAAGTGAACAGTGTTATTAATTATTCATAAGATCTATTTTAACTTACACAACTAAATTTAGCACTTTCATATATTTCAAATAATTACAATTTCAGTATAATTGCTTTTGAATGAACTTATAGTTCTAATTATTTAGGTTTTTCTTTCACCCTGCTGATTATCCTTTAATTGCCAGTTAAATTTGATTCTTGATGTATAATTATATATGGTTTTTTTTTTACATGATAATTATATATGTTTGACTATGTAAGTAAATTTTCTTTAAGCTTTTAGACAAGAGTGAAAATTGAGAGATATACAAAATATCGTAGTATTTTTTTTAGTTTATATTTAGTTCACTTGTTGGCCCTCGAGAAAAATGGTCTAGCTCTGCCCCTGATAATTGTCTTTTTTGTTTGATGATTAAAAATTAATTTTATTTAATCACGTTAATCTTCTTTTGATGTATCGATTGCATAGATATTTTTTTCTAGTTAATATATTAAATGTCAATTTTTTTTGTATTAAATGTTGACAACAATTGCCTTTATTTGGTATCTCATTAATTGTCATTAATTCCTTTTAATTAGTAACATGTCATCAATATTTTTTAATTGACATTAATTTTTTTAATTACCTTTAATTCCTTTAATGATCATACTGACTTGATGCATTACAAATATTCTTGGCCTAATTGTCATAACATGCAAGGCATTAAATCCCATTTTTTTAAGCTAGTACATACAAGAAATTCTTGTATATTCTTAGAAAAGTGCTTTTTCTTACTCCATGCAAATAGATGTAATACAAGTGTATAAAAATTATGTCAAATTTAATATCATGACTTTATTTATCTTACATCCACTTGTACGGAATAAGAAAAAATATTTAATCTGAAAGTATATAAGAATTTCTCTCTTAGATATATCTCTTACTGTACTAAAGATTGTTATTTTACATCACACACATCATACACTACAGCTTCTACACATGACTAAATGACATTCACTAGCACAATTATATCACTTGCTTGGTGCTCTACGCTATACTACATTTACACTGCACGCCTTTTTTACTCTCTTCATCTTTACTTGCTCAATCACATTATCATTATCTCTTGTTTTTAGCTCTCTTCAACTCGTTCTAATTCTTACCACCGCTAGATTGCAACACTACTTTTAGGCACATATTGATGACACTCCAATGCATACATCTTCACTAACAGCATCCATACACAACCTTCACATGCTCATGACTTTACAATGCTTAGAATTCTATTCTCCGTTTATCACCCCACACAGTCAACATTAATTTCATTACTATATAATGCACAAAGTGGCACGGATCATGCAGGCTGCAGGCATAACAAAGATATCGAGGATGGAAAATCCCATCAATTGGCATGGCATTCATGGGCATTATCTCCCATTCACGTGTCAACAAAACTGAACATTATCCAATTTGAGTGAAGAGCAGAGCCAAAACTTCTTAGAGGTAGACACTTGATCTTCTATTAGCAAGGATCTCAATAGCCTAGGCTTCACCATATGTGGACATAATGAGAAATGGATATCAAACATTAGATAGAAAAATAAATTGCAAACAATAGCGTAAAAAATTATCATATTGAACGTGTGTTCTTCGCGATGTAATCACTAAATATGTATGCAACTTCAGTTATTTATATTGGTAATAGGGCCTTTAAACCAATGCCGACCACTGAATATCCAGTAAGAAACTACAAGAACCAGCAAGCATCCAATTACAATAGGGGTGTAGTTAAGTGTCTGAATGGTTATTGGGTAGGAAACAGGCAATGAGAAGAGGATGGAGATGGTCGCCACCCAAAGAACTGCAACCCAGCCAACAATGATCCCATGACGGCCCAAGTTGAAAGGCCCTGGGACAAAAGACTTGCGTGCCAAAGTAACCCTGAAGAAGATAGGAAGGGCATAAGCTATATAAAGGCCTATCGTTGTTAAGGACACCATGGCTTGAAATGCCACTATGCTTCCAAGAGACTGCAGTAGAATGAAAATTAAGTCAGAGACATGTGGCAGCAATAGAATGAAAAGAACTATGGCTAGTGTGGATTAGTTTGCTCCATGAGCTTGTCTGCATTTAACATCATAGATGACCCCATAACTATGACCTTGCTATTGCTGTGCTTTAAATCAGCATCTCTTCATATGAGATGATAAATCTGTCTGAGTGGTTACAGTAGTTTAAGAGACTAAGAAAAGATATGCTAAGATTTACAGAAGCCATTCTTGGCCTTTCATGCAACCATCAATACTTTTAGGTCAGGTAGGGTACGTGAAGTGACCTAGAATATGATCCTTGCCACCCTACAATGTAAAATTCAGAACAATATAGTGTTCCATTTAAGCACAGTTGCTATATGAGTTTGTATTTTTCTTTTATTTGTTTTGCTTTTTGCAAGCCTAGCTGCTTCAGGCAAGGGGTTGTTATAGTTATAAAACCAATTCTTGGCCCCTTACTTCACAGCTTCAGTTTTTGAGTTAAAAGATTATTTCATAAGATCCAAACAAGACATGGGCAGAGCTAAAACAAATAGAACAAAAGATCTCTTTAGCAGAGATAGAAAATCTTAGTTCTTTTTTGCTGTTGCCAGTAACAAGACAAATCCATTTGAAAATTTAAAAAGACATTGGATATTACATCTATTTTAAAAACATTGTTTTCCTACAAATCAGAGCAAAGTCAGCAAAATTAATATGCTTCTTTTTAAAAATGAAATTATGCATACCGGTAGTGCCATGCAAAATGACATAAAGACTGAAAGCCAAACTGCATATATAGGGACCTCCTGCTTGTTAACTTTATGCCACAATGATGATAATGGCACGGCCCCATCTCTAGAGAAAGCATAAGCCATTCTGTATAAATTTAAAGCAACATAAGTAAATAGAAGATTAAACCCCTTTCATATGGAAAGTACAATAATGACTGAAACAGTTACCTTGAGTTGCTGGTAACTGAAGTCAAACCACAGAAAAATATGGCAACAGCAACGATTCCCAAGCAAATAATACCCCCAGCTCCATTGCCATATCGTCTCTTGAATGCCAGGTATAATATTTCAGCAATGGCATACCCACCAGTCTCATTATTTTCACTCAGAAGGTAAGGGACATCAGTAACTGCAAAGGTAATGCCTAGTATGTAACCCCATCCAACAATAATAGATATCCCAATGGAACTGATAATTCCTTTGGGTCCATTCCTATCAGCATTCTTGGTTTCCTCTGTCTGAAAATAGAAGTTTACAGTAAACAGGAAGTGTTAGTTTAAATCATTTAGAAACTTCAATCCATCAATGAAAATGAAAAGCAAAAAATTTCCAAAGTGGAAAAGCAAGAAATATTTAGAAAGAGTTTAAACTGGGCCACAACATAGGGGCAGGTCCCAAATTAAAGATCCCAAGCTAGTAGAAGATGCCAAAAAATGTTAACCCCAACTCATTGTGTAGATTAATTTTTCTTATACTAGTATCTTATTACAGAGTTCATTAAATACTTGTTAATTTGCTTTAAATTTACCAAAATCTTAACTCATCTGGTGTTATCTAACCCTGGACTGGCAGATTAATCAGCAGGCTGTGTGGAGCTATGCAGGTTGCCCAGCCAGTGTCCAGGTTTATTCAAACTGACAACAGTAGGCTCAACAATGCATAATTCTTCTTCTGAATCACTCTAAAGTGATCACGCAAAAGAAGTGTATAGTTTATCAAACAAGGAAATTTCTAAAAGCTTTTGAAGGCAACAAAATTCTGTGATAAGAAAAAAACAGAAAATATTTACCATATGAGCTGATGCATCATACCCAGCTAGGGTATACTGACTCATCAGAAGTCCCAGGAGAAATATGTAGGGTCTGCTGTGAATTCCATCCCCATTATCAGTATTGAAATGAGTGAAAAACAAACTTGGCACTAGCCTTTTCCGTTGCAACAGATGGAATGAGAATCATAAGCACAAAAACACCTAAAAATTGGCCATTTCAATTAGAGACCCCAAAAGGCTTATCCCTGAGAAACTGAATTTATACGGAAAAAAAATCAAATAGGAAATTTATTCTTCATACCTACAGCATTCCAGATAGCAGCTAACTGTCCAAGAATGATAACAATGAGATAGGGAGGTTGTTTATTATTCCATGCAGGAGCAAAATTCCCCCATGGATAGCAATAACTACATATTTAGATGCCTCATATCCACCACCATTTTTCCCACCAGTACAAAGGAGAATGATAACCTGAATCAGTTGTGCAAGTGAAAAATCTACACTTGTTGTCGCCGCCCACTGCAAACGAAAAGGAATCAACAGTTAGAGCTTAAAATGGATTATTAGAATTTACATCCCACACAATTTTGACCTCAGTGAAAAGTGAAGGATGTTGAAAATCTAGAACTTGTGACTTCTCAAGATTACCTGACCAACAATATTGAACCTGCAAGAAAATAAAAACCACTAAAAATGAGAAGTAACTACAGGAAAACAAGTAAGTCAGTGTATCTTGTCATTAGAATTGAGATGCTGATTAAGAAAACAACTTCAGTTTCAAGCAATATGGCATCAAGGCAATGCTAAAAAATTGGATATTTGCAACCACAATGTACACAAGAAATATTGCATACTGTTAAAGAGCAGTAATTTTTCAAAAACATGTTTGGAAATTTTACATAAATATAATTAACATTAGTAAAGAAAAAAGGGAAGAAATCCTTTAAAGTTAAGTGGCATGTGCTTAGTTATAACTGTCTATTTTGCAAGTAAACTTAATGTAGTTCCATCTTTTCCCTGACTTTTATGATTATAGTATCACACTACTAAGTGACTAAACCACTTAATATAGACCAATGTGTTCAAAATATTATGTGCATTTCATAATTTAGGTAGCTTTTTGATTCCCCAATTATACTGAAGAATAAATATAACCTGAAAATTGCTAATGGAAAGTCTCTGAGACCATGTGAGATTGAACAAAATACAGATGTCATCTTTAACTACCTATGACAGTTTCAACTATAAATTTAATATCAATTCAAGCAGAATAAGATGTCTGTTGTGCACAATAATGGTGCATATTGCAGTCATCAAACGTGTCTTCTCTTGTCTGAAGAACTTTTAATTTGAGACATGCTATGAAGAATTTCAAAATGGCACACATATCAAAGATATGCATTCTATTGTACTCTTCAATGGAATTATGAATTAAAATTCTCACTCTAGTCTTCAGTTGAGAACAGAACATTAAACACACAATACCACAAAATAACCTTCCTCAGCATCACCCTCAGTACATCATTCTATGTAGCTTAAGTGCTCAGGCATTCATCTTAAATAATGCAATCTTTAAGTGAAGAGATGACCATTATTAAATCAAGAAAGTGTTTCCTAAAAGACCTAGAGAAACATGAACTTGATTTAAGTTCTAAACAGAACCTAACTATAATGCTATACAGTACCTCATTTTCAGTAATGTTAGATTCAATGTTTCACGCTAGAAAAAAGAAGAAATTGCAGAGCGAGTTTTACTTGAGCTTTCCTTATTTTGAAAAACAAGTGTTGTAGTATTCCTATTTTCGGTACATAGTGATCATGTTCTCCGTGGATTTTGTCATGTAATTTGAGCATTTAGCATATTGATTAGTATTTCTTTAGGGACCTGATGTGATTTAGACTAATTAAAGAAATAATAGATAAATAAAAATAATAATAAAAATTTCATTTTGTAGTGAGATGAGAGTTGAATACCCATTGGTGCTGCGAATGGAGAAATTATATGGTTCTTATGGCAATTACAGCATGACCTACATGCTATGGAAATGTTAGTACAAAAAAGGAAAGTCAACATCTAGAATGCATATCCGATTTCAAAATTCATAGAGTAGATGTTTAGAAGACAATTGTGAACTTGGAAAAGAGGTGGTAAGGTGTTAATACAAAAAAAAAATACAGAGAAGAAGAAAATGCTATTTGTACTAGATGAATAAAGTTCCTATATATATAGTCACTTTGCCAGTCATGTCAGACACATAGCAATTGCCTGGTGTGTCTGGTGTTCCCTGTGTTAAGAGAAATACTACAAATGCTGCACTGCGACATCTAATGCAGACCCTTTAGTTGAAGAACCTTTTTTCTGATATTGCTAGTATCAAATAGGGATGGTTCAAAAAATAAGGAAAAAAGGAATATAGTAAATTACCAGCCAGTAATCCAAGAGGCAAAGGGTGCCCATTCCGGGCCAGCAAGCTTGGCGCTCCAATAGTAAAGACCGCCAGAAGTTGGGTAAGATGAACAAATTTCAGCCATTGACAATCCAACAAGCATGGTGAAAGCACTAGCTACAAACCACCCATATACCATTGAAACAGGGCCACCAAAGTTTAACCCATTGTTGTAAAGGGTGGTGATACCAGTGAGCACTGAAATGATAGAAAAGGTGAAGGCAAAATTTGAAATGACCCTGCAATTGACAGACAAAGGAAGGAGTCAAGAACAAAACTATTTTTAACAACTCATAGTCTCAAAAGTAAAAACAGAAATGGACATCAAAATCCAACAACAGAAAAGCAAAGAAAGGAGAGAACTTACGAAAGATCACGCTTGAGCTCTTGTTTTGTAACCGAGCTCGTGAAGACGGGCATGCCCAGAATCAAGTGAAGCATCACCCTGAGATGGGAGTGCCATGTTTTCTGGACCAGACCCCAACACCTTGCAGTTGCAGCAGAGAAACAGAGAAGCAAAGAATCAGAAGAAGAGTCAAAGGGACTCGTCTCTTGGTTATGGCAAGCAAGAGGACGAATCTCTTTGATTAGTTTGAGCTGCAGAGAGAGAGAGACTGCGACTTGCATTGGTTTTTGTCAACTTAAATATCTTAGTTTCTGTGAACTTGAATAACTTGTCTCTTTGTAGCTTCCTTTCACTCCATTACTGCAAGTCTTGACATTTTTCTATTAAATTTCTCACTCTCGTCCGAGAGAGTTTTAGCTGAAGCAACAACCTCAAATTAGTAGATTCTAACTGCCAATTTCAGAGGAAAAAAAAATGTTGGATTCGAATTCTATTCAAGTTTCTCTGCTAAAATTTGTAACATGCGGTAACCTCCCCCCTTTGCAGTCAACTGTGCCATCAATGTCCTACTACTTTGAAATGTAGTAGTAGTTGTAGGAATAATTTTTTTTTTTTCTATTTTGGTGTAATTGTAAGAATTAGTTTAACAGATAACAAGAAATTGAAACAAATTTATAAGGTTGATTTTTTATTTTTTTGGTAGAGAATGAATAAGGTTGATTTTGAATTGTCTTGTCTCTCCAGTCAGACCATTGAGATTTGGAATCTGATCTTACGTCACATAAAGAAATGCATAGGAAGACTAAGGATACATTTGAAATTTGAGCCTTTGGATTCGAATTCTTAATTTCTGGAAGGTTGGAATCATATTTTAAAAATATTTTATAACGAATATATTTAAAAAAATATTATATAATCAAAAAAAATTTATTAAAATATTTAATAAAATAATTTTTTATATTTATTAACTTTTAAAAAAATAAGTAATATTCACCATTTTATTCTATCTAATAATTACTTTTAATTCTAATTAAATTTTATAAAATATTTTGACTATTTTTTTTAATATGTAACATTACTCACATAGGAAAATATATTTTTCAAATTGTTTTGCATCTTAACTTAAAAATGTAGCATTACTCATTTAACATTACTCTTGTACAGTGCTTGTTTTGTTGGATTTTGTTAACTTTGCATAGTGAGGACACATATTAAGAAATTTAAAATAAAAATCTTTGAATAAAAAATAAAAATATTTAATATCTTAAAATTTTAAAACATATTTAATATTTTTTTAAATAATTAGGATGATTTAATAAAAGTAATAAATGCTATTTTTTTTCTTAACACTTGTCTTATGTTAACAAAATCCTTATTATATATTGAAACGTAGAAGGATAATTTTAAAAAACACAAAATTAGAATAGAATAATTCTATATCGTCCTAAAATATCTTCTTAATAATTTTTTGAATTACTAAATAAAGTTAGTATTGACCAACAGATGTTGGTTCGAGTGGAAGAAGCTTGACTTCTCTTAATGATTGATCTTAGTGGTAGAGGCTTTATTTTGTATGGAGAAAATATTTTTAGAAAGGGTCTTCCTTTGACATCTAATCGTACCCTTAAAAATTAGTCTCTCATTCAGTAGGTGAGATAATACTTTCAAAAATTAAAAAAATGAAATAAGCATTGAATGATTTTTTATATTTTTAATATATTAAATATTTTACTTTTTAATTTAGTAATTTACTTTATTAAATATTAAGAAAATTATTATTAGGATGTTTTAAAAGAATATAACTGTGAACATCATATTTGGTCTGGATTCATAAAACTATTTAAAAATAAAAAAAAATGTCCATAATAACTTAGATTCATAACTTAATCCTATTTAAAAACCTCAAGCCTAATCTATTAGACTTTCTAGATCTTCATATCTATTGATTTTGATTTTGAGCCTAATTGATATTCCTAGTTTTGCTAAAGACTAAGTCCTAATCTAATGAAGAAATAATAATTAATTAAATAATTTAATTTGGCGGCAAAATTAATATTTGATTTGAATTTTAAATTTAAATATGATATGAGTAATAAATATTGATTGATTTGAGAATTAATTATGATTAAAAATTGATGAAGGAAAATTAACTTTGATTGAGATTTGATTAGGGAATTAAATAGGCCTAGTCTAGAAGTGAGAGAGATTAAAAAAAACCTAGCAACTAGAGCACTAGAGAAAGCGGGACCGAAGGCGGAGACTAGGGTACAAAGAAATTGAAGGAGACATGGAAGGGAGAGGTACAACAAAAGAAAATAGAGAGAATGGTGAAGACGGCATAAAAGACAATTGCTATTAAAACAAAAAAAAAGGGAGACGGCAAAGAGAGATTATGGGGAGGACGATTGAATGAGAATTAAGAAGAAGTCAGCAAAAAATAAAAAAATAAAAAGAAAAAGAAGGCAATTGTGCATGTTTGGTGTGTTTAAAAGAAAATGAATAAAATGAAATACAACATATAAAATTTTAAATGTCAAGGTATAAAAAAGTTTTCATTTTCATTCTATCTCATTCTTTTCTATTTAACTAAACATGCACAACATTAGAGAGAAAGAAGGGTTTATGTGAGTAGCTGTACCTGGACTGCAACATCAAAGCTTACTTCATTCAAATTGAGTATTTTACTTGAGTCTATACCCGACAAGCATATAAAGGTGAGAGATTTGATTTTATTTGCATTGTTTCATCCCATTATATAATGTAAGCATATTGCTATTGTGAAACCTATCTCAGATCCAAATAATTGAAGTTAAAAGGGGAGGTATGCACAATTCTTTCGAAGATGGCTACTTTATTTGTTTTGTTATTATTATGATTTGTTTTAATTTGTTTTAAATTTTTTATTAGTATTGTTATCCTTTTATTCTCATTATAAACTAACTTGAACGTTCATTATAAAATTTGTTTGCAATCCATCAACTTTATGTCTATTATTGAACATTTAGGAATATAATATTTTTTACTAAGTAGCAAAAAAAAAAATACAAAAAAATTGTAGTCAATGTTGCTTTGTGTTAGTCATGTGCATTATTGCTTTTTTATTATATTATTTTCATTCATATTTGTTTGTCTCAGATTGCATTTGATTTTTTTATTTAAATTAGAACCTAATTAACAATGAATTAAGATTTTCAAATAAAAGAATAAAAAATTGAAAGGGGTGAATTCTTCTTGTTAGTGTTTCCTTTTTTAGCAATATTTTGCTCTTGTTTTCGTAGAGTTTTCATTTTTTTTCAAAAATAGTATAATACATTTACTTTTTTAATTAATTAAATAAATAAATGTGTTTAGGAATTTTTACAAGTAAGTTTTATTGACCTATTTTGGTATTACTCTATAGTTAAGTTATGATGCAATTCTATAAAAATTTGTTATTAATTAAATAATTATGTTTAAGAATTATAAGGAGTATGTTTTTCTGACCTAATTTGAGATTGGTATGTGGTTAAGCCATAATTTGATCTTATAAGATTTTATTAATAATTAAATAAGCGTGCTTAAAGATTTTGAGAAGTAAGTTTTCCTGTTCCAATTTAAAATTATTCTATGATTAAATCATGATTTAATTCTATAACAAATTATTAATCAATTATCAACTATTTTCTTTTAAAAATTAATCCATTTTTTTCAATTAACGTTATTTTATTTTAATCAACAGAACATTTTTAATCATTCTTAATTTTTTAAAATCTTTTAGTACATAAATATTTTCTATAAAAATTACGTAAATTTGACTTTCTATTATACATGAGAATATGTAGATGCGCAAGATAAATAAAAAACTATAAGTATTTTCATTAATTTAATTTTTTATTTGAGTAAATTACTCTTATTTTTTCTCTATTTATCTATTTTTTAATAAATCCTCAGCTATTTTTAAAACCTACACTTAACTCTTTAAATATTTTTAAAAATCTACTCACGCTTCCTCTAAGTATTAATATAGACTTCTCTTATATTTTAAAATACACTACACATGCCTCCTTTGAGAAGAGAGGTCTGTGTAGATTTTAAAAATAAATAATTTTTTGTGAAAAAGTAAATAAATATAAGGGAGGTTAGAATAATTTATTCTTTTTATTTTTGTAGTTATTTGTTATAGTTATTTTTGTTCAAAGGTAAAATAAATATTCATAAAAGTTATTAATTTGTATAATTAACTTTAAGATAATTATTTTATGATGAATGTATTAAGAATATAGTAAAATTATGTTCTTATTTTTTTTTATACATAATTAGACTCTTAAACATAATTTTATGTTTTTAAAAGACCAATTTTTAAAAAAATTATTTTTTTAATTATTTTTAAAAATAAAAATTAGTAATAACTCATAAATTTTTTATATATTTAATTAGTTATCTCTTGTCGTGACACTTTCTTAACATGTTATGACAATAACTAACACACACACACACACACACATATATATATATATATATATATATATATATATATATCAGTTTATTTAATTAGATGCAAATATACCTATCGTTTTTTTTGTTTAATTTTAGGTACTCATACCTATTACACACACACACACACACACACACACACACACACACACACACACACACACACACACACACACATATATATATCAATTTATTTAATTAGATGCAAATATACCTATCGTTTTTTTTTTTAATTTTAGATACTCATACCTATCATTACATGCAAGCATTAAATAAATGACTCTGACAAAAAAGTAAAAAATAAAAACCTCAATTGAAGTGTACGAACTGGCAAGTGCTTGTCAGCTGGCTTTCTTTTTTATTATGCTAGCTACTATGAGTATGGTCAAATATATATATATATATATATATATATATATATATATATATATATATATATATAGCATTAAATAAATGACTCTGACAAAAAAATAAAAAATAAAAACCTCAATTGAAATGTACGAACTGGCAAGTGCTTGTCAGCTGGCTTTCTTTTTTATTATGCTAGACTATTATGAGTATGGTCAAATATATATATATATATATATATATATATATATATATATATATAGATATTATAGGTTGATACCCAACTGATTTTTCCTAATTATCATGTATCAAAAAATATTATATAATTAATTTTTTTTAAAAGTTTAAATAAAATAATTTGATATATTTTTTAATTTTTAAATTAGTAAATAATTTTTATTATTTTATTTTATTTAATAATTACTTTTTATTCTATCTAAATTTTGTAAAAAAAATTTGATTATTTTTTATAACTTTGTAACATTACTCATCAGTTGTCGTGTACAATTAAAAAAGAAAAGATCCGTCTAAAGATTTTGGAATTTAATTCTAATTATCATAAGTATAAATTTTTTTTTATTATTTAATTATATATTAATATATTATTTAATAAATTTGATTATAATTATAATTTCTTTAACAGTTAAAATCATTAAATGATATCACAACACATAATTTAATTAAAGTAAAATATAAAAATTTTACACTGATCTCAATGAATCAAAAGTAAATTATGTAATTTTTAATAGATTTTTTTATAAAAAAAATACATGATACCTAATAATTAGGAAAAGAATTTATGAGATCAACTTATAAATATAACTTGTTATGAATTTTTTTTATTAAAAATGTATTTAACTTTTAACATTATCAAGTATCTTATGTTATATTTTAAAAAAATGGTATAAAATATATCAACAAAGTTAGTTTAACTGGTAGAAATGAAATGCGTCTTTTATGAGTTTAAATTTTGATTTTCACTCTTTAGTATTTCTTCTGTTTATTTTTATTTATTGTGTAAAAGATATTTTTTGTTTCAAAATATTTATTATTTGAGAATATTAAAAAAATATTAATAAATTTTTTTTAACTTTATCAAAAAAAGAATTAATATAATAAATAAAATTAAAAATATTAATAAAATAAAAAAATAATAATTTAATCATATTAAATTATATTTTTTATAATTAAAATTATTTAATATTTTTTTAATTATTTTATAATTACTTTAAATAATAAAAAAAGTAAAAAAATATATTACTCTTATCATGGAATAGTCTTTTTTTTTTTAAAAAATAATATAGAATACATAAAAAAATCTTATTTTTTTTATAAATATAATACCAAAATCATATTTGGTATCAAATAATAATATTCAAGGATCAATACTTCATCCGGCGATGTATCATGCCAAAAACTTCTACGTGTTCAATCCTCACTGTCATTTTGATGCAGATTTCAGCACATTTTTTTTGGATTGCGTGTCGCCACTGTTGTAGTAGGTAAGGTAACACATGGAAGATGGAACCCTGATTAATATTCGACTAGCCCCACGTTGATTCCATTCTCACTAAGATCAAAGTCAATTCCCCACATGTATGGGGCTACTCAGTACCAAGAGTGTTGATTTTATTATACTTTAAAAAAATACTTTTTTTTATTTTTATTTATTATGTAAGAAAATATTTTATGTTTAAAAATATCTTTCATTTTAAACTATTAAAAAATAATTATTAATTTTTTAATTTTATTTTTATTTTTTAATATAAAAATTAATAACGTAAATAAAATTAAATAAGAAAAATATATTAATAAAATAAAAAAAATTATAATTTAATTATATTAAGTTATACTTTTCTTATAATTTAGATTATATGATAATTTTTTTAATTTTTGTGTGAAAAATTTATATGACAGATAAAAATAGATGAAAAGAATATTATTTAATAAGTAATGTTATATTTTTTTAAATTTTTTTAATATTTAATAAAATAAATATTAAATAAAAAAAAAAAAATATTTAATATTTTAAAAATATAAAAAAGTTTAATATTTATTTTATTTAATAATTAAAAATATTATTATTAAGATGAGTTAAAAAGATATAAAATTTTTCTTGTTTTGATTAATTTTATTTTCAATCAAAAACTATATATATAGTCACTGTTTTTTTTCTTTTGTCCGGATATATATAGTCATTGTCTTTTTTTTTTTTTTACGTGCATATATAGTCACTGTTGAGTGCGCTGTGAAAGCAACCTTTTGATCCGGGGCCTTATAATAGTTATTTGTAATTAAGAGGGTCCTGGCAGCAGTTGCATAAATAAGAAGATTTATATAAATAAGAAGGAATAACAAATTAAAGAAAATAATTTTA
The DNA here is from genome assembly GCA_019955255.1 of Castanospermum australe. Lineage (NCBI taxonomy): Eukaryota > Viridiplantae > Streptophyta > Magnoliopsida > Fabales > Fabaceae > Castanospermum > Castanospermum australe. The sequence continues at coordinate 1,001,392 of NSJW01000420.1, forward strand.
TGAAGATTTACATATTTTATAGATCTTTCATTAAAAAATTAAAGTGATTTAGAAATAATATAAAAAAAATATGACAGGCATTTCCATAAATTAATCATGAATTATTATAGGCTTTTCTTATTGATTGATTCAAGTTCCAAACCATAGATTCTCAATGACATTTGAAGTCAGAGATTTAATTAATTATATTCAAAATAGAAATAGTTAAATTAGAACTTGAACATCAAAATAAAAAAGTTTGATTATCAAATAAATAATTGGCTATTGTGTGGTAAAAATTATTTTAACAACTAAAACTTTTGAACTTTGGAGTAGTAGGTATTTATTAGGCAGGATTCCAATGGCTTATATCTAACCCATCTATCATTATAAAATTAACTTTTAAATATGTTTATTTTCTATCACTAAATCCTTAATTATTATTTCGGTCTCGTACTAACTTAAAGATTGAAGCATTTTTACAAGTGCTTCACTATCTTACTCAACTAACTTAAAGTTATCTTACATATCAAGAATCAGAGACAAATAACACAACAATATAAAGAGACCAAAACATATGTCGTCTATGGAAAGAGGTCACCCTCTCAGACAGATGAACACCACGTCATAAAATGATTCCACTTGATTGAATATTTTCAATCCCACCGTTCCAAATTTGTTGAGACTATGAAGATTTTCGATCCTACCATTCCAAATTCGTTAAGACTATGAAGAAAATTTTCAAGAAAGACATTTATGATACATACTATCATTCAATGAACGATTTATTTGTCCATTTAGTTTTTTTCCAATAATATATATGCTGGTTCATTTTAAAAGTGCTCTCTTTGAATCTCTTTTTCTTTTCTGAAAAAGACTTGTTACCATCACCAGTAATCCTAGAGGAGCTTTTCTTGAGTTGGTTTGGTGTTCACCCAGGCCGGAGCCCCACAAAACTCCCACATTGCCCAACAAAGCCATCAATCGGACCCTTTCATTTCCATTTAGTGTATGTTTAGTTTGGAAATAAAAATAAAAGTAAATTTTTATAAGATAATTCTTTTTTTGACTGGTTTTATGAGATAAATTTTATATAAAAAATTCATCTCACAAAAATTTACTCTCATTTTTACCTAATACCAAATTAAACCTTATTTGTATATGTCACTTGCTATTATTTATTTGCTATTACTATGTATACCGTACATGAATTCAAAAGAGAAGATAATGAAACTGATTTTGAATTTTGAAAGCCATTATTAATGGAATTTGAAAGGCATAATGAAATCACGTCACAAGCAACACAATTGCCGCACACTTATTCCACACTTGTTAATCCACACTATTGGCTACTGGGTATTATATACAGCATGCCATTATATATATAGCACGGTAATGGAGGATTGCAAAAGGCCAAGAATAGCCATTAAATTGGCATGGCACATGCCATTAATTCGCATGGCAAGAGTTCAATTGCCATGATTTCTCAAATTGCCATTAAGTCCTGTTTGGTAAATAGTATAACATCTAATAGTATAAATTTATATTATATAATTCATTTTTATCAAAGGTTTAGTACGACATCTGATATGATAAAGTTATTTGATCTATCAATTTTTATTTAATAATTATAAGATAAATTAATCAAGTTTTATTTGATTTGATAAAAGTTGATAGGATTATTTTATATTAAGTTATATAAAAATACAACACTCTAATCTCAAATTAACTCTAGCTCTCACTCTCGTGCTCTCTTCCTGCTATCAGATCTTAATGTATGTTTGGGAGTAGATTATTTTTAAGAAAAAAATTATTTTTTTTTCAAAAGCTCTTTCAGTAAAATTTTGATTATAAATTATTTTTACTATAAAATAAGCTAATTCAAATACACATTTATATTATCAAGTCTTATAATATCTTGCACTATATTATCAGGCCTTATACTATTAAATCTTTTTTCTTTGTGATGTATCAAATAGGACCTTAATTCAAATAGCCTTCAGTCATGACATATCTCTTTAATTAAGACATTATCACTTTGGATGAGCAATAATTGTCTTTATTGTTTGATGATTAGCAATTAATTTTATTTAATCACATTAATCTTCTTTGATGTACCGATTGCATAGATATTTTTTGTGCTTAATATATTAAATGTCAATTTTCTATGTATTAAATGTCAATTTGACAACAATTGCCTTTATTTATATCTCATTAATTGTCATTAATTTCTTTTACTTAGCAGCATGTCATCGATATATTTTAATTGACATTAATAGTATTTTCTAATTTTCATTAATTCCTTTAATGATCATACTGACGTATGCATTACAAATATTCATTGCTTTTAATTACCATAACATCAAGGCATTAAATCCCATTTCTTTACGCTAGTGGGACAATCTTCACTTCTTAAATACAAGAAAGTCTTGTATATTCTTATAGTAGTACTTTTTCTTACTTTATATAAATAAATGTAAGACAAGTGTATAAAATAATACCAAATTTGATATCGTTTACTTTTTTATTTTACATTTACTTATACAGAATAAGAAAAATCATTTATTCTAAGAATATACAAAAAAATTTCTCTTTCATACATCTCTTACTATACTGCAGATTATTATTTTATTGTTTACTACAATTACTTTACATCACACACATCATATAATATAGCTTCTACACTTGACTACACAACTTTCACTTGCACTAATATATCACTTGCTTGGTGTCTACACAATACTACATTTACACTGCACGTCATTTTTACTCTCTACATCTTTACTTGCTCAATCACGTTATCATTATCTCTTGTTTTCAGCTCTCTCTTTTACTTGTTCTAATTTTTACCACCTCTAGATTGCAACACTACTTTTAGGCACATATTGATCATACCCCAATACATACATTTTTACCAAGTGCCTGCACACACAAGCTTCACATCCTCATGACTTTACAACGCTTAGAATTCTATTCTCCGCTTATCACTTCACACACTCAACATTAATTTCATTACTATAATGCACAAAGTGGCACGGATCATGCAGGCTGCAGGCATACGAAAGATATCGAGGATGGAAAATCCCATCAATTGAAATGGCATTCATGGGAATTAACTCCCATTCATGTGTAATCAAATACCAATAATCGACACTCACTCCTGCGTGTGTGTAAGAATGAAGACATCAAGCCATTCAATGCCAAGTCATATTCAAAATATATCACTCAAAATGAAATAAAGACTTGGTCATAATGGAAGTGGACCGACCCTAGGCAAACCTTGTAATGTTAGAGTTTTGAATTCTGGAGTCGTCACTTTAAGAAAAGCTTTACCTAACCATTACCCTGTGCAAAAGATTAGTCTCACTACTATGTCTGTGGAACATCATAAACTGTCACTAGTTAATCCTTGATGAGTGTACACTCAATTCTAGAATTGAGTAAACGGGTTGCGGTCATCAAGTCAACCCTCTTAACTCACAACTTGTGAAGATTAGAACCACTTATATTGCAAATTCATTTAAATGTGAGTTATAAAACTCAGTCTGTTTAACTCGTGGATTAAGTGGGTTGGACTGAGTCGACCCGCAGCTCATTTATTCTATATTTTCTTTTCTTTTTTATTTTTTTAATTATGTTGTTTAATTTTTTTCATATCCACTTATTTTGAGGATTTGATGAAAAAATAAATTAAATTATATAATTTGAGATAAGATATATCATTAAAAATATTTAAAAAAATACAAAATCATAAAACTAGCAGGTTAACGGGTTAACCTGTTAGCCTGCAAATTAAAAAGATTAGACTAGGATCACATAAAATGTTAACCTGTTAATAAACGAGCTAACTCGGTCCGACCTACTTAATACAAGCCTGTAACGAGTCTGGTCGAGTTAGACCGAGTTGGCTCGTATACTCACCTCTATTTAATTCTCTCACTAGTAGTAATTTATGCATTTTAATTTCATTGACTGAAATTGATATTTGTGGATCAAATGTCATTTATCTCTTTTAAATACAATTATTTGTCACCTTTATACTGTCAATTTTTATGATATAAACCATTTTTGTAGACAAATGTAGCTTATGTGATATAAATAATTTTTGTGGCACATGTGAGCGGGGCCGATAGCTGTATTGCCACTAGCTTGTGGGTTTTAATAGAGTCGAACTATCACAAGTATTACGTTGCAAAGAACAAATCTCAATCAAAGAAATAAGATGAAGTAACCCCAAAGCAATTCGATATATGTTGCAAATGGCAATCAAAATAAAATGATTTTAGAGTTGCCATTAATTTTTATTTAGATAGAAAAAATAATTGGTAAAACTTTTTTAAAAGGTTAAAACTAATTTGTAAAATAAAGTTAGGTTCAGAAGTCGATTTATACACAGAAAATGATGAAAACTTAATCTTACATAACTTCTAATACATCCATCCTGAAATAGTTATCTTAAAGTTAACTGTGCAAATCATTAATAACCAAAACATATTCAATTTATCCCACAAAATCATGTAAAAGATTATATGACTAAATCACAAATATTTACAAAATGACCAACAATAAACTAAATTAAAATATTCATAAAATAACAAGTAATGAACTAAATTAAAAATATTTACAAAATATCAAGCAATGAATTAAATAACAAATGTTTACAAAATATCAAATAGTGAATTAAATAAAAATATTTACAAAGTTAAAAAATAACAAATAATGAACTAAAAATAACAAACAAAGAATTAAACAAAAATATTTATAAAGTTGACTTGTCTTAAGTATCTATGTATCCTCAATTGAGGAATTAAAGTCCCATAATTCGTTTAGAAAATGATTATTGATTAAAAGATTTTAATTAAAGATTCTAAAACATTGAAAAAAATTTTGATCTACTCAAATTTTAACCCTAATAAAGTTGAACATAGCATAATGCAATAAATACAATTCTAAAAAAGTCAAGGAGATACATGTTTTCACATGACCGCTAAATGAACGGTTATTTAGAACGAACAAGATTGAGCATGCATATCATTAGAACATAGAGTGACCACTATAAACTTGAGCAGTATCGATAATGACACATGGTCATACAATCAACTCCGCTAACCATTGTGAGAATTTCTTTTATAATTGAATTGACTTCCTTAAATTCATTAAAAGCATGAAAGGGATGACATTGATATAAAACAAAATACAAACAAAAAAATAAAATGTAAAAATATTAAAAACAACAAGCACCCTTCATAATAAATCAATACAAATAAATTACTTACAAGACAAAAAAAATCTTTTGATTATTTATTTTTAAGCGGAAAGAAATTAAAAAAATGATCAAATTAATAAAAGACTAAGAAAGAGAAAAAATTATACAAAATCCTCCAATGAACATAAGAATATAAAAGCACATACGCACAATCAGGGATAATGATTTGCATCCTTGTGAATATTGACTAAAATTAACAAAAGTGAAGTAATAAAATAAGCAAAACAAAAAAAGAAAAACAAAAGAAACGGCCAAAACAGAGAAAAAGAAAAGAGAAACCGTATAAGTACCATGATGAACTAAAGAATAATAGAAATATATGTATACCTATGCAACCCTACTCAAGCAAGTGGTGCCAATTAACTCAAATCCACTAATGAAACAGTAAATGCAATGCATCTCATGAAGGCTAGGAACCTGATAACACTTCTGTGATGATACAAAAGTTTTTTTTTTTTTTTAAACTGTCATGGTACAAAAGCTTTAAAAGAGACCTCTAGAGTCATTACGGAAGACTCGAGACAGAACACAATACTAGAAGACAAAGCTTGGACTCTCTGGACAGCGATCTTGTAGGGAAATTACTCAAGAAATTACATGACCCGGGTTAGTTGAGATGATTCATGGGCTTCCTTGACTAAGGCTGCAGGGCAAGAGTTATGAGCAAAAGGGGATTTCACTTATACTGTTACCAGTAATGGCAAGCAAGGAGGGAGGAATGAAGGTTTATCCTTGATGAACAACTTAAACTCAGAGGAGCCTTGACGATTCTTTTCCTTTCTTCACTTACTCTGCTTCAAATCTCCTTATTTCAGAAGCCCCCTTGTTCTCCTCTTCCGTTGATGCCTTTCCCTTTTCAACCCAGATCAAGTGACTCAAATGTGCAGGGGTTTGGCAGTCCGTGCATCGTGTAGCTAGTATCATGGCAAAAGGAATTAAAGGGTGAATCAGTGCTGCAGTGACAAGGGGGGACAAATAGAATCAAAAGGGAAAAGAGGGAGGGTTAGTTTGTCACACGAGTGGGAAGAAAAGTACCGTGAAGGAAAAAAGGAATAAAAAATAGATAAATATTTATTACTTTTTAAATTTTATTCACTTCAAATAAAATTTATTCTTTTTTTAATAATATGTTTCTTTTTAAAAAAATTTAGATGTGACTTGAACAAAATTGGATACCAACAATACAAAGCGGAAGAAAAGTCAGTCTCTCAACCAAAAGTTCCGCCTGGCATAATGGTTCAGCCATCGGACTTTACAGGGGCTCCAATTTCAAATCTATAGCCACTATTTTTGCAGCTTGCTAGCTTGTCACAACGCGTCACCAAGCGTCAAGATTCCGACTTGTGCCAGTGGCCAACTAATTATCGAAGTCACAATGCTTACAGCCCAACAACTTTATTATAGCTGAGCTTTAAAGTTTTTACATTGTCAATTATTTAACTGATCAATATTTTCTGTCAAAACATGATAACATTATCATAATTAGATGTTCTCTGAACTCCAATCTCATCACATCTAGTTTTTCTTTATCCAAGATCAACCAACACATTATGATCGTCTTTTTGTGTTGTGTCAACCAACCTCCCACTAGAAAAGCCTCGAGGTCGGCCAACTCATCTGAATAGAATTCAACTTGGAGCACCTCATTATTATGATTGTCGCTAATATGAAAGGCGATATTGTTAATATAGGAAGACAACTTCGTCACTTGATACAAGCATGACTAGCCATACTTCAGTACGAAAGTTTGTTTACAAATTATTTCACTTACAAGTTACTTTCAAACTCACTCATGTTTCAAGAATAAAACCTCCATCATAAGATCGCGATTGAGCTAAGGGTGGAATGAAGTCAAAATCCTAATACCTCAAGTTACGTTACCAACAAAGGTGCTCACCAAGGAACTTGTCAGTGGTGCTAAATCCACCAGTTTTTTTTTCTTTTATGGCTCATAATGTTAAGCACGCCCAATCCATGCTCATCTAAGTTCGACAAATGATGTCAAATATTTAGATATTAACCATGAGTTTAATTTTGATCTATTGTTAGCTTAAAATATTGTATATTATTATTATTCAATCATGTATCAACACATTATTAAAGTTGTTTAACTCTTTAGGTAGTTGTTAGTGCTAACAGTGATTGATCGATAATGTAAAAAAATTTTATACTAACTATAGATCAAAATTAAATTCCGAATGCATTCTAATATATCACCAACCCTGTGTTATTCTAGATGCGCAAATGATGATTCGAAGCTTCATGTCTAATAGTACCCAAAAAAAAAAAAAAAGCTTCATCTCTAATTTTGATTTTGATTTAGATGCAGATCTGCAAAACCAAAACTAAACATTATGCAATTTGAGTAAAGAACAGAGCCCAAACCTCTTAGAGGTAGACACCTAGTCTTTTATCAGCATGGATCTCAATAGCCTGGGCTTCACTATATGTGGACATGATGAGAAATGAATATAAAAAAATTCGATAGAAAAATAAATTGCAAACAATGGTTTAAAAAATTATCATATTGAACGTGTGTTCTTCGGGATGAGATCACTAAACATGTACACAACTTCAGTTACTTATATTGGTAATAGGGCCTTTAAACCAATGCCGACCACTGAATATCCAGTAAGAAACTACAAGAATCAGCAAGCATCCAACTGCAACAGGGGTGTAGTTAAGTGTCTGAACGGTTATTGGGTAGGAAACAGGCAATGAGAAGAGGATGGAGATGGTCACCACCCAAAGAACTGCAACCCAGCCAACAATGATCCCGTAACGGCCCAAGTTGAAAGGCCCTGGGACAAAAGACTTCCGTGCCAAAGTCACCCTAAAGAAGATAGGAAAGGCATAAGCTATATAGAGGCCAATCGTTGCTATGGACACCATGGCTTGAAATGCCACTATGCTTCCAAGAGACTGCAGTAGAATGAAAATTAAGTTAGAGACATATGGCAGGAATAGAATGAAAAGAACTATTGCTTGTGTGGTTTAGTTTGAGCTGTGAGCTTGGCTGCATTAACATCACAGATGACACCATAACTACGACCTTGCTATTGCTGTTCTTTAAATCAGCATCTGTTCATATGAGATGATACTTTTAGTGGTTACAGTAGTTTAAGAGACTAAGAAAAGATATGCCAAGATTTACAGAAGCCATTCTTGGCATTTCATACAACCATCAATACCTTTAGGTCAGGTAGGGTAGGTGAAGTGACCTAGAATATGATCCTTGCCACCCTACTACGTAAAATTCATAGCGTTCCATTTAAGCACACAGTTGCTATATGAGTTTGTATTATGTTTTTTTTTTTTTATTTGTTTTGGTTTTTGCAAGACTAGCTGCTTCAAGCAAGGGGTTGTTATAGTTATAAAACCAATTCTTGGCCCCTTACTTCACAGCTTCAGCTTTTGAGTTAAAAGATTCTTTGACAAGATCCAAACAATACATGGGCAGAGCTAAAACAAATAGAACAAAAGATCTCTTTAGCAGAGATAGAAAATCTTAGTTCTTTTTTGCTGTTGCCAGTAACAAGACAAATCCATTTGAAAATTTAAAAAGGCATTGGATATTACATCCATTTTAAAAAACATTGTTTTCCAACAAATTAGAGCAAAGTCAGAAAACTTAATATGCTTCTTTTCAAAAAATGAAATTATACATACCGGTAGTGCCATGCAAAATGATATAAAGACTGAAAGCCAAACTGCATATATGGGGACCTCCTGCTTGTTAACTTTATGCCACAATGATGATAATGGCATGGCCCCATCTCTAGAGAAAGCATAAGCCATTCTGTATAAATTTAAAGCAACATAAGTAAATAGAAGATTAAACCCCTCTCATATGGAAAGCACATTAATAACTGATGAAGTTACCTTGAGTTGCTGGTAACTGAACTCATACCACAAAAAAATATGGCAACAGCAATGATTCCCAAGCAAATAATACCCCCAACTCCATTGCCATATCGTCTCTTGAATGCCAGGTAAAATATTTCAGCAATGGCATACCCACCAGCCTCATTATTTTCACTCAGAAGGTAAGGGACGTCAGTAACTGCAAAGGTAATGCCTAGTATGTAACCCCATCCAATAATAATAGATATCCCAATGGAACTAATAATTCCTTTGGGTCCATTTCTATCAGCATTCTTGGTTTCCTCTGTCTGGAAATAGAAGTTTACAGTAAACGGGAAGTCTTAGTTTAAATCATCTAGAAACTTCAATCCATCAATGAAAATGAAAAGCAAAAAATTTTCAAAGTGGAAAAGCAAGAAATATTTAGAAAGAGTTTAAACTGAGCCAAAACATAGGGGGCAGGTCCCAAATTAAAGATCCCCAGCTAGTAAAAGATGCCCAAAAATGTTAACCCCAATTCATTGTGTAGGTTAATTTTTCTTATACTAGTATCTTATTACAGAGTTCATTATACTTGTATAATTTGCTTTAAAGTTACCAAAATCTTAACTCATCTGGTTTTATCTAACCCTCGACTGGCAGATGAATCAGCAGGCTTTGTGGAGCTATGCAAGTTGCCCAGCCAGTGTTCACTGTCCAGGTTTAATTAAATTGACAACAAGGACTTACAGGCTCATCAATGCATAATTCTTCTTCAGAATCACTATAAAGTGATCACGCAAAAGAAGTGTATGGTTTATCAGACAAGGAAATTTCGGAATGCTTTTGAAGGCAACAAAATTATGTGAAAAGAAAAAAAATAGAAAATATTTACCATATGAGCTGATGCATCATACCCAGTTAGGGTATACTGACTCATCAGAAGTCCCAGGAGAAATATGTAGGGTCTGCTGTGAATTCCATCCCCATTATCAGTATTGAAATGAGTGAAAACAAAGTTGGCACTAGCCTTTTCCGTTGCAACAGAAGGGATGAGAATCATAAGCACAAAAACACCTAAAAATTTGGCCATTTCAATTAGAGACCCCAAAAGGCTTATCCCTGAGAAACTGAATTTATAAGAAAAAAAAAATCAAATAGGAAATTTATTCTTCATACCTACAGCATTCCAGATGGCAGCTAACTGTCCTAAGAATGATAACAATGAGATAGGGAGGCTGTTTATTATACCATGCAGGAGCAAAATTCCCCCATGGAAAGCAATAACTACATATTTAGATGCCTCATATCCACCACCATTTTTCCCACCAGTACTTAGGAGAATGATAACCTGAATCAGTTGTGCAAGTGAAAAATCTATACTTGTTGTCACTGCCCACTGCAAACGAAAAGGAATCAGCAGTTAGAGCTTAAAATGGATTATTAGAATCTACATCCCACACCATTTTGACCTCAGTGAAAAGTGAAGGATGTTGAAAGTCTAGAACTTGTGACTTCTCAAAAATACCTGACCAACAATATTGAACCTGCAAGAAAATAAAAACCACTCAAAATGAGAAGTAACCGTAGGAAAATGAGAGTCAGTGTATCTTGTGATTCGACTTGAGATGCTGATTAAGCAAACAACTTCAGTTTCAAGCAATATGGCATCAAGGCAATGCTAAAAAAATTGGATATTTGTAACCACAATGTACACAAGAAATATTGCATACTGTTTTAAGAGCAGTAATTTTTCAAGAACCTGTTTGGAAATTTTACATAAATATAATTAACAGTAGTAAAGAAAAACGGGAAGAAATACTTTAAACCTCTTAAATATAGTCTAATGTGTTTCAAAATGTTATGTGCATTTCATAATTGAGGTAGCTTTTTGATTCTCTAATAACGCTGAAGAATAAATATAACCTGAAAATTGCTAATGGAAAGTCTCTGAGACTATGGGAGATTGAACAAAATAAAGATGTCATCTTTAACTTCCTATGACAGATTCAACTATAAATTTAATATCAATTCAAGCAGAACGAGATGTCAGTTGTGCACAATAATGGTGCATATCACAGTCATCAAATGTGTCTTCTCTTGTCTGAAAGAACTTTTGAGACATGCTATGAATAATTTCAAGATGGCACACATATCAAGGATGTGCATCCTATTGTAGTCCAACAGAATTATCAATTAAAATTCTCACTGTAGTCTTCAGATGAGGACGGAACATTAAACACACAATACCATAAAATAACCTTCCTCAGCATTACCCCCAGTCACTCTTATGAACATCATTCTATGTAGCTTCAGTGCTCAGTCATTCATCTTGAATAATGTAATGTTTAAGTGTAGAGATGACTGTTATTAAATCAAGAAAGTGTTTCCTGAAAGCCCTAGAGAAACATGAACTTGATTTAAGTTCTAAACAGAGCCTAACTATAGTGCTCTAGGGTACCTCAGTTTCAGTAAAGTTGATTCAATGTTTCAAGCTAGAAAAGAAGAAATTGCAGAGTAAGTTTTACTTGAGCTTTCCTTATTTCGAAAAACAAGTGTTGTAGTATTCCTATTTTCAATATATAGTGATTATGTTCTCCGTGCATTTTGTCATGTAATTTGGGCATTTAGCATATTGGTTAGTATTTCTTCAGGGACCTGATGTGATTTACACTAATTAATGAAATAATAGATACATTAAAATAATATAACAGTTCGTTTTGTAGTGAGAAGAGAGTTGAATACCAATTGGTGTTGTGAATGAAGAAATTCTTAAGTAGGCATGTGCTACATAGGCACCCAAATTTTCATTGGATATGTGTGATAAACTTTCTAAAGAGAGGTGTATTTATAAATTATGACCCACAAAACTTTACATATATATAATGTTGACGAGTGCCTATGTAGGCGCATGCCTACCTAAGAATTTCTCATTGTGAATGAGACTCGCCAAAAAACAGAGAAAAACTTTCGTAGTGGATTCATTACAGTAGTGATTGATATACATACGCATACAATCATTTTAATTAAGTAATTAAACCAAAAGTTGGTATCTAGAAATAATTTAATCTCCATTGCCATTAAATTTCTCCAGAATTGAGTATTATTTTTCCTTTAAGTAACCACTTGAATTCCAAACCACACAAGGCCAAACATTAATCCCTTGTGTACTATTTACAGCCATAAAAAGATCAGATGTTGATTCTTTTGCCTATCTTAAGGTCCAAAATAAAATCCTTCTGTTACACTACAGAATATAGATAGACTTTCTATTTACCTATTTCCACTCCCTCCACCATTCAAATCACCCAAATCTCAACCATTAGAGTATAAAATATCAGTTGCTAAAAGTTTCTAAACTTAAGAGTTTGTTTACCAAACCACATGGCATGCTCAACTCGAACTAAGAATGAGAATGCCACTTTCAAATATTTGAATTCAATCAGGTCCACATAAGATCCTTATGTAAGCTTCAAAGTTGCATGCTCATAAACAATACTTGGTGGTCATGCAAATTAAGACATGACCAACACGCTACAAAAAATTTATTTTATCAAATCTTATATTATAATGATGCCTCCTCCAGCTGTAAGTGCATAGTCCCCAAGCATTTATAGCCAACTTCTTAGCATATATTGAATTATGCATACAATAAACTTTTAGATGAAGTGAACAAGGAATCAAAGTGATAGGGCATAAAAATAAAAAGGAAACAAATATTTAAATACTGTATCAGAATTGAAGTATAAAAAAATCTTCTTTTAATGACAGCACATGATAGCTTTCTTTAATTAGAATTCATGATAGATGAATACTGCCAATTAATATATCGATTCAGACAGCAGGTCTAAGGTGTCTTCGTCCATCCTGGGACATGAATTAGAATTGAATCCAAAATCATTCATAGGAAGATGAGGAAGAGAAAAATTATATGGTTCTTATGGCAATTACAGCATGACATACATGCTATGGAAATATTAGTACAAAAAAGGAAAGTCAACACTTGAATATTCATTCCTCTGGAGGAATGCATCTTCGATTTCAAAATTCATAGGATACATACCTGATACATGTTTAGAAGACAATTGTAAACTTGGAAAAGAGGTGATAAGGTGTTAATACAAAAAGAATATACAGAAAAGAAGAGAACGCTATTTTTACTAGATGAATAAATTCTATATATATCGTCACTTTGTCAATCATGTCAGGCACATAGCAATTGCCTGGTGTGTCTGGTGTTCACTGTGTTAAGAGAAATACTACAAATGCTGCACTGCGACATCTAATGCAGACCCTTTAGTTGAAGAACATTTGTTTCTGATATGGCTAGTATCAAATAGGGATGGTTCAAAAATAAGGAAAAAACGGAATTGAGTAAATTACCAGCCAGTAATCCAAGAGGCAAAGGGTGCCCATCCAGGGCCAGCAAGCTTGGCGCTCCAATAGTAAAGACCGCCAGAAGTTGGGTAAGACGAACAAATTTCAGCCATTGACAACCCAACAAGCATGGTGAAAGCACTAGGTACAAACCACCCATATACCAATGAGACAGGGCCACCAAAGTTTAACCCATTGTTGTAAAGGGTGGTGATGCCAGTGAGCACTGATATGATAGAAAAGGAGAATGCAAAATTTGAAATAACCCTGCAATTGGCAGACAAATTAAGGAAGGAGCCTAAGAACAAAACCATTTATAACAACCCCCAGTCTCAAAAGTCAAAACAGAAATGGACATCGGAATCCAACAACAAAAAAGCAAAGAAAGGAGAGAACTTTACGAAAGATCACGCTTGAGCTCTTGTTTGTAACCGAGCTCGTGAAGACGGGCATGCCCAGAATCAAGTGAAGCATCACCGTTTCTAACCACATGAGATGGAAGTGTCATCTTTTCTCGTCCAGAACCCAAGACCTTGCTGTTGCAGCAGAGAAACAGAGGAGCAAAGTATCAGAGGAAGAGTCAAAGGGACTCGTCTCTTGGTTATTGCAAGCAAGAGGACGAATCCCTTTGATTAGTTTAAGACTTTGAGCTGCAGAGAGAGAGACCGCATTTATCAACTTAAATAACTTGTTTTTGTCAACTTAAATAACTTTGTCTCCTTGTAAGCTTCCTTTCCCTCCATTACTGCAAGTCTTGACTTTTTCTATTAAACCCATTCTCACTCTCGTCCGAGTGAGTTTTAGCTGAAGCAACAACCTCAAATTAGCAGATTCTAACTGTCAATTTCACAGGAAAAAAAAAAATGTTGGGTTCGAATTCTATTCACGTTTCTCTGCTAAAATTTGTGACATGCGGTAACTTCTCCCCCTTTAAACTTCATTTATCAGCAAAAATAAAATACTTTGTTTTTTCTTAGCCCTTCTTTCTCACATCAGCTATAAAATTAAAAAAAAACAAAAACAAAAACCACTGTCAATCCCTGGTCCCTTCCTTTGCAGCCAACTGTGCCATCAACGTACCACTATCGACTACTTTGAAATCTAGGCCAATGATAGAACTAGTACTCGTAGGACTAGTTTTTTTTTTTTTTCTTTTTTGGTGTAAATATTAGTTTAACAGATAACAAGAAATTGAAACAAGTGAATAAGGTTGATTTTGAATTGTCTTGTCTCTCCATTCAGACCATTGAAATTTGGAATCTGATCTTACATCGCAGAAAGAAACGCAAAGGAAGACTATGGATACATTTGAAATTTGAGCCTTTGGATTCGAATTCTTAATTCCTGGATTGGAATCATATTTTAAAAATATTTTATGAGGAATATATTCCATATGGGAAGATATCTTTTTCAAATTGTTTTGCATCTTATTGTAAGAATGCATCAAACAGGTGCTTGTTTTGTTGGATTTGATTAACGTGCTTGTTAGGATAAAAACAATTATTAAATAAAAAATAAAAGTATTTATAGGTTGATACCCAAACTGTTTTTTCTTAAATATCAGGTATCTTGTACTTTTTCAAGAAAAGATTCTTTTAAAGATTTTGGAATTTAATTTTGATTATTTTTAATATAAAATTTTTTTATATTATCATTTAGTTATGTATTAATATATTATTTAATGACTTTAATTATAATAATAATTATTTAAAAAGTTAAACTCATTAAATAATATAACATTATAGTATATAAAAATTTTACACTAATCCAAATGAATCAAAATTAAATTCCAGAACTTTTAATGGATCTTTTTTATAAAAAAACAAAATATATGATACCTAATTTTTATTCCTTTCACTTTTATTTGTCATATAAGAAAATATTTTTATCCTAAAATATTTTTTATTTGATAATATTAAGTAAGTATTAATTAATTTTTTAAATTTTACTCTCATCTTTTATTAGAAAAAATTAATAGAGTAAGTGAAATTGAGGATGAGAAAAAATATTAACAAAGTAAGATAAAAGATAATTTAGTCATATTGAACTATATTTTTTTATAATTAAAACTATTTAATAACTTTCTTAATTCTTTTACAATAATCTTAAACGATAGATAAAAGTAAATTAAAAAAGTAATTAGAAAAAAAATTTTTGAGATCAACTTATAAATATAATTTGTTATGAAAAATGTTTTTTTATTAAAAATGTATTTAACTTATAACATTCTCAAGTATCTTATATTCTATTTTTTTTAAAAAAAGTATAAAATATATCAACAAAGTTAGTTTAACCGGCAAAAATTAAAGTGCCTCTTCCGTAAGTTTAAATTTTGATTCTCACTCTTTGGTAAACATTTTTTTATCTTAAAATATCTGTTATTTAAAAATATTAAAAAAATATTAATTAATTTTTTTAAATTTTATCTTTATCTTTTAATAAAGAGAGAATTAATAAAGTAAACAAAATTTGAAAAGAAAGAAGGGGTAATTTTGTCATGAAAAATATTATATAATTAAAATTTTATTGTCAAAACTTTTGACGAGTGATTTGATATGTTTGTTAATTCTTGAATAGGTAAGTAATTTTTACTATTTAATTGAATTCAACAACCCTCTTTAATTCTAGTTGATTTCTATAAAAAAATTTATTTATTTTTTTTGATTGTGTAACAGTGCTCTTTAATCATATTAAATTATATTTTTTTATAATTAAAATTATTTTTTAATAACTTTCTTAATCCGTATACATTTAACTTGAATGATAAATAAACGTAAACGAAATGACTACACAACTATCTTAAAATGAGATAGTCTTAATTTTTTTTAAAAAATAGAATACATAAAAAAAAACTTATATTTTTATAAACATAACACCAAATCATATTTGGTATCAAATACTAATATTCAAGGATGAATACTTGTTCTGGCGATGTATCATACCAAAAACTTCCATGAAATCCTCCGTCTATGTGTTCAATCCTCACACGGTTATTTACATGCAGATTTCAGGACATTTTTCTTCGATTGCGCGTTGTAGTGGGTAAGGTAACGCATCGCTAATTAATGTTCGACTGGCCCCACATTGATTCCATTCAAATTTCAAAGTCCACAATTCCCCACATGTATGCGGTCTGGCATCACTCGCACGTTGCGGTCCTCACATTCAGCACCGAGAGTGTTGATTTTTTTATACGTAACTGTACAATTATTTGATTAGTTTGTTTCCAATCAAAACTATATATATATATATATATATATATATATATATATAAAAGTTAATCTTTATTTTGACAAAAATATTTTTTTAATTAACTTAAATAATTATATTTATTTTAGTTATTATGAATCTCATAATTAATTTTTAAAATTAATATTTATTTTGAGAAAAAAATTATGAAATTAATAATTATTATAAGAGATAAATATTTATTCATTCATAAAATTATTTATAAAGTATATAACTAAAATAAACATAGTCATTTAAGTTAAAAATAATTTTATATTATTCTAAATTATTATCTTAATAATCTTTTTAACTATTAAATAACATAAATATTAAATGTCTTTTATATTTTTAAGATCTTAAATATTTTATTTTTTTATTTAATATTTATTCTATTAAATACTAAGAGAATTATTATAAAAAAATTTTAAAAAAATATAATAAAACTCATAAATTAAATATAAAAGATAAAAAAATGTTTTTATCAAAATAAAAAAATATAAGATGTTAATTTACACATTAATATATATATAGTCGCTATTGACTGAGCTGTGAAAGCAACCTTTAGATGCGGGGCATATAATTCAAGATGATTAGATTTTGCTTTTGACTATATAAGTACCAGAATAATATAGTAACCTTTTCAAGTTTATTGTGAAATCAACCAATGAAATAACATAGATTCCTATGATATGTAGTAACTAACTACCAAGTAAAAAGTAGCAAAATAATAATAATAATTCATTGTCGTTTTAAAACTTAATGTATTTCACTACTTAGACAGTGAAATAATTTTAATTATGTAAAAACTCATGATTAAATTGTAATATAAAAATTTACATTGACAATAAATTAAAACTAATTAAAAAATTAAATAAAAAATAAATTATGATATAATAAAAAAATCAGATAAATTATAAAAAAATTTATTTGAATATTAATTATTTACATGAGTAAATTATTTCAATTTCTCCTCGATTTATATGTTATTTTACAAAAAATTCTCTATCCTTAAAACTCATACAAATCTTCCTTCTTAAAGGATTTATATGTAATGTATTTTTAAAATATGAAAGATATTTATGTAAGTACTTAAAAAGTATGTGTAAATTTTTTTAAAATACTTAAAGAAATAAGTATAGATTTTAAAAATAAAAGAGAGTCATGTGAAATACATGTAAATAAAAAAAAAAGTCAAAATAATTTATCCAGAGTATAAAAAAATATCAAAGAAATTATGATATAATGAATTAGTGTCAGATGAGTTCAGTAATTAAATTCTTTTCATCTAAGAAAGCCAAAGTGCAATCTCACTGTATGCGCATCCTAAATAAATTTTAAAGGATTCTAACCCTAAAAATGATAATAAAATTCTTTATATTTGATGCAGCAACCTTTGAAACCCAAAAAAACAAAAAAACAAAAAAAAAGCCTTTTGCTATAACATGGAAAACTCTATCATAGGCCAACCAATGCCTAGGGTGGTGGGGCAAGAAGGACTTGTTCCGTCTGTGTCATAATTATTTGTAAGAGGGTCCAGGCAGCACTTGCATAAATCAGACGGAATAATAAATTAAAGAAAAGAATTTTATAAAGATTTACATTTATAGATCTTTCATTAAAAAATTAAAGTGGTGTAGAAATAATATAAAAAATATGATAGGCATATCCGCAAATTAATCATTAATTATTATAAGCTTTGTCTTATTGATTGCTTCAAGTTCCAAACCATGGACTCTCGATGGCTCATGTTCATCAGCTTCTGTTTTTCATCTCCTATGGACTGGTAGGTTTGAATTACGTAAATTAGATATTTAAAGTAGGAGATTTAATTTATTATATTCAAAATAGAATTAGTTAAATTAGAGTTTGAACATCAAAATAAAAAAGTTTGATTATGAAATTAAATAATTGGCTATTGTGTGGTAAAATTTTTGTTAACAACCAAAAAACTTTTGAACTTAATTAAATAATGACATTATTATCAAATAATAAATAACTTTTATGCCTTCCTATGTGTGTGTGTATATATAATCCTTCTATTTTACACACAAGATTTTGATATGGGGGTGGTGGTACCCCCCATTAGTTATTAATATTATAGTTCCATTCATTTGTTATGTCCATCTTTGCTGACTAATTGAGCGGGCAACTTGTCAAGGAATGCTACCTCAACAATGTCATACCCACAACAAATAAAATATTTTCTTTAATTACTCAATCTAGAGAGGTCATTTTTATCTTTAATTAGCTGCAGCCCTCTGTAGTCTGTATGGGGGGGGGGGGGGGGGGGTGGGACTATATATAACCATTTTTAAAAAAAAAAATTCTTTCGGTTTCATATAGAAATTTTGAATCACACAAGTGTGAATAAGGTTCAATGCACCTGAACCTTAGGCCCATACTAAGGTCTTATGTGTACCCAACAGAAATATTATTTGTATTCCGAAATTTTACACGTTCCTTTTACACTTCCTAATGTGGTAGATTGAGAGAGAAGAAAGGTTGCGTTGTGGGTAAAAATTTGTTACATCATAAGTATAGAGGGATGTGTAAAAATTTATGATGTAGAAATAAAATTTCTTTTGTAAAGAGGTTTTTTTTTTTTTTTTGGGTTCGGGGGTGGGGGTTAGGGGGGTTGGGACGATTCCAATGTGCGACACTTTAAGACTCTAAACCTTTATCATGTATCTGTTGACCTGATCACTTTTGTAAAGAGAGTTTTTTTTGGTCTGGGGGGTGGGGGTTGGGACAGTCCCAAGATGCAGCATTTCAAGGCTCTAAACCTTTACCATGTATTTATTGGCCTGACCGCTTTTGTAAAGAGAGTTTTCTTTTTGTCAGGGTGTTGGGGAGGGAGTGAGATATTTTTTACACTGGAATTGATCCCTTATATAGTGATATCGAGACCAATCAACTTGCCATGTGAACTAACACCTAAATCGCTTGCAAGGAGAGTTAAAGATCATTCTATTGACTATGACCAACAAAGAAGACGACTCCTCCTATGGGTTTTCTTTTTTGGTCTTCCTTCCTATGGGTTTTCAAAAAAGCAAAACTTTCAGTGGGCCAAAAGCTATTGGATTCAAATATGTCTTCTGTAAAGTGTGCTTCTCAAGGTTCATGATCCCAGAGCCCACGTAGTCTTGAAATCCTCCATCAGGGCTTCTCTTCCCCAAACTCCAGCTTAAACATTCCGCTTAGACATACTTATTGCCTTGACCAAAAAAAAAACATACTTATTGCAAAAACATATGAAGGCTATTTCTCGGCGAGTACACATTCACATCAGGCAAAAATAATTTAACTCTTTTAAATTGAGAAATTTACTTTTGATTTAGAAGTTGCTTGTAATGATGATTAAAAAGTCAATGACTTTGTATCTAATAAAATATGATTGTGTTATTTTGTGTGCCATTCAAAACCCTTTGTACTTGGCATTGAGCTGCTTTTCATTTTCTCTGTATTCTTACTCTCCCCTCCCCTCTCTCTCCTTTTCTTTCTCTCTAAACTTCATTTTCTATTTTTTTCCTTCACATCACATGCATATTCTATGTGCACCCTCTTTTCGCTTACAACTCCTCCTCTGCAAAGGTTATGGAAATGGCTTCTGGCCCACACACCGCCAAGGAGATCTTCAAGGAATAGCAATCAAAGAGTAGATTTTATTTGTGCTTCATCTCAAGGAACTCCATCTTTTCTTTTTCCCTTACGAAATTCATCTGTGACTGTGAGTGCTTTTTTCTTCAAGCACTCTACGAGTAGAAATTCATCTGAGCTTTGTGAACCAAAGAGGAGGTCGGGAGGAGCATCCACGGCGACAGTTAATGTGCCAACCGTTTGAACTGTGAATGGTTTTCACGGTCCATCTAGTTCAATGCTAATTAGCCGGTTCTTAATCCATTTTTTCATTAAGTGGTTTTAATAGCTAGACTGAATAAGAGATTTGATCGATTCAAGCAGAAACAGTTGAACCCGCCAGTCCAATCGAGTTTTTAAAACAACACAATTATATGGTATACTAAGATATCCATTTGTATTAAGAAAAACATAAATTCATATAAAAAATTGAAAGAATGAAAACAGTTATGGTAGCTTGATTATTATTTAAAAGTATCAATAGTTTTTGTGAGCTGTCAAAAAATTCATAAAATATAATCAATAACTAATAAACTATTTGATAATTCAACAGGATACTAATACATAAGAAAAAAACATTAGTATCATTAATTCCATAAAATAATTTATGCAACTTTAACCCCATAATATTTCTACACTTCTTATTTTATATGTGATATTGTGATCGTGTAATCTTCAAACATTAACCACGAATTTACAAAATTCATGAGACAAATCTTTTCATAAAGGCAGCAAAAGAATATTAAAATCTTCAATTACAGGCATGCCAACTTTAAAGAGAGAGAGTTGAAGAGCGAAGGGAATAATACACGTCAAGGTTATCAAAAGCAAGTTTTTACAAAAAAAACTTTAGAAGATCTAGTAAAAGTAAAACATAAAAATAAAACGTAAAAGTGTAGATGTTACATATTATATAAAATATTATTTAAATAGAAACATATAAATATAAGTATTGATGTATAAATATTCTATCTCAAGTTTAAGTATTAAAATAATAAATTTAATAATCAATATATTATTAATTATGCAAAAGGAACATTTATGGCAGTAGCATAATAAGATCATACATATACGAAACTAATTTTAAATTTACGCTTAATTATAATTATAATTTTTTTATTTTAATAAAATAAACAATTTATTTTTTTTATTTTTAAAACAAATTATTTAGCTCTTCTCTTTTCACAAAATGATCAACTTTAGTCCCTCTATCTATATGCCTTTAAAAGTTTGACCAAATATGTTAATGTGACATTAAAAAATTAATTTTTTAATTCTAAATAAGTAATTTTTTATTAACCTTATTTTTATTAAGATTAATTTAAGTATTTAAGAAGTCATCTACATATCACATGTCATTTCAAAGTACAAGAGAGTGAGTCCCACTAAAAATTTTCATCCCTGGCATTTTATGTCTCGTGCTCTTACTGTCAAGGTTAATGTTATATACACCTTTCTTTTTCCTATTCCTCATTACCATTCTTTTCCTTCCCTCTTTTACTCGTTTTCTCTTTTTTCTTCCTCAATACTATTGGTCCACGTAAGACTACGTGAGAAATGTGAGTATTATATTATGTATATTTTAACATTTTCGCACCACCAAACAATTGAGTTTGCCAAATGTTGAAGTGCCTTTTGGTACTCAGGATGTATGCAAGTACTTTATAATCCGTCTCTTTGAGCGTCCTATATTTGCTGGGAAATTTTCCCAGTGGATAAACTACGGGTTATTTTAGACTCCTGAGTCCCTTGTGATTTACAAGTCTTATGCCACTTTCTTTTTCACCCAATTTCCCAACGTACCCAAACTTTCTAAGGTTCTGGCTCAATCATTCTCCTACGTAGACAAATGTAGTTGATTCATTATCACTAATGTAAATCAAAATCAAAACCATTGAATAACTCTATACCATGAATTATTTACAAATTAACTTTAGAACAAAGCTTCTTTCATACAAATCACGATCCTAATATTTCATATTAATCTCCCAGTGTTTGACCCACAAATCATGACTTTGATTCCGGGGGCCAATTATATTCTCCTCGTGTATAGAAACATATGGACATAGCAACAGTGCTGTGACAACTGACAAATAATATGGCCAAACAGGCAACCAACAAATATGATGACCAAAAGAGACAAGAAGATTCCTAATCCAACAACCATTGAATCTCAGAACCAAAGCAATTGGCAAACCGCATTTTTAACAGCTAATTATGCTAGAGGGTCGATCATCTGCAATTGAAACTCAAAAAACCCTATTATTTTTACAGATTATGGACATCTAATGATCGTTCCTATGTCTTTAAGGCACTCTTAATGAAAAATCAGTGTATCCTTGCATTTCGCGATCCATCTAACGCAGGGCTTGAATCCCATCTGTTGACTCGTGCAGTATGCTCATCTTGATGAGGTGGGATATAAACAGATACAGTCTGAAGCTCAGCAGGATGTGCATGAAGACTGTCATTGTTCACAGAAGAGGGCTGAGCATCACTGCGAGATTCGGCCAACATCTGGAAATATGCATGAGGTCCCCAACCTACATATACAATTGATATGAAAATTATATACACATAAGAAAGTTTTGAATGGGGTTTTTTTTTTTTTATCTTCAAAATCTGAAGAAGAAACCACATTAGACTAACTTCAATTTCAAAGCCCGCAAGCAAGTTAATCTGCTAAGATGACAGTGAAGCAGGAGTATAAACACCAACAGGTTATGTGTAGCCCTTAAGTAGACCTCAAACTTACGAAAACTAGAGAAGCAACATGATTAAACATTGTGGTTAAGCTGATAGGAATGTTTAACCAACGTGACATGACATAAACACTGATATGCATATATTTTAATATACAAATTAATAACACATTTAATCACCCAAAAGAAAAAAAATAACAACACATTTTGCGATATTATCAAGCTACGTGACAAGCCGCCTAGCCTACAAGCATAACTCTACCATTACATAAGTTAACCTTTCTGAAGCAAAGCCAAACAATCTCATTTCTTAGTCCTTCATAAAATAAATGATTGGCCACAGAAACAAAGATGCCAACCTACGGCATAATCTAACTTAAAGAATATTTCCAGTTCACTAATTTCCTCTGTCCTTTATAGTTTCAGGCTTTAAGCACTATAAGAAATTAAATAGATTAACTCTACTGAGGGAAAGATCTGGAATTACAAGATTTGAGAGCCATGTTACAATGTCGAAAGAAAGGTGGAACATCCTCCAAAAAAATCCATGATACCTGAACACAGGCTGAGCAAGCTGTTGAAAATCACATTTGGTCCAGGTCTGGGCCTGGCCCTGGCCCAAATTTATATTTTGAATTTGAGGCCAAGCCTAGCATAAGCCCAAATCAAAATAAATTTTAATTTAAGTGAAAAATAAAAATTAATCACTTTTTACCAAAAATGTACTTTAAAGGAACAATTTATTACAATAAACATGTCAAAATTGTATAAGATGAGAGGTCTTAATATTGACAGGTTAACTAAATTAATAGTAATAGAAGTAAAACATAATAATATAATATATTCCTAGATTTGGGCCACGCCCAAAAATTTTCAACCCATTATATGCACTTATTTAGTATATAAAGTATTACACGTTTTCCAAATCTTTTGTGCATTTCCTGATCTTATTCTCAAACACAAATCAAAGTATCAAACTCCAACACCTACAACATAATTACTTAAAAACAAAAGGAACAATTTTGCCTACAAGTCATATAGCACACAATTCCATATTTCCTAAATACTATCAAAGGATTGGCATTATATTACACCAGACATCAAAAGTAAGGTTTGTCTTGAAAGTCTGTTCAAAGAACTTGTCTGACTAGGGTAAAAGAAAACATAGTCACACCATTCATCTAGCAGGTGTGCAACATGTGAATCAGTATTATATCAACAGAGATATGACCTCAGCATAGAAATTAGAAAAGACGTATTTATGAATAATGAATAAAAGTTATAAATCCTCCTCCCTAATAATAGAAAAAACACCCAAAGAACTGCTTTATGCAATATCATGACATAATTGAAAGGCTACATACATCAGATGAGGACTGTAAACTATTGACCAGAAATCCAAATTACAACCAAAGTCAATAAGTGGCATATCCAAAAGTCACAAGGCAATTCCTCTATTTTCTAACACAAATATAAAGATGAAGCTTTTGAGGCCGTTTGCATAATAAACAATTGGATGATATTTTTGAGGAAAAATAAAAAAAAGAATTGCAATACTAGCCTGCTGATATCACATTTACTTGTTTCCATTACAACCTTTAGCTTGATGTACAATTAACATATGTCTTTGAAACAGCTCCTTAGATGCTGACTATTAACATATTAAACTATAATTCCAGGACAAAACATACATAGTAAAAGAGAAAAAGCAGATTGTCACGACAGCAGTATCAACCAATACTAAAAAGGATGAAAGGAACAAAATGGACATACCATCTACATCATATGGAGGTGGAAAGAATTGTAAGTAACAAAAAGAAGAAACTGTCATCCCTGCATAGAAGAAGCTCACATAAGAAAGTTTGAAAAAAGGTATACTTATGTATTTAATCAATCAAACAAAGAAAATTGCAGGCTTCAACAAGCAGACCTATAAGACCTCCAGTAAACACATCTTGCCAATGATGCCAATAATCATCAACACGAGAGACAGCAATCAGAGCTGCCACTAGGACTGGTAAGAAAACAAGAGAGAGCTTTGCAACATGGCCCTTACGGTCAAATGCCCGAATTTTTCCAGATAGATACCAAGCAAGAAAGCCAAGCCCAGCAAAGGACCCTGCATACCAACAATTGAATCTTTCTGAGCTTATATTGTCATATTTCATGTAGCTAGTGATAAATTACAAAATGAGAACAAACAATAGAAACAGGTCATTGCCAAGATAGACCAATGACACAAAAAAATGCAAATGCTACTCCCAACATATTTGTTGGCCATGCAGTAGATAATGCAAATTCACAAGGTTGAGACTTGAGAGACTATGTATTTCCAAAAGCACCAAATACTTCAACCTTTTAGAAGCAGTATGACTATGATTAAATAAGGAGGTATATAGATTTTTATAACAACTTTTCTTCTTTGAATCTGATTCATCAATGACAATTTCTGTCCTAGTGATTCTATTACAATCCAGAAAACCTTCAGCCTTGACATATGGATCCATGTTTCATCTAGAACTTGATATGCTTTATGAGTTTAAAGCTTAAGATTGCCAATTATATAAACATCAGAACACAATCCAACCATTCAAAGGAAATGTATATCCCTGAGGATATTAACGATACATCAAAATAAAAACTAAGCAAGTCACATGTAGACCCAGAGTACTTACAGGAGGTATGTCCACTTGGAAAACTTTTGTGCCCTTCCTTAATGACGCTCTTATCTCCAGTACATCTAACATCACCAGTTACTGGATCAAACACCTGAACATGTCATGCATCAATGCCATGTTTCTTGAGCACATAACTAGGTAAAAGCAATACATATCACATGGCAATGGTATTAATAAGGCAATGTTGGTAGTTGATAAAACTGAGAACCCACCCCTTTTCCATCAGGGAAACAACGCCAGAAGAAATCTGGGCGTGGCCGTCCAACACCATCTTTGATAGCATCCGTTATCACCGCAGTAATGAGTATAGAAAATAGAAGTCCTGAATATGCATTTGGCAATACATAAGGTTAGGTTATAACAAACTGATGTGTAAATGAGAAGGATAAAAAAAGCTTTCTAAGGGTCAGAAATGTACCCAATATGGCATGGTGGAAGTCATAAATATCCTTTCGAATGAAATAGTAAACAAGTATGACAGCTATTGGCAACAAGATTGCAATTATCTGTCCAAAAAATTGAAATTCAGAAGTTCATATCTTGAATGTTGATTAGGGGTCTCCCCTTTGTACCAAAAAAAATGTTGATTAGGGGTCAACATAAATATAATCTCAGTAAAGGTACGCAATTCTTGGAAGCAAAACATACCGGAACAGCCCAAAAGGGTACAGTATTATGTTTCAATGGGTATCTCAGGTCTGACATCATCCCCTCTCCAACAAAGCGGTGAAATGGCTCTATCACATTCAAGATGACATCAATGATAATAAGAAGCAAAAGAATCAACCAATCATGCATATGTATCCTTGCCACTTTAGCTCCATGTGATCTGATAGTGTGTGTACCCAACTGAATTTCCGGCATTTTTTCCTGTGAATGAAGGTTAGCAGGACTCATGTTAAAAATTAAAGCACCAAAAATTTAAGGAAATACAGTAAGAGAAAAAACAGGAAGGAGTTCAAAACAAAAAGAATGTCACAGTGACCAAAAACATATGCTGCAACACATACAGATTATCAGTTGATAGCACACAAACTACAAGAAAAATAGATTAAAAAAAAAAAAGATCCAGCATTGCATTATCATATATCTCAACCAGAAAATTCATTGGTGGAATTGTTAGGTCCTATCAATCCAATAAATGTGTACTTCTGCAGCTGATTTTCAAGGTGTCTTTAATTGTTTTGGCTTGGGGGTTCAGTCTAGGCTCAAAAAGAAAACAAAAATCCCAACCCATATACTCAGTAGAACTATGCAATTTGGTGGCTGAAGAAGTTTGCTGCATTGTTTTCCCCACAGATCCCTATTTTTCAGCCATATTTCATGTCTTCTAGACGTTGTAGGACAAGGAAACCACAATTTCACATGGTGACAAGTTCATTTTCATAGAGTTCTTGGACACAGTGAATATGATGACAACCTGAGTGTATTGCTATAGTTTTCCATTTTATTAGTGTTAGGTAATCTTGTGCCTTATGCTCATATATGACAAATATGTAATGATGTATCATTGGCATTGCCATTAACATTATGCCATAGGATCTTATTATGTATACTATTTCTGTACTTTATCTAAGATTTCAGTTTTATATTAGCCAAGGTGATTTTAATTATATTTTTCTTATTTGTGGTTTCTTTTTCTACAAGCACGAAGTATATATATATATTTGTATATATTATTGACATAAGCAAACATAACCCATCCTTGACATATCCCAAAACTATGTCACAGGTTCAAACTTCATTTCAATCTCCTCAAGGACATAACAATACGTTTCCAAGTCAACTTTGTTATCTAACTAGAAGTCGATTTGTGAATTCTTAGCTACTCAAAAATATATTCTCCCATATAAAATCCCACAATCATTGGAAGATTTTGCAGTTCACTTCAGCCACAAAATTCAGAATGGTCATTTAACAGAAAATTTGAACATAGTGTTCTCTTATAGTAGCGAGAACCCTTGGTAAACAGTAGAAACTGAATGTAACAGGATAACAAAGACTGGTAGAAACCCAAATTTCTGATGGGTAACTTTAAACATAACTAAGTAACTCGAACGCAGAGAGAAAAAACTTAAACTGCTTATTTAGTCTCTATATTTTCTTGCCAAAGTCAATTTAATCCATAAAATTTAAAAAAGATTAAACAGATCCCTAGAATTTCCAAATAATGCAAAATGGTCCTCACTTTCAGATGTCGTAAGTTGTAACATCCTTGTGAAAAGCAGAAAACAGTGATGCACCATGGCAAATATAATATAGTTTTTAATAATAAGATGATAAAAAAAAATTGTCACATGTCAGTCCATGGCATAAATTCAAAAACAAAGAATTTCTCTAATTTTTGGAGAAGTTCTTGTATATTCTTGTAGTATTACACTAAATCAATAAAAGAATGACATATGTCACAACATAAAAATAAAAGCCATTAGATTAAATTTATACTATTATATAATAAAATTTAAATAAGATATGGAACCTAAGAATTTTTTTCCAATTATTGACCATATGCAACTCATGTGAATTGACAAGTGACATTTTTTTGCCATTGTATCATTAAAATATCTATATACAATATATAAAAGTTGGTTTTTTCAAGCCATAGAATGCCATGTCATCTTATTTGTTAATATGGCATCTTCCACACCATGTAGCGCCATGTCGTGTTATATGATGACTTGGTCTCCTCTAAAAACTTGCCACATCATCTAATGTTGTAACGTGGCATACCAAGAGACTTATGCAAGCTATGTCACGCAACGTCCTCTTATGTGCTAACGTGGCTTCCTCCAAGCCATGTAATTCTACGTCATATTATGTGCTGACATGACTTCATATAAAATCTCTTGCAAGTCATGTAATGTCACGTAATGTTATATGATAATGTGACCTCATCTAAAGACTCTTGCAAGTCATTTAAGGCCAAATAATGTTAAGTGCTAAAGTTGTCTCTTCTAAACAAATCTAAAATTTCATTGATGAGTATAAAATTTTGATATTCAGTCAATGATTTATATTCATTAGGACAGATGACAATGACATAAAATGTATGTGATACTGTCATAAACAGCTTTTCCACTATATTATCTAACTTATATTTGTTGGATTTTTTTTTTAATTTATATTCTTTATAGTCATGGTAAGATAACATATAAATCAAAATCACAGTTTAAAACATTTGATTAAGGGCACACAATAAAAAAGACTATGCAAATAAATTTAAAAAATAATTTCCTATCAAAGTAAAAAAATAAAATATATTGACAAGTATTTAATTCATGAATTAAGTTACTAGAACAAAAATAATGTATAAATTTTTCTGACATTTTTCTATGAATATTAATATAAAGTACCCACACGTCTTTAATCAATAAAGTAATATAATATTACAAAAATATTTATAAATTATATTAAAAAATTAACTATAAATATTAATACGCAGGTGCACACGGGATAATGGGCTAGTATATTGCCATTTTCCACTTATCATTTTTTGTTTACAAGCAATGGCACTGAACAAAAGGAACCATTTTGCACTGCTTGAAAGTTATAATGACATGCTTAAGACATTTTAAATCGTCGAGACTAAATTGAATTTACTATAAAAAAAAATTATATTATACAAACTAGATGAGTAATTTAACTGAAAAAAAAAAAAACGAGAATTCTCTCAAAACAAAGCAAACGGACATGTATTACAGTTCAACTGCAGACAAAATAAATAAATCAAACTGAGATAACCGTAAAATCATTGATTGATCACAGTGTTTGCGCACATAAAACCGACGCTAATTTTCCTTTGGCAGAGTTATCCAAGGAAACAAGGGGATTTTAGAGGAAGTGCGAACACTAGTCGCAGTTCGAACACAGAAGAGAGAAAAAAAAAAAAAAAAGCACGCGTAGATGAGAATGCGAAGAGAAGAAGAAAGAGAATGGGGACCGAGGGACTCACCTGCAAGAGAATTGCTGTCACTGAGAAGGCGATGATGGAATTTTCGACACAGAGAGAGAGAGAGAGAGAGAGAGAGAGAGAGAGAGAGAGAGAGAGAGACAGGGAGTGAGTAATGGCGAAGGCGAAATTTCGAATGGCGAAGGCGAAATTTCGAAAGACGAAGGATGAGGAGGAAGGACAAGGGCGCGTACAATTGCACGTATCGGGACCAAAACGAAAGGGACACGCGTCAGCCTCGGAAATGGAATGGAAATTAGGTTTTTTGTTTTTGTTTTTATTTTATCTGTTTATTTGTTTATTAATAATAAAGAGAGGGAAAGTATTTGTCGGCACCCCAATTAGCGAAAGTGTGCACCCTAGACAAAAAGAAATGGTGGGAACACAACAAATGATGGAGACAGAAAGTATTACCCAAACAAAGCCTAACGAGACAGAACTCCGGAGATGTCAATACTTCTTAAAAATAATATTTTATATATTATATATATAAGGAAGTTTAGGATATGATGGGAAAGGATAAGATAAGGTATTTATAATTATATATATAACGATTTTAATGACATTGGAATATTTAAGTTTAATTAGTTTTTTTTAATAAAAATTTAGTGCTATTTTAGCTAATCTTTTCGGTCATAATTATTTTTTTTTAACAATCAACTTTTAATTATCTTAATTTCTAAATTAAAAAATAAAGGAATATAGTCATTTAATATTTTAACATTTTAAAAATTTTAACACTTTTTTATTAGATAATTAAAAAATTCATTAAATTGATTGTTTAATTAGATTTACCAATTATTTAAAATTACTTTAACAGTCTTTATAATTATATAAAAAATATTAAAAAATAAAAAGATGATTTTAAAACTTTCAAATTTATTAAATATAAATTAAGAAATTTTATTAAAGTGATGTTTTAAAAAATTTTATTATTTTTTTCTTTATATTTCTTATAGTAATACTTCTCTCTATATAATACTATTTAAGAATATTGTCATTTTAGTCTTAGAAAATATTTATCGATCATAATTTTATTTATAAATTAAATTAATATATAATTCAATTTTTAAATTATTTAAACTCATTTTATATTAATAAGGAGTAATGTGAAACAAGTTCAAATAATTAATAACTGAATCATACATTTATTTAAGTCAGGAATTAAATTACAACGAAATACATTTTTAAGTACTAAAATATTATTATACTTATTAAAAAAGTTTTCTTGTTCTTTTTCTTCTTCTTAATTATAATAAATTTTATTTTTTAAAAAAAATTCCGGCTAACTACTATCCTAAAAAGTAGAAATTAGATTAAGTTTATAAAATGACCAAAAGGCCAAAGGATTAATTCAGCTTTGTTTATGTTGCCAATGGGCAGAAAATTGTCATGTATGCTCACCCTTTGGGGGTCCAAAATTAAATAGATATAAAATGCTTTTAGGCAGCTGAAAAACATTTGATATACGATAGAGGCGACAAGGTCACTGGCTGGAGATTCAGGATTTCAGAATTGGGAAAGCTGCATGCCCATACAAGGCTTCTTATCTTATTTTATTTAATTCCTGCCAAAGTGAACTTCCCCATATATATATATATATATACCCATTCCTTTCCATGATGACACTGTTAATTATTCCTATATACGTTGCTTGTTTGGAGGCATCTTCCAACTACCATTGGGGAAAAAAAACAAAAAGGTTGTGGTAACAAAAAGTATATATGTGGATTATAAGGGGAGGGGAAAGAAAAATTGATTTGTTTTTGACTTTTTGGCATCTATTATTGGAAACAAAAAAATGTGGTGATGACAAAACTGTTGTGGACTGGAAGCGGTTCTGACCCAATAATATTACTTCTAAAGAAATGATTAAATATATTCATTTTTTTGCAATTTGAGTTTTAAAATATTATTAATTTGACAATATCTATCTATTATTATTATAGAAGAGATTTACCTCTCCGATCTTAAATTTTTTATTTTTTAAAAAAATTATTAATAATTAATTAAACATAAATAAAAAAAGAATAAAATTATAAATATAAATATTTTTTTATGATTACATTCTACAATTACAATTATTTTTAAATGTAGAAAGTTATTTATTTACTTTTTCATAAAATTATTTTTAATTAATTAATCAATTTATAAATATAATGAAATTGTAATTAATTAATTTACAAAATGATTATATAAAAGAAATTTTTAAAAAATTATACTAACAAGATTGCCATCTCTCTTGTCTGATTCATGACCTTCTTGTTACTGAATTTTAATTATATTAACAAAAAAATTATATTAATAATAAATTAAAATAAAAATTTGATTTTTTTAAAAGATATTATTTAAACTTTTTTTTATCAATTTTAGATAAAATCATTATTTTTTTGGTGTAATAAAATCACAATCAAAAGTTTGTGACTTTCATATTTAACACTAATTATCATTCCCGTACAATGTATAAGTTTATATGTAATTTTTTTATAATATAAGAATAATAATTTTAATTGGATAGTGTCAATATTTAAATTGTATTAATGTTCAATGTATCTATCTTAAAATGGAATTTGAAGAATCAGGTTAATTTTTAAATTGTATCAATATTCATTGTACATGTCTTAAAAGAAGGAATTTGGATGAGTGATATCTAATAATAGTGGTTTAATTTGAATAAGGTAACTATTAAATTGTGTTAATATTGAATGTATATTTATATATCTTAGGAATTTGAAGGAGTGAGAACTTAGAATAGTAATCTCATTTAAATATAGTTAATATATCTATTTTTAGAAGGAATTTGAATGAGTGGGATCTTAAAATAGTATATTCATTTGGATTATATTACTACTAAATATACTATTCATTTGTATTTAAAAGGTTATAAAATAACAATTATTTAATTTTATAATAATTTTTAAACATGAAAACTGATTTCTATATCAAATTAAATCAATTGAACTTGTATCAAATCAAATCAAATTTATTTTTTTAAGGGTTCCAAACATAATGTTAAGGAAAATCAAACCAAAGGGTTTTTCCCCCATAAAATATAAGAATTTATAAATTTGTAGGCCATCGCTTCAAAATACAAATGCATAGCAGGGGAAGAGCTTTGCATATCCCAAATTTAGACTTTGAGTCGGTGTTTAAGCAGGAAAAGGTATTAGTGGCACATATGCTCACTCACACTAAATCATGCTGTCCCCAGCAAGAGAATTAAGCCTTCTTATAGCATGTTTGGGGTAATTTAATTATAGTAAAAAATTATTTTTGTAAAAAATTCTCTTAAAAATATTTTAATTATAAAATAAGTTAATTCAAATATACATTTAAATGTAAAACAATGCCCACCAAGGAAGACAATGTTCGTAACAATGTGATTACCAAATTCACAATCGACCTTTTATTTTGATTATTATTAGTAGTAGTCAAGAACATTTTTTTAAGAGGTCAAAGAAAAAGAATAAAATGCTGGACATTTTAGTAAAATTAATCATATTATCTGTACCAAAAGAAATTAATCATATTATACTTAGCCAACAATCAAAGAAAAAACAATTCATAATTATCAATAATTATATTATATATAGCATAGCAAACCCAAGGAGATCCTAAGGAAAAACTTATAATTGTGTGTTTTATATTTAGAAGCCCATTGGTTGCAGGCACAGCTTATTATTGGGAGCAGAACCACTTTACGATTGCTTCCTCAAGAGGGCTCTATCCTGGGATAGTGATGGCATATGGTTGTTTCGCGCGGATATGACTTTCCTGAGTTTAGCACACACAGCGGTTGACAACTCAGTGAAGGGTGGGTTTTTGTATAGGTTTATTTGTGCTTTAAGGCTTAAGCTTTCCAAGTTTGCTTTGGGTTGTTCCTGTAATGGTTGTTGGTCTTTTTGATCAACTTCTCTTTATATGGTTGATGAACTTGGTTTGTGCTTGTCTACTGGATGCCCTTTATATCTAGTTTAATAAATGCTTATCTGGTGGTAGAATTTCTCTAAATTAATATAATTGAATCAAAATTTATTTATAAAGTAGTTATTGAATAAAATAGAGTCGTATGAACTACTTAATCATTTGATATTCAATCATAATGTGAAATAATTCTAACTCTTATTCTTTTTTTTTGGTAATTAATTCTTACTCTTATTTTATCAAATTAATTATGATGGACTAGCATTTTTTTTAAACATTTCACTTGCTTTAAAGATTTTTTTTTAAGAAAAAACAAGGAAAAGGATACTTCCTTTATAGATGAAAAGAAGAATATAAAAGATTATAATGTAACTTTCCAAAACCTTTAATTATTTATTTTTATGAATGTTTTAAATTTCTTTAAATATTGGGAAATTTTAAAAGATTTTAAACATTTAAACAAGTAAAATAAACTTATCACTTAATCTCTCGTACTATTCACTCCATTTTGTTTTGATTCCTTCGTCTCTTTTTCACTTTCATGCTTGAATCCCAAACACGTATAGTGAGTTATTGATGATAGTTCCTAATTTTTGCCTTCAAATCCACATATTACTATTTTTGTGTTATTAATATTGCTATTTTTAAGATGTGTATTTTTTTCCCAATATTTTATTTTTGTTGTTGAATCTCTTATATTTTTTTTCCCGCAACAGCTCATTTTGAGTGCGTGCTTAAGTTGATTAACCCTTTTAATTTGTATCCTTTTTATTTGAGAACAATGCTATATTACATTTTTTTTCTTACACAAATTCGTATTTGTTATTTCTACACACTTTTTTTATTATTTCCAAATCATGGGTATATAAACATCTATTTTCAATCAATTTTAACAATTTCCAAATAGCGTAAAACCACACTTTTTAAGTTATCATTCTTATCATGTGTTAACATATTATTAAAAAAAATTAATTATTATTATAATCAATTTTAATATAATATTGAATAAATTTAGTAATATATCTAATAATTCAAAAATAATTTTTATATATTTAAAGATTATTTATATAACATTCCCAGAGAAAAGACCTCCCGCTAAGCTATTATATAATTAATGAAAATCATCTTAATCAGCACATAGCACGTACCATATATCTTTTTTCTTTCTCTTTTTTTTAACAGAAGCTGCGCAATATTCCTAACTTACCATTTCAGAATCTAGTATTTGCCATCTAGAAAACGTCAGGTAAAATTACAAGTAAGTATATACAAAAGCAAAGTCACAAGGAACTCATTTAATAAATCAGAAACTAGCATCTGCCGTCTAGAAATCCTCAGTTACAATTAAGTATAGACAAAAGCACAGTCACAAGTAGAAATTCTTATATACTTTGGAACTAAATATATTTTTTTTTACTTCAGTTAAACGAATTAAGACAAATAAGTATATCATGTCAAGTTGACATCTTTTTATACATTTTTTTTTTTGCATTCATTTAGTTGGAGTAAAAAAAAATATTATTTCAATAATGTACAGGAATTTCTCAAGTCACAAGTAACTAGGGGAAGAGATTAGGCATAAGATGGCTATGGGAATGGGAGATCACTTACGTCCCAGCTCCATGGCATCCAAGGTTGGGCTATGATGGGACAAAGAGAAAGGCGTTATTGCATCACCATTTTTCCTTGCTTCTTGATTCACAACCCGACCCTCCGTTGCCTGCACCGCGAGTGGATTCCTATTCGTGTTCGAATCGGCTCGTGATTCCTCCATTGCCTGGAAATATGCATATGGACCCCATCCTGACAAGAAACATATTTGAAAGAAGCTTAAATGAACACTACACAAGAATGGGAAACAATTTACTGATTTTGGTATAGCTGAGGTAGTGGTCCGTATCCACCTTAAAATTTATCCCAATATACCAAAAAATAGAGGTAGAGAAACCCAAAACTATGCTGAATGCAGACCTGCATATATATTATAATTTAAAATGGAAAAGGACCATCACCCAAAAAAAAAAAACAGAGAAGAAAAAGGACAGCCAGAAGCAAACCACTTTCCACTTGACCAGGTTTTTTTTTTAAAAAAAAAAAAATTAGATAGGGGAGAAGTTGCCCCATTCCAAGTCCCACATATCCCAAGTCTCAGCGACTTATGATGTCTATAAATCACTTACCTATAAGGGATTACGAATTGAACCTAAAACTTTTGCGTTGACGCTACTTGATGCTACCAATTAACCCAACCCCTAGCACACCTAACCAGGCTTTTACCCCCAAAAATATTTACTCTTGTTCTGAGATGAAAAGCTCTTCAAAGGAAGACTGATCAATAATTTAGTGGCTATAGTGGCACAGTTACAAAGAATTTAAGTTAATTATACTTAGTGTATGTTTAATATGAAAATAAAAATAAAGATAAATTTTTATGGGATGAATGAGAATTTACCTTCATAATTATTCCCGTACCAAACTAACCTTTATTGCAATAATAGTCAAATTACCTGTGCACCATGTAGGAGAATAAGCATGTTCTAGGTAACTGGAGATTAAAATTTTTTAAAAACATCTGCCAAACAAAAAGGCCTCAGAGAATAATGACTTTGGAGTGAAATCAGATGTCTAATTAGGTGCCTAAAGTCTTTGTCTCGTTTGCGATGCTACAGAGGTTCATTGTCAAGAACAATCTAAAATATGTATAGGAAGTGACAGCTGGGCATATTTTATATTTAAACAAAAATATTCTTTCTTTGGGAAGAACAAGATGAAGAGAATGGCAGACAATAATTGATAATCATAACATAATAAAGCTACTGATACCATACTGATACTTAAGCGGGTAATATGTTTTGCGAATCAAAACCTTGGAGAAATCAAGATGTAAACAATTAAACAACATACCCCGCAAAACGAAAAAAACAATTAAACAATATATGACATACTATTGGTAAGACCAATCGAGTAGAGAGAGTGGGAGAATTTTTACCATCATCATGATAAGGGGGTGGGAAGAACTGCCTATAGCAGATGGTTGCCACAATAATCCCTGGGAGAAACATAACAAGCAGCAATATGAGATTCATTTTCATTTATTTTTGCAGAGCGAGTTCCGATATTATATATTACACTGCACTCATAGCCTGACTTAAGAAAGTGAGTAAAAACAGACCCAGAATGCCCCCAGCAAACACATCTTGCCAATGGTGCCAATAGTCATCCACTCGAGAGATTCCAACTAGAGAAGCAACAAGTAGAGGAAGAAACATAACGCATAATTTTGCCACGTGCCCTCTGCGATCAAAAGCTTTAATCTTTCCGGAAAGATACAAAGACAGAAAACCTAAACCTGCAAAGGACCCTGCAGAATAGAATTTATCATATCAATAGGTCCATGCATAAACAACTTTCGGAATTAATTAGCTAGTAATCTGATGAGTTTAATTAATGTATTGGTATGTTAACTCTGCACTCGATATACATAACAAATTTAGCATTCAACTTGGAAAGAATTTACTGCTCAGTCTGATAAGCTTTTTTTGGGGCTTTTCGAAGATTTCTACTGCCATTATAGTGTCTGATTAGCTTGAATCAAAATAATATTTACCAATTTTCTACTCTTCCAAATATTCTTTCTGTCTTTAAATGGGTGAAAGCAATGCCGCTTTTAGCTAATGTTGTGCTTCTTATGTTAACGAAATCAGTTTGTGACAGTGTAATATAATGCATTCCCTTCAAAACTCCCAAACATAGTTTAAATGCTCGGATTTGACCTTCTACGTAAAATGCATTGTTAATTCCAATCAGCTTATACTGAAGCATTCAGCAGAAGAGAAGGACTAAAGCAATAAGAATGTAGTTGCTCACATGATGTGTGGCCACTTGGGAAGCTCTTGTGTCCTTCTTTTATATCACTATCCTTGCCATGACATACCGCACCTCCCCATTTATCATAAACCTAGGGTAATCAAAGAGACGATGATTAATAATCACCAATTTCCCTGGCTGATTGCCATTGTATAAATTGACAGTCATAATTTTCTGGAAAACATCTGACAACCCTTCTCTACATCACAGATAGAAGTTTCCATGTTATGGCAATAAGGAAAAGCAAGACCAAGATTAAGAAGATATAAAAGTGGATTTAGAGCAATTTAGGAAACATATAATTCAGCTACTCTTCACAACAAATGGACACACCCAATAACGATCTTATATCTCTTGAAACCCATTTATGAGATTCCATCATCTCACGAGTGAAAACCCATTATCAATGTAATAAGTAGTTTATAAACCAGTGAAGAATGTAAAAATAAAGTTCCTGTCAATTTAACCTTAAAGACAGGTGTAACAAGTAACGACCAACTAGCACTTCGCAACAAAGGACAGGGTAAAAGGGGAGGAAAGATCGAGTGGTTATATATACTAGTATATATACAAATGAAATAAATGATACTTGCTTACCTCTACTCCATTGGGAAAGCAACGCCAAAAGAAGTCAGGCCGGGGCCGACCAACCGCATTTTTTATTGCATCAGTTATGACCCCAGTGATCAGCACGGCAAATAGGAGACCTGCTAGCAATGAAGTACATTAATACCATTACAAGTTTCTTCAGCAGCTACTGGTATGAATTTAATCCATCTCAATGGATAAGATATATAAATATGAGAAATGCTGAGATGATTACCTAGGACACTGTGGTGCAAATCATAAACATCTCTCCTACGCATATAGAAGAGAAGGAAAACAGCGATTGGCAACAAAACCGCATATAGCTGATCATTAAGAGAAGAAAAATGATTTTAACCACAGTTGCTTGCATCAAATAAAAATAAGCAATTCGGTCATAAAGAAGAGAAGTGTGGAAGGCAAACAGGGTAGACCCCAGTCATTTGCTCCATCATCTCTGCAAGACTCAATTTTCTCTTTTGTTGTATCAAATAAAAGATTCAATATTCAAAGAAGAATGACAAAAATGAGCACAGTTAGCAGTCAGCATTTTATATTGATGCAATTAAATAGTAGAATGTATGCAGACATAATGAACCCAAAACAAACGAAAAGATACCCTGAAAACTTCAATTTAATTCTTGTAATAGATAAAGAATTAACTTACAGGAACAGCCCATACGGGCACAGTGTTGTCTTTCAGGGGATATCTAAGGTCTTCCATCATGTCCCTTCCCACAAAGCGGTAAAATGGATGCATGACAAAGAGGACAATCTCTATTACTACAAGAAGCAGCAATATAAGCCAATCGCGGATGTGATTTCTCGCGAGTGTGGCTCCATGGGATTTTATAGTGTGAGCAGCAGGATCAACCTGCCTCATGCTCCCCTGCCGTAATAAACAACAACCAAGCATTAACTAAATAGATTTAAATTAGGAGGCTAAGTGATTGATTACGAAATAGGCACTTAAAATAGTTCACAAGGTGCTGTACACAAAGTCACCACTGACAAGCATTTCCTGCCATACTACATGATTGTTTTCGCATATTTGTCATATACCCAACAGGGAGAGCTCATTTCTTTTGCTGGAAAAATTCTATTTTCTAGATGGCTTCGAAGTCTTAATTTATTAAAATTTAGAAACGATTTTCTTTGAAAGAAACTAAAATTTCAGATACCCACACACAAATTTCTTCTTTTTCTTGGAAGAAGAAAATGTTCTGCTTCACATGCATGTCTCATTCTGTCCCCAACTATTGCGATACACTAATTAACTTCCAGAAAATTGCTCAAATTTCAATTTGGAAAATATGCTAATCACCTAAGTGCTGAAGAGCTTCTGCGGATTATTCTATATGTTTATGAATAATAACAAATAATTAGTCCTAACCACAATAAAAAATTCACATGGCAAAAGAGAAGTTTATATTTCTATTTCGTTTTTAACTCTAACAGAATAATCATAAAATTGAAATCAATATCTCTAAAGATTAAAATTATTATATAAAATGAACCTTTAATAGCTTCCATATTTAATTATAGTAAAATTTGTTGATTAAAAAATTGAACAGAGTGCAACCACTCCCTACCAGAGAAGGAAAACGATAGAAAATGGAAAGAAAATCAGAGAGCAGTTCAATAACCTGAAAAGATGCCCAAAAACTTGCAAAAGATAAGAAATCCCGCCACGCCATGTGTAGAAAACCAGACAATTTATGAGTGCGGTCAGCAAATTCTGATCATTATGCATAGAATAGAAACTGTCGAAAGGATCCACTGTTGTAAGAGCTGCAGAGAGAGTGAGAGAGAAGATTTTATCCGAAACAGGAAGAAGAAAAGAAAGCAAGAGTAGGAATGAAGAAAAGCAACTTACTTTGTCACCTTCTAAAAAGTATCAAAATATCAAGGCTAAAAAGCATATAAAAGAAAATTTTCTGGGAAAATTTGATATATTTTCCGGGAAACTGTTCTCCTGCACCCAACCCAAGCTGCATTCGTGAAGGACGAAAGGTTGGTTACCGGTGAATGCACGGATTGAGAAAGGAAATTTCAAGTTTTCCACATCGAAATGAAATGGTTTGGCGCGGGGCGGTTTATACGACGCTAGAAACAAGGTAACGAACCGATAATTCGATTTTATTTTATTTTTTAAAATAATCATAAACGAGTTATTTTAAAAACAACGATAATTATTCGGTACGGTCAGTGTGAAGTGGTGAGTGGGACCAGGTGTTGACTACCTGACAGAGATGAAAACGACGATGTCATAAAGCTTTATGCATGCTATCATTACTCAGTTTCCGTTTTATGGATACAGATAAGTGGTTGATATTTGAGTTTATTTTTAATTTAATTTTTGATATTTTAATTTTTAATATTCATAAATTTACTTTAATTTAATTTTATTTATTTATCTGTTATTAATTAAATATAAATGATAATATATCATTGTTAAAAATAATAGTATATTATTATTTTTTAACTTAATATTTGAAAACAATTTTATTATTTGAATTTGTTTATAATTTTATTCTTAGCATTTTAAATAACTTATAATTTAATTTTTGACATTTAAATTAACTTACAAAATAACATTGTTTTCAAGTGAAACAAGTCACGTCTAAGTCGTTGTTTAAGTGTCAAGATAATAGTGTTATATCATTATAAAATGATGACATATTACCATTTTCGTTTATTGAATGATGAACACCTAATTTAAGGGATCAAATTGAAA
This sequence comes from Castanospermum australe, assembly GCA_019955255.1. Taxonomy (NCBI): domain Eukaryota; kingdom Viridiplantae; phylum Streptophyta; class Magnoliopsida; order Fabales; family Fabaceae; genus Castanospermum; species Castanospermum australe. The sequence continues at coordinate 1,042,163 of NSJW01000420.1, forward strand.
CAAGTTTACAAATACTAGAAATTAAAGTAGTAAAATTGAAATGTCATGAATAAAATTAAGAAGAAAATCAAATGTGAATGACCATAATAGGATTTTAATCTTATATATAGTTCATTTCAATTTTGAATTGGTTTTTAATCATCTTTACAACAACGTATACACCATACTTACACCATTTCTTTTTTAGGTAATAAAACAAAATAAACAAATATTCTAACATACATTGTTTCTAACTTTTCTTTCCCAAACAAAAAAATTTAAGATTTGGTGTGAATAATTGGTGTACAAGAAACATTTTTCATTATATTGAACTCCATACAGTTTATATGCAATCATGTGGGGATTAATGCTAAACTGAAATTAAATGATTTTCCTGGATCCATGCAAAAAAAAATAAAAGAAAAAAAAAGATAACTTTTGCTATGGACATGAGTCACTTTATTTAGAGTGCGTTTATTTATTTAAAAAATACTTATTTTTTAAAAAAATATTTTTATATATTTTTAAGTATATTTAGATGTAACTTCTACAAAAAAAATTGAAGTTTAAAAAAATATTCATTTATCACTTTTTTTAGAAGTTGATAATCCCTAACTTTTTTTAAAAAACAAAAAGTAGAATAAGTGGTTTTTAAATGATTTTTGACAAATATATCTTTCACTTTTATTAAAAATTACATGTCATGTCTTCTTTCTATTCACACAAGCTTTCCTAATTCTGTGATTCACAATTTAAATAATGTAACTTCTAACCATTATGTCATTGAAGTCTAACCTCAATAATCATACTATTTAGAGAAAGTAAAAGAGAATACTATCAGTAACATATTATTAAGTCATTAGGTATATAACTACAAATATTTTTATTATCTCACGTCTTACTTTTCATAACTTTATGATCATGGCATACTTGAAAATTTCACTGTCTTAGATGTGCCAAGTGCCAATCTATTTAATCATATTTTATAAATCATAACTCATCATGTCTTGTATTTATATGTCTTTTTTTTATAATTTTAATATGAATAAAATATCTCTATTATTTTTTATTTAAACAAATTTAAAAATCTTTTTTTATTTTAAAATATTTATCAAATATTATATCTAAATGCAAACTTATTTTTTTTTAAAATAAGTTTTACTAAAAAAAGATATATATTAAAAAAAACTTGTTTAAAAACTTATCCAAACGAGACTTATTATTTGAGAATTGAGACCTATTAGTTTTACCCTTGGTATTATACTTAAGCATATGTATCATGGCTTGCATAATAAGTCCTAGGAGAGGGTGAATTACATCTAACAATATTTTGGTGGCCTACGAAGTCATGCATCATTTAAAGAATAGATGGAGTGGAGTTATAAAAGAAATTAATGGCGTTAAAAGTGGATATGACCCAAGCATTCAACAGAGGAAGACTTATTTATCAAACAATATTTTGGTGATGGTGACCTTCTAAGTCATGCACTATTAACTAAGGAAAATATTAATTAGCCAGGACTAATAGTTTGTTAGAATAAGATTTAAATGAGTTGACATGAACAATGATTCCTATTGAGCGGTTTCTATCTCAGTAGTATCCAACAACCCTTAAATTCAATTTCAACCTAAATTCTAACTAATTTTCTCCCACTTTGCAGCTCTACTCATTAAAAAAATAAATAAAGTGGAGCTAGAAAAGAAATTAATAGTGATCAAAGTCGATATGAGCAACACCTATATTAATAAAATCACAACTTTTATATTTGTTGAAATTATAGAGAAAGAATAAATAAAAAAAGAAAAGAGAGAAAATATTATTAGAGTGATGATGTAAAGTGTGTAATATGTACTAACAAGTGTTGGCATACTAGTATATGAGCTACATTCTTAAAGAAAAAGTCAAAGACAAAAAAAAAGTGTATAATATGTTATCAGATGTACGTGAATATTTTAAATTCATCAAATTAGTTTGCTTGACTAATTATTTAATAATTTTAAAAGTAGTAGAAATGGCGTGCAGCAGGGACCAACGGATGAAGGAGAATGAAGGAAAAAATATAAGGAGCAGGAAAGAAGAGAAGGAATGAAAAAGAGGGATAAAAAGGAGGAAGGAAGAGGAGGAATATGGGAAACATGGAGAAGAAGAAGGAGTAAGAGAAGAGAGATAAAATAAAAAGAATGAGGAGAAGGAGAAGGAATTTCAAATTTTCAAATTTTTATTTTCTTTTAAAATTTTGTAAATTTGTTTTTTAATTTACTTATTTCTAAATTTCTTCCTGAAAGTTTAATATTTTTATATTCACATATTCGTCAATCTTTTTCAAAAATCATCAAAACATTTTTCAGGGATATACTTGCTAGAAACATTGAAAATTCACAATCAACGGTAATTTTTTCAGCATATATACACTGAAAATTATAAAAATTACCGATAGATGAGAATCCACCGTATAATTCACCCAAAAATTTAATGTTTTTATTGTAGTATATCTATATTAATAATCTAAGCCGAATATTAGTATTGTATTGTAAAAGCGCAACCCAATGAGACTCCTAAGATAATAAGACTCCTGAATCTTAATATTCTTAAACTATCCCTCCCTCCCTCAGCTTGATATAAATAAACACACATAACAGAAAATAACTTAGAATATAATGGGTTTTGTAAACACGCAGTAAAAAATGTATTAGATGATAGGCAACACACAAAATGAACATGGTTGAAAAAATAACACAATATGAAGATTGATTATAATGATGGACGGATAGAAAAAACTAATTGATGATTGGAATGAGAAGAATAGAATCTTGCTTAAATCATTTCAAAATCGGCTAAAAACAACTTGAATAAACTTTATTTACAGCTTCCAATGAAAAAAGAACATGACAAACTACACAAGTACAGAGGCAAATAGTTAAGCAGGTCCGAGACTATAGCAACCAATGCAGCAATAAGAACCAAACAGCTCTAATAGAGCCAAACAGAAAGAAATGAGCCAAACAACGGTGGGAGTCGAGAAAGCCACATAGGAATAAACTAACAAAGAAGATAAGAGCCAAACACATATAAGAATACAATATCCCACACAGAAATAAGAACCAAACAAGCATGAATGAACCTAAAGGTAGAAGCACAGTATCCCATGATTGTTAAGGGTAACACTTGTTATTTTATAAAATTAATGAGTTATATTAAAAAAATAAATTCATTAAATATTGATCGTCATGAATTTTGAGAGTGATGATTTGATTTAATATAGGAATAAAATGATTATCACAAAAAAAAAAATTTTAACTAAAAACATCATGGAATATGTATACCATGGCATGCAATGAAGATATGAATCAGAGAAGATTTATCTGTCTACTTCTTAATTTGTGGGTAGAAAATGAAAATAGCCCATGCCATTATACGGGTGGATTTAACATGAATTAAGAATAATGATGTTACATACACAAATTATTCTATGTCCCTTACAGGCATGGTGTCACCTAAGCAACTTATGGCCAATGGAACCCATAATAGCTCAGTAGTAAGCAAATTAATATTTTAATAGGATAAGCTTTATCTATATCGTGAAAAGTTGAAATTTTATTGAAAATATTTTATAGTAGAAGAAATAATCTCAACAATCCGAATTAGGATTAAATTTCATAAAAAAAAAAACTTATGGCCAATGATAACAAATTAAAATGTGCATGAAATGACCAGAAAGTCACAAAATGGTGAAGGCTTGGTGGTATCCCTTTTCTGCCTTCCACTTGGTTTAGATTGGGCACTGCCATGATTTTCTCCACCAAGAGGCAAGTTGATTTTTCGGAGCTGTTTTTCTTAAGGTCGTTATCATGGTTCACTGTATCCAAATGTTCTGTTACCAATAATTACTTGCAGTCATTACAGTGCTCCTGCTTGCTTCATTATTCATTAATCAACTTATAAGTGTTTTTTCTTTCTTTTGTTTCAGATTCCTTCTACTGCAAACATGCGTTTGTATAGATTCTAATGTGTCTCGACGAATGTTTTTTTAACGCAAGATTTTTTTGCTTTCTTCTAACATGCGTTTGCGGTGAAAAACAAATGAGCTAATAATGTGATCTAATAAATTTGTTATGGCAATAAACTTTTTCAATAATTTAGTTTTAAAGCTGACGTAATTAAGTCGTCTCTCATCAAATTGATACTAATTTAACATTGTCTTTACCAAAGGTATTTTCGGGCTAAACATGTCTACCTTGATTGGCCAGGCACTTATTTTGACATGTCTAGTTGTATTAGAGGTGATAAAGTAACCCATTAATCCATTAATTATCCAACTCATTCATGCCTAAATCCAATTCAATCTATTCAATTAAAAGAATAAATTTAATAGATAGATTGAATTGGATTACTTTTAATTAATGGATAATTAACAAATGAGTTAGTAGACTAAATACATCTATTAGATATCAAATTTTATATTTTACTCATGATCCATTGAATTAAAAAAAAAATACTGGATTATTGTGTTTTGTGGGTGCATTGTTTTATTAAAGAGTGGTGACTATTTTGAGTTTGGACACTTGTTAGGTGAACAATAATGACACATGCACGCATGCTACCGGCAGTGTTGGGTAGACTAAATGGATTGTAAAGTTCCTTTGACATTGATTATTAGTTATATGGTCCTTGTCCACACTATTAGATATATGCATTATTGTAGATTTAAAAAAAAAGATGAGTATTATTGAAAATATAAAAAAAAAATCTGAAGATTTAATATATTATATATATATATATATATATATATAGAGAGAGAGAGAGAGAGAGAGGAGAGAGAGGGGGGGATGGATGGATGGATAAATAGAGAGAAAGTTAAAAAAATAATTTTAAATAAATGAGTTGGATATTCATCTATTAAAATAAATTGATGAATGAGTTAGATAATTATTCACTCAATAAGTTATGGATGAATTGAATTTTAAGTAAATTTTTAGTAGATCTTTAATGCATTAATAGTTTATTTTTTATTTATCTATTACAATTCAATTCAAAACTCATCCAAATCATCCATTTTACCACCTTTAAGTTGTATGAATGGATTGGATATTCATATGTTAAAATGAATTAAGTAAATGAGTTAGATATGCATCTACTAAATAAGTCCTGGATGAATTGAATTTTCTTAATGATATTTTAACAAATCTTAAATAGAGTTAATGGTTTACTTTTATTTATCTATTATAATCTGATTCAAAATGTAAATCAATTCAATTCATCCACTACCTCAATTTAGGTTAAGCCAAGCTTGTTTCATTACGGCTGACTTTCAAGAAACTCCACATGTGCAAAAAATTTCAGTGTGCTTTGAAATTAGCAACACAATTTTCTGGACTCATCAAAACATGCATACTAATGTAGTATACTGACTCCTCAATGCATTTGAAGAAAACCTATAATAAGAAGTTAATATGCATAATTTAGTAAGTTTAGAAAGTTATGTTAGTAAATTTCAAATTATATGAGGATTTTTTATACATGATCCATAATTAAAAACAATTATTATAATTTAACTTTTCATTAATAATAATAATAGGGTTGGGCCAAACTCCTTTCATTTAAAAGTGTCAACATAGGCTCGGCGGGCTTAACTCGAAATAACTTTGAGCTGTATTTCTAAAGACCAAAAAATTGGTTTGGTTAAGCCTAATAATAAAAAGACAAAACAAAACAAAAGTCCTAACTCGTTAAAATTCTCATGACTTTTAAATAAATTGGATCGGTTTATGAGTTGATGGCTTATTTTGCCACGGTATATTAGACACAATAAATATACAGTGTGAACTGAATCTAATAAACATGCATGTAGAACTATTGAAGGGACATAGAAATAGCAAGGATCCAGGTTACATTAGAATGAATTTGCACGTCTCAGAATTTGAAAGAAGATGTGAGTTTTGTTCTTTTCTATCAAGTCTCTCACTCTGTAATGGAATATGGAACATAAATAATAAAGGGATTTATGGATTAGTAACAAATTATATTTGCCTAAATTGGGATGTTAATGTTAATGTTAATGTTAATGTTATTTGAGTATTTATTAGTAATTTTGATACTATTAAAATTTAAAAATATTTTTAATAAATTGGGGGGTTATTTGAGACTTGTAGTAATTTAAAATTGCTTATTATAGGTTGGCTTGATAACAAGTTTGGACGTTTGGATTTAAATAGAAGATTTAACTTTGATCCCATGTCAACATAGTATATTTTTATACTATCTTCCAATTACATATTTTTAAATATTTAATTTTAAAAAAATTATTATTTTATTTAAATTTTTTTAATAATTTAATAATTTATAATTAGATAAAAATATAAAAAATTTTACATTATAATAGATTAAAATTAAACTGTTTATTAAGAATAGTTTGATAAAGTCTTTTTTAAAATAATGACTCAAAAATTCGAACTCCTCATTTTGCAAATAAGATTTGCTTAGAGTACGGTCTATTTTTACTACCCCAACCACACTTGGATCCCCTATTCTTATTGTTTTCCTGATGAGAACATCAATCTCGTGTTCAGTTTTTTTAAGCTAGTTTTGCATCTATAAATCAAATGTTCACTTCATTACGTCGAGGTTCAATAATTTGTGGCAGAAACCTCAATTAAATATTGAGGAAAAAAAGAAAAAAGAAAAGTCTGCATGGTTTATACTTGGTCCCAGCTTGAACATGGAAGGTTTTCTCTGCTTTCTTTAGATTCTCAGACCTGTTATCTGCGAAGCATTCTTCACCACTGATCAATGTCCAGCACACACCCACCAATCTATTGCTCCACTGAATTTGATAAGGATGGATTTTGAAAAGACTTTCTAAAAGATAAGCCGCCCAATAAGTTGACATATATATATATATATATATATGCTATTGCTGTTACATGCCATGTTATATATATCTAAATATTTTATTATTGGTGGTGGCTCTTAAAAAAAAAAAGGATAAAAACTAAACAACAAATAAGAGTACTCTGAAAGAATTGAACCTTTATTTTATAAATTAAGTTTTCTATTTTTGAATTTTTTAATATTATTTAATATATAGAAGATGAATAAAATTAAAAAATTTATAATATTTATTAACAGAATTTTATCAAAATAATATTAAGAGTTTAAATTTGATCCTATTAGAGTGAAAAATTTTACATTATCATTTAATTATGTATTGTTATATAATTAAAAAATTTTAATTAAAATAATAATTACTTAAAAAATTAAAAATATAATAATATGTGATTAAAAAATTTTATATTAACAATGAATCAAAATTAAATTTTAATATTAGGAGGTTATATAGTAATTTTATATTCAACTGAGCGGTAGGTGAGAATTGTCTTTTTAACTCTCAAGAATGAGGATCAAAAGTTTTTTCTTTCAATTATGAGGACTATATACCACATTATTGTATATACTAATAAGAAATTTGAGAATGCAAATATTCCCTCTAGTTTCCTTCCCTCTCTCGATGTACAACCTATTTATTTAAAAAATATATAATTTATGTTTAAAATACTTTAGAAATTATCAATAATTTTATATATTCCTAATTTATCGTTCTAATTACTAAATAAAGAAAAATATTAAATATATTTTAAATTTTTAAGATAATAAATGCCTTTATTTTTTAATTAATACTTGCTTATTAAGTACTTCATCGGCTCACTTTTATTTATGATTTAAGATAATTATATAAGAATTAAGAAAGTCATTAAATAATTTTAATTATAAAAAAATATAATTAAATTTAATTAAATTATCATTCTCTCACTTCATTAATATTTTTTTTTATTTCACTTATACAAGATAAGGATAAAGTTAGAAAAATTAATTAATATCTTTTAATATTATCAAATTACAAATATTTTGAGACAAAAAATATTTTTTAACATAACAGATAAAAGCAAATAGAGGAGAGGATCAATTATGAGGATACAACAAAACTCAAAAATTAATTAAGAACTAGTATTAAATTTGCATTAAATTGGTGATATAATAGTATGTGTGTGTAAGGAGATTCGTAGAATAAGATAAGTAAATAAATCCACAATAAATGCATATTTTTTAAATTTAAAAATTAATATTAATTTAAAAGTTGAGTAATGTTATATTTTATTAATTTATTTTCCTAATATTTATCCTAATATCTAATAAAAAATTATTAAATAAAAAATTAAAAATATTTGTTATTTTAAAAACTTAAATTATATTTAATATCTTTTTGTTTAATAATAAATAGAATTATTAAAAAAATATTTGAAGAATATACTAATCCGTGGGTAAGGGGTAAGGAGCATTAAATTTTCTTAAAAACCTTCCATCAACTTTAATGTTAATTGAAAAGTGTTTTTTTAATGAATTTCTCATATCTTTTTGGTAAACGTTAATTTAAAAGTTTGGTCATAAGTTTGTGGGTAAGGAGAATTAAATATTCTTAAAAACCATCCATCAACTTTAACATATAGTACTTATCATTCTCGAATAATATGCAGATTTATACATATTTTATATTATTTTAAAAATTATTTAGAGTGATTTTTATTATTTAATCAAAAATAAATTTATTTATATTATGTTAATATTTAATGTGCATATTTTAAAAAAATTAATTTTAATTTTTTTATAAAAAATAATTTTATTTAAATTGTGTTGATATTCAGTCAAATTTTCTTAAAAATGAATTAATTTTAGTTTTATTTAAATTATATTAAATATTAAATATACTAAAATGAAATAAATTTTATTTTTTATTAAAAATAATTTCATCTAAATTTTTTTAATATTCATCTAAAGCATTTATCAAATTATTTAATGTATCTTATTTAATAGTATTTATGAAATTATTTAATATATTTTATTTAATAATATTTATTAAATTATTTAATATACCTTATCTAATAATATTTATTATATTCAAGTAAATTTTACAGATGAAAACTAATTAAATGAATATATTAAATACAATCAAAATAATTAAATGAGTTAATTAAAAAAGTATTAATAATATTAATTACACTTAACTCAAGAACATGCATTATCAAAACTAATTAAATGAATTTCAAAAAGCGGGCCGATACGGGCCGATACGGGGCCAATGTTCTTCGATCCTTCCCCTTCCCCTTCCCGAACCCCAATAAGGGCCTAGGTGCCATTAGAGGCTCCTAGTGGGGCCTCTATTGAAAAATTTTAATTAAATTAAATTTATAAAATTAAATGAATTCATATAGTTATCTCAATATTTAAATTATAAGGTAAATTTTTAATTAGTTAAAAAATTATTAATAACATTAATCACACTCAAATTAATTTTATAACATTTGTAGATTTATATGACAAAATTGCCCACCAATGTGATACAATTATTTATTTTTTTAAAAGATACATTATAATAAAAAAATCCGTAAATTTAATTTTGATATTTTGATAGTGTAAAATATTTTACATTATTAATGAATCAAATGGTATTACTACCGGCTTAAAAATTTAAAAATAATGTTAAATGAGTGCAATTAGATAAGAAGAGAGAAGAGGATAATTGTTCAAATAAGCAAGTGACTTAAGTAGGTGATGTATATTTAAAATAAATAAGATAAAATATTTATAATTATATATACAAATCACGTATGAACAGTCTCCAATCGTAAAAATTTATTTACAAGTGTTAAAAAATATAAAATCTTTTTATATGAATTTGAGATTTAATGATGACTTTAAAATGGTGTAAAATTTGAAGAGTGCATACATTTGTTTATTTATCATTTTCCCTTTCTCCCAATTTCTCCAAGATTTGTCCCCGTAAGCTTCTTGATTGTTTAATTGTATGGTTAAAGTCTTTTTGTTCATACTCATGTTTTTTTCCCATCCCATATCCATTTTTTTACAAGAAATAGTTCTCATACACTTCTTTTTAAATTAAATCATTCACATGATTGGTTTTAAAAACAAAACTGAACTAGTTCTTATTAAAAACTTACATAGTTCTATAAATTAAATTGATAAACATTAAACAAATATAAAGATCCATTCTGTACCCCAACTTTTTTGTCGTCTTTTCCCTGACACTATTCGCAATTCAGTAATTAATACTTTTTTCCTCCTGCCTTTGTCTGTGACAAGAATTTCAACATACTCTATAATTTACTCGATAAAAATAGTGTTTTTTTTTTTAAAATCAGCAGAGTAATAAACTAGCAACCCTAAAGAGATGAGATAAGAAATATATACGGTAATGAGACAGAGAATGCTTTTTTTCTTTTCTTCATCAGAAAGACTACTTTAAACCACGAACTTTTTAAGGAGGATGGACTGTATAAAAACTTAAATAGTAAATAAGTTTGAATTAAATAATTAAAAAAAAGTTATAATGTTAAGAGTTTAAATTTTTTTGTAAAAACTTATTACTAAAAGAAATAACCTTAATATTTTAAAAAAATTAGTCTCTTATTTAAAAAATATAAAAATATTCAAATAACAGAAAAAAAGATATTCAAAAGAATGGCTACAAAAATTATTACAACAAGCAAATTGCGAGGCAGTTTATTTGTTGTATTATAAATGTATTTTTAATTATTTTTTATAAATAAATAATGTGAAGATAAAAATATTAGTGTCAGTTTAAATATAAATTTTGTAAAATATGACTAAAGTGATCTATTAATTTAAAAAAAAAACTTTATATAAAGTAAAGAATGTTTGTAAATAATTATAAAATTATAGATTGTAAGTGAAAAAAAAAATTAATTTTTAATATAGTTATAACTTTTAAGGTAATAATATGATATTTTTTATATTTTTATCTTTTTATATATATGTAATTAGTTAGTTACTAATGATATTTTTAAAAAATTAAAAATTAAAAATTAAAAGAGATAACTCCCTCTATATAGTAAATAAATAATTCTACATTTTTTAAATAATTTTTTAATTATTAAATAAAATAAATTTTAATTTTTTTATATTTTTAAAATATTAAATATTTTATTTTTTTATTTAATATTTATTTTATTAAATATTAAAAAATTTATTAAAAAAATTTAAGAGAATATAACAAAACTCACAGTAAATATCCACATAGTCACGTATTGAAGAGAGATGTGCCATAATCTAGCAACCCACTATGTTCCCTCAGACCTATCTGTGATATATAGGATTAGATTAGGTACTATATATCTAAAGCGAAAAATATTAGTAAATGTCACATAGTAGAGCCACCAAAAGAGTTCTCCCCACCTCATCCACCATGTCATTGGCATGGAAACTCCATACAAAGTAGGGACAGTGGGGCCATTTCCTCTTCTTTTTATGCCTGGTCTTAGGGCAGCATAGGCTGAATATTCAAATAAAGTAGCTACTAGCTGTACTTAGTAACTTATGACATATTTAATTTTAATGATATATAAAAATAGCTTCTGTTTAAATTTAAAATTTGATCATATTCAATGTTATCCCTCCTCTTAACAGAAAAACGAAGGAGAATTTTCTCATAAAACTCTAATCAAAGTCCTCTTTCATATATTAATCATGATTAACTTAATTAATAAGATCGAATTATATGTCAAAAAATTTTAAATTTGATATTTACTGATTGTCCCTCGGTACTTAGGAACTCACTAATTATAATGTGAGATTTGTCTTGACCATGGAGCAACATAGCTATCTACTTCCAAATTTTTTTTATACCAAAAAAATATTCCTCTTTTAAATTTCCTTTTTGTAATATAAGATATGACACTATGTAATATGACACCATACGTAAGAAGGAAGAAGATAAGTAACCTGGGAGGGTTAAACCAATATATGAACATGAAAGTTTATATATTTTATATTTAGAGTTTAACTTTGATATAATATTAATATAAAATTTTTTATATTATTAACCAATCACGCGTGACTAAATTATTAAATGGCATTGATTATAATAATAATTATTTAAAAAATTAAATATTTTTAATAATATAGTCACATGTGATTAAATGATAATGTAAAAAAAATTTACATTAATAATAAATCAAAACTAAATTCTTATATTTATGGCAATTTAAAGAAAAAATATGGCATGGCTTTATTAGTAAATGATACCATTTTGAAAAGAAAAGCAATGTGAACAATCTTTGAACACCACTTTGAAAAGAAAAGCAACGTGAACAATCTTTGAACCGTTGATTATGTGTAATAGTTTGAACTTTGAATACACCCGCACTTCTAGCGAATTAGTATAATTGTTTTAAGTCAGCACCATTATCATTAAATTATTATCCAAATCGATGTGTAGTGAAGAATTTGTTAGGCGGTGGCATGAACAATATAGTGCTTCGACCCTTAGCAGCATCTAGGAATATTAAAAAGTTATAACAGATTACTCCATCCATAGACAGGAAGGAAAGAATTTTTAAAAAAAAAAACAAAATATGACCATTAGAGAATCGAATAGAATAGAAAAGACTCCAATAATTATTGACGAGTTTGGATAGCTTCTCTTATGGAATTCTTTTTTTTTTTTTTAAAAAGGACGTGTTTTGGAATAGGATGGAATAATATTAAAAAGAGTGTTTTAAGATAATTTCAACATTTTAATTATAATTTAACTTTAATTGGTGGAAACAATTTAAAATTTTTAACATTTGATATTTTTTACACTTCCTCTATGCATCTATTTCTTTGATGGAATGAAAATTTAAACAAAAGCATTTCCTTGAACTTTTATTCCTATGTATGTGTGTGTGTGGGTTAGGACCCACTTATATAATGTATAAGTCTTATTATATTTATTCTATTTAATAACTTTATATGAACATTAAATTTTATTAATTTAATCGTTGAATTGAAATTTTTTATAAAATAAATTAATTTAATAAAAATTTATACAACTTAAAAATTAGTTAATACTTCATCATACTATTTTATTTTAATTTATAATATATTTTTTGAACTATAAATAAATATTAATTATTAGATTATATACTTATAAATATTAAATTTATCTAAAATTTGACATATATGATTATTAAAATAATATTTTATAATTTCAACATTTAAATTAATTTAGTTCATATTTTATAAAAAATTATTAAATAATATAAGTATCTAAAACTTACATATGATATAATCCAAATAGTGTAGTGCTAAAAATTCACCGACTCTGGCATAAAGGTTGGGTTATAATGATCAAATCTGCGACAACAGGCAGGATTAGAATTGTCAAGAGGCTGGCATAAAAGCTTTAATAAGTAGTAAGTAATAACAACCAAGTATATTGAAGGAGTCTTTTTAAACTATGTTGTTTGAATTGAGGGGAATAAAAGAAAAAAAATATTTATTTAATTTTAAATATTTTAAGTTTAAAATTTTAAAATAAAGTTTTATTTTTTTTATTTTCTTTTAATTCAAACATTATGATTCTTAGAGAGTGACAGAGTTTATAGATCCATAAATAGAGGTAATATTACCTCTGTATACTTGTAGTTAGAACTATTAAATTGAGCTAACTTAGGTGAAGGAAAAATAATCAGGTTGGATTGGTTCACTTTTGATATAAATTAAAAAATATTAACTCAACTCACTTTAGGTGAGTTAGTAAATTAAACAAGTTAATTTATCGTAAATTAAAAAATAAAATAAATGCAAAATGATATCATTTTAACTAATAATTATTAAATTTAATTCTTAATCATCATAAACATCATCAAAACACATTATTAAAAATTCATAAAATTAAAAATTTTAATTAAATCAATTTACAATTATCATAAAATATCATTAAAATAAGATTAAAAATTCATAAAGTTAAAATTTTAATTAATTTAGTTTTCAAAGTGAACCGTGTTAACTCACCATGAGTTAGGAGGAAATGTGAATCGAACTAAGTTGACTCACTTTTAATATATGTTGAATTTTTAATAACTTAACCTATCATTTTGATGGATTAAACTAAGTTGGTATGAATTATGACCGATTTTGACAGCTCGAATTATAATTGAGTCTTTTTTCAAGATGTATTTTAAAACCACCAAGGTATCTTATTCTTTTAACTTAGTCTCAAGTTGTACCCACATGATTTTTTGTTGCTTACCATTGGTAAGAGTCCTCATGATGATTACATTTACATGTTGTAGTTGCTTTTGAGTTATCATGTTCGAATCTTGCTATTTATGATTTTAGCAAGTTGATAAGGCTTTATACAGCAAAGCAATATTTGTTTAGGTGAACACTAATGATGAAAATTTTGAATAATTTATAAAAAATATGGGATTTAATCTTATTTTATATATATATATATATATATATATATATATATATATATATATATAAGAAAATAACATTTCCATAATGTGAAAAAGTAACATTTTTATATTATTCTGATTTTTTTAACATACCAATATCTCAAGTGAGTTAATTAAATATTTTATTAATCACTGATTATTAATTTACAAATATGTGGCTAAGTAAACTAGAATGAAATTACACTTTGCAATGATTTAAAAGAAAATAATTAATTGTCACAATCAGTTAGGAGAAAATGTGAATCAAACTAGGTTGACTCACTTTTAATATGTGTTGAATTTTTAATAACTTAACCTATAATTTTGGTCGATTGAACTAAGTTGGTGTGAATTATGATTAATTTTGACAACTCTAATTATAATTGAGTCTTTTTTCAAGATATGTTTTAAAACCACCAAGGTATCTTATTCTTTTAACCTAGTCTCAAGTTGTACTCACATGATTTTTTGCTGCTTACCATTGGTAAGAGTCCTCATGATGATTACATTTACATGTTGTAGTTACTTTTGAGTTATTATGTTCGAATCTTGCTATTTGTGATTTTAGCAAGTTGATATGCTTTATACGGCAAAGCAATATTTGTTTTAGGTGAACACTAATGATGAAAATTTTGAATAATTTATAAAAAAAATATGGAATTTAATCTTATTATATATATATATATATATATATAAAAGAAAATAACATTTCCATAATGTGAAAAAGTAACATTTTTATATTATTCTGATTTTTTTTTAACATACTAATATCTCAAATGAGTTAATTAAATATTTTATTAATCATTGATTATTAATTTACAAATATGTGGCTAAGTAAATTAGAATGAAATTACACTTCGCAATGATTTAAAAGAAAATAATTAATTATCACAATAGATATTTAAATTAATGAAATTTAATTACTAATAAAGAATATCGATATTGACAAAAAAAAATATTATGTTGATGGAAGGAAATCTTTAGAGGGCAGATCAGATTCAGAAGCACCTGATTCTCTGTCTCTCCTCAATCTCAAGAGCACCTGCTAGCGTCGTCAGGTAAAAACGGTACCGTGGCAGGTGGCCAAAACGTCGTCACGTTACAGCGCTGCTACTTCTGGGCGCCGCCTGGTCGATTCCTTACCCATGCTCCTGTCTTACACGCGCCTATGCTGGCAACCAAAAATCCAATAAAAAGGAGCGTTGCTACGCGTGACGTTTAGTTATGGCTTTAAAGTGAAAACAGAGTTGCGTTACGTCGGCTTGGGTGTTTGGCCAAAATTGCGGCTAAGACTCTGTTTGCCTAATAAATTTATAGTTGGAGCTATTGTTTGGTTTAGTTTTTGTTTTTATTTTCAGTTATAATTATAAAAGTATTATTTTTTTAAAATTTTAAAAATAATAAATAAAATAAAAATAACGTGATATTTTTATAATTATAATTAAAAATATATTAATTAAAAATAAAAACAAATTAAACGATCACTTAAAATTTCAAAAAGGAGTAAAGTTACCAAAAAAGTAAAGACCAGTAATGCTAATTGCTACGAGTTACACCATCGTAATTTTTTTCTTAATTTATTCATCTTAATATGTTAATTTATCAATTACATTTTATGTTATTGTTGTAATAATTTATTTATTTAAATTATTTTATTAAATATTAATGTATCATGTTGAAATTTTTTGTTAATAGTAGATTATCATATTAATAGTCAATTAATGCATTACAATTTAATAAAAAAATTCAGATATAAATACTTATGAAAGAAATATTTATATAATTTGTTTTGTTTCAAATTAAGCTGAGATATTATAGAAGAAAAAAAAAAGATTTCACAAAATGCGGCTAAACTCAAAATAGAGTAATATAAAGAGTTAGAGTTGATTATCACACCTGCAAGACTAAGCACCTAGGAAGAGGTCTCTAATTGTAACAAATAACATTTTGTTATGAAAAGATCTTCTAATAAAATTAGAATTGATACCTAAGGAAGATAATCTTTGAATAATAAATTGATCTATTCGGTTTAAAATATCACATAATTAATAATTGAACGGCTTAAAATATATAAATTAAAAAAATAAATAGTGAGTAAATACACACAAATAAAGAAATTTAGTTAATATTTTTTTAATTGTTTTATTTTCATAGAAAAATATTTTATATTTTCCTGTGAGTGAAAGTTTTAATAGTTTATATTGTTTTGGTAAAGCTAATTGTTTTGCATGGTGGAGGTTGGTTGCCCCACAGACACAGAACCTAACCCAAATGAATCCACCCATTGAACTAGCTGTCAAACCCTCCCCCTCCCCCTCTCTCCTCTTTATTTTTTTATTTATTTTCAAGTTCCCCTTTCTAACAGTACAACCCCAACCTCAATTCCCCTCCCCCCAACCCCCACCTAAAAAAACACAGAAATGATAAAATATTGACAAAAATAATAAAACAAAACAGCATTAAATCATTAATTAAACAATGAAAATTAAAATTAAAAATTAAAAACTTAAAAAAAAAAAATATTGGAGTGGACCAACCAGGTGTGGAGTACCTATAACAGCATAAACTTCCACGCCGTTAAGCCCTCTTTTTCTTCTCTCACGCACTATCCGCTGCAACGGAGGCAGCACCAGCCTCACCCCCAAAACCTCACCAAACATCTTTCATTCCATCATCGCCCATGGAGGCTCCACCTCCACCGCCACCCACTGCTCCGCCGCTTTCCTCCGTCGTGCCGCCACCGCCCCATCTCAACTACCCCGACTCCGTGGACTCCTCTCCCCGCTCTCGGAACGCTGACTCCTGGGATGAGACTTTCCCTCCGGCCGCCACCGCCGCCTCCTCCTCCAAGCTCCGCCTCATGTGCAGCTACGGCGGCCACATCGTCCCCCGCCCCCACACCAAGTCCCTCTGTTACGTCGGCGGCGACACCCGCATCATCGTCGTCGAGCGCCAGACCTCCCTCTCTGACCTCTCCTCGCGCCTCTCGAAGACCTTCCTCAACGGTCGCCCCTTCACCCTGAAATACCAGCTCCCCAGCGAAGACCTCGATTCCCTCATCTCCGTTACCACCGATGAAGACCTTGACAACATGATCGACGAGTACGATCGAACCACTGCGAATTCGACGGTTAAACCGTCCCGAATCCGCCTCTTCCTGTTCCCGACGAAGCCCGAATCGTCGCAGTCAATCGGACCCATCCTCGATAGTTCGGCCAAGTCGGAGGACTGGTTCCTGAACGCGCTCAACGGCACCGGAATGCTCAACGGAGGCTTCTCGGATTCTGCATCGGTTAATTGCCTTCTGGGGCTTGATGACGAGGTTGCTGGCAACAATCTGGACTTGGGTTCCAGAGATGCTGAGGCAGCGCAGCCTGGATCTTTTGGGAATTCCAAGACTTTGAAGCAGGGGCAGGATTTTCACTCTGTACCCGATTCGCCTATGCTGGAAACCAATTCGTCTTTTGGGTCTACTTCTTCGTCGCCTTCGGTGGCGAATTTGCCGCCGATTCGGGTTCACGTGGATGATGGTATTGGTGGTGGTGGTGGGGTTAGGGTGCAGGATCAGAAGGTGCTGGGGATTGAAGAACAGTTTGCTCAAATGGGTATTGGCGTAACACAAAAGCAAGACGAGGGTTTTGTTGTGCTATCTTCGCCGCCGCCTCCGGTGACGGCCAACCTTTCAGCTGCGGCGGCGGGTGTGCCGATCAATGCTGCAGTGGTGGCCGGTGAATTCCAGAACCGGGTTTTCTCCGATGATGAGAGATCGGACCAAGGGGTGCCTGTGGGGTACAGAAAACCACCAACTTCGCAGCCACAGACACAGCCTCCCCAATTTCAACAGAAGTCATCCGGCGGCGCTGATTTGCCTTCCCCTGATTCAGTTTCAAGGTACTCTCAAATTCCGTTCCTTTTCTTTCTCTGTCTGGTTTTGGCAGGGGCTAATCTAAATTAGACTGAATAATTTATTTCATATTTCATATCTGGTTTGATTATATTTCTGGGGTGCTAGTTTAGCGCTTTCTGAATTGGGCACAAAGTGTTTGGTTTAATTCTGCAGTGATAGTAGTCTTTCAAATGCATTGTCACGCCCAAAACCTGTGATCTACCAAGACCAAGTTCAAATTCAGTCTGGAACTGCACGGGTTCCTAGTAACTCTGTTGATCCAAAACTTAATGTGTCTGATCCACACAGTCGGATCCAGATGCAGCATGTACCGGAACCCGGATATGTATTGCAGCAGCAATTCGATCAACAACAGCAGCAATTCGATCAACAACAGCAGCAGCAGCAGCAGCAGCAGCAGCAGCAGCAGCAGCAGTTTATACAAGGTACACATTTCATTCACCACACCCCTTCGGGGGCTGTGCAAATCCCCGCATACTATCCTGTGTATCCTTCCCAGCAACAGCCCCATCCCCAGCATCACCCTCAGCTTGATCAGCAATACCAGGTTTACTATATGCCAGCAAGACAGGCCCAAGCATACAACTTGGCCGTGCAGCAGGGTAATATGGGTGAATCTGGAACAACCACCATCCCTACTAGCAGAACCCAAACTACGCCAAATCCTGCTGCAATGGTTCCACCATCTGCAGGTTACAACCCCATTAGAAATGCTCCCCTGCCTAAATCTGAAATGACGGCTGGTGCATACAGAGCTGCAACTTCTGGCACACCTCAATTTGTTCAAGTTCCTACTGGCCAGCATCAGCAACAATATGTCACCTACTCCCAGTTTCAGCATCCATCTCAAGCCATGGCCCCTAATTCTGCTGCCCCTGCTAATTATGGTTATGATTATGCGGATCCTGCTCATGCTCTAGTATACTACACTCAACCTCTGGCACCCACAATGCCTTCACAGTCCAGACCATGACAGCTGCTGCTGCAGTGCTGCCGGAAGTTTCTGCTCAGCTTTCCTCAGACAGCATGAAGCAGCAAGTAAGAACCTCACAGCCATTATAAACCAGTCCTTAAAAAAAAAAGAGAAACAATTTTGAATAAATGGGTTTGGTTTCCCTTTAATTTTTCTATCGTAGCTCCTGTCTTCTGGCTGGTACCTGTTTGTGGTAAGTATCTGTGATAGATAATAAGAAACCGTGATCATCTTTTACTCTTTCTTGTATTGTCATAATTTATAGGAAAGAAAAGTGGTCCGAGGCTGGTTATACTGTAAAGGGTCAAGTCTCAAAACATTGTATTGTGAAGTTCAAATATCAATTGCTGAAATTATTGTCATGTAAATTAGCGGGCATTGTTTATGGCTCTGATCTGTGATTCACGGTTCATGAAAAACTTCTCCTATTGACAACTGCAATGGGTGTGGCCATTTGGAGTCTTTGACAGTTGGACTGGGAGCTTGTCCTTGGTCCCTTATACAACCTCACCAATGAAGGACCACAAGTTTTTGCGTAGTCTTCATTAATTTTCACGTTTATCTTTCATTCTTGTTCATTTTCATTGGGAAATATATTTCTGCTAATTGACGAGGTCTGGTCTGGCTGCGCATGAACTAACAAAAATACCTTTGCCAAGTTTGAGTTTGATTCCCTTTGGTGAAAGCTACACCTTTAATTTTCAGCAAGAAACTTTTACATGAACATAAAAAAATGCTTCTTCCTTTTTTGCTTCTCGATGATCTCGTGGATCGTTTTTGATCATATTACGCAGCAGTGTATAACTTTATGCAGTGATTAGGTTCTGTATAAATTATTCACGCAACACAACAATGCATTTGTAATTATCTGACTCTCGTTTAATGTTATAGTTTTCATATTAAGCAAGGACACTATCATAGTCATAGATATATGTCTTCTCCGTTGTTGAGAGGACTTGGCGTGGCGTCGGAATCCAAACGGTTTAGGTTACATGCGAGAGCGGATGTAGTAAGGTTGGTACTGAAGGAAACTTGACGAAATTAATGTCCAATACAGAAACGTACGATAGCCATGTTAAGCAACAGAGTTGATCAGGTGGGAAATTTTGGGTTGTTGGGAGCTTTAAGATTTTATAAAACTTGCATTTCAGAGCGCACGTTACATGTTGGTTTATCTGAAGTTCCCGTGACCTTACTTAGTGGAAAAGTACATTAGATTCGGTGTTTGAGGTACGGAATTTTTTTTTAAGGCTAAATTTTAAAAATTCCTTTCAATTTACGGGTTATGCGTGTATAAAAACCTTTCTACAAACACACCGACATGATTTTTTGAATTACTAAAACGTTCATATTAGTGTATATTAACTTTCTTATACATGTGTAAAAAATTTCTTAATTTTTAAAGCATAAGAGAGTTTTTTTAAACATAACACATAATTAAAGGAGGCTTCATAAATTTTAGTCTTTTTTTTTAAGTATTGGTATTCTTATAAGTTGTTAAACATTTATTATTTATTAGTTTTTTCATTCAATTATATACTATTACATGGTAAATGAATTTAACTTTTTAAATAGTTATCATAATCAAACTTTTCAATAATATCTCAATACTAATGTAAAAGATTTTATATTAACTGTAAATCGGCATTAAATTTTTTTTGAGGGAATAATTATACTCTTATAATGGGATAATCATATATGAACCAAATATTTGAAGTGAAATAGGTTTTAGTTGAAGAAGTCTATCCTTAATCCAGTTATCCCAATATTTATTCAGCAACACCTCTGAACGCTTTAGCCGCTCGCAGCCTAAACTCATACGTTATCGTCTAGATGCTGACTCTGATTGAATAAACAACTTAATGAATCCTACTGAGTCATGGATGTCATTATTATTAATAACATTATCATAAAAAAATTTTTAAAGTAAATATTATTTACTTTAAATATTTTATTTAATAATTAATATGTATTATTAATTTTTTTAAAAAATAATATATATTATAACATAATTCATTAAATTATATATATATAAATTATTAAATAAAATACTTAAGATTCATAATAACTAACTAAAAATTTATACATTATCATTTAACAAAAATGATGGGGCTAAAAATTGTCAAAGGAATTCTAGGGGTCCCTACGCCTTACTCCATCTGGAAGTTGATTTTTCTGCTTTATGCTCTTTCCGTCTGCGTTTGGGGACCTGGCGCCTTCACATTAATGGAGGCAGTCTACATTTAATATCAATGGAGTTAATTCAGGGTCCCTCACCATTCCATAATTTTTTTTTTTAAAAATTCTTATGAGAATGGTACTAATGCAAAGCACACAATTGGCGCACATCATTTCATGACTTCATTGAAAGTTTAAGAATTTTTGAAATAAAAATTACTTTACATTTACTTGTTACAAAGAAAACATAAAAATGTAAAAAAAATATGAAATAAAATATCTTTCACTTTTATTCTTGATTGATAATTAGTTTTAACACAAAAATAAAATAAAATCAGTATTTTTTTAGGTTTAGTTTTCACATGCTTAACCAAGTACACTACAAATTGTTTATTCAATTTTTCTATGAAGTTTAAAAAAGTCTTAAATAGACTTGATCCATATAGACCACCCAACAAAAAATACAACTCAATAATTAGTGGAAACTATTTACAAATATTGGGACCTATTCGTTGACTTATCATGAAGATGTGTGGTAAAGCTTCTTCATTAAAGAATTTCTCAACTAAGGTGTAAGAGCCATTTGTGCATACTGTATATGATGGTCACTGCAATGTTCATTATTCTTCAACTTATTCTCTTCGCCTCTTCCTCCACAAGGTGGAGTGCATTATTGGTGACAGAGAGAGGCAGTCTCCATTCAATGTTTCAAAATAGTGGCATAGCGATTCTCTTACTTCAAATAAGCAACTTAGAAGAAATTATTACATATTTTTAAATTACAATAAATACATGTGTTTAAAAGACTTTTTTATTATTGATTTTAAAATATATATATAAATTTTATATGAATAACTTAAAATTAATAATAAAAATACTTCTTAAAATATATATTTATTATGTTCAAAAAATATATAATAACTTATCAAAAATTTGGCATCTTAAAAAACCAGCAAGAGAAAGGAATGAAATGGAAGAAAGATATTAGATATGTATTGTGCGCTGCATTCCCACCGAATTTAATGCCATGTGTCATTGGGGATTACCCTTTGCTTCCAATAACATAATTCCAGAGTGGTGGAAAGGCAATCAATGAGGAGCCATTAGCTCCAAAATGTGATTCTCTCCCAACGTTGGCCTGCCTCCTATGCTGATTTTTTGGGTTGGTGGGCTGTCAACACTCGAATTTGCCTCGGGCACTTAGTCGCGGGCTGCCTTACCCTGGGGCCCACTTTAAGATTGTTATCACAAAGTTCCAAAACTTCAGAAAAGCTTAAAATTTACGCATGAACAAACTGAACTATGTTTTTGTGCCGTAATGGAGTATATAAAATTATATTTTATCTATTTATATTTTATATTTTATTATTTAATTATTTAAAAAAACATATTTTTTAATGTAGAATAAATTATTTTATATTGATGAGTATTTTTTCTTAAAAATTATATTTCTTAAAAAAAGTAACGACAAACATTAACGCGTTTTGATATGACGGGTTAAAAAAGTTAGCCCATCCCACCTAAGGACAGTTGACGGCTTGGGCAGGTTAATCTATCTAAAATTAAAAACACTTGAATTTAATTTAACATATATATTCCACTACACATGAGGCACGACTGCACAAATAACAGAAAACAGTGCCTTGAGGATTTGAACGTGTGGAGAATGAAGGAGTTACTTTAAGAAAAAGTGCACAGGTATAGATTAATTTTAGAAAAAAAATTATTATTTTTTAAAATTCTTTCAATAAAATTTTAATTATAAATTTTTTTAATCATAAAATAAATTAATTTAAACATATATAAAGTTAATTGACAACTACTTTGAGAACTTATTGAAAGAGCTTAAGTAGTAATTAGACTTCAATTAAGTAGTTGAAAGATTTTTTAATAGTGTCAAGTATTCAAACCTTTACGTGAAAACACATTACTAGGAGGAGCAGCTCCAGTACTCCGAATAGGACTAGTATAAAGAGTATGGGGATACTCGGGTAATGATTAAAAAAAAAAAGCAAAGTAGTTAGCAGTGTTGTGTGATAGTGTTTCAAATTTATATGTACAGATAAGAGTGTTCATAATCGATCCAAATCAATTTAAATAGAAAAAACCAAACTGAAAAATCAAAAACTAAATGGCTCTCTTTTTATACAAATCGATTGGTTTAGTTCAAATTTTGATTTTCATTTATAAAATTAAAACAAATCAAACAAACTCATGTATGTATGTATATATATATATGTGTGTGTGTGTGATTATATTTTAATTTATTATTATTTTTATGAAAATGTTAAGGTTAATGTGTTGTCTATAACTATTTAATTATGTTTTTATTAACATTTTTAGATTAATTTTTTATTAATTAAATATGAAAAGAAGAAAAAATTACAATTGGATATAATATTTTTAAGAAAAAGTACTCTATAAAAAATTAATTAGACTAAATCAAATTGAACCATTTGAGAATGATTATGTTCAGTTTTCTAATTAAAATAAAATTAATAAATATTTAATATAAGAAAATTAAATAATTTAGTTTTAATGATATTTTCTTTTAAAATCAAATTAAACCAAACTCCAATAAAAGACCCGTGTTGTCTTGAGAAGAACCTTAAAGACAGGTGTCAAGCAAGCATAGGTTAGAATGGTAATTAGTTAGAAAATCTATAAATAAGTGCCTTGAGGCATTGTAAAAGGGGCTGAAAACTATTACTCCTTACACACGTAAAAGTAAAACCTTTTCAACAATTTACTTCTGTTTGCAAGTTTAATCGCTGGTTCCATTTCAAGTTTATTTTCTTTCTTGTTTACATGCTTTATTTATTTTTCAATTCTTGTATGTTCATCACTTTCGTCATGATCTTTTCTCTTTGAGTTTCATCTCTACGCATATGTTTACATAGGTGAACAAGTAATAGACACTATAAAACACAAAGAGTCCAAAAGAAAGTAATTCCCTGCCTAGATTAAGTCCAGAAATTATATTATCGATATCCTGTTGACAATTTTCACCAAAAACAATAGGGTCATTATTGTTTATGATGTGAAGTAGTGGCTTAGTGAAATTGATTGCTGCGCCAACGTCCTTAACATCTTGGACTCCAATCTGATCCCTTATCCTTACACAGTCCAAGGTGGAGGAAACACATACCCACCGAAAATCATGCCTCTATGTCATAATTTTAGCCTTTTTCTTGTGTTATCTTTACAGTGTCGTGCTTTTTTAGTTGTCTTTCAGCATCTTGTTATGTTAATAGTCTTGTTGAGATAGACTTGTACTAATAGGTTTATAGTGATACATGAGATTATTAATATAAATATATGTTTAGTAGTTCGTATTAAGACACACATCTATCACATCTCAATATCAATCTCACCATATTATTCAGAGTACTTCTCTCTCTGTCTCCTTTTATCCTGATCTTTATAAATTTAACAGAAAAAAAAAGAAAAAATATAATGAAGGAACAACATAAAATATACTTTTACTAATGAGACTTTGAACAGTTGTATTACAAAACATTGACCTAATATTTCTATTTATACAAAAATTATGTAAAGACGATTATACCCTCTTCTTTGGGTGCACTGCAGACATCTACTCAGCCAATAAACCTTTCTTAATTACATAATAATTATGCGTACTCTCAAGTTCCAGGATATCTATAGTTTCTTTGTTAGCCATAACCATGAAATATCATTCTCCAGATACATGAAAATAGAAGGGAAAAAAAAAGAATCTAATTAATAAAGAGTTACTTCAAACACTAATACACAATTATCAGCTGCACAAGAAGAAAGTTGCACACTCGTGTGACCTTCCCTGTTCTTCCTCCATGCCAGACGGTTCACAGCAGAGGCATGGCATATGAAAGGATCCATACATACAACAAGAGCGGCAGCCATACCCGGTGCTGCAATGCTCCCATCATCTGCTGTGTTGTAAGACACACTCCAAAGTTCTAGCAGTCCATTTTCCATCCCAGTGGCTACGAGCCCATCATTTCTCTGATCCTGGAGACCAACCCAAGAGAATGCTGTCACACTGTTAATAAATAAAGGTAACGTCATAAGCTGTCTGACTGTCGAATCCCTCTCAACAGCCCGTTGTTTACTTTCAATGATGGAATTAAAGCGTAGGAATGAAGAAATTGTTGGAATTTTGATCTTATGTGAAAAAGCAAAGTCATATATTTCTTAAAATTCAGATTAATTAAATGTAAAATATTGTTAAGCATATTTTAATTTAATCTATCTATTATTACTTGGACTTTGTGTATGAGTTTTTCTATAATGATACATGGACTTTGTGTATAATATGTTAAGCACTAGATCTATTATGGTGATCATGATACATGGACTTTGTGTATGAGTGTTTTTATAATGAGTAGGTCAACCCATGTTGTAAAACATAAGGAGAGGCTCCTGTTCTCATCCTATATATATTATGGTTGCTCGATTGAGACCATAAGCTTCAATGTATATGGAGAATGAGAAGAGATTATCTCTTTTAGTAAATTTTGGGTGGATTCATCACAAAATCATGATTCCTTCAATAAGTATACATTTGGTGTTCTAAATTCTAGTATAGATGTACTAAACTTGTATGTGGCAAATTCCAACAAAAAAAACTGCAATAAGCAGTGTCTAGTCCCTCAAATCGTGAGATTTGCAAGTAGAGAGGATTTTTATTTAAGTAGCACAAAATCTTCTGTCAAATAATTCAGTTGCACAGCTAGAGTGACACCACATATACCTTACATGAAGAAGCAACAAGCTCACCCCTATGGTCACAGCATAAGGAAAATACTTCATTTCCATGACCATAAAGTTTGTGTGATTCAGACCAGAGTGTATGCCAAACCAGTTGATCTTCAATAGGAGGTTCACTAAACACAGTTGGAACTGCGTCGGGAGTAGTTTCAAGTGTGTCAAGACGTCCCATTTCTCTCAGGAGTCTCGTGTACAGCTGCATCAAAATTATTAATTTTTAGAAGACAGGCACACCTAGACAGATCTATAATTGCTTGAAAAGTTCAATTTCAACATAGGAAAATGAAACAAGCAATTTAAATTTTATTAGTTTTTCATTCTATGACTACCAGTCAAGTCTTGGGTAGGCTCATATCTCACTAGTAGAGATGTAGAGAGTAGAGACAAACAGCCAACTATGCATGCAATAGGTCCTATGGCATAAATATATGGTATGATTATGATAGAAACCCAAATATTGATTACAGAAAACTGGGAAGAAATCCCAATTACAGACTCCAATTCACAGACAAATACTCTTCTCACTCTCAACTAACAGAAAACTAAGGAAAACACAAACATAAAACAGAAAAGATACCACAGGTCATTCACAAGACCTGCAACTTCCCTTGAGAAGGGAAGTCATTGTAGGTTTTGGAAATAGAAGAGTTTTTGTGAAAAAACAGATAAATAGAGGGGAGATTGTAATAATTTATTCTTAAATTTAGGAATGATATTCTTGTTATTTCATAGAATACACATTGTAATTTGCTAATAAAGGATGTCTGCTCTTTTCTGAAAAATCTCTGCATCAAACATACATTTAAATTTATTGGTAATCCAACTGATTTAGAACATTTTGGAATTTATTTTTGTTAACCTTTTCCCTCAATTCGCTTTCAGGCTTCCAGAGTTTAAACAGCAGACTAATTTAATCCACTTGCATGAGTTCACAATTTTAGCTCTCTGGCTTGTTTTTCCTAATCTTTTGTTTATTTAGTCTTTGAACGATGGATCTTGTTTTCTGGAGTGAGCTCTATCTTATATATGCATGAATTTTGATTGACAGCAATGCTGGTAGCAATCATCTTGAAACTTAAAAAGAACAAAGAAGAGAGGATTGCACTAACATGTTAATTACTGAAACATGCATTAATATATTATGGAGGGTATGTGTTTTTCTAGTAAAATGTCGAAACAAGGACTTCTGCATATTGGAAGCTATGAATTTGTTTTGTTAAAACTTAAGTAAAAGACTTTGCGACCAACTGCCACCTTTGGATTTACTTACATTGCAACTTCTTGTAACAATAGTGGACTAAACACTCATCATGGAATATCCTGTTATAATATATTTTGGCCTACTCTAACTCTTATCTTGACTGTTCAACATTTGATAATTGATGCGTTCTTTTCCCCAGAGGTTTTAGATAAGTACAACAAAGTGGATTTCTAGTATCCACTTTGTCTAGAATGTAATGGAGCTTTTATTGCCCATGTAGGCATCTTACTTTAAATGACTTGTTCCTTAATTTTACTGTAATTTTTTAACCTTGATGTCTGTGCATCTGCCCTTGCATAATGAGGAGGGGATGAATCCCTACAACTCAGAAGTCCAGTTAACAAACTTTGTGGTACTACTAAAGAAAGCATCAGAATATTCTTAAAAATTAAAATGCAGTGTTCATAATTATTAATTTAAAAAATTAGTTTATAGTTTAATAAATTATAAATATATAAATGATAAATTATGTAATTATTAAAATAAACTCGCACTTTGAATGATCCAAATTGTAAAAAGAATCTTAATACAAAAAAAAAATACACTGAATTCACATGAGTGAGTATACATGTATAAAATTAGGTAGTATAACTAAAACAATTATTAAAATATATTTACAGATGTGAAAATTTATAATACAAGTGAAATTTTGTTTACACAATTCTTTTTTCGTTAGATTATCTATACTAAAAATTTCGAACTACTATTTCTTCTAAAATTATGCTATTTAAAGCTTTTTCATTTTTTTATTGTATTAAATTTACTTTCAAGTAATAATAATCATTTTTCATATATCTGTAAAATTAAAATAAAATACATATGTTTTGTTTTAAAACATTATATATTTTTTTTCTGAAACTTATAAAATATGAAATATCTAACAATGTGAATTACTGAGCTAATAATTTAATTTTTAATTTGACTCATTAGCTTTGAGTCCATACAATTGGTTGCACTCTAGAGATTAAGGTATGCTTGGCAGGAAGCTTTAACTCTCATATTATATTAGATTTCAACTCAAAATTAATTGGTATTAAGTAAAGTTGCTCAACTAATATATAAATCACACCTTGAATATTAAGACAGACGATGTGAGACTTTAACAAGAGAAAAAGAGATCGAGAAATAATTCCGTAAGAAGAAAGTCCATCCTATATATGTTTCTACCATTTTTTGTTGAGAATAAATTTCATCCATTGAAAGTCCATTGGAGTTTTACATTGTCAACTAATCAAATTCTCGCATATCATTACTTATTGCCACATCATTATTTTGAGTAATTAAGGTATTTATTATTTTATTAAATCAAAACATTTAAAAAAAAAAAGAAAAATCAAGAGTTCTTTCTCTTTTCTCTTCACGCCGCACGGCTTTGTTCTCTCCAATCTTCTTGAGTTTGATGTCACACCTAGTTGTTTGGGGATCCAATAGCAGTTTCATGAATATTACTATAAGAATAGATTGCTACAATTGAACTTGTACTTAAATTTTCTGGAAAATTAGTATCAAGTTTGAATTTTGAAGCACTTTATTTATTTTCAGAACATGAACAAGTAAAAATGGATTCAGAAGAAAAAACAAGAAAAATAAAATTGTTATTAGACGCAATTAGAACTGATCTGAATGATAAAACAATTGTAAATAGAAAAAAAAATATATTGAAATAAAAGAAATCAGCAAAAAAGTTCCTTGATGGTCATACAAATTAATCGACGAATTGGAACAACTGGCGAGAGAAAATGAAGCCGAGAATCATGAGGAGATATCTTCACCAACACTTTTGTTGAATCCTATCAGGCATTTTTGGCTCAAATTGCTGGATATATAGTTTACAGTGGAGGATATAGGGTCCAGAGACTGCGATCAGGTTGAAACACTGCTTGCTAAAATGACAGGACGTGCAATGCTCTCAACTGGACTCAGCCACCCATCTTCTCTGGGCGAAGGATTATGTAAACGCTTCTCGGTTCTACTTTTAGACAATATGGATATGAAATAGGTCCACTTCTTGACGTGCTTGATAAACAGCCCTAACAATTACCACCTTCTTCTACTAAAAAAAACCACCTTCTTCTTTTGAAAGAATGTCGGCAACAAATTGTTGATGTTCTTGGCAACGACTCATACGAGCATATGGCGATAGAAATTAAATGGATACTGTCTATGAGTCCTTTCTTTGACAAGTATTTTGGATAAGTTGTTGATTGAAGTTTTAAATGAAACATTACTTGGTACAATTAATAGTGGCAATATTAGTGTCTCTCAAGCCATTAGGAGCGGAAACTGTATCCATTAACCCATTATTCATCTAATTTATTCATATCAAAATCCAATCCAATTAGAATACCAGACTTAATGGATTGGATGAATTGAATTAGTTTCAGTTAATGGATGATCCATGAAGCAACTAAAATATTTATTAGGTTTTCAATGGGTTTAGAGAATAAAATATATTTGAATATAAAAAAAGTCTAGATACATCTAATTGAGAAAAAATATATATGTGAATAATGAAATTGTATTTAGAAAAAAGAGGAGTCTGGTATATCTGCTATTTATACCATAGTTGTATGAACTAGAACAAATCAACAGGTCTGATAAAAAAACCTATGAATCGTCCATTGAACCGGTCCAATTAAAACTTTATACCGTTTTAAACATCGACCCGGTTATACCCGCTTTGACCTGTTCGGCTCAACTCACTTAGACTCGACTGACCCGCTCAATTGACCTAGCCACTATTTATGTTTTATTATCAAATTTATTTTTATGTGTTTAACACTTTTTTCTTCATTTTATGCTAATAAAATAAGAAAAGAATAAGTGAACTTAGACAGAATTATTGGATTAATATTATTGTTTAAAAACATGTGAAAATTATTTAATTTATGCTATTAGTCGATTAAAAACATGCTTGTGCTATTTTATTATCTTGGATTGTAATGTTTAATTATGTACCTTTTACATATTACAATTGAGTTGTGTTCGACTAAAAATATAAAGTACTTTTTATATAGTATGCTTTTTTAAAATTCTTTTCTTCTTTATCCGAGTTTTTCAGTCAAACTACTTAACTCGTAATCAGAACGCTGACTTGATGACGCAATTATGTGACCATTTCAACTTTCGATACGGGTTATACAACTATGACTTATACAATGATCTCTCTATCCACACACCTTCAGTAGTTCTTCTGATAAGACTGTTTGTAATAGCTTCCAACTAGACTTGCCAAGTTAGTCTGTCAGTACTTAATTTTGTCCAGTCATTTTAAAATAATAAAAGAGTATTTATTTGATTTGGTTATTTTAATTTCTTTTAAAATATATTTACAAAAAAATTAAATAATAAAGAATCCAATAAAATAA
The DNA here is from genome assembly GCA_019955255.1 of Castanospermum australe. Classification (NCBI taxonomy): domain Eukaryota; kingdom Viridiplantae; phylum Streptophyta; class Magnoliopsida; order Fabales; family Fabaceae; genus Castanospermum; species Castanospermum australe. Next base: position 1,072,894 of record NSJW01000420.1, read on the forward strand.
TAAATATAATAAATATAAGAATATAAACAAGCCTATTATCTTGATCTTGAGATTTAGTCATCAAATTGAAAAAGATATAATTGATCAATTAAGATATGAAGAATTCAAATTAAAAATGAATGATGTTATCTTGAGCTAAGGCTTTATCTAGTTTAATTTTATTTAAAGAGATGAGAAACCATAGAAAGGGTGAGAATTTGCACGTAAAAAAAAAGGAGACGACAAAGAGTTTGCACCCAGAGAAAACGAAAAGTAGAATAAGAGGAGAGAAAAAGGGACTTCTTGAGTTTTTTTTTTTTTCCCTTATCAGATCAGGTATAGTTGTTTACGTCTCAAGTTATTTCATTTTTCTTTCTCTACATGCATTTTTGCTTGAATTTATGGTTGAGTTAAACGGTTGAGATCTATACGAATACTTCATTTTTAGTGAATGTTGTATCCATGTGAGTCACTTCCGTTCGAAAGCCAATACCAGAAGTATATTGGTCCTTAGTATGATTATGTTTGTTGCACTCCACGTAGAGCTTTTTGAATGCTATAATTTAATTTGTTTTAACTGTTCTTATACATACTTCAAGTATTGATTAGAATATTATTTTGATATTTTATTAATTTTGTTGAGGGGGGTTTGTTTTGATTTGGTTAAAACATTATTTGTTTAGGTTAAAAGCTCATACATTTGTTTGAATATATTTCGTTTCCCTCTGCCATTAGTATTTGTTGCATTCTTAATTTGAAATTTTATATTATTTTAATTGCATCTTCATTTGGTGTTTAAAAAAGTTCATTTGAATTCTTTAATAAATAAAGTCGTGAATAATGATAGAAAAATAAAATTAACCAAGGTTATTTGAGTTGCAAAATAAGTTAATTAAATAATAATAATTTAAGTGTGATAACTTATTTGACTTAGAAAATAATTTAGTTGTGATTAATGTTGTTGTGACTGCTCTTTAATCCTAAAGTAAATTTTAATTATGATAATTTAAATATTTATTAATGTGATATAGCATGATCTTTTGATTTGTCTTATCCTATCTATTTGGTTTTAGTTGACATTTTATCCTGATATTCAAATTTTCAATTTGATTTGGTTATTTTTATCATAATCCTTAATTTTAAAAAAATTTGGGAAATAAAAATTCATAATTATTATTTCTGAGTTATTTTAGCTGTGACAACTTATTCGATTTAAAAAAATAATTAATTAAAATTAATATTACTGTGATGACTCTTTAATCCTAAAATAAGATTTTAATTATATTTAGAGAGTAATTAATTGGAATAAACTTTGTTGTGATGGCTGTTGAATCCTGAAAGAAAATTCATAATCTCAACATTAATGTTATCGCGATGACTCTTTGATAATAAAATATTTTATTTTAATGAATCAATTAATAATTTAATTAAATATTTTTTTTTGGGTAATATAATTTTTAAATATTTTTTTTAAAAATATTTCAGTTTAATTTTTTATTTGATTTATGTTCAATTTTTTAGGTAAATTAAATATAATTAAAATTATTAATAATTAGCACAATTAACTTTACAGTAACTGATTTAGGATGGATGTATTAAGGGTGTAGCAAAATTATGTTTTCACACTTCTCTATGCATAAATAGACTCCTGAATCTAATTTTGTTTCGTAGACCAATTTTATTTTTTTAAAAGATTTTTTAAATTTTTTTTAATAAATAAAAATCAATGGCGACTCCTTATTTTTATTTAATTTCTTCTGCCAACTTCGCGGCATCCTCTAGAAACATTCGTGACAAATGGCAACTCTATTGGGGACTATTAGAGAGTCAAGCCTAATAAAGTTAGTTGTACAAACTTTTGTAATGTTTTTAATATTTTTTTTACTCATTAATTGTTTGTTTATTTATTTTTATTGCTATGTATTTTAATTTTATATTGCATTTAATTTATTAATATTTTGCGAACCTTAAGATACATGACTTCGTATGCTTGTGTTATCTCTATCACTTATTGTAGGAAATTAGTAGTTTCTAGGATTTCTAAGCTTTCACCCCCACTCATTGGCTTACACATTATTCACACACTTTTGAGTGGGGCTCTATTCCCAGGCCCGAGTGAGATATAGGATAGGTAAGAGGTTAGGTAGTGATAGTCATTTTGAATGTACGTCCTATTTGGTTATTGCAAAAACCTCATCCAAATTGTGACTCTTTCATGAATATCTCACATCTAATGGTTCACTTATTGTTGTGATTAATATTTTGAAATGGGTTATTCTTTCTAGAGGCCAATGACCTTTAGAGTCATATAACCACCCAAGGAGAGTTCTTACAAATTAGAAAGGCTCATCCTTTGAGAGAAACTTTTTTTTTTTTTAAAAAAAGAAAATTCTTCCAATTCTAGATCACATTTTAACCCATACTATTTTTTTTCTTAAACCTTTATTAGTTTTTGAAATAATAAAAAAGAAATAAGAAAATAAAATAAAATTTTCATTTTTAAAAAAAATCAATTTTTTCTATGTATCTTCCATCAATTACTTCTTTTTCATAGTCACTTTTTCATGTTTTCACACGTTTTCATTTAAGTGCATCAACAAATCAATTCACAATAATTCATTTACACATTGCATTCAAATATTTTTGAAGTTATATATTTTTTATTTTTTATTCTTTTTTTTTTTGTAAATAAGGAAATCAACTTTTCATTTTGAATCTTTTTTTCTGTGTTCCTTCTTGCTATTCTTTTTTAATAAAATAAAAATGAAATAAAAATTGTTTTCAATTTCTATAAGTTACCATTGTGCCATATTCGAAGTTTGTTCGAGTCTGAAATCCAATCTAAACCCTTTTCAATCACACGTGAGCCAATTATTGAGTATTTATTAATGTCTTTTAACCAGAACTCGTTGTGAATCCAAATGTTGCTTTGGAAAATTCTTGAAAGTTGGAAGGAAATACTAAAAAAATTGGTTGTCAAAATAAAGCGTAACATTGTCAATTTGTCCCACTTCTTCTATTTCACCCTGAGATACTATTTAAAAAAAGATTTCTCCATTATCCTAACCCCTTCTGATAATCCATATTACTTCATATTAGTTGCCATACACTGAGTACTACAAGGAAATCTCCACATCTAGGAAATTATAAGTGAAGAAGAAAGATCCAGAGAATGCTATGGAAGCTTGAGTCTCCATGTTGGTGATACGTTTGTATTCTTGTTTCACACTTTATTGTCTCATTTAAACTTTAGTTCCATTAAGAAGGTATCCCATATCAATATTTGAGATCAAGGAAATGCTACTTTCTACCTGATATCATCACAACTTCATCCTTTGAGATAATTTTGTTTTGAAATTAATTTTTTTGAAAATCGACAATCACGATTTGAAATGAAGAGTGACCATTTTTCTTTACCCAAAAAAAAGAATTATTATCCTTTGCTACCCATTTTGAGCTTGAAGATTTTTCTAAAATAACAACAAGGATCACTTTCACACTAGGGGCTAATTCAGAAAATTAGTCTTTGCTTGATTTATAAAAACATTCAAGGTATACAAAAGGAAGGAGAAAAGGAAAAGTACAAAATGAAGGAAAAAGGCAGAAAAAAAAAAGCAAAATAGAAAAAGCCAAAAATGATTACCTCTATCGATTTTTACTAAGGCAATGATTATTGTTTTGAAATAAATGCATATGATATGACACAATATGTTCAATTAATGATCATTGATCCTTATTAACCCTTAAACACTTATTTGAGCCTTCTGTATCTTTTCTTTCATAACCTTTAACTTTGGCCATGTTACAATCCCTCTAAAGTCCATTATGATCAATGATTGGTTGTTGCTATTTTTAAATAAACAATTTCAAGACAAAATGTTCTTTTTCTTTTATAGTTTCCATGCCATTGTTCAAAAAAAAAAGCAAGAGAAAAAGAAGAAAAAAAAAGAAAAAAAAAGAGAGAGAAAAAGAAGGAAAAGAAAAAAAAGAGAAAAAAAGGAAAAAAAAAAAAAGAAGAAAAAGGAAAAAAGAAGAAGAAGAAAGACAAGAAAAAAAATAAAAAAAGAGAACAAAAAAAAGGAAAAAAGAAAACAAAAGAAAAGAGGAGAAAAAGAAGAAAAATCATTGATATGAGGAATGCTTTCTTGATGGAAGTAGTTGTTAGAGAAGTCATTGAGTGTTGTAGAACAAGAAATAATAAATATTTTGAAGAAATCTATAGGATGAATGTTAAGGAGTAGCATAAATGTTTGAGTTATGACTTAGGGGCTGAATTATCATTTTCCAGACTCATTGTTAATATATACTTAGGGCTGAAGGAAAGACCTTTGCATGATGGATGGCCTTCATAAAAATATTTTCATATATCCCCAACTTTTGTTACCAGTCTCTTAGTCCTTATGGTTGTTCTTGAACAATATATTTGTTGTCAGTCTTGTAATCTTTGTGGTTGTTATTGAACAAATAAACTTGTGATGTGACGCAATAGTGAATACACTTCTAAAAATGACATGGGAAATACAATTTTATCTAAATTTTTCATGGGTTTTTTGCTTTGATTTCATAAATAATATTTTTCTATCAAACAAATGAATTTGATGATTATGTAAGATTGTTAAAAATAAAAAAAAATTGAATTTTGAATTTCATCAACTTTGTTGTCATAAAAAAAAACTTTCGTCTTAGCATTTCAATCTTTATTGGGAATTAAGCAACCCCATCCACTTGTTATGAAAAACCCATCAATCTTTTTCCAAATCTTTAAATTGTTTGTTTCTGAATAACTTTTCAATCCATTGTTAGGTATTAATAAGTCTAGTTGACTTTTCAAACACCTGATATATTATTACTCGTTCTGGATTTTGACTCTGATGATATTCTGCTAGGTTCTTGAGTAACCTAGTTGACTCATTTCAGGTTCCTACCCTGATGATCTTTTTTTTTCTTTTTCCTAGATTTTTGAATAACCTAGTTTACTCGTTCTGAATTTTGACTCTGATGATCTTTTGCTAGGTTCTTGAGTAGCCTAGTTTACTCGTTTCGGGTTTCGACCCCCTGATAATCTTTTTCTTTTTTTTTCCTAGGTTTTTGAATAACTTAATTTACTCATTTTGAATTTTGACTTCAATGATCTTTTGTTAAGCTCTTGAGTAACGTAGTTTACTCGTTTTGGGTTCCGACCTCGATAATCTTTTTCTTTTCTTTCCTAGGTTTTTGAATAATCTAGTTTACTCGTTTCGGATTTTGATTCCGATGATCTTTTGTTAGGCTCTTGAGTAGCCTAGTTTACTAGTTTCGGGTTCCGAATGCTAACCACTTTTTGTTCCTCTCCTTCTCAACTCTCCTTAGTGAACAGTCTTTAGCTCTAGTTGGTTTCCCTTAATCCTCTTATCTCAATTAGGACTGCATCTAGTCGAGTAAAATGTAAAGGTGGATATTGAAATGTATATAGATAAAGAGGAGTTTAGATACATATATTTTAAATCTCATTTGTTAATTTATTAGAAAGATTTTTTTATTAAGCAAAATATAATTTTAAATAAATAGGTTGGATATCTACCCATCCATTAAAATAAATTATGGATGGATTGAATATTTTTTAATAATTTTTTAATAGATTATAAATGGATTAATAGTTTATTTTTTATCCATATATTATAATACAATTCAAAATTCATAAAATTTATTCATTTGACACCCCTACAAGCCATGTAAATTGTTTCAAACATAGCTATTTTTGAAAGAGCTTGTAAATTTTTCGTTCGGTATTCAGCCCAATTATATGACATTCTAGAGCCTCAAGCTACTTTAATTGCAAAGTTGGTATTGAAAACTTTGAAGGATGCAGTTTATATTACTCTTTGGAGTTTAGAAAACACAAAAGCAGATGTAATATTAAAAAAAAAAATACAAAAGCATATGAGTTTATGACTCTTATAAAAAGTGTTAATTGGACTTGAGCATATTTTTAATTCAGTTGTGGATGCTTTTCTTAGTGATAATAGGTTTAATGCAAATGCAATTATGAGTATCAATAATGACTTTAGGATGTTAAATACTTTTGCATACAAGAGGTTCTATAATGCATAAGTGAAATTTACTTTTGGTATATAGAAGCACACAATTAATTAATCTTTTGTTAAGTAGTTAACCTAAGAACTTCATAAATCCTGTTATAAAGAAAGGATTCTCCGATCTTTGAAAGTTTTGCAAATAAAAATGCAAAGCAAACTGCTAAAAGAAAATTAATGAATATATATACTAAAAAAAAAACCTTAAAGATTTTAATTGATAAGAATTAAAAAAATTTATTCTTTCATTTAAAGTAGGATATAATTGTAATGTTTAACTTCATAATGAATAGTGTTTCTATATTATTTTGACTTATTTTTATATAATAAATAATTTTTTATCTATATTTTATTTATTTCTGTTTTATTTACTTGTAGTTTTCTTATTTTAATTTCTTATGCATTCTTATTAGAGGAGACTTATTTTCTTAAAATTGTCTAACATTTTAATTGAAAAATAACAATATTAAATTTTGATCATGAATTTTTTTTATTTTTGTAAAGTACATCTTACAAGAAAAATATATAATAGATAAAATATACAAAACAAGTATTATTTTTTCTTCTAATTTCATAATTGTTAATGCACACATTTTGAGTGGCAAACTCTAACTAGCTTTGCCTCTAATTTTAATTTACTCCAAAATCTCATAATAGTATTAAAATACAATAAGCTATGATAACATTTATTTATGTCATTAAGTATACTTTTATATTTACTAGTCATGAGATTCATGTAAATTAAAAAATATTATTTGTGTGACTAAATGGGAAGTAAATTTCTATGATTTTATAATATATTAATGTTAACTTGAAGTATTTGTGCATGATTTTTTTTTGTATTTCTGTACATAATTTATGGATTTTGCTTTGGTTAAGTTTAAATAGGCTTTTCTCTGCTATGTTTAGTAAATTCACGAGAATTTTATTTTTAATAATCTCCCAACAAATTGTAACTCAGAATTATAAAGAAATAAACTTTTTTAATATATGAACTTAACCTTTTGTCATTGTTTGCGCATGATTTTAACAAAGTATTTCTGAACTTGTGAAATGAAAGAAAAATGTGTATAAATGTGTTATTGTTATAAAAAAATTTAATTTTAATCAACTGTCAATATAAATTTTTTTTACAATATTATCCAATTGTCCCTTGCCTAATGTTAACTTACCTTTTTGCTTTTTTTCAACGATTGTATTCTTTATTCAACCAACTTTGCATCCTCAAATTTTATTTCTTGCATTAGCTTCAAATTTCCCAAGAAACAAGAAGGGTGATTTACTAATTAAACAATAATTCTAACTTCAGTTTCTTCTCTTTCATTTGGTTGTTTGACACAGAGAGTTCATAGAATGTGTAAAGCGGTTAAGGATTGCATTCTGGTTCATCTAGGCACACCTAGATTTTCTTGAGTCTTATTCATGCTCCCAAACCATCACTGAAGTTCTGCCAAACTAAAATTGGCAGTATCAATGACAATGTCATTTTATGATCACAATAGTGAATTGTAACTTGTCTAAAGAGTGTTCCCAATTCAATACATTTTGGCTTCATGATGCCTTCATCTACAAGATGCAAGACAAATAAAAATGAAGTGAGAACATGTGAGAAGTGAAAATATACAATGTATGAACAGAAACATATGGCCAACTTGAGCTGGGGAACCTATTTGAAAGATTCTAATTGAAAAGTCTTAACTTTCATATCTGCAACTTTCTCCTACATGAGAATGCCACTGCCAGATGACAGTATCGGCAAGAACAATCAATGAAAAATTAGTAAGATGAACTGCATCTATTGATTGTTAGACAACAAAGACAATACACATCTTTTCCTACAGGCATCCAAATCCAACAACATCCAAGTCCATCAACATCCACTGTTCTAGACCAGTCGTCATGGACAAGCATATAGTATAAGGAGTAAGGCATTGTCAAAGTTTTAAATTGCACTTGCATTACGGTCATAGTTATATTGCAGTTGTTGTGAGTTAATGCTAACCATTGTGGCTCGATGCAGGTTACAATTCCAATGTATAGGACCGCCGCGACTGAAATGTTACGACTACATCAGGTGATGCGATTCATAATTTAAATCCTTAGGCATTGTTTTTATGTTGATAAAGACTTTGTAGTCATGTTAACACATTTATCACTAATTAAAGCACTTATTAAATGTAATTTCTGTACTATTTTTTTTAATGTAAAAGATTTAATAGCGTACTCTCACATCGGTAAAGTACATTTAAGAGAATTAATTTCCTATAATTTATGTACTATTTTTTTAATGTAAAAGATTTAAGAGTGTATCCTCACATTCGTAAAGTGCATTTAAAAGAATTAATTTCCTTAATTGACTAAGGTTTGAACCTAGATAGTTAAGGCAAAGAGCACACTTCTTGACAATTAGCCTAGCCTACTGGGTTTAATTTCTCCACGTTGCTAATTTTCTAATCAATATTTCCTGCCATTTGTAGTGTTGCATACCATTGCAAAATTGTACCCTCCGGCATAAAAGACTACTTACTTAGCACTATTAATACATTATTTAAATGGCCTGTAATACTCACAAGAGCTTGCAAGTCTAATGCTTGAAAGTTGAAACCTATACGGCTGCCTCTTTGGCCTTTACTTGGTTAAGATAGCAAAATTGTCTTCAAAATTCAGCTCTTCTAGAATGCACATGGTATTTTAGAATTTAGACAGTAGAGCAAGTCATTGATAAAACATTCAAAAGTGATAAATTATTATTCATTTACTAAATTTCAACAAATTAAGGAGTTCAATCTTCACTTGGTGTGGCTCTGGTGCCTTTGCTATACTGCAGCTCTGTGCCAGTGTTGTACCAAATTAATGCCCAATGACTTTATATAACAATTATTTTCTAACATTTTATCGATAAAATATTAGTTATGTCTCTAAACAAGAATTATGATTTAATTTTTAAGAATTAAATTTTATAAAAGAAATTATATTATTAAAAATATTTTTAATTTATATTAAAATTATTCTCTAGTATTCTTAAATTCAAGTTACTATAAATTAGCTAACAATTAATAATTTAAGTAATTTGTAGAAAAATTATAAATTCAAATTTTAGTAATCCAGTTATAAAAAAAATATTCCTCAAATTATTGTCATTAATTTGACAAGTTGCTTGCACTTTTAAACATGACAATGACATCTCTCCTTCCATTCACTTCACTTAGATCAAAGTTTTTTACTACGTATAGATTCTAGTCTAACGTCCTTGGGACATCACCCTTTATCCTCAACCTATTAATTGTTTGTAAAGCAAAAAGATGGAAAGGCCCTAAACTTTTGTTTATTTTGCCAGCTTTTGGGATTTCTCATTTATTAGGCACAAAACAGATATCTATATATAGTAGTTTCTAATCTGTCAAAGCATTGGTTAAAGAAGATCACAAATCAAAATTTAGAGAAAAAAAAAAAAAAAGAGCCCCCCAAAGTTTTTATTTTGAATATTGAAGCATTGGCTCTAGATTCACAAAAGCGCGAAACTCAAACAAGTAGAAATGCTGTCTCTTTCAAAGTCAAAAGAATAATGAGATTAATTAAATAATTAGCAAGTTAAGACCCCATGACAGCAAAGAATTCTCCTACAGACTGCTGGATTCCATTTCCCCTAAATTAGCGCCACATGGTTTGGCCATCCAAAAGTAGAACCACTTCTTGATTAATGTGTATGTTGGGTCCCTCATCTTATTTGTAAAATTAGCTACTCATCAAATCCATCTAAGTTTGGTGGTCAGCAACAAAGTGACTAAAATATATTAATATATCTTCTAAAATATAGGCTCCAATTTATAAAATAAAATGTAAAAAAAAAAAGTACAGATTGAAATGTAATTGATTAAAAAGTTGAAGTGGCTTAAAATTTTGTAAAATATAAATATCTTATAACAATTTATTAAGTTGTAAAAATTAATTTATTTAAAGATTTAATTTTAATTCACTATTAATATAAAAAAAAATTTATACTATTATCTAATCAAATATTATTTAATATTTAACTTTTTAAGTAATTATTATTTTAGTTAAATTTTTTTAATAATTTAATAATATATGAGTAGACGATAATATAAAATTTTTTATACTAACATTAAATTAAAATTAAATTTTTTATTTAATCTTCCATCTTACACTTCAGAATTATCAAACTAAAAGGTTATAACAAGTAATAAGTCTCTCTCTCTCTCTCTCTCCTGACTGGCTTCTTGCCATATAACACTCTTAATTTGGAATTTTCTTTTCATTATCTTAGCTATAATAAATCTAATAAATAATGAGAAGGAAATGTGTTTATCAAGAGTAATTTTTAGTCCTTGTTGGAAGGCCAAAAAACCAAAAGTCCTTCTTGTTGTATTTTCAATACTCAGCGTGTAATTATATCTCAAATATTAAAATCATACCGACAAAAGTACAATATATCATGGATTTGTTTTCCTATTCATCCATAGTTTTCCTAGAGAGACATTCAATGTTAAGCTGAATGAGTTGGCAATGAGAAAACAAAGAAAGCGAGAGAGATTTTTTTACTTCAAAAATTCTTTTGCATGCCTTCTTTAGTTCTTTCTTTCACTGAATTATTCTGGAAAAGTTATGACTGATAGAGATTGAAAAAGAAGGGTGCAAATACATGACACAGTTAAGGCATGGCATGCATCCTGGCATTCTTTGTCGGATCAGGCATGCTTTTATGGTTCAAATCAGTGCCAAAAGAGAGAACAAGATTGGTGACTCAAACACATTTACCCAATTACGATAATGATTCAGAGAGCTTAAGAATAAAACGTCAAATCAGATTATAACAGTGTTAAACAATTATTCCAAATTTATAATTTTCATCCAACTTCCCTTTTTATTCCTTGATGAAGTGAGTGGAGTGTGAAGATCACAGGTTTCCCTTAATAATAAATTGAACAGGACAAAGACAGAGGGTGAGAAATAACAACAGAACAGACTCTCTCACTGGCCTAATAAAACCAAGATACTGTGGTTTTAAGATAAAAACAAGAAGATGAAGACAATTTTTTTTTTTTTTGGACTTGTCAAGATGAAGACAATCTTTGATTCATTTTTTTTTTCTAATAAATAGAAAGAGAATACCAGCTAACTGAAAGAAAGAAAAAACAAATTCAAGAGTCTCTCAAGCATGCTCTGTAGTAGACGAACACAGTTCAGTTCCTATGTACTGGCAAATAACAATGAGGAGAATCTTAGAGAGATTGCTTTGCCTCAAACTTATCACTTCATTTTTCTCTTCTAGTAGTACATCAATTGCAACAAGGATTCATACTTTTAGTGAAACCCTTGACAATAGCAGCTTGAAACACTTTTCAACCGTGACCATGAGTTAGCGTCACAAATGAACTTGATTCACAATTGACACTTTGGCAGATTCCTGAAACTTCTCAATCAGAGGACATGGACAATCTATCCAAAGCATCAAGCACATGCCTCATAGTCGGTCTCTTTTCCGGGCTGCTATGGACACAAGCAATTGCAATCTTCAAAACTGCAATAATCTCCTCTTCATTATCAGCATCTTCAGCTAAATACGGGTCTAATACATCTGAGAGTGGCTTCTTGTCCTCAATGCAGAACTGAATCCATTGAACAAGGTCCATTTCTGAGTTGCCCACTTGGACAATGGGCAATCGTCCTGTAATCATTTCTAGCAGAATCACACCATATGAATAAACATCCCACTTCTGTGATGGCTTTATCACTTTCAGTGCTTCTGGAGCCTGATAACCATTTCCCAAAATATTAGTTGTAACTTCTGTGGACAAGCTCTTTTGTCTTTCTTGGGGTTTCTCTGCAGCCACTCGGTTGGATTGCAAGGTTGGAGACCCTCCAGCAATATTTGCAAGGCGTCCAAGTCCAAAATCAGAAATGTGGGGTTCCATGCTATGCCCTAGCAGTATGTTACTTGACTTCAGGTCTCCATGGACATATTTTTTTGGGCTAAACTCATGCAGGTGGACCAATCCTTTTGCAGTTCCTTTCATGATTTTCAATCGATCAGACCAAGATAGCGGTGTAAATGTGATAAGTCCAGCCTTGCCTAAAGACATTAAATGGAACCAAACAATCAAATGAACAAAGTGTGAAAACCAAAAGAGTAGATCAGTAATTGCTATTAGAAAAAAAAAAAGGCTTGCCCTTGATGAAACTTACCATGAATTGCTGTAGCAAGGCTTCCATTGGGTATATAATCATAGATAAGAAGCTTCTCATCAACAGACCAGTAATAGGCTTTCAGAGTCACAATATTTGGATGCCTTAACTTTCCTATTGCTTCTACTTCGGTTTGGAACTCTTTAAACCTTTGAGAACCTCCCTCCCCCAATCTTCTCACAGCCAAGGTAAGCCCGTCTTCAAGCACCACTTTGTAGACAATCCCTATCCCACTCTTTCCAAGAACAAAAGCCGAAGCCTTGAGAAGCTCATCCAAATCAAAGGCCACTTGGGTATCCAATGGAACAAGATCATGTTGCTCAACATTATCAGATAGGGTCTCAGATGCATCCTTTCCGAAGCATAAGCACTCATTTCTCACTCTTCCTTCCTTCTCAAAACTATTTTCATCCTGATCCTGATTAAAACCACAAACCCTTGAGTAGCAGTAAGAGAACAGCAAACCTAAAAGAAAAATTCCAATTAAATCACCCACAACAATGCCAATCACAGCACCCTTACTTAGCCCGTTGTTTTTCTCACTTTTCCCAGAACCATTATCAGTATCCTTAGGTGGGTAATTATCAGGCAGAAATGGAAATGAGGAAGGTGAACTAGCCGCAGGAGCATCCGAGGCACATGGATTCTTCAAAGGTGGGCCACATAGACCAGGATTGCCGATAAAAGCCGTTGGTCCTCTGTTCATTAGAGCACCATTTTGGGGTATTGGACCACTCAAATTGTTGTAAGTAAGATCAATGTAAACCTTTTCAGGCAGATTACCAAGGCTGGCTGGGATTGAACCAGTAAAATGATTATGAGACAAATCAACAGTTCCTTGCAGGCTTGATAGATTTCCCATGTCACTAGGAATTGAACCATTGAATTGATTGAAAGAAAGATCTAGTTTTTCCAGAGAAAGCAAATCAGTACCAAACCCAACTGGCAGAGAACCGGTGAAATTGTTTTGACTGAGAACAACGGTTTTGAGTCTCTTGCATTGGACAATCGTAGCAGGTAAGGACCCGTTGAAGAAATTTTGTGATAAATCTAGAGTTTGAAGGTACCTGAGCTTCCCAATATCATTTGGAACAGACCCAGAAAAGGAATTGCCATAAAGGACCAAACTTTGCAGTCCCTGCGCTTCAAAGAGCTCATGAGGCAAGCTCCCAAAGAGCTTATTGTTCCTAAAATTGACATGGCGGAGCTGGGAAAGTGATCCTAGAGTAGAAGGAAGAGACCCATAAAGTTTCCCCTTAGGAATACTAATGGAGATAACACTTTGCTCCTTGCATGTGATACCATTCCACGAACAGGGGTTGTCATCAGAAAAATTCCAGTTACTCATAGACCCTTCTGGGTCTGTGATGGATTGCTTAAGAGTCAAAAGCACAGAGCCTTCAACGTTCAGAGAATTCACAGGTGCAAGAGAGTTGCAAAGAAGGAAAAACCAAAAAGCTAGAGGGAACATCTCCAACTTGGTGACCGTTGGAGAAAATCCAAAAGACAAAGGAAGATGAAGATCACCGAGCTTACCTGTAGCAGAGAAGAGGGTGACGAGAAAGGTAGAAAGAAAGAAAGACAACGAAGGGTAGAGAAAGAGAGAGAATGAAAGCGTTACACAGCGATGCACAAGAGAAAGAAGAAGAAAGTGTTCAAGAATGTCAAGGGTTGAGCTTGCAAAGCAAAACCTCGGGAAGATACATTATTATTAGATGACATGAAAAGGAAAAAGCAAAATAAGGTTGGTGTATTGGCAACTGCACTGCTGAGACTTGAGAAAACCCAAACGCGAGTATCACTCTCAATTTTTCGCGATATTTTCGATAACAAATGATCAACGCTTCTTCTCTTTTCAATAACCAAAGAATAAAGAATACAAACCATGGACGCTTCTTTTCATATATATATTTTTAATATTATCAAAGAACTCCAAAACTTAACACAAAAATTATGGAGCTATTACTGTATTTATATTTTTTTTCTTTGTTGGAAAAGTTGTCAAACATGGGTGTATGTTTGATTTTGCTTTTAAAATTTTCAAACTACAAAAATTCTAACAAATAAGTTTTTGTCTGTTTTAAACCAGACATTATTTAATAACTCATTTTGAGGATTCATTACTAAAAAAATATATGATTACTGGCTCCTGCAACACTGATCGTACAAATAATTCTAAAAAAAAGGTAATGCATGTAATTGAATGTTTGTGCAATTTTCTGTTGATTAATTAGACTGCTCGGGAGACGAGCCAGTGCTGACTTGATAAGTGAGAAGCATGATAACTTGTAAGCAAGGCACGTGCAAGATTAGTATGCACAGGTTGTGTACACTGACTTAATATAAAAAAATAATATATTATCATTTATGTTAAATAATTATATAAATTTATTTATTAAGAAATTATTTTATATTGACAATAATAATATATTAATTTTTTTTATTAATTTTATGCATATAAATAAGTCTACACAATAATTTTAATTTCTCCATCGTTTTCCTGTTTAAGTGTCCTTTTGATTGCTTGCCCATAAATGCTCAGTGTATAATTTCTTGCACTCCCTCTTTCACGGCTTGAGAGTTGTGTGACACTTTTGACATTTTTGATAATGATAGGATAAACATGTGCATGGTGCATAACCTATACATAAGAGTCTCTTATAACTCTTTATCTCATTATTATACTCTTTATCTCATTATTATACAATAGTTATGTGTTTAATATTTCTAGTTTATCAAAATAAATTATGGGAGATTCTAACCTACTCCTAAACAGTTTTGTTACTTCCAAGTAATGTAAAATAAAGTATGATTAATTTAATTAGATAAATGATTAATTATTATATTTTTTGCTAGTGGTTAAATGATTAATGAATTTATAATTAAAGATATGTAAATAAGTGAGTACTTCATTTTGACAGTTAATTTATTTAGTTTTATATTTCTCTCTTTAAGAGTAAGGTAGTGTGACCCATAAATTATATAGTAAGAGATTTTTCTTTTTTTACAATTATCTTCTTCTCATGTAATTGCGAGATTTAATATCAAACACAAAAAAAATATTACACTTTATGTGCTATGAGAAATTACTACATTATTCATATTTTTTAAATACTAATATTTCGATAAGTTATCACATTTATTGATTATTAGTTATATTTAATCAACTCTCACCCAAGGAAAAACTTCTTAATATTTGCACCAAATTTTTTATTTAAATAATGTAACAATATAAAGTAATATTGTTAAGTTAATAATAAATATTTAAAAAATAATTACACAATTAAAGGTAATTTAATTATTTATATAGATGCCCTTTCTTTTTGTCAATTACTCTCTTTTTTTCTTATATTTTGTATTTATTACAAAATCTCTCATCTTTATAAAACTTTACACAAAATTCTTTCATATTTATATTAAAAAAAATGTTACAACTAACTCTAAAATGTTGTCAAGCATAACTTCTTATCTGAGCCATTAGCTTATAAATTTTTGTGGTCAAATGTCAATCATACATTTGTTTAGTCTTATATTTTAAAAAATGAGAAGATATTTATTCAGTGCAATTGAATTAAAAGATTTAATTTTAATGTCCAATCATTTAAACTTTCTATTTCTTTTTGGTGCAATGGAAAAGAAAGACAAACAGGAAAACTGAGGTCTGGTAAACAAACGTTCTATTTAGTTACATTGAATGAATACATTCTTTTCTTATATCTTCCAGTTTTATTTTATATAAAAATGTCAGTTTTAAATTTGGATTTTTTAAAATTAGATTTAATTTTAATATATTATTAGTGTTAAATTTTTTATATTATCATTCAATTAATTATGTATTATATATTATTAAAATAACTTTCACTATAACAACAACTATTTCAAAAATCAAATTTTTTAATAATATATCAATATATAATTAAATAATAATGTAAAAAAATTTACACTCATAATTGATCAAAATTAAAATTCTTAAAATTTGCCAAAATCAAGAACAAAATAAAAAAAAAAACTGAAAGAACATTTCAGTTGAACCTTATAGATTAAGGGTGAGATGTATACTTAGCCGAAAATAGTATAATAAAAAGAGTAACAAAATCCAGTTGAAGATGTATACCAAGAATCATTGTCCCATGTGAATAAATATATTGAAAAATAAAACAAATTGATTGTTATAGTTACTAAAAGAAACTCTATTATACCTTAAAGCCAAAAGGTCTCTATTTTGTATGGTAGTGCCTAGTGTTAATTTGTTGTATATTATATTATATTATATATATATATATATATATATATATATATACCCCACAAGCTTCAATTTTTTTCCTTAATAAAAATGAGTAAAATATATCAGACATTGCTGCACACATTGTACTTGTACATGCATTGGTCAGATGGTCCGCGGATACATTAGACAGTGATGATTATTCTCTCTTGTTTCTGAACCGTTGGGAAGACATTACTATGATTGTGGCCACTTTGTGCTCCCCACCTTCCTCAATTAGATTTTCTACGAACATTACCCCTTGTTGAATTAAGCAAACACGAAAGGATCCTGTTTCTAACCATAATTTAGCATTTTGGCAAGAGAAAAAGTTGTGCAAATCTTCTTAAGAGGAAAAAGTTCAAATGTTAAATTTTATTTCAAAGTAGTTTATTTTATGTGAGACTAATTTTTGTTTGCACTTTAACTGAACTCTTAACACAAAGTATTTTTTTTTATTATTTTAAATCACTATATTATAAGTAAAGTTTGCTCGTATAAAATTCATGTTTGACAATTGAGTCACACTTCGTAATTTGCTTTTTTAACTTATGGTGTTATTACATTACATTCATATTAATAGAATTATTAATTCATCTAAAAAACAGAATTATTAATTGTAATGTAATAATAATTTGAATGTAAACAAACAAAAAATGGCTTCCTAACTCATTGGCTTAGTGATTAAGGAGGTATCCTTTCTAATTTTAACTATGGGCCAGCATTGCTTGGATAGGTAGAAAAGAGGAAGGAGAGAAATGAGGAGAGAAGAAAAAAGGTAAAGAGAAACTTTTCTGAAGTAGAAGAACTCTAAAAAGAAAGAAAAATATAAGATATAGGCTCACAAAAAAATTTATTCCCACAATAGAAAAGAAAACCGAGATAGGGAGAAGAAAATTATACAATTACAATTTTCTCTATCTTTTTCTTTTTCTTCTCCAATAACTTCATTGCATTGGAATAAAGATATATTTGTCTTTTCATGTGAATATATTTTATTTTCTTTCAAATAATTTTTTTTTTTTCATTTTTCTCTTCATTCAAGCACAAAGCAAAAAAAAAAATTTATATATATTTTATCTTTTTCTTTCTTTTTCTTCTCTATTTTCTAACTTTCCTACTTAGTATCAATTGATGCGAAAACAATATATACCCTTGTTGTATAATAAAAAATAATTTTAGAATTGCAAGAGGTTAGATGTTGAGAACAAATGGAAAGAAAAATAGATAGAAATTTATTATTTATATATATATATATACTCACACACAAGGTAATATTTTACACTTTTATACAAATTTATAATCAATTTATTAAGTTTTTATTATTCTTATTATTAAGTATTCCCATACTTTTTAAATATAAGACTAATTCTCATTCATGAATCATGATAGAATTTAAACTCTTAATATTACATATAATACTTATTGTACTATAACTTACTTGCTATTAAGGTACACTTTTATTAATAATCAATTTATTACATGTAAGTATTCTTTATTTTTTTAAGAATTATACATAACAGTGTTCTGTTTTTTTTTTGGGTACATAACAATGTTCAATGTTAATTATTTTTTGAATACCCCAAAAACATATAAAAAAGATACCATGGAAACCTGTGACTCTCACTATGGTGTCGATCATAGGACGACGCCAGCGGCCCAGCGCCAAGCAATGACAACCTCTATATGATTAGTAAAACTACCAACGGTTCTGATCTTTTTGTCTTTGGGCCATCCTTTTATAGAATTGTTTCGGAGTTTAATTTTTATCTAATGATAATATGAAATTTTTTATATTATTATTTAATAATATTTTTATGTGTTAATATATTATTTTAAAATTTTAACTTTTTAAATAATTATTGTTATAGTTAATTTTTTAATAAAATATTAATATATAATTGAATAATAATATAGATTTTTTTATATTTATTTTAAATTAAAATTAAATTAATATTTTATAAATTTAATTTAAATAAATATTGTTTATATTTTTTTGTTCTTATGATGATACTAAATTATTATTATTTTTAAGTATTTTTTAACAAAATTTAAACATTTGATATTACAAGTATAACTTATCTTATCTATAAAACACCTTATCTACAAGTATAACTCACCTTACTAAAATTTCAACTTGTTTATCTATAAACGCACTCTTGTTGATATAAAAATTCTTTATATTATCATCAACTCATGTATATTTATATTATTTAATAAGTTTGACTTTACAAAGTAAATCAAAATTAAACTTTTATTTTATTATATTTTGTTTATATAAGTTTTGATGTGTATTAATAAGTGATACTAATGCGTCAACTTTTTGTTTACACAAATTTTGTAAATTAATAATACCAAAAAAAATTTTGTAAATTAAATCTTTAAAAAAAATTTCAATTCTACTAATTGTATTTTTAATATAGAAATAAAAATGAGATTAAAATTTTTATGGATCAGTTTTGTATAAAGAATTATATATAAAACTCATCTATAAAAAATTTATCTCAATTTTTATCTTTATATTAAACATACGAAAAGGGTTAGCTTAATATAAAAATAAAAATAAGAATAAAAAATTTTATAAATAAATTTTTTAATATATATGTGTTGTATAAAACTTATCTCATAAAATTTTTGCCTATATTTTCATTTTATAACAAACATATCATAAGAAGAAATTTTTGAAGTAAAATCAACTAATATATAATTGATAAATTATTATTTTATATTAAATAATTATAAAATTTATATACCAAATAGTTATGTTATGGACATATGAAATAATTGTATATTTAAATTAATTTATTTTATAATTAAAATTTTATAAAAATAATTAAAAAAACTATACCCATGCGTGCACTAGTCTGTATAAAAGAATATTTCCTTGCTTAACAGTCTTTTGTAAAATCTCACGAATTATAATAAGAAAGGGAAATGGGTGAGCGGTAAATTAAGGATAAATTAGCGTGTGATTGTGCTTCTGTGAATACTGAGGCGTGGACCTGTCTTTCTCGGTCTCTCATCGTAAGTAGCTGTTTGTCAGTGGCTGCTTAAGGGGTAGTGGGTACGGGACGTGGCGGGTACCGGTGCACCACATTGATGGAGGAAAAACTGAAAAAGTAAACACCAAACCGTATGGGGGCCTATAAGCAAATTATAGGGGTAGTGGCTAGCTCTAGCCTAGCCTTGGTGTGCGTGTGCAGCCCTAACCCAACTCAAGTGTTGTCTTTGTCTAGTTCTACTTTTACCGTAAAAATATTACAGGGGTTTTATGTTATTTTAAGCATGGTTATTAAAATCGAATGGGATTGCTGAGTTCAACCGATCCGATTATAAATTATTTTTTATTTTAATGATAATTTAATATTATAATTAAATTTGTATTTAGATTAGATTGAACAAGTTATAACTGAAAAAATTGACTAATTTTCAATTACTCAATTTGATATATTTTTAAGATTTAAATTTATCGTTTAAGTTTTTTTTAAATTTGTTTTAATCTTTTTTTATATTTTAATTAATTTCTTATTTAATTAAAATTCTTTTTATAACTTTAGACTAAATTTTTTTTATTATTAATAATGTATGTTATGACATATGTGTATATATATAATTATTACATCATCCGATTCGATTGTTTAGTTTAAATAATTAAGCTAATTAAACCTAAATCAAAAATTTCGTTAGTTCAACATTTGATTTAGTTTTAATAACATTAATTTTATATAATTTGATACAAAGTATGATTAATTAATTTAAATAAATAATTAATTTAATCTAGTTAGATGAATGATTAAATAATTAATGAGCTTATAATTAAAGATATATAAATAAATAATTAATTTAATTTAACAATTAGTTAATTAAATTCATATATTTCTCTCTAAAAGAATAGGATAGTGCAACCCAAAATATTATTGGATCCATTTTTTCATTGTCTGTTTTTTTTTTATTTTATAGATAAATTCTCACACATTAATTTAATATATTTAGAAGAATTTTTTTAATATTATTTAAAATTTTGTTGACTTATTTGTTTTAATTTTCTTTAAATGTGAACGAGTGTTTGCAAAGATTGTCCTTTAAATGCAATGCACAAATTTTGTTGGCGTTGAAGCCGATCTAAAATAAACAAGTCATATATCTCTTTAATTATTAAGTGTGCATTTGATGCGGCAAAAGCAAAAGCCTAATTCACACTACAAAACGCCATTAAATCTATAAGAGAAATGATAACTAGATTACTTTAGTATAAAATATTAAATTCTCTCTAGCACAAAATGAAAAAAGGAACGATATGATATAAAAGCTGAATATTTGATTTCTTTAATCGATGTTTCAAAAGGGAAAACAAATCCCTTATTTATACATTTCAACCTATGCTATAATATAAAACTCACGTAATGTGGGATTAATGTAATCTCATATATTTTTAAATAATTAAAATAATAATTTATTCTATTTTAAGTGGACATCCCTCATGTGACTTGGCCTTTCTAGCTTAGCTCCTGAAGCAACAAGGAGATGTGACGTAGCTATGGCAAATTCTCATTGGAAAGTTTAAACATCAAAATTAAGCACTTCTTTTTTTCTTTTAACAAAATGGGTCTAAAACTTAGTATTAGAAGAGGAAGAATTGTAAGTTTTAAACTCACATACTTAAATAATTCCACATCGTCTATATCATTATTTAGAATACTAAATACGAGTATGAAAGAAGCGTACCTCTTGAAGACATATTAAATAGATCTGTAAGCCTTATGACAAATCAGGATCTCTTCCTCCTTCTCTCACTCTTGTAACTCTGCCTCGAGATGAGGCAGAGAATCACATAACGAGCATAGGAGTGGAACAGGGATCCTGACCTTTATAAAATAGCCAATAATCTTAGTTTTTACTAATTATGGGTTCTATGTTACTAAATCCTACATATAACCTATTTAGCCAGTACACTTACGCATTAAGCCTAAGATTCAAAAGGTCAGTAATTTCCTAACCCATAGGATGACATTATAAAACATGGGCATGGGCTCCAAGGATTATCAGGTTATACCATCCAACCAGTTTTAACAAAATAATAAAATATACAATCAATGACAGCCTAAATACAAAAAATTCTAACATTCTCAAACTTGAGCAACATTGATTGAGTTTTATCAACCTTTCAAAAAATAATTTAAAAACGACTCTCTAGTTGAACAACTATGGCCACTAAATACAACCTGATTGCAATCACCATAAATATTGATCAAGAAATTCCAATAAAATCACTAACTAAGAACCATAGGTGAAGATAAACTATTTAGAGTCTAGTTTACCTATGATCACATAATTAATAACCTTATTGGCTTGATCACATGTGTACAAATATATATACACATCATAGCATAATCTATAATCATTTTCATGCTACTATGTATGGATCCTATATTTGTGTTTTCCTAATAAAACACAACCAATCTTTAAAGGAGATTAAACATGTTTATCACAAAACACCATTTTTATAAAGGAAACAAAATGACATCTCGAGATAATTATAGCATAATGATCATTATATCATCGAAATAAATAAAATATGCACATAAATTCATTAAATAAGTCATATAAAATTAAATAAATAACAACTCCTAATAACCAAGTATATCAAAGGACTTAACAATACCCATGTTCTCAACATGTTTCACAAACACTGTGGGTCTCATTTCCTTAGTTTGGGGGTCAACAAGCATCTCTTTAGTGAAAATGTACTCAACAAGAATCTCTCTATTATCAACCATTTCTCTGACTACCAAGAACTTAATCTTAATGTGTTTAGAAGTAGTAGTAGTTCTATTGTTCTTGGTGAAAAAAATAACAAACTATTATCATAGAATATCCTCAATGGTTTAGAGATAGAGTCCATAATTCTAAAAGCAGAAACAAAGTTTCTCAACCACATAACATGTGATGCGGCCTTATGACATGCAACAAACTCAGCCTGCATGGTAGATGAGGCAGTCAAAGTTTGTTTCACACTTTTTCAAGGCACTGCTCCTCCAGTTAGCATGAAAATATATCCTGAAGTGGACTTTTCATCATCAGGACAACCAACAAAATCTGAATTAAAGTAGCTAACAACCTTCAAATCATCAACTTTCCTGTAAACAAGCATGTTTTCTTTTGTCCTATGCAAATACCTCATCACATTTTTAACAGTGACCCAATGAGCATGTCTTGAGTTGGATAAATATCTACCCAAAACACTAATAGCAAAGGATAAATCAGGTCTAGTGCACATCAGAGCATACATCAAGCTACCCACTGCACTGACATAAGAAGTGTCTTTCATAGAGCTCTTTTCAAGATCATTCTTAAGACATTAATCCTTACACAACTTGTCCCTTTTGTTAATGGGAACATATCCAAGTTTGCAATTTTTCATATTGAAACGCTTTAAAGCACGATCAATATACGCTTTTTGGGATAAACCCAAAAAATTACGAAACTTGTCTATATGGATCTCTATCCCCAGAACAAAAGAAGCTTCCCCAAGATCCTTCATGTCAAAAGATGCTGACAACATATTCTTGGTCTTAACAAGCAGATCATGACTGTTGCTGGCAAGTAAGATATCATCCACATAAAGAACAATAATAATAAATTTATTCCCACTGACCTTGAGATATATGCACTGATCTACCTTATTTTCCACAAAACCCATGGAAGCAATTATCTCATCAAACTTGAGATACCATTGCTTAGAAGCTTGCTTCAAACCATAAATATATTTCTTCAATCTGCACACCAAATGTTCATTCCCTCTCTCTACAAAACCTCTGGTTGTTGTAGGTAAACCTCTTCATAAAAATCCTCATTCAAGAAAGCTTTCTTCACATGCATCTAATGCAATTCCAGATTATAATGTGCTACTAGAGCCATAATAATTCTAAAGGAATCTTTAGAGGCAACAGGGGAGAAAGTCTCTTTGAAGTTAATCCCTTTCTTTTAAGTGAATCTTTTTGCTACTAATCTAGCTTTGAACCGCTCCACATTGCCCTTGGAGTCTTTCTTACTCTTGAATACCCATTTGTACCCAATGGGCTTGAAACCATTAAGAACTTCCACAAGCTCCCGCACACCATTTTGATTCATAGAAAGCATTTCATCATTCATGGCTTCAATCCATTTATCAGACATAGCATTGGAGATTGCCTCACTGTAGTTCTCTATATCCTCCCAAGAAGGTATAGTAATCATCACTGTTGATTGGTCTTCTTTCCCTTTGAGATCTCCTAAGATTAGGAATTTCAACAGGTTGCTCAAGAACAGGCGGTGGATGCTCCAAAGCTTTCTGTTGTGGTTCCTCAAGCACACTCTCATATGGTTGATGCATGATCCTTTCCTGCACAATAGGAACTAGGACAATGATTTTTTATCCAGCATAACTGCTCCTTTCATCAATAGAGACGTTAGGATTACCAATATCACCCTCAAGAAATTTGACAGTAATTGCCTCAACTATCTTTATTCCACGGATAGGACAATAGAATCTATAGCCTTTAGCATTAATAGGATATCCAATGAAATAATAGTTGGTGGTTTTAGAACTTAATTTTGAAGCAGTAGAATCATATATTTTGACTTCAACAGCATAACCCCACACACAAAGATGATTAAGGCTAGGTTTCCACCCTTTAAACAATTCAAACGGAGTTTTAGGTACAAACTTGGAGGGTACTTTGTTTTGAATATGCATGGCTGTTTTGAATATGCGTGGGTGTGAAGTTGGCAACAGCCAGCTTCATCACCTTCCTCCTGTTGTGATGCACAGCGTCTCCTATAACTAAGGAAAGGTTTCCCTGGTTTTCACTAAAAAAAACACCAAATCAGTGCCAGTGAAGGTATAGCGGCGGCGGCAACATCACAAGGGTGAGAACCCCTAAAATCCAAGACCATGCCATAGAGAGATTGGGCATTTGCCATAGACGCCTGAGCCCAAAACTTCCATGGATGCCGATGATGGCCGAAAGCAACCCAAAATGTCCTATGAGGACGAATTCATGTCACCGGCGTCTAAGGAGTCTAGGATTCAAGGCTCCCAATTGTTTTCATGGAACGAATACATGTTCACCATGGACGCCGGAGCTTCAAGCTCCGTTCATGGCTGACAGTGGCCTCCATGAGAGCAAAAGCATGGTTTTTCTGACCATGAAAGCCACGATCTACACCCTATCACCTACAACACTCAAAAAAGAGTTAGATCAGGTCATAAGAATGGATCAAGAACATGAAAGAAAAATCACAATCTCCATGTTTGAAAGGTTCAGCCATGATGGAGGTCAGATTCAAGGCTTGATAATAAAACACTCATGTAAAATTTCAATTTTAAGGCTTTAGGAATCCTAAAATTAATTTTTCAAAATAATTAAATAATTTTTGGTTCTAAATATGATAAAATGGCTCTGATACCACATGTAAGTTTTAAATCTAAACACTTAAATAATTTGTCTATATTAGAATTTAGAACACCAAATATGAGTATGAAGGAAGCGTACCTCTTGAAAACATATTAAATAGATCTTTAAGCCTTCTGACAAATTAGAATTTCTCCCTCCTTCTCCCACTCTTATAGTTGTGTCTTTAGATGGGGCAGAAAATCGCAAAATGAGCCTAAGAGTAGAGAGATGATCCTGACATTTATAAAATAGTCAATAACCTTAGTTTTTACCCATCATGGGTTCTAGGTTATTAAGACCTACACATAATCCATCTAGACAGTACACTTACGCATTGAGTCAAGAGCTAAAAGGCCAGTAATTTTCTAACCCATAAGATCATATTAAAAAACATGGCCATTGGCTCCTGAGATTATCAGGATCTAACCAGTTTCATTTTAACAAAACAATAAAATACACAATTAATGATAGCCTAAATACAAAAAATTCTAACAAGGATAAGCTAAAATACATGTAAAGCAGTATTAATTAGATTTAATTATAACATCAAGTAATTCTCAAAGAAATTTGATGTAATTTGAATTGAGGTTCTTGAACAAAATTCAATAGTTATTTCATATGTAATATTTTATTTTTTCAATATTTAAAAATTTATTTATAATATATTTAAGCATGTGATATGTGAAAAATTACGAACATTTTATATATTTTTTTCAGTAAGCAACGAGAAAGGAATATGTTATATTAATTTTAATATATTTATCGTAAGAATTTTAAATTCTTTTATATATTTTTACTAAAATTTTGTATAAATAAATTTTTAAAATTAGTGAAGGCTACTTTATATAAGAGAAAATTTTATTTTTTTATTTTACTATTTTAAATTATAATTTATTAAAAATATATGATTTTTTATAAATTTATTATATGTGACGTAAGTAGAATTTATTAAGAAGAAAAAACTCCTTATTACATAAAAAAATAAAAAGAAAAATTAAGACTTCCACTTGTTAACGGAAAAAACAATAATCCATGGGAGTGTGATTTAATGTTAATAGTACGAACTTTACTGTTAAATGCATGTTTAGTATAAAATTAAAAGTAAAAGTAAATCTTTAAGTGTATGTTTGGTATAGAATTAAAAGTAAAAATAAATTTTTTATAAATAATTTTTATATACAATTTTATATATAAAATATATCTATAAAAAATTTAAACTTAATTTTATCCCGTATCAAACATATATTAGTGCTTTTTTTTCGGCCATCATATTAATGTCTAACAACTAACAAGAAAAGAAAAAAAGTAACTGTAACGGAAACGAGAGCGTGACCGTTTCGTTCTTTAGAGCTGGAGGCCACCACCATGACAAGGCCAATGTCCAACACCAACCTAAAAGTAAAAAAGCGATGTTTTCCACTTAACACTTTACAGCCCAAAGATAATAATAAATGTTACAATATTAAAAAGTACACTTTTGTAATGGCAACTTTACCTGTGTCTTTTTTATAAATATAAAATTTAAAAATTATGATACTCTACAAGTATACATGTCTAAGGTCATTGTGAGCAGGCTAGTGAAGAGACTCAAACTTATGTGTTGTTATTATATGAAAAAAATAAAAAATATTTCTTATACACTAATTTATTAATACAATGACCTACACCTTTTTAATATTTGAAAAAAAAAGTTAAAGAGAACATATGTTAAAATGTGTGTTTTTTTTAAATTTTATTACTTAAAAAATAATGTAATAAAAATGATATTTAAATAATATTATTAAAATTTTAATATTATTAAAAAATATATACGTATCTACATTATTCTTTTAGCTAATCTTGTAATAGCATATTTAGTTTGTTTTTTGAAAATTTTTAAATTATGATTTAGACAAAAATAACTTTTTTATTTTTTTACTCTAATTATGATTTGAAGATTTTAAAAGTCAATCTAAACATGTTCATAGGTTGGTGCCTAGCATTTTGGGACTGATAGATTTCTCTTGTGTTCGGGTTCCCTTTTGCAGCCAACAAACAAGAGTTGGTTTCAGACAATAATAAGTATCCCAATACTTTACATGTAAGATTTATATTTGATTCTCCTTTCCAGCAATCATGTTTAGTAAATAATTTATAAATATTAGTATAAATATTCGTTAAAATTTTGACATATTCTGATTTTAAAATAAGATAATTTTCTTTCTTCTCAAACTTTTGTTTTATAAAAAAAAATCCATTTTGCCAAGTCATTTTTCTTCTAGATAATTCTTATTGGTTTACGAAAGACATTTAGATTAATAATTTAATCATATGTAAGTTGACCAATATCACACATTTTATGTAATAATAATTGTACAAATAATATTACTTTAATACTCTTTCTCCTATTTTAGATATTAATTTGTTTTTTCGTTAATGTACATATAATTTTGCTCCATCGTAGCTATATTAAAAGAAAAAGCAAAAGGAAGAAGTTAAAAAAAAAAAAAAACAGTGAAAAGTGAATGGGAACTGAGATTGATGTGTATGGTACTTGCTTTTACGTGACGTGCAATCAAAAGTTTTCTCGTTAACTTCGTGATATTCCTCCCACCAAAAGAACTTCATGGCATTCCTTGATATAAAAAATAAGATTTGACTTTAAAGAAATGAGGGGTTTATTTTAGTATATAAAGTAAGATATATTATTTATTAATAAAAATTAAAAAATTAAAACTTAAGATTTTTATAATTTATTATATATATATATATATATTTTATAATTTTAACTGTTAATTTTTTAATTAATAATTATAAATATTTATTTTATTTTTTAAAATGAACATCTCACTTTAAAAAAATAAATTCTTCAAAAAAAAGAAAAATTCTAACTTATTTCAAAGATTTTGGTACTATCAAATAATGTGAAATAATTAGATAAATAATTAATGATAATATTTTTTAAGTAATTAAATGAATTAGTTATATAAATAATTAATGAACTCAAAAAAATGAACTACACCCCAAATGAATCTTATTATCGACATATAAATAAGTGGTTTCAATTTGAAAATTAGGTACTTCAATTTGTGTACCCTATTGAGGGATAGGGTAGTGCAACCCTTCAAATAATTAAAATATCTCTATAAATCTATAATTAAGATCTAACATTTTTTTTGGTAATAATATGACCGTTTAAATGGGCTGGGCTCTTAAACCAAAAAGAAAAAAATGGGCTGGTCTCTCTCAAATTAAAAAAAAAAGCTCTCTCCCTACCTCTGTAGTCTTTTCACCGTCGGTTAAGCATGGTAAAATTGGCATCTGTGCTTGCCTTGAAACACCCACTGACCCACATCCCGGGATCGAGTCAGTCCACTCCTTGGGTCAGACCAAGGTGCCCTCCCCTGCGGAGGACATCCTCTCCCTTCCCCCCATCCCCACCCATTTACTAAAAAAAAAAAAAGTCTTTTCACCAAAACGGCGTGACATGCTAATCAAAGCTGTCGTTCAAACATCTTCTTTCTTTGGTCAGAAAACGACATCATAGTCGCTGCCTTATTCCGCAGACCGCAGAGTGGAGATCAACGATGGCTGAAGAGAAAATGACGGAAGCTTTCATCCGAACCACAGTAGAAGCCATACACTCCACTCCATTTCAGGCCGTCCTCTATCTCGCTGGTGGAGCTTCTCAGGTCCTCCCTCTCTCTCTCCTTGAGTGTGTGTGTGTGATATGGACAATGGTGACCCCGTAGTGATCGGAGTCATATTGAACGTGATCAGGTTGTGGGTTGGCTGCTATCAGTGCCTGGTGCTTCAAATACTGTGCTTGAAGCTGTGGTTCCTTGCTCTAGGATGTCCATGATCCAGTTACTTGGCAAGGTCCTTGTTTGAATTATTCTCTGACTCTGAGCACCCCGGCTTTATGTTTCCCTTTTTTTTCTTCTTGTTTTCTTATTATTTTTGTTCCTACAGATTCCACCCCATTTTTGTAGCCAACAGACAGCTGAAGAGATGGCTTTACTGGCTTACAATCGTGCTCTTAAGCTCTCCAGACCCGGTTGACTAATCCAAATGAAAATCATGCATTTGGGTTCTGACCCAGACCCATTAATTTCATACACCTTTACCCATCATTTTTGTCTTTGTTATTGCTAAGTAATATGTGAATTCAGTTTTTTGCAAAATGGATGCTTTGCTTGCTTAGAAATGTTTTAATAATTTGTATAAATATGAATCACAGCCCATATTTGTGTGCTGTGCAAAATGCAGCAATATGAACTAATATGGTATCCGGTCTGCATTTACCTGTTGATTAGGATCCCCAGTTCTTGGTGTGGGTTTTACTGGTTCTTTGGCTAGCACGCATCCAAAACTTGGGGAACACAGGTATTATCTAATTTTTACATTATTATGTACAAAAGTGTTTAATGTACCTCACTGCATAAGCTTCTCAATGATTTTTTGATTTCTGAAGAGGTTATTCATTGGCCAGTAAATCACATTAGTATATACTAGTTGCCTACGTGCAGGCTTTTCCATTGGTGGATTCAAATTCTGTTAGAATAAGTTGTTAGAACTTTATCCAACCCAGGGGTGAACCCCTAGATGGTTCTTCTTTTCCTTTTTACGGCAATTAGTTCACAAGTTTGTCTTGAGAAACTTAGCTGGTACCACCACCTCTGCATCTTAAAAACCTATTCTTCTTCTGCAAAGGACCCAGGGATTGCAGGTGAAACTTACCTTTTATGAGATCAGATTTTTATCATTATATATGGTTTTGTATTCGCTTTTCCTTCTGAAACATACTTTACACATTTTTGTTTCATGTAAACACATTCATCTTCACCGGTTTGGTTTTAGAGGAACCATAACATATCTGCATATGTGTAGACTAATTTGATTGTATGACTGTCTGGATCTTGTTAATTGGTCACATTTTCGAGAGGCTCTCTTCAGATTGTGCTTTCCCTCTCTCTCTCTCTTTCTCCCTAAATGTGATTTTGGGGGAAGACTAATCCCATTTGAGCTTCTTCTTTTGAATTAATTTATAGATTTTATATGTCAACAAGGACAGTTGACTGTCTTTGGATATCAGGAGTGACCTTGACTAAGGTACTGGTATCCTCTTCTTTATCCTATATGTTATTCTGAACTTGATCCTAAGCATGTGATAATCATATATGGTATATTATTTACTTGCATACTTATATTGCATATTGTTCTGATTTAGCGGATGCGTACTCGAGAAAAAGAGGAAAGAGTTTGTAGTCATCTTTTGCTCAAGGTGTGTGGCAGGCGTGAAGAAAAGTTCCAATATTTTTGTTTTGCAATTCTATTTGCACTTATGACTTATGAGCTATTTTCTTCTATATGCTCTTCCTTTTTCAGATTATGTATAATAAATTAAGAATATCGGAGATCTCAAAAAATGAAAACAGGAATATTTGGAGGCAAAACTTTAATTTATTCCTTACTTAAGAATTGTTTAAAAGTCTTACTTTGTTGCGGGTTTCATTTTGCTACCTTCTCTGTTGTGGTTCTAGGCAATTGCAAATGCATGCAAAGTGCCAGCAACATCTGTTTCAGAGTTGATTGAATCAGATATATCTGGTGAATGTGAAAAGCAATTCAATGAAGATCAAGAGTTAGAACAACTTATAAATGGTCAAATATGCTTTAAAATTTATCCATTTTCAAGTGGTATGGTTAAACCTTTGAGAAGAATCAATCTAAATACAGTTGCTAATAAATTCAACTTATTGATAATTCTTTATCTTTTGGTTGCAGAAATACCAGCAGAAAGGAAAATAATACTACCTGGTTCTTTTAATCCATTACATGGTGGGCATCTCAAGCTCATGGAAGTTGCCACTCGGTACATGAACTCATTTTGTTGATGGAATGTTCAACTTTTTTAATAGTTATTTTATTAACAGAATAATCATAGAATATGAATTCCTTACTTCAAGTTTTACTGGTGTTATTTAAATATGCTTGTTATAGATATGTTCCCTTTCAAGAGGCTAGTTTTATAATTTACTTTGAGAAATTAGTATAAAATAATTTTTTTATTGATATTTTCTGTTGAATAATTTAATTTCATCAGGGGGGAGTAAAAAAAAAAAATTAATTTTGAAGTATGATAAGAAGGTATTTGATAGATATCCTCCTATTACTCTCCTATTACTAAAGTCTATGACTATGAGAGGAGTGTAGTGGGGTGTCTCATGTGGGTAAGGAGGAGAGGATGGGAATTTTAGGAAATGCTCATGATGTGAAGAGCATAACTGAATGGCTGATGTGGCAGAGAGGTGGAGGAATTCGGGTATTGGGAGGATAAAAGGTGGGAATTGAGAATAGAGAGGTTATGCTAGTTGTGAGTAATGAAAGGTTTGGGGAGGGGGCAGATCCTCGAAATTTTGTAGGCTTCTATCTTTTGTTTTCATTTCTCTATCAACTCTGAATGGTAACTTCATCTTCCTTTGTGCTGTTATCCATCTAATATCAATCACATAAGGAATATTTGAGTGTGACTATTAATAAAATAGTGTCTATATTTCTGGTACCTACCAGAATTTTATTTAAATTTGGAGTTTTTTTTGGGGTACAAATTTAAAGTTATATTTTTGTCAACATTATAATATTCAAATATCATATCTTATTAGGTGAAGGGAGTGTAGCATCATTATTCCCGCTCATTTTGCTTGTTTCTTCTCACGTTTATTCAGTTTCCCTTTCTCTTTTGTTTTCTTGGTTGATCATGCAACTCATGGTGCATGCAAAATGAGGGCGCAAAACACCGAAACAGAAATCAATGTTGCTTTCTTTTATCTACCTTTCCCTCTTTCTTATAATCCCTGTTATCATTTTCAAAATAAAAAAAGAGAAATTTGTGTCAGTTTCCAATGGCTGGAGGTAGGAAACTTGTGTTCACTCCCTTGGTTCTTATTTGGTTATTCCCTTCTGGAGGTGATATGCTATTCTCCATACCTTTTTCTGACCCCCACTGTACTCCTGCAAACAGGAGAGATTTTCTTAAAATATTCAATGGCTTAGAATACTTTAACATTAATTTATAGTTGTAAATTTAATTTTTATTGTAGGTTATGTTTTTATTGAGATATTACCTTATTTGAAGGATATGTTTAGTTGAGTAAGTAGAATGTAAAACAAAAAATTTTATATTTATTTAAAATAAAATAAAATTTGACTTTTTACATATTCAATTATTATTTGGAGAAAGCATAGATGCAAATTGCTGGTTTTATTATTTTTTTTATTTGTGAAATTTTCTGACAGTGTACATCATTATTTAGGCTATTTGTATCCGGCGAATTCCTGGCTTCTGTTTATGAAAGATGGTTTTAATAATTTGTAGCAGTTTGATTATTTGGGTAGTTGGAGCTGTGGATGAAAAAATTGAATGCTTTGGAAGAACATGGTGGAACTGTTTTATTCAGTTGGCAATCTATGGTGCTGTCTTTATAATCAGTTGATACTAAAGACAATGTTTTTATGTTTACATGTTTCAATATGATATGCTATAGAAATATTAGAAATTGGTATATATATATATATATATGTTTGAGTGTTTTAGATTTTGCATTTGTTACTGTTACTTTAAAGAATGATTATGTTCTAAAATAAATTTTTGTAATAAAAGGAAAAATTTTCTGACAGAGAATAAATAAATATGCATAAAATGGTATGTTAAAATTATATTTTGAAAGTGTAAAGGAACAATGAAGAAAAACACGTATAATGACAGAAACACACCAAATATAAAGGACATAAAGGGTAAAAAAAGTCAATGAAATTCATGGTAGCAAGGCTAGTTATATTATATTTATAAATAAATTAAAAATATACTTTTGTATCAAATCTATTTTGAAAATCTAATCAGGATCACTTATCTATATCTATGATGATTGATAATTTGATATATATTTCTTTTCTTTTGTTGCTGATTATAGTTCAAGATTTCACTTATTAAGAACATGTCTGTGCAGCATTTGTGGTGATGGGTATCCGTGCTTTGAAATATCTGCAGTCAATGCAGACAAACCTCCATTATCGGTGTCTCAGATCAAAGATCGTGTCAAGCAATTTGAAAAAGTTGGTGAGATTCTTTCTTCCTCTTCCTGGTTTTGTATTCTTAAAAAGGCATAGGTTCTAAGTGTGCAAGTTGCTTAAATATCTTTTCATGTACTCATTTATGAATGGGACCTTGGTTCAATTTTTATATCCAAGTATCTAACAATAGGCTCTTCCTTTTCTGATATATCATATAATTGGTAGCATGCTGCTCAAGTTGTGTATGCATGACCACCATGCTCTTCCATTGTGGAAAATAGCCGTATGCACTCATGTATTTACTTGGTACATGTGCCACACATGCTCACAGAGAGGAGAGAGAGTGGAGGGGATAATAATTAATTTAACATTGTTTCCAGAGATTATGTTTAATAATAATGAATATTTGGCATGATGAATAGGGTCCACGTGTTTTTGCTAAGGCTGAAAGTATAGGATTTGCTCTTTTGGTGATTTATGCAAGTTTTATTATTTTAACAATGTATTTGTTAAAGATAATATGCCACTTATAGTGACCTAGCTTTGCCAATCATCCTGTTACCTGAGCTTAAAACACTTTTTGAGTACTTAGTTTGTTATTGCTTGCTATATGATCTAAAGTTGTAATGACTTATCTACTTCAATGGCAGGAAAAACAGTAATTATATCCAATCAGCCTTATTTTTATAAGAAGGCTGAACTTTTTCCGGGAAGTGCTTTTGTAATTGGTGCTGACACAGCAGTGAGGCTTATTAATGTATGAAATTACGTACTGTTTGGATAAATTTTTCATGAACTTCAATTTTATGGAAGTGTGCAGTCTTTGCAGTCTTTGGTGCGTGTGGTTGGAGTGGAATGCTCATATCTTTAAGGATGTTACTTTGGCCACAAACTTGATTTGGGATAGAGTTTTACTTTTTTGGCTGCATTCTTAGTTTTCCTTGTACGTAGACTTCCTTGGTTTGGAGGACTCCTATTCGTCCTCCTAGTTGTACTTTGCGTGACCTTCTGTATTCTGGTTGAGCATGTTTCCAAACTTTTGTAGTTTATGTCTCGTACGTTATTGCTGTACAAGTTTTGACTTTTGAGGTGTCGGTTGGATAAGTTAAGATGGTTAAAGATTGGTTCAGAATAATGCAGTTGTGAAAGGTTTGTGTAACCTAAATTATGGACAAGTGAAAATTGAGTTTGGCAACCTTGTATGGAGACATATGTGCCTCAATA
The DNA here is from genome assembly GCA_019955255.1 of Castanospermum australe. NCBI lineage: Eukaryota > Viridiplantae > Streptophyta > Magnoliopsida > Fabales > Fabaceae > Castanospermum > Castanospermum australe. The sequence goes on from NSJW01000420.1 coordinate 1,107,120, forward strand.
ATGAAATTTGGAAAGTAGGTCAACAGAAACAAAGAGAGATTAAATACTGCCACTGGTGGTGGTGAAGTGATGAAGAGTTGGTGTTTGGCAAAGAGGTAGACAGAGGTTATAGTTGTGGATTGAGTGAATTGGGATAAGGGTATTTTTCAAAGGTTGTAACCTGAAAAATAATAATAGTTTTGGGAGATAACAGAAAAACTTTAAGTCAATACCGTCTTTCAGACTATATAAAGTTCAGTTATGTTCCATTCTAAAGTAACTTGTACGAGGGATAGGCTGCAGATGACTCGAGCTCGGCGGTGATATTGGTGTAGGTGGGTGGGATACCTGCAAAAGGGATTCTGACGATCAAGTCTGGGTATGTTTAGGCTACTTAGAGCAGAGAGGGTTGAATGATCACACCTGGGGCATTAAACCCCTAATTTCTAGTCTAGGGATGATGACATTCCCTTGTTGTACTTGGTCTTTTGATCTCCTTCCATAGAGAGGTGGTCTCCCATTAGGGCTAACACCTAACAAGGATTAGGATCTGCCTTGGATAAGGACCGAGTCTTGATAAGGACTCGATTATGATGAGGTTTAGGCAGACTTGATGCTGGTGAGGACTACACTGGGTGCGGTTGTTGGGCTGGAGCTTGTGTTGGGCCGGGCTTATGGGTTAGGGTTATTAGGCCTAATGTAGATGTACAGTACAAGTTAATAAACATAAGTATACAAGTTAATAATAAGAAGAAAAGAAGGAAACAGAAAGAAAGCAGAACGAGAAATGTCTCATTATATGTCTCCCATTATTGTTGCTATATTGTTGATGTCAAACCACTGCGTCTGAAGGGTATATGAACTGAGGAAATCAGTACCTGAAATTCCAAGTTTGTACTTGTTGGTAGTTTATAGTAAGTGTGCTTTGCTACTATAGTATATTTTATTAGCTAATCGATTCAAGTTCTTTGTTACACTGCAGCCTAAATACTATGACGGGGACTACAACAAGATGCTGAAGATACTTCTTGGTTGTAAAGAAACAGGGTGCACTTTCCTTGTGGGTGGTCGGAATGTCGATGGTGCTTTCAAGGTATTACTGAATAAGAAAACTGCATCTTTAAGTACAGAATTCTTATTTTTCACATCCTATGTTAGTGAGGCCATTGTATGATGCCGTAGGTTCTTGAAGATTTTGATGTTCCAGAGGAACTAAAGGACATGTTCATCTCCATTCCCGCGGAGCAGTTCCGCATGGATATATCCTCCACTGAGATGAGGACAAGAAGTGGAATTTAAATATTTTTATGGTTCAAGGTCACTGTATGGTCAATGATGAAATGGCTTCCTTCTAGCTGAAAAGATAGCATACAAACTTTTTAAAACTAAAATCATAATAAGAAAGAAAGTCAGGGTCCAGATTAGGTGCAAAATGTATGCGAGTACTTTATTCTGTGTACCTATATATTGTTAGAACTTAAAACATCTTATTCATGATAATACTTATTGGACGGAAAATTCTTGGAGTCACAGTAATACAAACTGATGAGACATTGACTAAGGCAATTTAGTTTCTGTATCCTATCACAGAGAATTGCTCATTTCTCTTTAATGAAATATAACTTTAGTTTCCTTAAAATTTTTATTTTGTTTTCATTCCAATCATTTTATTATAGTTTCTTTCCTGTCAATATACATTCTCTCATAACCATCTCTTACAAATAAATCTTAACCAACATTTATCCTAATGAAATATAAGCTTTAGGATCGTGTTAAAAGTGTCAAAAACAAAGAAAAGTTTTCAAAATGAGGAAGAAAAAAGAGAAAACGAAGGGGAACATCTAATTTGAATGCATCTTAGGTTCAACTTATGAGACATCTTAATTTCCTGGAAGTATATTGTGACTATAATTCATTATTTGAGTTAGAGTAGTAATTTGGTTTTCCCATGATGCTTTGAATGCATCTCGAAGAGACTGAAGAATTGCATGTCAGATCATTCTCCTCACATTCACAGACGACCATTGATTTATAGAATTGACTGTCCGAGGTGTATCCTCCCAGAACAATTGCTTGCAGGAATTGGAATATGAAGCATGACAAAATCAAATGTGTCACAACAACATACTCATAAGGTGCTGCGATGAAAGTTAATTAAATTTATAAAAAAATTTAAGAGTCGTCACTAATTTTTATTTTGTGAAAAAATAATTAAAAAAACTTTTTTTATTAGAAAACTAGTCTTTGAAAACAAGATTAAGCTCGAGAGTTTGATTATGTACAGAAAATTGTAAGAACTTAATTGTACTGCATTCTTGATACATCTATCTTAAGACGGTTACCCTAAAGCTAATTGTGCAAAAATCATTATGACTTCAAAATGTATTTAATTTACTCCCAAAAAATAAATATTTTGAGTAACAAAGAATGATAAAAGTAAACAGAAAATTAATTAAAAATATTCACATTTTTTATTTGTCTTATGTGCCTACGTATTCTCACGTGCAATGGAAAATTAAAGTCACGTAATCTTTGTAGAAAATGCTTGTGTGTTAAATGATTTAATTAAGAATTGATTAAATGCAAAATAATTTGTGTAATGATTAATGTAAAAATATTTGTGTGTTGATAAGTTAAAATTAAGGATAGATCAAATTAAAAATGCTTTTGGTGATTGATTGATTTTTAAGAAAATGATTAATAACTATATCATTTTTGAATCAAAGAGCTGTCACAACAACATTAATCATTAGTGACCTTACTTTGTTTTGAGAGTTAAGAGCCATCACGGTTGTATCATTTCTAGTTAATTAATTATCTTAAATTAATTCCTTTAAAGGATGATTAAATTAGAAAAAGAAAAAGTGATACGATTTGGTCTTATTTAAATGCTTAGTTGATTAATTCCCTTTATTTTTAGATATTATTAAAAATAAGTTGACACATTACTTTCCAATCTAAAAGTCATTATGACTGCGTTGGTCGTTGTCCATAATTAAATAAAATATTTTAAATTAATTTGTGATATAAGATTCTTAAAAAAAATTTTAATTTTTAAAATTAAAAAACTGTTACGACAACATGACTCTAGTTAAATTATTTTTTAAATAAATAAGTTTAATAACTCAGATTAATTATTAAATTTAAAAAAATAAAATCAAACCGATCACGAGTTTAATAAAATCATACTAAAATTATAAAATATATGAGATCAATAAAAATAATTTTTTAAGACTTCGAACTAAAATAATGTCAACAAAGCAATATGCTACATAAAGACAAGGAACATATTGAAATCCGTTAAGAGAAATCTTGCTTGGGTCTCAAACACGGTGCGCTTCCCGATGAATTTCCGTCGCTCCTCCAAGCCGGTCACGCCGCAGAGTTGAAGGTCACCGGCGTCTCTTTCCACATCGGTAGTGGAGGAGCTGATTCGAGAGCCTTTCATGGAGCCATTGCGGCGGCTAAGAGTGTCTTCGACACGGCTACTCGGCTAGGCATGCCTCAAATGCGCGTGCTCGACATTGGCGGCGGCTTCACTTCTGGCCCGGAATTTGACGCCGCAGCTTCAGACGTAAACGCCGGCCTTCAAGCCAACTTCGGAAACGAAGCGGGTCTTGAGGTTATTGGCGAGCCGGGTCGTTTCTTTCGCGGAGTCGGAAAAAAAAAAGACAAAGCTATTTTCCTTTTTATCTACTATGCAACTCTGAAAGCAAATAATAAACAAAAATAAGAGAAAAGCAATGGTAAACTCATATAACGACCTTGGTAATGATGATATTCAGGTTCACTTGCTAAACTATCAATGCATCAATACGGGATTCTGCACTAAAAAAATTACTCAGCAATGTATCATGCCCCGTTTATTTATTGTAAAAATCTGAACTCAAATACTAAAGAAAAATGTTTGAATTTTGTGATTCCAAAATTTCCACAGCCCCACAAAAAGAGCAAATCAGACGAGTTCAAGTCCAGCGGTAGTACCATGGCCGAAAAAGGATGTGAGGATGTGATAATAATGTGATACTAATGTGAGTCAAGCTTGGTGCTGTGACTGTGAAATGATTGTGAACCGTGAGCTGTGATGGTGAAGGGGCTGTGCAGGTGTTGTTGCTGCGAGGTGTGTGGAAAAAATGGAGTCTGGAAGTGAAGATGAGTGAATAGGTGAGAAAAATGGTGAGCTTACAAGTGCAGAGGTGAGGTGCTGTGCGGAGTGTTGGACCGTGAGAGTGTGTGAATGCAGTGGCGATTGTGCTGTGAAGGTGACGAAAGTGCAGCGAATGTGGAAGTGGGGTGCCGAAACAGGGTGTTGTGCTTGTGCTCTGTGTATAGGTGAATGGCGTGGAAGTGGGCTGTGGAGGCTGGTGAACGTGACTAAAGAGTGCTGTGTGGTGGAGCTGTGAAGAAGTCAATGAGTGAGGTCAAGTGACTGAAAGGATGTGCCCTGTAAATGTGCAGAGTGGGTGCTGGCCTTCTGGGTTGCTGTGTTTTTGCCTGAAATTATCATGGAGCCGATTTTGTGTAAGGGAGGAAAGTGACCCTGCCTCCTGCTCCTGTGCCGTTAGCCTCTTCACCGTACATTTTTGTGTTAAAGCTCAGTGTTGCTTTTCTTCCTTGCAGGTTTTGTATCCAGTTTTGTGAAAAAGCATACTGAACCAAGTGGTGCCAACATTGACCGAGGCTGGCTTTTTTTTTTTTAATCTTTTTTGTTTATTTTTTTTCTGTTTTATTTTTTGTTTATTTTTGGTTAGATATATATTTTTTTAAAAAATATGGTTTGGGCTATGGTGACGGGTTAATTGGTTTTAAGCTAAATTTATGTTAGGTGAAGAATTTGATTTAGAAGCTTTATGAAAAATTTCAAATGATTAAAAAAATTTATTTGGTTAGGGTAAAATACGGTATTTACTGACTGATGTAATCTACTCGACGGTCATGTTAATAATCCTTCAAAGCGCAAATCAGTGATTAAATATTTTTTTAAAAATATGTTAGCCATTGTTCTGAGATGACAGTCAGTACCCAGTTGCACAAAACAAGCAATAGAACACAACTAGTTTGCAGCTCAATGGATAAGCAAAGAAGTGAGTCCAACCGCGAACTCCACAATAAAAGACAATAAATAAGGGGTTTACTGTAAAGAGTATTTTAATCATTTATAAAAAATTAAAAAAAAATAAATTTTAATATAATCTATTTTATATATATATATATTATATACTTTCAATCATTAATTTTTTTATAATCAATTATAATTTTTACTTTATCTTTTAAAGTCTTTTTAAAGGACTTAAGTCTCAAAAGATTTGTGAATCTATGGCATAAAGTACTAATTGGATGAAATATTGAAATTGTAAACACAAGGATTCAATTATTAGTGCAGATAAACTGTTAATGAAGGAATAAGTACAAATCTTATCCTAATTTTATATATAATTAAAATAATTAACTTATATATATATATATAGATTAATTTTATAAAATATTATAATATAATTTTAACAAAAATTATCTAAAACTAAAACCCTAATCTTTTCTTTCCTCTCTCTGAGTCTCCCAAACCCTAAATCCCAATCTGCCGCCATCCTCATAAACATCGTCCCAAGTTCAGTTTGTGCCATCCCGTAGTTCAGTTCGCCGCCGTCCAGTGTTTGTGCTCACCGAAGATCACCAGCACCAGCTCGCGGACGTGAGTTTCTTTCTTTCTTTCCTATTTTTTTCAGTCCACCCCGTTGGGTTGAAATTCTGTTGCCATGAGGTTTCCTGAATGATGAACTTTGGAATCTAACTCCCTGCTACAATAATGTTTTCTCAGATTTTCACTTTCACCGATGCGTTTTGACTAATAGGAATCATGATTTGTGGAGCGGTGTGAAATTCAGAGAAGCCACTAGTTTGCTTGTGAGCATTTGGTTGAGTAACGTGATGGGGAGGAGGATTCTGAACGACGCATTGAGGAGTATGGTGAATGCAGAGAGGAGAGGGAAAAGCTATGGTGGAGCTGAAGCCCATCTCCACTGTCATGTCTTCCTTTCTCGGAATCATGAAACATCGTGGTAAATTAGCTTCGATTCTACTCATACACTTCCCTCTCGCTTCAAGGATTTTTATCTTCTCTGTTAAATTTGTATTCTTTTTCTGGCAATTTGGAACCCCTAACTGGCAGAGGGTTAGAAATATTGTTTCTTCTCCATTTCGAAGGACAACACTGAATCCCCTTTTTAATTGTCAAAAAGTTGAGTTATTTTACTGGGTATGATCTTTGTTTTTTCATCCGATTAAATACTGGTCCTTTTTGTGGTTGTGATTTGTGAAGTGCCAATCACAAAAATTGGGTTTTCCGCTTGGAAATTCTTATATCACGTATTATATTGCTTTTGCTGGGTTTTATGTGTTTGTAATTATAGGGGAAGGTGAGAAAATCATGTAGAACTTCCATTACTGATCTGGTTATTGTTATTTTTCATGATTGTATCTGCTCAAGAGTCAAGAGTTATCATAGGGAGGAGCATTCTGACTTTCTGTATCTGGATTACGTTTCCTTACCTAGTTCATTTTCTTTGGATGAAATGAAGGGAAAAGTTAAACCTTAAAAACCTCTTTTGAGGTTCTCACTGCAGTGCATACTTTTAAGTGTGGCTAATTCGGTATAACTCCTGGTAGGCTATATCAAGGACTTTCAAGTCCATGATCCACATAGAGTGGGGAGGATAACAGTTGAACTACAAGGTAGGATTAAGGATTGCAAGGCTCTTACATACCGGCAAGACATCAAAGCAAGGGATATTGAACACTACAGACTCCGTACTCTTCCAACTCATCAGGTTGGTTAATGCTCAACTTAATGTTCCATGGTAACATTGTTAGTAATTTGGCTAGTTGCTTTTGAATGTGGAGGATGTTGTTTGTATAAGATGCTAGTTGTTTTACATTATGAGTTTCAACATAACAAACAAGAAAAGGAAAAGGATCATCACGTTGTTCTCTCTCTCTATGCAGTGGGGTTATGTTGTGATTACAACTCCTGATGGTGTTTTGGATCATGAAGAGGCCATTAAAAGGAATGTAGGTGGCCAGGTTCTTGGTTACTTTCACTAAAATTAGTCATTTCCATGTTATTTTGGCCAACTATTGTGTTCAGCTATATTCCCTTTGAATGAAATGGATGACAGAATGTTTTGTTCGGCCAATGAGGTTTCATTGTCCAATCTTGTTTTGTCTTGTATGAATTTTTTAGCAGTTCATGCATGATGAGTGGGATGGGTTTCATGCTGTCTTCCCAAACCAATGATCCATTTGTAGTTGTGATGGAACAACTTTAACAGAGTCTTTCCAAGTTTTAATCATATTTTGAGGAAATTAGTCCTGTTTTTGTTAATAATAGACTGGACATGAATTGATCTTTTTTCACCGTAGTTTATAATCTACTTCAAATCCAGAGTTGCACTTATACAGCCCATTAATTCAGCCACTCCACAGATTGCTTGTCTCTTTTTGTTTCTGCAAAGAATTGCAATTTTGTTGAGAAGAATGTTTCATTCTAGAGGATAGTAAATATTGAAATTTATTCTCCAACTCTGTCACGTAGTGGGTATTAATAATATCAAAAGATTTGAGCCCAATTATTTTAGCTAGATTTTTCAGCTCTTGTAACTAATCTTTACATGTCAAAAGAAATGGACTTCTAGAACTATATTTGCTTTCAATCGATTGATAAAATAAGAAATATCTCAGCTAGTGTCAAAATTTTGTGGTTCTCATATCCTAAGTTTACACAATTAGAGATTTTTTTTATGTTTTTCTTAAACTGTCCCTATTTAATGGTGAAGGTAACATTTTTTTTATCCAAGAAAATGATAGTGGTAACATCTCGAAAGAATTTCTCTTCCTAGTAAAAGGGTAAAAAAATAGAGGGAAATTTTGGAAGAAGAGAGCTCAATTCGTCTTTATTTCTTATTATAACAAAGGTTAAAACATGTTGTTGGTAGAATAAGAAGTTGTTGTCATTAAGAGCATGCATGACATTTTATCAAGTAATCTATTCTACTTGATTTGCCTTTCACGTTATGAAAGAATCTGCTATGTTTGCTCAATTTCTTGTTTACTTCAACCGTTTGAGCTATTACAATACCTATGTCTAGTAAATGTTCATGGGCTGTAATTTGTAAAATGTATGAATATTCTATTTTTCCATTTGAGTAGGGGAAGGATTAATCTCTCGACTTTCGGTCTTGTTCTTTGTGGGAGATGTTTACTAACAGCGCATGTCCCATTCACATTCATCAGATATCGAACTCCGAAATGATATTTAAAGAATTCAAGTAATTTCTACTTCGACTAATGTATGTTGATTTGTTATTTATGCATTTTTAAACGTACATTTCTTCTATACTTACATATATAATAGCATTATCTACGTGAATTTAATTGAGTTCAAACTGTTTTACACTTTACATATTACTCTTTTTTACAACTATCATTCACTAAAATTTAATTTTATATCATAAGAAAGTATATAATTAATGTTTAATTTTGGACACATTCATTTGCGTTCTTGTTTTTCCTTGGTATTGTCAGATTATATTTTCTTGTCCTTAAACCTATTTACATTGACAAGTTAATTTTATATCAATTTGCACCTGAATTTCATTGTCAAACTGCGCATGCATGATTATCTTTCTTGATAATTTTTTTGTGACATTATGCTTGGTTTTCATCCACTACTTGATGCGATTGTTGTTAAAGAGAGCGTTTTACATGCTTGGCCCATCACTGAACTTCCAAAGTCTTGAGGGTTCACGTTAGAGGTTATTCTCTTCCTAAATTGACAAAGGAATTAGATTTTGGTTGCGTTTTTCACAAAGCAAGGGAGTTTAAATTTGTCAAAATAGGCAGTTTGACAAATTCTTCCATAGCTGGCCTCCACTGTGGTCCTGAAACATATAATACAAAATAAGGAGTGTCAATCTATTAGGATTAATTACAAATTTGAATTCTGATTGTGGCTGTGTTCCTTCCCTATTTATATGGAAATTGGAGAGAATGATAATATTTTATTGATACTGTATTAAAATAAGTGTTATTGAGAATTTGAGATGAACTTGCTCAATTTGAAACTGTATTAAAATAATTCAAATTACGTTGTACAAGTGAACTTTTTTGTTTTATATATATTTTGGTAGGTGGTGGATTTATTTATTTAAATAAGAACAGACAAAGGGATAAAAGAAAGCATATTGACTTTCAAGGAATTGGCACACCGTGACACTGAAATGTGATTAACCAATTATCACTAGCATGGAAAATTTTAATTTGCAACCAATAGTTGTGGTTCTTTAAGTGTTGAATTTTTCTAAGAAGAATTTCTGTTATCAAATTCAATGCAGTAATCTAGACAGAGACGCAATATTAAATTAGGAGTGTTGCTATGTGGTACTCTCTTTTTTTTTCTTAAGTACCAATATTCAAAGTGATTTATTTAGCATTTATTAATTGTTATTTTTTCAATAAATGCTTGAATGTATATTAAATATTTAACAGCTCAGCTTGTATACCGATACTAAAAAAAATGGATGCTGAAATAATCACTACAAATTGGTGATTACACCTTAATAGACTTAGCCCACTAACTTTATCTATGTGAGACTCTAATTGCTGCAAAAAAACTTAGCATAACTCATATTGCAGAGGCTACAATGTTTTAGAAAAGTAACCACTGCGATTTAAAGCTAAAAAAATGAGTTGGCACATACAAAAAGAAGTGTAGTGCTTGCAAATTTGAGCTTGTGCAAGAAGCACTACTGATGCCCGGCAACGTCAGCCCCAACAAAAGTCAATAGATATGGGACATTAATAATTCCATCATTCATTCCCAGCCAAGGTTCACATTATTGTACATCAAAATGGTTGGAAGCAATATTGGAGACTAGAAACAACTACACCATATAACTTATCTTCTTGCAAGACAAAACCTACATACACTTGGTAGTTGGTAACAATGTTGGGGAAATGACTTCTGCATATTGGGCGACCAGGCATGAGTAGGATCTTGACAAAGCAAGCCCAAGTCAGCCACAAAATCAAATAGATCAAGAAATCTGACACAAGATATCCCAATATAGACAAATATGTTGGAGCCTATGGAGAATGTCTGCTACAGATCAAAAAGCTTAATGAGAAGACTGGGGAGAACTTCTAGCAGACTGCTCAGAAGCATTGGCAAGGCCCTGCAACATTCTCAAAATCTCACTAGTGTCTTCCAAGTAATACTTGGCCTTGCTAGGTTTCTGCCCAACGGTGCAAGGAAACACCTCGGCAACAGGGGAGAGAGAGGCCCTTGCACTCGTTATTACCTCGAACATGTCCTCATCTGATCTGTCATCCCCAATGCATAGAACAAAATCTGGAATCACTCCCTTTTCTTGCGTTGTTAAGAGAAGACGTTCTGCTACAATACCCTTGTTAACACCCTGAATCTCAAGTTGTAGAACAGAAGTCAACAGTCAACAACACAAAATAGGATTTCAATGTTGGAAGTTGGAACACAGAATCACATAATTGTATTTTGATGTTTGAAAACAAAGAAATCACATAGAAGATAGAACAAGTAGTAGTGAAAATTCAGGATCCTAGAATAAAGAGGACCTTTCACATTTTGCATGATCAAAGGTTAGAATTAACTTCAGTGATCCATAAAAGATCTCTAGAAGCAATCTAGTTCCACATACTCCAATAGTTTCTAACAAAATATTATAAAACAAACAGCAGCCAGATAAGCTAACATAGTATATAGTATGGTTGTCTAAACATGGTTGTTGGCATAGTATGCGTGACCACAGTCTGATCACCTTGACAGTCCAAATTCAAAGATGCTTTCCGACTAAACAGTTCACAAATATGCAATTCACATAAACTTCTTTGACAAAATATTACTTACCTCAACATAGATTAGAAGTGGAAAGACAGAGCTTTATTACTGACCTGAGGCTTAACTTCCACAATGTGTGGACCACTTTTAACAGAAACAGGCTCATTAGCGCGAGAACACTTTCCAGATGATCTAAAAGCTCCTTAGCCTGGCATGAACCAAAATCTCGGTCTGCATACTCGTAATTCCAAACAAGAGCACTCTCTTTGGCCTCTATGTTAGAACCATCAGTTGTTTCCACGTATAACTGCATTACTGGCTCAGCAATCTGTTTCCAGTCAAAATCTGGCACAGAAACACAAGTTTCCCATTCTGCATTATGATTCTTCCTGGAAAAAGAAAGTATAAGCTTCAAATTGAGCACAGAAGCAAGCTTTGCCAAGGAAAATGTATTTTTTATCCTCATCATTCTCCCATATATAACATGAAGCTGTGCGTTTACTTGGCAGACAGAGAGGGTGAACCAGCCCCCTTTAAACAAGAGAAATGCCAAAAATGATCTCCCAATCCCTCCAAATTTGGGACAAAAGAAACCAAAGTTTAGCATTCTTAAAACTACCAATGTAAACAAGTGAATTCAATGTTTGGTAGTTTATGCCATTCACTGTTTCTTTTTTTTTTTTTTTTTGTGTATAGTTTTCTTGTGACATTCATAGTCAATAAGATTAGTTCACAGGGAATTAGACAATCAGAATGAAAAATTCACATGTGAAAAACAATATCACGGTTGCCACAGACTCTTTTCCTGCCCCCAACACAAACGAAGAAGGGAAAAGGACATACCTCACAAAATAACCATGCTCTGCAGCAATTCCCAGCCTTTCACAAGAAAAAAACCATCCAGTAAGAATCTTTCTCTCCTTTCCACTGACAATGAAAACAACATTCTTGGTGTCCCTGCACAAGCTGTTCAAGATACCAACTGCTTCAGCACTAGGTGTTGTACTAATTGATCCACGCTGCATCATGGTACCATCATAATCCAAAAGAATTGCTCGGTACTTGGTCCTCTTATAAGCTGAAACAATATGCTCCACTGATAGCTTTCTAAAATTTGGATCCAAAGCAATTACTCGAAACCCTAAACCAAAACCAATTCCCCAGCATCTCCTCCTGAGATGATCCCTACATGCCCTTTCCAGATCCTGCAAGAAGCTACGTGCCCAATATGCAACATCATGTGTGCTAACATACCTATAATGCTTCTCATGCCGCATCTGTTTTTCAGACTCTGGGACTACGAGAGCAGAATCCATAGCTTCAGAAACAGCATCAATGTTCCATGGATTCACTCGAATTGCCCCACTTAATGATGGGGAGCACCCAATGAACTCAGACACCACCAGCATGCTCTTTTTTTGGGTAAATGGGTTTATCCCTAAAATCTCATCTAGCTTCTCACTTCCTTGTCGACAAATGATATATTCATAGGGTATAAGGTTCATCCCATCTCTCACTGCTGTAACGAGACAACATTCTGCAATCACATAATAAGCAATTCGCTCATAAAATTGAAGTGGTCTATCAATCAAGACTACAGGTGTGTACCCAGACCTTCCAAATGTATCATTTATCCTTTTCACTGTGGCATAAGTTTCACTTTGTACCTCCTGCACATCCTTCCCCCTGCCTCTTGCAGGATTTGCAATTTGGACCAGAACAACTTTGCCCCTCTTATCAGGATGTTGTAAAAGCAATTCTTCCATGGCCAAAAGTTTTAAGCTGATTCCTTTAAAGATATCCATGTCATCAACCCCAAGCATCACGGTTTGACCTTTGAACTTGTCTTGTAACTCTGCAACCTTGTTTTCTGTCTCAGGAAGATTCATGACAGATTGAAGTTGACCTATATGAATACCAACAGGAAGAATCTTAATACTAACAGTTCTACCATAGTACTCAAGACCAATGTAACCCCGCTTGGATTGATAAGAAAGCCCAAGCATTCTACTGCAACAGGAGAGGAAGTGTCTGGCATAATCAAAAGTATGAAACCCAATAAGGTCAGAGTTCAGAAGAGCTCTAAGAAGTTCATCCCTAACAGGAAGTGTTCGGTATATCTCAGAGGAAGGGAATGGACTATGGAGGAAGTATCCTAACCTCACCCTGTTAAATCTCTTTCTCAAAAATGTTGGCAGAACCATCAAATGGTAGTCATGAACCCACACAAAGTCATCATCAGGGCTAATGACTTCCATCACTTTATCTGCAAATATCTTGTTCACAGAAACATAAGCCTGCCAAAGGGACCTATCAAATCGACCACCAAGATCAGGTGATAGTGGAAGCATGTAGTGAAATAAAGGCCATAGATGTTGTTTGCAGAATCCATGATAGAATTTGCTAAAAAGCTCAGAAGGGAGGAACGTGGGTACACATTTGAAATTGTCAAGCAAGTATTGAGCAACATCATCTTGCTCACTTGACTCAATTTCTTCTTTGAGACAACCAATATAGATAACTTCCACATCATCCCCAAGGCCATCTTTCAGCTGTAAAAGAAGTGAGTCCTCATCCCAGGTGAAGTCCCACATACCATTATCTTTCTTGTGTGCCCGTAATGGAAGCTGGTTACCCACAATGATCATCCTATCTTGAGAGATGGAAGAGGGAGCATCAGAACCAGCACTGTTGTTGTAATCATCATCTAGTTCAGACAGTACTCCAGCAACGGTGGCCACTCGAGGAAGCCTTTTCTTTTCACGACCAAAAGTTGGGGCGTCACAGGAAGTAAGATCCAGCAAGTTAGAATAGGACCTCGAAACCATTACGATGACAGCCAAAGGACCTTCGGTGGACGAGATGTAGAAACGGGCTTAAGTTGATTCTTCACCTTCAAAACCACCATAACAAGGATGAAATTTCAGAAATCTGAAACCCAATCAAACATCATAGATAAACATTTGAATCTATTCATAGAATTATTATTACCCATGAACTAAATCTGACAAAACACCATCTACAACCAACCAAGTTCTGTTTTTTTTTTTTTTTTTGATACAAGCAGCAAATTTTACCTATCAGAAAATCATCTAGCAACACGGAGAATCGGAGCAACGTTAAGATGGCTGTGTGAACACTTAAATCGATTCAAACAGCAAGGATATATCCAAATGCTTACCCATCTTCCATTGATGCACATATAAGCTCACAAGAGGGAAGTGAGCAAAGTAGTACCCAAGATGGAGGAACACAAGAACCAAGAAAGGAAGAAGCCTTTTACAACCGCAGTGAAGAAAAGGGTGAACAAAAAAAAAAAAAAAAAACGTACCGTTGAAGGTATGAAGAAAGAGAAAGGTGGTGTGGTTTGGGAGATGAGACACAGACCAAAGATTCTTCTTCCCTTTCTCTTCTCACACACACCTCCGTAAGTGAGCAATGGCGTCAACAGGGAAGGGGGTACCTTTTCTCTCACTTATGTCTACAAAAGCAAAAATTTCGTAGTGATATTTTTTTGTCTTTTACATTACGCCCAACCAACGACAAATTCGATGTCTTTATATAAAGAACTTGATTCTCTTTCTCTCTCTCTCTCTCTCTCACGCAGACTGAGACACTCACTCTCACACCCTTTCACACTGAGACACTCACTCTCACGCCCTTTCTCTCACTGATGTGTGATGACACGAGGAACACAGCACAGTGGGCTCCAACTTCCTTAACCCGGTTTGTTTTCCTTAATGGAAGATTAACTCCCCCTAATCACCCCAACAAGGGTAATGAATTACACGCACACAAAGTAAGCGTGCAATGGATTTTGAAACTCATTTAATGAACAAGACTGTTTCCATTTGTTGTCCATCTCAAACCCTCTAATAAAAAATAATTAAAAAATCTAAGTATATAAATGAAGACTAAGAAAACATAATATAATATTTTAATTTAATTTTCATTATATTTTTTTTATATTATAATTTAATTAAATGTTGATATATTATTAAAATTTTAATTATAATAATAGTTATTTAAACTAGTGCATAGACGGATACTTACGTGCCCGTCAATCTCCATTTTTTATATTTATGTATAATAATATTAATTAAATAAATAAATACGCCTCTAATTTTTTTAATGAGATTAAATTGTTAAAACTATTTTTTAATTTAATTAATTTTTCACTATTATTTGATGTTTTTTACTTCAGTTGAAAAGCTTTCAAAAAAAGAAGGCCAAAGCCAAAAGAGAAAAAGTGAAAACTTAAAAAGAGAAATTCTCTAAATTCCATGTACCGAGAATTTGAATTGGAAGTATTTAAAGTACGTACCATTGAAATAAAACAAATGAAAAGCCTTGAGAAGTAGTGAAAAAATTTGTAGAGAATGAAATAAAAGAAAGAAAAAGTAAAAGAGAGAGAGGAGAAATTAATATGATTGTATAACGTGAGAGAAGTTATTAAGAGGAAGTTAGAATAGAAGGGAGAAGTTAATAGCAGTTGGAAGTAAAATGTCAAATGTGTATCATAATTATTTATACTTTTATCTTTTTTCACAATATTATTAAGTGAGTGTAATGACATTTTTTATTTAAAAAAGTAAAGACCAAAAGAAATATTTTTTTATATATAGTATAGATAATAATATAAAATAATTTTACAGTAATAATAAATTAAAATTAAACTCATAATATTTTTAAAAAATTGGCATATAAGGTGTAATTTGGAAAGCTGAATTTTGCAACACCGACACCACAGAGCTGGGGTAACCCCAAGGCATTTGATGTTTTGAGTCCTTTTTTGCTTGTGCTGTGCACATGTTGTAATTAATTAATATACTAAGATATACACATTTCAGGTGCATACCAACTTTTTATTCCTAGGAAAGTGCTTGCCCTATAAGTTGGTTCTATGGCAACTTCAATCAACATTTCGACCCAACAAGTGTCAACTTCGAGAAATTTATAATGTAACAAGTTGGTGGCCTAATATATATAAAAAGTTACTGATATAATAGTAAGTTGATTATGTGATTCAATGGCATACATTAAGAAAGTTTGAGAAAACAAAAAATAATGAATGCTTGTTGATTTCGAGGCGAGGGTGAGATTGAGGTTTAGATCTTATCTCAACCATGCAAGCTTTGTTGCCTGCTAATTCTGCAACGTGCACTTTATTTTAATGGTGAGTGATACTTTTTTCTCAGTGTATTCATTTAAGGTAATTATATAAAAATAAAAAAAAATTATTAAATAATCTTAAATATAAAAAAAAATATAATATTTTTTTGTCTATGTTTTTATGGTTTAATTTTTTTTATAAAAATTAAAAAAATTATTAATAGTCTCATCAAAGAGAAATATAATTTAATATGATTAAGTTATATTTTCTTTCACTTCATTAATATTTTTTCTTTTCTTCAATTCACTTATTTCACTAATTTTTTTTATTAAAAAATAAAAATAAAGTTAAAAAATTAATTAATATTTTTTTAATATTTTTAAATGATAAATATTTTTAAATAAAATTTTTTTTACACAATAGATAAAAATGAACTGAAAAAATAATATGACTAAATTATTTTTTTTTATTAATATTTTTTCTTTTTTAATTTTATTTATTCCATTAAATTTTTTTATTAAAATATAAAAATAAAATTAAAAAATTAATTAATATTTTTTTAATATTTTTAAATAACAATTATTTTTTTAAAAAAATTTACACAACAAATAAAAGTACATGAAAAAAGTTAATCAATTGGTTCAATTAAGTCTTTTATTGGCAAACAAAAAAATAAAACTTGATTGGCCAAAACGAGAAATGGTCGGTTGTTCAGCAAATGAAGTTGGTCATGCTTTCTCTATCGAAACCTTATCTGATTCGCCAACCGCGGTTCAATGTATTAGTTGTGCGAATGAGAACAAAAAGAACTACTAAGTCCAATAATTTTTTATTTTTTTTATTCCCGAACAACTTCTTGATTTTTTTAGTAATGTTATTTATCAGAAAAAACATATTATACGAATTGCATTGCAAATTTATAGTTACCCTTTTAAATGTTATAAAAAAGTGGAATAAATTAATTATAAAGATAACTTAAAAAGATATGTATCATAACCAAATTTTTTGGTGTATATTATATAACTCAATTCGTGAACTCTTAATTTATACACTATAGTCATCTCATATATTTATTTTACAACATGGGCGGAAATCTAATAGCTAGATTTTAACTTAAAATTAATTAATGTTAAATGAAGTTATCTAACAAATATATGAACTGTATCCTGAAAATTTAGGTAGGCGATGCGAGATTTTAACATCAATTATCTCTTATTTTATCTTTCCAAAGTATTGAGGATAGAAATAATTAAATTCATAATTAAAATAAAATTATTTTCTTTTATATTAGAAGAAATAAGGATATAAGTATAATATGAAATTTTATTTTATTAAAATATTGCAATTGTAATATATACAAAAATGTTTGAAATAAAAAAGTTTCTTAAAAAGATTAGTAAATGTAAGTTGCAAAACTTTGATTTAATTTGAATTAAAAGTTTGTTATAATAACAAAGTATTGATTTATTTAAGAAAAACATAAGTAGATAGCCAATAATATTATAGGTATATATTTGCTAACTTAATGCTTGATATATAGAATGATGATTTTATAGAATCGAAATAAAATAGGAATGAAATAGAATATAATAGAATAGTTATTCCTAATTTACAGTTTATTAATTTTTAAAATGAAAGTCTTTCTAAATAATTTTATTATTTGATATATAGAATCACGATAGAATAGAATCAAAATTGATATAAATGACATAAATACCCTTTACAAGAAAAAAATATTTTTTTATATGAAAAAAATCTTTTAAACATTAACAATAATACTTAATTTTATTTTTTTATAATTTGATTAGAATAAATATTATCATCTTTTAAAAAAATAATGTTACAACGTCAAGTAAATACTTCACATTTATTTTTTTATATATAAATAAATTTTTAAATAAAAAATAGACTATTTACATCGAGACTAAGAATTATATTGATAAACTAAAGTACTATCAATTTGATAAGTAATCAAAGATATAAAATTTGATTCAAAAAAATTATACCATAAACAAAAATGTAAGAAGAAAAATATTTTATTACAAAAAAAAAAGACAATAGGTGTAATTTTATAAAAATTTTAAGGATATATTATGAATAAATGATTTTATCTCATTTTATAGAAGATGGAATCCCAGTCTCACCTCTCTAAGAGGGAATGAATTCTATGCTTCATTCCTGATTTTATGGAATGGGGCATGGAATAAAATTACTATTTCAAGATTTTTTTTGTAAATAAACATAAGAATACCTCATTTTATGAAATGGGCATTAAATGAAATTATTATTTTTATATATCAAATATCACGTAAGTATTTTCACGTAGCAAGTGGTATATGAATTAGTTAGAGGTGCACTGATATATTAGCTTAGTGCATTTAAAAGAATTAATCTTTTTTCATAATTTAAAATTTCAATATAAATAATGAAGATACAAAGTAACCTTCTTAATTAGGATAAATCTTGTGGGTTTTTGTGGTTATTGTTTAAGGAAAGATTTGCATTAATGGAGGGGGAAAATATTGATGTAGCATGTATGATTAATCAATGTCATCATATGAAGAAATTATTATATGTTTTTGGAGCATTATTAAGATTATGTTCTTATCTAATTATATTTTGATATTCAAATATTAAATGATTAAAAAATATATTTATTAATATAGCATTAATTATTTTTATCTTAAAGATTATTAATAAATATATTTTTTAATTATTTAATATTAAAATATTAATATATAATTGAATGGAATATAATTCTAATAGTTATTGAACAGCATGTAAGAATTTGTTGGACATATGAGCACTGCATATGATCAAGCCCCTTAAATGGTGGATCAGTTATTTAGTTGACTGACCAGTGACCGGTCACTTACAGACGCCCTTTCGTCATTTGGCCATTAAAACCTATGGCCACCATTCCATCGTTGCATATTGATTGAGATTCATCAAACATCACAACATGCAAATTGTAACAATTCTTCGAGAATTATAGGTTGCAAAAATCATACTTATGAAATGTCAATGTAGCTTGTCAATGAGGGTTAATTTGCACTATCACGGTAAATTCTCGTTTAGGTAAGATAAAATTATATTGATTCAAAGATTTTAAGTTTAATTTTTATTGATAATCTTTTATTAATAAGTAATTTATAAAAATTACTATAAGTTCTTACTAAGGTTAATAGTATCCTTTGACTTTAAAATGAAACAATTTTTCTCCCTAAATGTTTTTGCAAAAAGAAAAGCCAATGGAGCTTTCAGTTGAAATTTGTTTGAAGAATGGTAGATCTCCAAAAAAACAAAAAAGAAAGAATGGTAGTTCAATATCTGAAAACAAATAATTTTAAGATAAATTACAATATTCTTGGAAGTCGAATCAATCTCAAGTTAATATGTTACACTCAGTAAAAAAATTAAAAATTGACTAAGAATGTCTTTAGAATTACAAATTTTGAGAATTAATTTAATTTATAAATAATTTTTTGTATTTGAAACGTTTTAAAATAAGAATTGATTTAATTTTATGTTATGTTTCAAACATGAGATTGATTTTCTAAATCCAATTAAATTAATTTAATTCAAATCAAACTAAATCAATTCTTGATTTTAATGCTTCCAAGCACAGTGTAAAGAGAAGAAATTAATTAATAATTAATATAATTAATTAATTATTTCTCTTAATAATTTTCGCATATCACCTTATGCACATTAAATAATAATTAAAAAATTATGTTACATAATTAACATATAAATGAGTCTAATTAAAATTTGTGATTCAAACATAGATTCAGTTAAATTTAAATGTTATACTCTTTGTATAAATATGTACTTAACCGATGTACATAAAATAATATAAATACAAATTAAAATAACTCTTTTTATGTTTGGATTACATATATAACATAACTTATTTCAACTTAATAGTAACGAGTAGGCATGGTCAAATTGCGTTAAGACCTTCTAACAAACAATAACATAGTTTTTTTTAATAATTTTTCTTTCCTTTATTTTGATTTCACCTTTCTAAATGTAATTATTCTTTTATGTGACACTCTTCAACCTTCCATTTGCTCTGAGCGGTTTAGATGAATCTGCGAGTCACAGGACTTGACACGTTCTCTATGTCCAGGACCAGCTGGGGACAGAGAAGAGATTAATGGAGAGAGAAGCTCCTAATGGAGGAGTGGGAGTAGTAGTGGGTTCATTCATTCTAATTTCTTATTGGTAGCATCAAATAATGATAATTGTGATATGCTTCCCACTATAAAATAATAATCCTATCATCATATCATTATTATCGTTTGACGCTAACTTTTATATATATATATATATATATATATATATATATATATATAAAATTTATTCATTTTAAATATAATTTAATAAATTTAATTAAAGATATAGATTATTTAAAATTTTTAAAGTATAAACTTGTTAATTTAAAATTTTTATGTAATATAAATCTTTAAATAAATTTATAGGCCAGGTTATATTTTTGTATTTTTATAAAAAGATCATGTTAAACTTAAAAAAAACCTATATCAAATAATAAATTAAATTCAAGCTTAATATTTTACAAAATAAGTTAAACCTATTTAAAAAAATTCAATCTAACTTAATTTATTTTCACCCAAAGTGGCTAAATTCTTCTTTTAAGTAGTAACTCCAAAATCTAAACTTTGCTTGTATTAATGTAACTAACTATTTATAGGTTTATATTTTATTAGGTAATATTTAAGTAAAATTTTTTTTGAAGTAAAGATTTTAAGACTATAATTTGCCTAATATTTTAGTTTACTTTTATAATAACTAATTACATTTTATTTTTTTTTATTTTTACTCAAACACAGAGTTGAACTACAAAAACTTAAATCCCATTGGCCATTACGAAGAATTTGATCAATCAAAAAAAAAATTTATGGGCACTTTCATCAATAAACTTAAATTAAGGTAATAATCTTCGGTTTTTTTTTTTTTTAAAAAAAGAAATAGCTAACCATCCTTTGACTTGTGGACACGAATGGTGAACTTTCTCTATGTTTGACACTCATAATGGCGTAACGCAAGCAGTGGCACGTGAGTGACACCGAGGGCAAGGGAAGCTGTGGAATTCATGTGAGCTGTCATGCTTCACACCAACCACGTTGGCACCAAACCCCATATTCCTCCTTTATCGCTTTCAATCTGCTTCGCAACGTTGGCACCATCGACCTTGGTGTGCTCGGGGCATATTGACTCCACTTCTGCAACTTTAACATAGTTTTTATACTAGTTAATTATATATAAATTAATAATTAAATACGTGGGTTGAATAATTAAATAAATTAATAATTAATTATTATTATTTTTATATAAATTAAAAATATTTTCATAAAATTTAATTTATTTAAATTATTTTATAAATTAAATTAATTATTAATTATTATTAATTAATTATTAATCTATTTAATCACTCTATATATGTATTTAGTCACTAATTTACACATAATTAATCAATATATAAAAAGTATAAGAATTTTAACGTGTAAATAATATTTTAGTATTGGGTTTCCTCTTACTATCACAAAGCTCACTAATGACGTTCTCATTTTTTTTTACAATTTCTTTTTTTAAGCAAAATATTAAATTTTATTTTTTAGTAAAATATTTTTATTAATTTTTACAATTCTTTTAATTTTTTAATATATTTAGTAAATAAATATAATTTAAAGAAAATAAGACAGTTATGTTAAAAATAGGTTGAAATTAGTCACAATGTTAGAAATTGTTTTATATTTTTAATTTTTTTTTGTAATTTTAAGATGGTTAAAAATAAATTAAAAATGAAAAAAATTGACTTAATAAATTAAAAAAATGATAATATAAATGAGCAGTATTTTTCTATTATTTAATTGGTGAAATGATACAAATTACGATGTTTTAAAATTTTGTACATTTTATTATTTGTTTTGTAATTTTAAGATAGTTAATTAGTAAGAAATAACAGAAAATGGGAGAGTTTATTTTTTTTTAAAAAATCAAAATTATATTAATTTTAACTTTTTTGTTTTACAATTTGTTATAAAAATCTCTAAGGTGCCTTTGAAAGTTTGATTTTCATGTAGATTGTTTAATAAATAATATAATTGAAGGTACGTAGAACATAAGCAAGACGATATATTAAATGGATATCACCTTAAATGAACATTAAATGAATATTTTTTCTGCGTGGCAATGAAAGGAAATTACTATTGCATTATTGGATGACGAAGATGTTGAGTGCATGAGTAGTAACATCCTACTAATCATAGCAGATGAAATGTTATTCTTGTGTGACTAGACAACAGATTACTCTAAACAGTTCATTCAATATATACTCAAAACTTACAGCTACCCATATATACTCATTACAAAGTTGATTGTAACATGACGGGGGTATTTAAAAACTCTCTCCTGTTGTAATTGTAACCTTTTCACCTTAGGGGAGATGAAAAAAAATTGAGAGGTGTGAGAGCTAACTTAATTTTTTTTTAACTAGGAATATTCTTATAAAATTCGACTTATTTGAACTATTTTATAGAACTAATTTTCTCAAATAAAAAATAATAATAGTATGATTTTTTTCATAAAATACGGCTCTTAAAATATTTAAATTTACAAGACATTTTTAGCCCTCATTGATTAATTGATTATTAATAAGTTTAATTTTGACTTCATTTGGTCAATGTTTTCTTAAAAACTTTTAGCATTCCTAATCGTGACACCTATAATAATATGTGTACTGTATAGTCTCTTAATATTTGTTGCAGCTATGAGAAATTATAAAGAAATAAAGTTACACTCTTATCATTGTTGAAGGAATGGATGACTGCGCCCTCCAAGATGGGCCAAGTCCAGCCCCATGCATGCATGCAATATATATATATTGTCTGCAAAACTAAAAGATAAGAAATAGTGTTGGTTGAGAAAACATTCCAAAATCAGTCTCTCTCTCTTGCTCTCTGATTCTTTCCACGTATTTGGGACTCAAATTCTGTTTCTAGGCATTCAATTTATGGATTCACGGGTATGTTTTCTTGTAATATGCTTCACATGATCAGTATATCTATTTTGATCCATATATGGGACCATTTGTAAGAAATGATGATTATATGAGTTATAATCAACATTGGTATTAGAGCATAGGGTTATAGATATCTGAACATTGATTTCGTGGTTGAAATATGATGAAAATGCGTGTGTTTTGGTGAATTCTGTGAATTTTTGGATTTCTGAAAACTGTTTATTAACGTGTTCATAATGTGCCCTGTTCGTCCAAATTTTCTGTCCAATATGTTGCGAATTATTACGAAATAATTATATGAATAAAAACTAGACATTTCAAGATTTCCATTGATATATAATTTGTATTATTTGGATGAGAAACGAGGGAGATATAAGCCTTCAAACATGTCGGGTTCACCATTTTTTTCAGAAATGAAACTGACTTTGATTTCCTTAGAAAATGGTGTTTTAAGCGTTTTTAATTACGTTTTATGCAATAAAACAATTTGGAATTTAGTAAACAAGAGATCTGGGCACAAAAATCATCAATTTTGGTTCAGGAAGGGCCCCAAAAATGTGAAAAATAGCGTCGGTTTAATAACAGGTCAAACCGGGTCGAAAACGGGTCGACGCGACCCGTCTGGAGGAAGAAGACGACCCAAACAACAGGTCATTTTGATTCCACATTAAACGACACGTCGTTTCACCTATAAACGACGCGTCGTTTTCACAACAGTAATAACCGCTGTCAACTGCCAAGCCACGTGTCAACATCACACGTTAACACGTGTCGCGCATCGCGCACTGACATGTGGCATCATGGCAGCGCTGTGTCAGCGTTGACGTGGCGCGTGTAGTTCACGCGCAGCATTTCTGCTGCGCGTGAGGCGCGTCTGGTGGCGAGTGATACACACGCACCCCGTGCAGTCACCTCTCGTTAAACGGCGCATGGAAGAGCGTGGGACGCGTTCTGGTGGCGCGTGAGGGCACGTGGAACCTCATTTTGAGACGCGATTTTCACTGTTGGACTCAAAAATAAATTTATGATTTTTTTGTGATTTTTATAATTTTTTTTAGGATCAGAAATATTTATTTTTGAATTTATTTTAGTTAAAATTCTTTAGAAAAGGAGAAATTTTTTTTGAATTTTTTCTCTCACGATTTTTGTGTAATAAATTATGAATTAATTAGGCCTTTCTAATGAAATAATTGCATCTTAAATTCGAAAAAATTCTGATTTCTGTATGTGTTACAGAAAAACTTGTTAACTGTTTGCTTGAATCCATCGATAACTCCTTGTTCTTTCATTGTATCAGTTACAATGGTTATGTTCAGAAGAACTCCCACAAGGAGGGAAGTAAGGAAACTTGCGAAAAGGAAAAAAAAATTGAATGAATATCGATGGAACGATGATGTTAACATGATGGATCATGTTAAAACTGTTAACAAGATGATGCAAAAGGTTATAAACAGCGGTTATACCTTATCTCAATATGAAAGGATGATGGCATTAAGGAACACTTTTACTGAACAATGGCAAAAGGAGATTGATAACCTTTGGGAACCAGAATGAAAAATAGACCTTTCGTATATTATAAGGAGCTAGTTGTAACTTTTATGAAACTTATATTAAGAAGAGATCTAAGAGAAGTTTAGTATTATCCATGAATCCCACGTTGCGTAGGTTTTCGAAATCCGTTAAGTTTTTCCCTTGGTTAGAGACAATGACTGTCAAGCTACCTAAAGACTTTTATCTGTCTATTCCTAAGAAAAGAACATGGATTAGGCGATAAAGATAAATATATTCTATCTGCACGTTATCTTTGGATTACTTCATGTATCTATCTTAAGTAGATTAGTATTATTGAACATGCTCTATTTGTTCTCTGTTTCTATATTATGGATACATTAATATGTATGTTTTGATTTATGCTAAATACATATGTGTTATCCATATTTATTTGAGTGAGGAATCTTAAAGTTTTAGTGATTTTATAAGATTATCATTTTAATCAATTGTATTAATATTAATTTCAAATTAAATCTTCGAAGTTTGATTGGGAACAAAGTGAACTTTTGGCTTTGAAATCTGATGAGGAATTTTTATTAATGCAATTGATAATTGGATATGATATTGTATAAATGTTGGGCATTAATTATGTACATGTATATGTAGAATTAATTTATCAAATACAATGGCTTCCGCATCAAAGAACATTGTTGCTGAGTTGAATAAGGGTGAGAAACTCAATGGCGACAATTGTAAAATCTGAAAATTAAAAATCCAGTATGTGCTTGAAGAATAAGAGGTTCTTGAGACACTGAATCAGGTTATGCCAGAACCTGAAGATGGAACCACTGCACAGCACAGGTGTGACAAAGATGCATATGTTGCATGAAAGAAGAAAAACTCTCTGGCTCGCATTACGTTGCTGAGCAGCATGGAGAATGATATCACGCGAGAGTTTGTACGTTTTGACAACGCTGGGGATATGTGAACAACATTGGTTGCTAGGTTTGGTAGCACTTCACTTACGAGACTGAGACAGCTCACTGTGAAATTTGATTCATAATAAAAGCTACATGCCCAGACAATGAAACAACATCTGAGGCATATGGCAAATATGATAAGTGAGCTGCGAGATGCTGGCCACATCCTCACTGATGAGCAACAAGGGCAAGCGGTGATTCGTTCTTTGCCAAACAGTTGGGAACACATGAAAATTCACCTCACCCATAATGACTACATCAAGACATTTGAGGATGTTATGTGTCATATTGAGTTGGAAGAGGACCGCCCACAGGCGGCTAAACCTGAAAGTGATATCTACTTTGTAGGTTCTAGCTCACAAGGAGCTTCGGGCTCTAAGCGCAAGCATCATGGTGGTAGTTCTCAGAAGAGGAAAGGCAAGGGTCCATCTTCGTCTGGTAAAAGGCAAGGAATAACCAACCAGGGAAAGGAAGGCGTCCTTTCAAGAAAAATATGTCAAAGGTGAAATACTACAATTGTGGCAAGAGGGGTCACTTCGCTCGCGATTGTCGTGAGCCAAAAAAGGTAAACACCTTTAATCCACTTGAGAATAATGTGTTTATCTCAAGTTCTGTTTTCTTATCTGAATCACATCCTTTGTGATCTGTAGACTCAGGAGCCACCAACCAAGTAGTAAAGGACAGGAATGCCTTCATGGAATTTCGGCGTATTCCACATGGAGCAAAGTGGATCTATGTAGGAAATAACACGCGAGTAGCTGTCAAAGGGATTGACACATGTCAATTGAATATGCACAACGGGCGCACCCTATTCCTACATGATGTTCTCTATGCACCTGACATACGATGGAATTTAGTTTTTGTAATAGTGTTGGTTAGACTTAGTTTTTCAATAAACTTCCATTCAAGCGGTGTAAATGTGTTTTTAGGAACAACATTTTACGGCTCAGGATATTTTTTAAATGATTTCATTGTATTAGATTATGACTTACATTCTGTGAATGTTTGTTATTCTCTAGTTACATCTTTTAGTACTTACAATGTTGATGTTAATTTATGGCATACTAGACTTAGTCATATTGGCCAACATAGAATGAGTAAACTGGCCAAGAAAGGCTTATTGGGTAATATCGAAAGAGTCGATTTACCTACATGTGAGCATTGCCTAATAGGGAAAACATCTAGAAAACCATTTGGAAAAAGAATTAGAGCTGAAATTCCTTTACAATTAGTCCATTCAGATATCTGTGGTCCAATGAATGTGAGAGCAAGGCATAGGACAGTATATTTCATCACATTTATAGATTATTATACTCGATTCAGCCATGTCTATTTGATAACTTATAAATCAGAGGCATTAAGTTGCTTCAAAAGATATATAAGTTTGGCTGAAAATTAATTAGACAAGAAAATTAAAGCATTAAGGATTGATCGAGGTCGTGAATATTTATCTGCTCAATTCAGAGAACTATGTGATGAAAAAGAGATAGATAGACAATTAACTATTCCTTATACTCCTCAACAAAATGGTGTTGCGGAGATACGGAATAGAACCCTGCTTGAGATGGATAGGTCAATGATGGCATATGCAAATTTGTCAATCCCTTTTTGGGGAGATGCATTGTTAACTGCTGCCTATGTACTTAACCGAGTCCCTTCAAAATCAGTAACTACTACACCATATGAGTTATGGACAGGCAGACGGCCAAACTTGAAATTTCTAAAACCCTGGGGGTGCGCTGCCTATACTCATGTTCCTTCGCACAAATATGAAAAATTAGGTGCACGAGGTATGAAAAGTATTTTCATACGATACTCTGAACACTCTAAAGGATACGTGTTTATAGGTGAGCAGGAAAGTGAGAGTAAATCTGAATTTGAATCGAGGAATGTCACATTCATGGAAACAGAGTTTCCTAAATGGGGTGAAATTAGTGAAAACCAATTCCTCTTTGAAACACTGGATCAAAGTACTGGCAATACCTCAACTGTACACGTTGAGATACCATCACATCCAAGTGGGAGCAATGTGAGAAGTGGGAAATTAAATACGAACCAGTCTCAATTGTAACCACTTGATAAGCCATTTGATCCGAGTGGGAGCACCAATGAGCATAACGAAGCACAAGATGAACAACTTTTAATACGACGATCAAATCGTAAAAGCGTTCCTCGAAAACGTTTTGACATAGAAGGGGAGGCTTTCATAGTTGCTCCACTAGATGAGGAAGAGCCAAAGAACATAGAAGAAGCTCTATCATGCCTGCAAAGGAAAAATGGATGAAAGCAATGGAAGAAGAGATGGAGTCTATGAGATTAAACTAAGTTTGGGAATTAGTTGATCTCCAAGAAGGACGCAAAGCCATCAGGAACAAATGGGTCCTCAAAATAAAGCAAAATGCTGATGGATCAATTGAAAAATATAAGACTCGCCTAGTAGCAAAGGGGTATACTCAACAGGAAGGAATTGACTATGAAGAAACATTTTCTCCTGTAGTGAGATTTACCTCGATTCGCCTTATCTTAGCTAGTATGGATCTTGAATTACATCAAATGGATGTAAAGACTGCATTTCTAAATGGAGAATTAGAAGAAGAAATTTATATGAAACAACCAGTTGGTTTCATAATAGAAGGCCAAGAACAAAAGGTATGTTGACTTTTAAGATCGATATATGGCCTTAAGCAGTCTTCAAGACAGTAGTATATACGCTTTCACGAAGCAGTAATAAAATATAATTTTTATCAAAATTGACGAAGATTATTGCGTATATATTAAAAGATCCAAAGATCAGTTTGTGATCTTATTATTATATGTTGATGATATACTAATAGCTGGGAGCAGTAAGGAGTTCGTTAACACTGTCAAAAGTTGGTTAAATACCAATTTTGAAATGAAAGATATGGGTGAAGCAGTATATATCCTTGGAGTTAAGATTTCAAGAAAATTTTTATCTCTTTCACAAGAAACATATATAAACAAAATACTTGAACGTTTCAGCATGAGAGACTGCAAACCCATTGATACTCCTATTGCAAAAGGCATAGGCTTGAGCAGAAGGCTGTGTCCTCAGACTCCACAAGAGCAAAAGCAAATGGAACGTGTTCCATATGCAAGTGCCGTTGGAAGTTTAATGTACGCTATGATGTGTACAAAGCCTGATATTTGTTTTGCTGTTAGAATGGTAAGTAAATACCAATCCAATCCGGGACAAGCACATTGGACAGCTGTGAAGAGAATACTTAGATATCTAAAAGGTACTACAAATTACACACTGAGTTATCAAAGAAATAATCTGCACCTAGAAGGCTATACTGATGCTGACTGGGGAGGAGATTTAGATGAGAAAAAATCTACCTCTGAATTTGTGTTCTTACTAAATAATGATGCTATATCGTGGAGTAGTAAGAAACAAACATATATAGCCTTATCAACAATAGAGGCTGAATTTGTGGCACTTTCAGCAGCAGTACAAGAGGGTGTATGGCTTAGAAAATTCTTGGATCATTTAGGTGTAACTAAGAATGCTGCAAGCTCAGTATTGGTTAATTGTGATAGCCAAGCAGCAATAGCTTACACCAAAGATCCTAAATTTATTGTAAGACCAAACACATAGATACTAAGTATAATTACGTGAAGGACCTGGTAGCACAAAAAGAAGTTAATGTGCAATACATATCTACGCAAAGGATGGTAGCAAATCCTATGACGAAACCTATTCCTAGAGACGTATTCAATAACCATGTAAAAACTCTAGGATTGCGTAGAACTTGATGTACTATATTATTTCCCAATTTAACGCCCACATTTGTTGAACATTTATGCATATACATATATATTTAATGTTATGTACATTATCTTTATTAAAAAGTATGCCGGACAGATCTTAGATTAGCCTACTCACACGGATAATCGCCTTTATTTTCTGTGTGTAAAATAGAGATGAGATTATTTCAAGCTAAATTATCTAAGAGATTATTAAGAGCTCGAGCTTGAAATATGATGGTCGCCTTAACTAAATGTTAAGATGAGGATATATTATTTTGTTATATCCGAAAGTGAAAATAATCCACAATTTCACTTTATCTGTCTTATGTCAGATGAGAGTTCTGTTGATTTATAACAGAGTAGATTTGTGAACTCAGGTTAGACATTGGAAATGTCTGAACCACCATCTGTACAGTATTTAAAAATGAAGGCATACACTCCATGGGAAAGGAGAAAAAAATATTATAATACGTATTTCATGCTACGTATGCATTATACATGTGACAAAAGATATGGCTAAATTTATGATCTCATTATTTAAACCGTGTGAGACTCTGAGGTTAAGAACACCTCATTATAGTACCATTAAGACTCTTACCTTGTTTTCAAGATTGTGTTTGATGTTTGCTATCTTAGGATGTTGCCAATGGTCATGAACGATTCGATCGGATGGAACATTCTTAAAAAAGTGAATTAAACACAGATTAAGAGATCTAAGTAAAGAGGAAGATCAATTTGAGATATCTGTCACATTGACTTGTATTCACTGGTTGACCAATTATGTCCATATTATGGTTAGTCATAGTTGTGAATACAATGAATAAACAAAGTTTAAAATGAGATCAAGAGAGTTGTGAATGTGACTGATTGATCTAGAGTACAGCATACATGATCTACTCAAAGTCCCATTATGAGCTGTTATATACTCCTAACAGATATATAGCAACGAACTCTATGAGTATGCTGTCGTCCACGGATTATTTGCCTGTATGAACTGCAGAGTAGAGAACTTGACCCATAATGAGCGAGTGGGAGATGAAGGAATGGATGACTGCGCCCCCCAAGATGGGCCAAGCCCAGCCCTATGCATGCATGCAATATATATATATTGTCTGCAAAACCAAAAGAGAAGAAATAGTGTTGGTTGAGAAAACATTTCGAAATCAGTCTCTCTCTCTTGCTCTTTGATTCTCTCCACGTATTTGGGACTCAAACTCTGTTTCTAGGCATTCAATCTGTGGATTCACGGGTATGTTCTCTTGTAATATACTTCATATGATCAGTATATTTATTTTGATCCATATATGGGACCATTTATAAGAAATGATGATTATATGAGTTATAATCAACAATTGTGACACCTATAAAAAAATGTTACGATTAGACAAAACCATCATAATAACAATGGACATAATTTCAATGATTTGGAAAACTATCATTGGCACAAAAAAAAAGGATAATTACAAACTTCTGTAATTTGCAAAAAGAAAAATTGCCATTTTATACATTTTTTTTGTTATGTGATATTAGAGCACGATTATGAGTTTGAATCCTGCAAGTGACATTAGGAGGAAGATTTTTGGCTTTGTTTGGTCCTATAACTTTTGGCCGCAACGATAAGTGATTGATACAACATTCATGATTTCCATGTATTGAAGTATTGAAGCAACAAATGTTTCGAGGAAGAGGAAGGAAGTACTTGATACGAGCATTAATGTGTAAATCAAATTATTGTCGTGGTTCAAGTTTTAAAAACTTATGTACTTTCAATCTTGTTATATATTAGCCAAGCAGGATAGTGCATGGTACAGGCTACAAATTCACTATTTATAAGGTTTTCAAAAGAAAATACATTTCACACATATTCTTAAATGTCACAATTGACAAAGGCAAGGCTAATTTCACATAATACATTTCACTATTTTATAAGGATTTTGAAAAATTCTAAATATCCAAATACAAAGAAGACTCATTACTTAATCTATTATTATCTTCCATCCCATCCTATTCTTTTTCCTTTGATTTCTGTCATTCCCTTCTATTCTTTTTCCTTATTAAGATGTTGCTACATAATGTTCTTTTCTTTTGAAATGATTTCAATGAGTTGATGTTGTCATTATTACAATTAATAAACAAAAACGCATGCTCGAAAATATTAACTTATATGTATTTTGTTATAAAAAGTACTAATATTAACTCTAAATAAATTTAAAAATTAAATTTAAAATATAAAAAAGTAAATTTTTATATCCTAATTTTATATGTGTAACATAATACAAATAAAACATAACTTTATTAGTAAATTATTTATATATATTTCTATAAATATTCATTAAATTAAGACATATTCTAACTTTAAATTAAAACGATTCTTCCTTCAATTTAAATTTAATGTTAACCAAAAAGAAAAAGCATAACTCTGCTAAATGCGCATATGGATACAAATTTATAATTTGTTACATTATAAACAGAAGGATATTTTGTGACACACTCCAAAGACCAACCAACGAATATTCTTTTTAATTTGCAAGTCAAAGGGATGATGATAGATTGTAATCAAAGAATTAGCACTATAGACGGCGATGAGCTATCTCCCCGTAATGATTCGTTGATATTATTATATGAATCCTTGGTCAAATCACAATGACCTTAGCTACAAACCCATCATCATGAACTATAGTTAATTAATATATAGGTTTCTCTTTCTTCCCTTAATTTGTTAGTTGTTGCATTCCACTTTACGTAATTGTAATTAAGAGGATGACACATACAAAGCCGACGCTGCAACAGAAAAAGAGAAATATATATGCCATGTTTACTGTTTACTTCATTTTCACTTTTTTTTGTCTTTATTCTCTTGCCAAATGAATATATTATAATTACTCTTTACTTTTCAGTTTTAACTTTTATATTTCCAATCCTGGTTAATGGCTCATTGGAAAAAAGGATGAAAGAAAAGAAATGAAGTTGAAAGATATACTATTTTTCTTTCTTAATTTGTTTCATTAGCCATAATATACAAGGAACATGGCATAAGTAGTATGCATGAATTATTTTAAGAACAATATCCTTTACGATTGAAAGATGATACTTATCTACACTTTTTATTATTTCACTATTTATTTTTTCTTTTAAAAATAATAACTCATGGAAAATACTGAAATTAATCTTTCTCTATTTTTTATTATATTTATTTTATTTCTCCTCCCAATTTTTCCTTTTTATTACTTTGTTATTTCTAAAAGGAATTTAAATTTTTTCTCTATTTCTTTCGTTTATATACACGTGTGTGTTTTCTTTAGTAGTATATTAATTTGATGACCGCCTTTGATACAGAGAACATTGTTTGTTGTAAGTCTCCAAGCAGACTAGTAGCACTTAATTAATGCAACATATAGTTTTTGAAGTATAAAAAACTTCATTTTTAATATTTTTTTATATAAAATCTGTTATCATTTTTGTTTTGGGCGTCAGTTGGATTAGATAAATGGGGAATCCAATAGGACACAAGATAAACTACCTAAAAGAAGGCCTTATGCTGAATTGTATACTCTGGCTAAAAAGGTGAAGCAGTAAAGACGGAGCACCGAGCTTCTCATATACAAATTTGTGCACATTTTACAGTTGGAAGGGCTTGATCAAAAACTAGTAACGATCGTATTTAATAAATTAATTTTACAATAATACTTACGAGGATATTCTAATAAAGATAAAAAAAGGGACAACTTTTTTACCAATCATCATCACTCTCACTTCTTGATTATTTGGTGAGTATCCTTCCAAATGAAAAAAAGAAAAGTGAGTTATGTGAGCTTTTTCCTATATGCATATAACATTTTTCGGTAAATATGTTACTATATAGTCTAAACCTTATAATTACTTTTATCAAAGGTAATAATTTGTTTGAACAGAAGTGCAGAGAAAGAACCAGGTAAAAAGATCCATCACCTTGCGAGAATTAATACCCAAAATTGTAAGCAGGTCATGGTTTCTTGTTTTTGTTTCGTGTTGGTCATTTGTAGTTTGAAGGTCATGGTTGCCTCTCTTATGCATGATTCAAGCGTCAAGTACTGAGTCATGGGAAGCCAATAATTTTGTTTAATTTTGAGTAATGGCTAATAGATTTAAACTTGACAAATTTTATACTTTTATTTAGGCAAAATATAAAATTATACAACAACTAAGTATTATTTCATTAGGTAGGGTTCCTTTTAGATAAAACAAGCTCATTGCATTCTATCAAACATTAAATTTTCAATAAAACAATTTAAAATGTCTTTTTTAATGGGTTGTCCTAAAATTTTATTCAGTTTTCATCTGCCCATTTTAATAGAACTAACTTTCATTTGATCAACCTTTTTCACTATAACCTCTATTGGTTCTTTCTGAAATGAGTTAAATTTATTGTGTGATGTTATTTCCTGATAAATATTTATCAAAATACAGAAGGGATTTACTTTTCCTAGCAGGATCACCAAACAGGAATCAACGAGAATGGTTTCTAATCTTCAACAAGTTTACCATACAAGGTTGATTGCTTTTCTTTTCGTTCTTAACTATTAGTAAACCAAATTTGGAAGCCAATTTCAGTCTGAACAAGCTTTGTGGTTGGAAGATGCCATTGAAAATCTGGAAGTTCTCAAGCAACATATTCAAGTAATCTCTCTGTTTCTCTCTCTTTCAATGTTTTGAGTTTAACTTTTATGGACACTCATCTTGCACAAAGTTCATTCTGATGCTTTGCCACTCTGCTGACACGCAAACAGATTATGTCAATGGATGGAAGAACTCTATATCAACCTGGCTATTTGGATTCAATTGTGCAGAAATTCTCTATTACATGCCATGTCTATCCATGAATCAGTGGAGCTTGGAAGAGGCGTTTAATGGCTGGAACTTGGAACATAACAGGCTATCCCATGGTTCATGGTTGGTGCCATCCTTTGAAGCAGACTTTAAAATGGCCAGAGACCTCACATTCAACAACACAAACAGGAGAATCTGGCCTCTCAACAATTGAAGAATAGGTACTCACAACTAGCCAAAAAGGTCAACTAACATGGGTAATTTAGTTTGAGTATCTTTCTTGGATTACTCAGAAACATCCAAAAAAAGTATAAATGTTGTTGAAATATTTTAAATATTATGAATCTTCAATTACTCCCATCATCCTAAATATTTCATATAAATATGTTGTTGCAAGCACTTGTTCAAATTCAATTCACAATTTTATAAGCATTGTTTACATTTACATAGATAATGCAGGAAAAGGATTTGCTTGAAGCCAGTTTAATGGAAAATTAAAGAGAGTGCAGCTTATATCTTGTTTCACTCATATGGCAGATCTAAACTTCATCTGAGCCTCTTTTCTTTCACAGGTCCCCTTGGAATCTTGTTGAGAACTTTAGAATCCAATGTCTTGAACAATCTCTTCACGTCTTGGTTGGCTTTGCTTGCTAGATAATCCACCTCGTATTCATACCGCTCATACATAACAGGAAGGGTCACCAGGCAGAGAAACACTACAGAAGAATACATAGGGGATCAACAATCAATTAGGCTCAAATAAGAAACTAGATGACAATGACATAATAAAATGAGTTTGTTTGGGATCTCACTGATATATAGAAGATTCAAAGTGGTGAAATAAGTCCCAATTGCTGACAATATCCAGAGACCTGTGATTGTCTGAAATTCAAGCACTCAATGTCAATTAATATTGATTAAAAAAGGGGTCTAATAGGAGATATGAGAGTAATTGAAAATGGTTTCTGTATACCATAAAAAAGAGTGTCAGGTCTTTCCCTGTTGAAATCTCATAAAATTTCCTCAAGAAAATGCTGAGTTTTTTATAGAAGTATCTGAAGGTGGATTCTGGGATTTCAAGATCATAGATATTAGGAGGGCTCCTGCAATGCAACAGATTAATGTGTACTCCACAGAATATGAAACAAAGCTTTTAAATAAGGACTTTATTAATTGATTAATACTGCAATAGTATAAGATTACATATTACCAAGTGATGAGTCCTGCTGCATTATGCCAAACGAAGAGAATGAGCATAATGGCTATGAGGATGTGACAGAGCAGAGTGACAAATTGGTATTCGACCACTTCAAAGATAAACCAAATGAAGGAGAACCCAGCTAAGATTGCAGCTGATAACTTCTTGTCCTTCCATAACAATATTTCAGCAACTGTAAAATCAGATCAGTCAAATCATAAAAAAGAACAACTTTTTAGAAAGAAAAGTTCCTTTTTCTTTCTGGGTCTTTGGAATAATGGAATATGAACTAAAATGCACCAAAAATGTTGCATGATGGGACCAAAAGGTCTAAGGCGGTTTGATGAGGAGGAATCTAATACATGGAAATCATATTGCAGGTTTTCTGAAAACTTAAAATATAAAACAAAACAAAAAAAATCTTACTCTTTCCACCGCCAAGGACGGCGTGCAGTGGCCTTTGACGGCCAAACAAACTTTGGCGAGGTGCAGGTTCATGGGAACGTCTTGGCATGGCTACCAATTAAATTATATATTAAGAACTGTTTGTGTAGAATTTGATGATTCTGCTGAACCAATTTCATTGTTGTGATTCGTGCGCGATGATGATGAGGCCTATAAATAATAAATGTACCAAAGGACATTGTGGTTCTAAGCTTCGTAACCAAGTAATTAACTCATTGCACGGAGGAAAGGTATGGCTTTGGCATGCCCCTTCTTTGGCATGCCCATTAAGTTTTATTTTCACGTGTCCAATCCCTCGGATACATTGTTACTGTCACCGTCATCCGTTTAACCTCTATTGCTTTTGTTTTCTTGTATTTACTACACCTCAACGAAGTAAAAGAAATGATTTATGATTAGTAAAAGGCTAAAGGTGACAAGTTTCATTTTAGGATGATTACTAAATAATAATTTAATTTTGATTCACTATCAACATAAATTTTTTGAATATTATCATTTAATTATGTATTATTATATTATTAATGAGTTTGATTGATGATAATATAAAAAATATTACATTAAGAATAAATCAATGATCCAAAATTGAATCCAGTTAACAATGTGAAAAGAATAATACATCTCACATCACATATATATAATTCATGTTGTTACAGTGGCTCACAATTGTATAGGTAGCTAAATCTAATTAGAAATGAAAAAGATTTAATTTGATTATTAAGAGTTATATTTTATAAAAATGACTATACCATTATCACTCTTAATCTAAAATGATTAAGTTTATAGGACAGTTTAAATGAGACTGAATCATATAAAAATATTCCTGATTTACACGAAAAAAAATTAAGTAAGATTTTTTTTAATTAGAGTATGTCCACAAATATTGTTGTAAGACTATAAGTAGTTAAATTTGATTACAAATGAAAAAGATTTAGTATGATTTTTTTTAATTGGGATATATCCACAAATATTATTGTGATTCTAATCATTCATGTATCATCATGATCGGTTTTTGACATGTGTGATGAATTAAAGATTTAAACTTTGATCCTTAAAAGGATAACTCACTTCTAGCTACTCCCAATCTTTATTGGTCAAATAAGGGAAATACTAATATGTACGAAAAAATTTCTACGAACCGGCTCACGAATGAGGTGGCACTCCTCTATTTTATTACACTTCACCAGCTTATTTGAAAAGATGGTTAACATATAAAAATTGAATTTGAAAACAAAATTTTTTTTTTTAAAAAAAAACACACTCATAATCAGCTTTCAGATCTTCATTCCTCTCTATTGAGAACTTAACCTTCGTTGCCATTGCCAAGGACTCACAGCTGGTTCCTTACAATTAACTATCATTGCAAGCAAAATAGTTTCCTTCCATGGTAATTTCTACCAAGAGTTTGTGAATTGCACTAATGACGGTGACCAGATATGGAGAATACGGGAATGAACTTATTAGTGTTTCTTTTTCATTGCCGCCATTAATATTTAATATTTTTTCTTTCAAGGATTGGCAACTGTGAAATCTAGGTTTATCAAAACAAGGAGCAGTTGCGACCATAAGCCAAAAAAAAAGTTAACGGTACGCGAATCATATGACTAATTGAAAGCGAGTGTGTCTGTTGTGTCCTGCCACGTCATTTGTTTGCCATTTCGTAAAAATGTTTTCGTGTTATATATCACAGCTCGTTAAATAATTGTGTATCATTATTTGTAAATGCAAGTCTTGTGTAACGTTGCTCATTTAAAAACATATACACTTCCTATGTGCAGGATTAGGATCAATTTTCTTTTACTTTATTCAAATAAAAAATTCGAACAGAATGATATTTTGCACTCTAAGAATATTAGCCTTTTTTACCCAAGATCTTTGACCATTGACTAATTCAAAGCACCGGTATAAGTTAAAAGAAAATTATTTTTATAATTAAGTTGATTCTCACCAACAAAATAAATAATATAAATTTTCTAAGTTGATTTGTATCATTACGAGTTACACATTGTGTAAAATAAAATATTCCCCTTAATAAAGAAAAAGTTGTGATAAAGCTAGT
Organism: Castanospermum australe; assembly: GCA_019955255.1. Taxonomy (NCBI): domain Eukaryota; kingdom Viridiplantae; phylum Streptophyta; class Magnoliopsida; order Fabales; family Fabaceae; genus Castanospermum; species Castanospermum australe. The sequence goes on from NSJW01000420.1 coordinate 1,144,888, forward strand.
AGTGTGATTCGGAGAGGCCACCACTTTACGAATCATGCAAAGCAGATTGTTGAGAGTTGGGACCAATGTTAATATTACAATTTATAAAGGTACTTAATTATGCATTTTAACCCCCCCAAAAAAAAGAGGTATTGAAACTTTAGATGGCAACTTAATAATGGCCAGGTTGGGCTTGAAACTTTTTTCTTGGGCATGGGCTTGATCATTGGATATTGAAAGAAGTTATTCAGATTTTTTTAGGGTGAAATAGAGGAGAATATATTCAAATAAAATGATACCAAATCTTGCATTTTTCTTTTTTAAGTACAAAAATATATCAGTACTTTACACAAAGAATATTTAGTAAACTACGGTTGGTGTAAAAAATCCGAATAGAACTTAAGAAGGATTACATAAATTGAGATTACATAAACATCATCTAAGTGCGTATTTAAATTATAATTTATAAATTTAATTTTGAATGAACTTAATTTTGTTCAAAAATAAATTTAAGTGAAGTGATTTATTTTTAATAAAAAATTACATTTAACTTAAAAATAAGAGATAATTGTTTTAGACTAAACAAGTTTTTGGAGTCAAAATCACGTTTGAAAAATAATACAAATATTAACAAATAAGATAGAAAATAAGTAAAAGTCCATTTGAACGTCTAAAAATCAATTTGACCCTAATTCATTCAAATCATAAGGTGAATTGCAATTGATTCCATGAGGTTTCTTAGTATAACACTAAATCGAGTTTTATCTAAAATTTAAACTCCACCTCATTTGATCGTATTAACTAACCCTTATCCCAATTATGTACTGAATATTCATTCTTTTTTTTTTGGTACATCCAGAGCATCTCCCAACCTAGACGGTGAAAGACTAATCTTTTAACTTTCGATCGTGTTTTTTGCGGAGAGAGTCCTACCAACGGCGCATACTCCATTCATATTCATTAGGGATCGAACTTTGGACATGATACTTAAAGGACTCAAACCACTTTTATTTGGACCAATGCATGTTAAACAAATTATAGTTGACATTATATTCAATCTAACGTAAAACAAATTATAGTTAACATTATAAATATGAGATGTCATATCTGTTACTTGGAAATTTATGATCCAGCTGCATGCATTTTTTTCTCAAAAAACTATTGTTCCTCCGCATGCACTTGATTCTCTTTGGACAGCTAGTACTTTAAATATGATTTTAATCTTCTATCATTCAATCATTTTCATTCTTTTTTAACTTTTACTTTTCAATTTTTAACATTTTATATATATATATATATATATATATATATGAGTTTTTGTCTTCATCCTTATAACTCCTCACAGACTCCATTGAAGCCAATTCAGGCTAGTATGTTTATAGGACATTTAAAATTTATCCAAACCCATGAAAGATAACCATTAACACAAGTTAATAACAAACTCCATTAGTTTGTAATAAGAGGGTATCTTATAAAATTAAATGCATTACTAAAGTATGGTTAGGTTTACATTAAACGAACCTAATATTTGCATCAAGTAATTTTTAAAATTGAAAATTATTAATAAAGTTAAGATATAGTTAAGCTATGTTTTTTTTTTTTTTTTAGATTTTGAAACACTCCAAACGAACATTGTAGATAAGCAAAAAAAATTGCTTCCTATGAAAGTGCATTGAAAACATTGTAAACACTAGTTTGTGTTGGCCAAAATCTCAAACAACTAAGGGTGATTCTGGCTTCTGAAAGCTCAAACGAGCTTTTGTATATTTTTTATTTTATTTATTTTAACGTTTGCATCATTTCTTAAATATAATTTTAATTGTAAAAGTTCGTTTTGTTTGAAATAATTATTTCTTACTTTTGAGTTGAATGCATCTTTTAATCAAATATAAATCACTTCACTCAAATTTATTTTTGACAAAAATCAAATTTATAAAATTAAATTTATTTAAAATCAGGTTTGCAAACTCTAATTTAAACATACACTAAATATTTAATTAATATGATCAAATAAGATGAGTGTAGATTCTAAGTGAAAATTAAATTCATTGCTATATCAATCTGGTAACAAATGGAATTTCAAGTGGTGACAAATGTGGGATCAGGCTTAGTTAAAGTGACAGCAAAGATTGTCTTGAAATACCCATGTCCGGAAACGAGTGCCGGAGAGGACATTCCATCCCCCCCCCCCACACCCTGACCAAAAAAACAAAGTGGTGACAGATGAGTTTGAAAGGACAAGTGGAAGGCTGGACTTGTTGAAAACCTCAGTTGCTTCAATTAGAAGTGTTTTACAAGGAGTGTGTTTTTAGTACCATGATGTTGATGGTACTAATAATTGTACTAGCTTTTAATGCACCTATTATTTATCAACTAATGTAGTCGGGGTTATTTTCCAAATACATGACGCTCACTAATTGTTACTATTTACAATTCATGACATATTGATCACTGTTGAATCTCAAAATTCCCATTTGATTGATAATATAAGTCATAATTAAGTACCGCAAGTAGAATAATAAATGGACGACAAGGTTTCTACCACATCAAAGCATCAAAACGGGACCACCTCCGAAAGACATGTTTCTCAAATTTAAATGAACACCTGTGTGTGCATCTACATCCCATTCAAAGTAAATTTCTGATGTTAGTTAATCAAATTAAACCAAAGAGATAAGTCAAGCATGAGCACTCCTAGCGCCATTCTTTGCAAAGTGCCCGTTTGCTACAAAGGCAAAAGAAAATAATGGAATAAAAACGAAAATTTTCTATGCTTTATATTGAAAATTTTGCATATTTTATTTTATTTATTTTCTTTCCATCACACTAAATCTGCTCTAACATCAACTCTCTCGCCCTTACTTTCACTAATTCATTATTGATGGCTTGTGTTCTCTCAACAGATCTGCACTCCATGATTTCTACTCTCTCACCAACACACTACTTGCATCTTTGTTACATTCCCACATCCATCTACCATACTCATGCTCTCCTGAGTGGTTTTGAATTGTTGCATCCTAGAATGTGATTAAACGACTGGATAAAGCAATAATAATAATTGATTAAAGATCTTGGTGGTCGAACCATCTTATCCGGCTTGGTTCTGACAAAAGTGTTCAAAACCCATTAAATCCTAAAATCAGTTCTGAATTCTCATCGTTAATGAACAACGAAATCACTATTCTTTCTGGCAATTTACTAAGCAAAAATTATTACACCAATAGAAGCAACTGAACCATAATTGCAAGGGATGGCAAGGTTGGTGGCCAAAGGTTTAAAGAGAAACAAGCTTTCAAACTAGAAATTGGAATATATCAACATTGAAAAAGCATGCTACTATCCATCTACATATCGTTTCAAGCATTCTGCCATAGCAACATTAACATTATACATTCTCCGATTACAACACGAACAAGGATTGGAATTTTGAAAGCTTTGTCTCCCCCATTCCCATGTCCAAACCAAAAGGCCACCAAAATTGTGCAAACTAGCATAGGTTTTTCAAGCCTCCTCAAACTCGAGACCTTTGTTGCTGGTGCTGCGTGAAACTAGAAGTGGGCAATCCAAGACCTTCGTTGCGGTGCTTCTCCCACCCACCAGTGTCAGCCCTGGAGTGCGCCCAGTAGTACAAGATGGAGGCCACCATCGACACCAACGTTAGGGTGGCCCCTGCAGCAAAGACGCCTTTGCGGAGGGTGGCGCAGGACAGGTCGTGCGCAACGAACATGCCTCGGTACTTGGTGTGGTACGCGTTCCTTGCAGAACCTGCCAACAAGCATGCCTCTGCTCCCAGAAAACTAATCCTACATTTCACAGTGCAAATTTAAAACCAAACTCAATTTCCTTCGTCAATTTCTATCCAACAACAAATTTTCATACAGAACAAGCATGATCCAGAATCTTTTTGACTGAAATTACACGTTCCATTCCATCTACAAGTAAAAAAAACCAAACACGGTTTCAATATTTACAAAGAAGGGAAAAACAATTGTGGCTTCAAAATTCTCTGTTATTATTATCCATTACTTATGCCTATTCAAATTACTTTACATCCATTACTTTTTTTTTTTTTAATAAAAATCAAAGGGATGAGAGGCTATCACATTTTTTAATATCAAGCCATGTTATTAGTCTCGAGAGAGATTACTGACACTAAAACTAAGCCATTCAAATGATGTGTTTTGAGATCAATTATGTTATTTTGACATTTCAATTTTTTATTTTTTTTATATATATTTATCTTTTATGCTAAAAGAAAAAAAGAAACAAAAATAAAAAATTGAATTTTTCTTTTTTTTTTTTAATTAAGATTCAGAGTAAGTACACGAGGAGAAATGTACAATTATGACGTAAGAATAATATTTTTAGCAGCTAAACTAACTTCGTTGCCTCCGTCACTATTTTCTCTTTTTTACAACATAAAGCTATTTTTGCTGTTAATTTAAAGAAAATTTAATAATGAATTAAAAAAATTAACGATTAAGAAAGAAATATCAGCAGACAAATTGGAAGGAACATGAGTAAAATCTTGGCTGTATTTGGCGGTGGCATATTATGATACGGGACCTACTTGATCCTAATCCATGAAAGCGAAGCTATAGATATTTAATTAATAAATTAGTTGAAAATACTTAAAAAAGAAAAAAGAAGATAAGGAAGCAATTAGTGAAATATACCATGAGAAAATGAAGAAGACGGTGGCGCAAGTGGTGGAGCAACCAGTGACAAGCCCCTTGCCGAAGCAAAGGCATCTGGTGGCGGCGGTAACCACCGCCTCGCTCACCAGCAAGAGCCCAAACGCCGCCAAGCCGTACAGCGTCGACGCATCCGAGCCGTAGACGCAGTAAGTTCGCTCGTCGTACTCGTCGGGCACCACCTTGGCCTGCAAAACGGATACAGACTCAGGAGCAGAATTTGAGAGCACACGAGAGGGAGGACCCAAAGAGAAGGGGAGAAGGGAGGTGTTACCGCGCTGCGACGTCGTTCGGCGCCGACGGCGAGAACGAAGGCGATGAGGTGGAGGGAGATGATGACGGCCAACACAGGGATGGAAACTGCCATGATCGCCGCTTCTGCTTCTCTCTCTCTCTGTCTGTTTGTCTCTCTCTCTCACCCACACTGACACAGACACTTCGGTCGTTGTACATGAATGTGTGCTTTGTTTTATGGTGGCGCTAATGTTAATGTCTGAAGCTGAGCACGCGCTTTTGTCTCGCGGCTTTTGAGGAAAAATCGGTTCATTGTTGCTTTAACTTTTTACCGTGCATTACACCTTTTCTTTTTCTTCTTGTGTGTTTTCTAAGGGATTCGTTTTTGTTTTCTCACCGTTGAAGGTCAACTAAGAATCCAATTCACCATCAGTCCAACACTTTAAATAAAGGAAAAGTTTTATTTTAATTTATTTTTAATAAAATTATGCTTATTTAATCTTACGTATCAAGAATAATAATAATATAATTTTTTTATAAAAAATATAATTTTTTAAAAATTAAATTATAATTTTTATATTTAAAAATATAATTTATTTCTACCATATTAAGATTTTATGATCAATATATAATTTTCTTGAATTTGCATGAAAGGTCATCCTTGACCTAGCTTTAACAAGGATAAGGATGCATTCTTTTTATCGGCCTCCTTAAGATTAGAAACATACTTTTTTAACAATTAGGTCATCTGCACTTTCTTTTGATGATATGGTAAAACGAGAGTGAATAACAGTATAAAAAATTTTATATTAATAATAAATAAAAATTAAATTATAAAATAATTTTTTTAAATTATAATTAAGAATGACAGAAAAAAAAACTTATAATATAATGATAATTTAATTTGGAGTAATAGAAACAACATAATATAACTATGTTGCGCAGCGACCACTCTCAAGTAATACTGGAAATACAATCAACCCGGCCTAGCTCATTACTGCACTGGTTGGCCCATTTATTCCATTTATTAAATGAGTTCATTATTATGAAATTCTAATCCTTCTCTTTAGGATTACTATGAGTTAAATAAATCAACCCACTAAATAAAAATAAATAAATAAAAAAAATGTTAACGACTAAACAAACTCCACAAAATTGAGGTAACAAAACGATGACTGCATGATACTAAACTTCTTTGTTTAAAGGACTTTCAGTGTTTGAGAATTAGTCATTAGCACCACTACCAGTCCCTATAAAATTTACACTATTTACAAGTGTGGATATAAATTTATAATTAGTAGTACTAACTTCTAAAACTTTTGGTAACACCTCGCCCACCAAGTTTGCAAGAATAATATCGCTAGTGACAAACTTCAGTTTTGTAATGCTAATGTACATTACACTTTAAAAAAAAAAAGTAAATTATTGTCATTTTATTTATGTTTTCTTTAATTTATATAAATCCCCCTTAATTTTTTTGTTATTTTTTCACAAATTTCAACTTATACACTTTGTTACACAAGACAAATTTGACATAATTATCATAGACGGAAGGTTTCTTTTTTATTATTATTAGAGTAAATTACTCTAATCACTCCTCTATTTACTTATTTTTTTTATAAACTCTCATCTATTTTTAAAATCTATACATGCTCTCTTAAGTATTTTAAAAAATCTACACATTATCCTTTAAATACTTACATAAACCTTCCTTATATTTTAAAAATATGTTACATATACCTCTCTTGAGAAAAAAAAGTCTGCATAAATTTTAAAAACAGAAGGATATTTGTAAAAAAATAGATAAATAATGAGAATATTAGAATAATTTACTCTTATTATTATTATTATTATTATTATTTTTCTCAATTTATGTACTATTGATAAGTGAGAGTGAGATTACTGTCAAAGAAATGCACCTTATGTGGAAGTGGGTCCATTACATAACAATTGAACCTCTATGAGCCACTAAATAACTAGAGTCCCACATAAATTCTTCAGCTAATAAATGTTTATGAACAGCTTTTATCTCACGCAACCTCTTCACATATTTGTGCAAGGGCCAAGATCAACCTCCAAAATAATCACACTTTAATTTTAAAACTACAATCAGTACCAATTGAGCTACAAACTCCTTTGGAGAGTAGCTTATTTTTATTAGTACAATTTATAAACTAATTGTTCAAAATTTATATACAAGAATATCTTATTATAAAAATCCTGATATAGAATACCATAATCAATAATACTGAGAACACAAAAAAGAACATAGAAACCTCTCGCTTAAAATTGATCTTGTTTATGTGTAATGCTTATTCCATTTTTGAGTTTCCTTTACGTTTATCAATGCTTAAAGAATTTCTCACCCAAAAAGAAAATGCAAATCCTTAGTCCAATTAAAGTTTAGTTGAAACGTGGAACAATTACATTTACATGGCTATCCCTCACGGTATAAATATTGGTAGAGCCAGCAGCAAGGCTTACTAACTTTTTGCCTGTAAACTTTTCCAGAATCTATTATTACCGTCTATGTAGCGCTGGTATAGATATAAGTATAGGATATGATTTGATACGTAAATATAATAATTTTTTAAAAATTTAAAATACAGATACAATATTATATATTAAATAAAATATTATATTTATATATATTAAATATTTATATATATACCCTAACCTAAGTCTTGTATATTTTTCCTCTACCTTGCTTATTTTTTTCCCAATACTCATCTTTGCTCGTGAAAATGAAAAATTACTGTTATATACAATAATTTTAAAAAAGGAAAAATTACAAGAGAAAATATGTTTTGGAAGATAAAATTAGAGAAAACAAGATTTGAATATGTATTTTAAATATTTCAAGTAATAATACTTTGAAAGTAATGAGTATCCAAAAATAAGAAGATACACTAAAAATATGAATACTAACATATTGTACGAATATTAAGATTGAATATAAATACAATATAAATACATCACCAATTTTAAAATATCCATGCATCATAGATTACCATTAGTAAGGAAATGAATCACGACGCAAAGATTTCATCCTACAAATAACAATTTCATTTGTTTCAAAACTCTAAAAAAAGTTCTACAATTAATGCAGCTAAGAAACTGAACTGTCTGAATTCAAATACACAGTTGGGGCACTTCAAATTTCAACACCTAACACCATTTCTAGCAAATTCCCCAGCAAATTAAAGCTAGGCCAACAAAGTGACCCACCCACCAGGACAGAAAAAATACAGCCTGTTCTATATAACAAAACCTTATCAACATAAATATAGTTGGGCAAAGACAAGAAACAACTGATGTTAGGCTCACCAAACAAAAGCACCTCATAACAGGTATCAGCCAGCACTTCTGAAGCTTCTCTTAATCTGTACATCCACCATGAACACATTCTGAAGGAGCCTTAATGATGATGCTTGTCCAGAGCTTCACCACTTTTATTCCCGCTACTTTTTACTATAGCAGGGAATCACAAAGGACAGTCTAATATCTCTTTTTTTTCTTTTTTTTTTTTTCTATTTTTCCTTTTGTCAAGCACATGAGTAACTCTGATTTCATCAAGTATACATTTAAAATATTGGCCAAGCAGGTACTGGCAAATAACTGGGTCCACTTCTTAAATGACCAAAGAAAAATGGCTACGGTCGCCTTAACATCATCGACGGCTGAAAAACAGGAAATCCGGGTGACTGACCTGAAGCAGTCTTAACCAACTGTCAGAAGCCTGCAAAAGGGAGCTAGCCAACTGGCGCTCATATCCCCCATTAGGAGTCCACAGAGATCCTTTGAACTTGTATGAAGCAAGACCAAAAACAGGTAAAGACATTTTAGGGATACCATCCATCTCACTAGGAAATAACACCATGGGAGCTTGCACTCCGCGTGAACCTGAAAGAAATAGTGTCTCATTAAAGCAACTGATGAAAAACAAAAAAATGGACAACTAATTATCACATACACATGCAGCATCTCACAATATTTGAGCTATATAAATCATTATTGTGCACGTAGAACTGAAGTTGAGGACAATTGAAGAACCCAAATAATCCAAAATGGCATAATAAGCATTTTAAAGGTGGGGAGACGATCACATTTTACAAATTTTGAGGAAGATCAAATATTTAACAAAGCAGTATGTTGACCAAGAAATTAGCTTAAGTACCATTGAAAGAGATAATTATACTTTGTGGTACTCATGCATGCATCTCAAGAACCAAACAGGAAGAAATATCACAAATTATCAGGTGCCTAGGTATTAGTCATATACTCAAATGATTTTGAACCAAGGGAAGGTTGAAAAACCCAAATATGGAATAGGGATATCAGGTAGACATCAGTCCATAAAGAGAGGGAAGGAGATACTCTAAAATAATAAGTATATAAATGATATATCACGAAGTATTTAATGGATTAATGCTAACGTCCTAATGCAACAATCTCACTTAAAGAAATACATTGTTATCTTTCTCCAACTTTGTTATAAACAAAACCCATTACAGCCGAAATGAAGTCAAAATTCATCCTACCTCCCACAGGTGTACATAGAGAATGGTACGTCAAAAAGCAAGCATCAAGATCTTTCAATGTTGGACCAGTTGGTATCCTGTAAATCGGATACCTAAAAGTAAAACACAGAAAAGGTCAGTCCCTCATGCATCTATAAGCTGAAAATCAAAGCACAAAAGTAAAGAAGAATACCATGCTACAGATATCCAACTCGATGATAGTATATCACAACTTCTTAGTGTCAAAAGTTCAGGAAAATGAAATGCAAGGTCCAATATCTGTCCCAACACAAAACAAAAAAATAATAATCAACAGGCTGCACAAGGAAGGAATAGTGATAATACATGACTGGAAACCTGTTCCAGTAAAACTAGGAAGAAGTTAAGAATGAGGCAGCACAGAGAGAAGTGCACCTTATCAGCCAAAGGCTCGCGGCTGTAAGGAGGGTCCTTTTCAAGATACTCAAAAAGCAAGTAGCCTTGAGAATTGACAGATTCACCATCATCACTAGAAAAGCCATCTTGAGGGACAGTATGGTGGTCCCTCAAAGACAATCTACCCATCCAATGAGGTACCTCATCAGACAGATGGGAAAGATTCCTCTGCTCCCTCAAGTATTTAAATCCTCTTTCAGGTTCACAATCACTGCTACCATCACTACTTGAGTCCCTGAAATCACTGTCACTGTCCTCCCCTAGTTTCCTATCAAAGACAATATTATTGTTATACACTGCTCTGAGAACAATGCAGCATTGAAGCAAAAGCACCACACAGATTGAGAACAAAGAAAACGCAGCAGTAGCTATCTGTCAGCTTAAAGCATCCAACTCAGTAGATGGCTATGCTATGCAAACAGCAAGCATCAATAACGCCGTGATTCGAATTCCAAGCAATACAAAAGGGTACGAATGAGCATTAAACTAATCCTGTGACATACTAAAAATCTGAAATCCATTAATACCTTGCTATCAAAATTTAAACAGTGGCTACCCATAGCTGCCCTATTATATGGATTTCATTTAGATTTGCACCCTTTCAAAAAGTACTGATACAAAAGATACAACAGAGACAGAACTTAACTACTTTTTTTAACCAAGAAAAAATTTAACAAACAAAAGACAAAGAAAAAGGACCATTAACAGGAAACAAAAAGAAACAATCCAACAAAGTATAAAGCAGAGGAGGGAAAATAATGAATAATGTAAGGCAACCAGAAGAAAGCAGTAACAACTATTTCCAAGAATACAATATACCCTTTCTCTTATAAATCAAGCGTTTGGCATTAACATCATCTCATTCAAGATCGATGGTAGCAAATTGATATCTAACATTTCCAATGCAAAGAAATTAACAATGTCAAGCTGCTATGTGAAATCAAAGTCAAAGAAATTCTAAGCATAGAGATGAGATATACAACCTCAAAGTGCCAACAAAAATTGTCACAACACTAATTTCACAGTTTTTGTTTAGTAAAACTACATTTTTAGCATTCTATAAATGGTACTACATTTTAAGTTCTAAAGCAAGCCATTCATATGAAAATTTTTCAGCCAAGGAAGCAAGAAGGAACATGCTTTGCCACAAACACAGACAAATACAGTTATCATATCAAAATGGTTAAAAACAAGAAGGGAGGTGAGGATAACACGCTAACCCCTTGAACAAAAAAAGAGAAAGTTTAAAAGTTTAACGAAAATTTGAAAGTATCAAGTTGTGTACGTGGTAAAAATGTTATACACCAAAAGGTACAAAATACATCCAACGAGACAATATTGCCACCTTACGTCTTATGAAATTTAATCATCCAAAAATAGGGTCCAAAGAAATCAGTATACCTTGACTTTACAGATGGCTTCACAGTCTCAGCATATATTTGAATTCCCGAAAGATAGGGAACATAATATTGAACAACACTATCATTGTCATTCAGTACAAGTGGCACTCCAGCGCCATATGCACTCCACTCCCTGAAAGATTCCCACAGATCACCAAGAACAAAGTAAGGCTGAAACTCCAAATCGCATGTCCTAAAGCCTCTCATGGTCTTCTGCAATATTCAACTTACAATCAAAATGGAAGGAAAACCAATTTTCACATTTACAACCACATAGTCCCCAAGGAAAGAAGAAGGAAACTCATAAATGTCATTATTTGCTTTTCTTTTTCTTAGGATAGTAACCACACAGAAATGATATAGGAAACAAGAAAGGACAACAAATTCGCCTGCTTGAGCCTGGGATTGAATCCCACCCAAATCTTTAGTCTACCCTCCCCCTTCTCGACACAAGGTCATAGACCTCCTTTGTAATTTAAAAAAAGAAAAGAAAAACATGTCCTTAATGTTACACTTCCCATTGAATTATTCATAGGTGACAAGCAAAGGCACAAACTTACAAATGAATTTCAATAAATCCAACAACTAGAGTACAATAAATAACTAAATAAACGAAATGCAAATTCTTCACTGACCCAGTTTCAACGACACTCGCTAGTGACTAACAGACTAAGCAAACCGCATATTACCCAGAAAACCAAAACCGAGTGTGCCAATAAGAATTTGAACAAAACCAACCTTAGATGGATACTGAACACGCACAGAGGGCGTGATCGCCTGCAAGAACCGCTCAAGATTACTCAATCGCTTCCCCGCAGGTTCACAAGACGGCACGGCAACTGGCTTCTTGGCCTCACCGGACCCAACCAGGTTCTCCGGCTCCCTACGCACTGAATCCACCGATTTCTCTCTAACCGAAGGCGACGACCGACTCGCCGTCACGTCGCTGTGAGCTCTACGCAGTCCATCATTCTCCATACTGTGCATGGACCGCCGCGCCTTCACCGGATTATAAAACCGATCCTCTCCACGGGCACGCCCAAAGTGCAACCCAGTACCCAACATTCCTATACCCAATCGAAATCCAGGAAAAATAAAAAAGAAAGAAAGAAAACAGCACCAGAACCAGAATTGGGAAGGAACCAGAAATCAAAAACCGAACTTTTTCAGGTATTGGATAAACCCCGACTATGGTCAACGATTTTGGATAAGCTTTTTCAAGATTGCTACCAATTCAATTGGAGCAATGAGGAATCGGAGGATCCGTGCGGTTCTGGGGTTTGGAGGGGGAAAGAAATGGGGTTTTGATGAAGGGTTTGAGAGCTTCTCTGAATCGAAAACAGAGAAAAAGCGATTGGTCTTTGAGCTGAACCAAAAGTGGAAAAGAAAAACCCAAAGGTGTATGGGAAAAGAAAACGGATCTGCTTCAAGAGTGCAGCAGGTGGGGGGCGAAGGGCAAAAGGGTAATTCGAGCAAAGGGGGGAAAGCACAGAGAGAGAAATTTGAAACTTGAAACAATGCGAAGGAAATGAAGCAGAATCAATGGAGGAAATGGAAAGAAGAGTTGAGCGAAGCAGCCTCTGAATAAAGACGTACTTGTAAACGCTTATTTTATGAAAAAAAAAAAATATTTTTTTAAAATTTTTTATAAAAATTTTAATTATTAATTATTTTAATTATAAAATAAATTAATTTAAACACATATTAAATAAATATAAAAAAAATTAATTTTACAAAATAAACTAAAATTATTTTTAAAAAAAAATTGAGATCTTTTTTTTTTTATTAAAAAAATATGAGAAGATTATTATGGTTTTTATAGAACTATAGAAGTGCCATTTGAAGTCTAAAAGTACAAATATACCCCCGATTTAATGGAGGGTAGTTTGGGGAGAAGAGGTGGCGGGGATTATGCGGCGGCATCTGGTAGAAATGATCCACGATTGACTAATGGGGAGCTGTGATTGGAGGAAATGAAAGCATTCGGATCAGCGATTGAGGTGGGGATTGACGTGGTAACACTGGAGAGGCTGTCTCTTATCCCATTTCATTTTCTCAAAAAAAAAATTCTTTTTTTATTTAAATAATATTATACAGTAAAAAAATAAATTTTTTAATAAAAGTAATAAAATAAAATAATAACCATCAATTATTTAAAAATTAATAAATATATTAAATTATTTTATAAAAATTTTAACAAAAACATTCTAACCTTATAAAATTTTTCTTTTCATATTATATTCTCAAAACACAAAGAAAGCATTAATAAAAGCCGCCCAATCTTGTGCGCAAAAAAAGAAAGCCACCCAATCTTTTTTTTGTTGACAAAAGCGGAGCAAGGAAAATTATTTTTTTCGTGTGCAATAAGACTCAACTAGTGTTTATATATCGCTGATTCGAAATCATAATTTTTGAAATCATGTAATTCAATTTTAATAATTAAGTTAATTTTTGTCTTTAGCGATATGCAGATATTAAATGAATTTTTTTATTTATATGTTATATTAAATTAATTTTTCTAATTAATGTAGTTTTGTTTTTTTAAATTAATTTGATACTATTTTAAAAATTAATTAATAGCATGAATTGACATTCAACGATCCATTTAATACGACTTATATAAATATAAAATTAATATAATGTGGTGTGTATCTTAAAAAATATTTTTTAAAAAAATTAATATTAAAAAAAAAGACAAATTCGTGGGACGCTGAGAAACGCAGCATCTTAGCGCGTGCCAAAACGTGCCAAGGGTACATAGGAGTTCCGGAGTTGTAGAGCCACGTGGCTTTGTTTTTATTGACTTGTCCAACTGATAGTGACGGATTAGTGAATTTGTTCAAATTTTAAAAAAAATGTTATTTACGAAAAATTTTATACAAATTTTGAATGTATAATTATTTAAATAATTATAAAAAACTTATTGTGATTTGAGTTAAAGTTATATTATCTAATCAATCTTTCGATTCAAAAAAGTATATATTCGATAAAATTTATTTTTAAAAAATTTTTTATTTAAATTTTTTAATATTTTAATATTAAATTATTTTAATTATAAAATAAATTAATTTAAACATATACTAAATCATAAAAATATGTTATAAATATAAAATATATAATTTAAAAGTTATTAGGATAAATAAAATTTTAATTTTTAAAAATATATCTCATTTATAATTTAATTTTTTATTTAAATTAATATACAGTTTAACTACTAACAAATGTTAGATGTAGTAATAAGTGGGTTTCTCTTTTATAAAAAAGACCTAAGTTCAAAACTTAGAAGATACCTTCTGTCAAACACTAAAAATATATACATTGTAACTCTTAAATTATTCAAATTCATTTCATTTTATTTTTTTCTGTTTTTAGTTTGGTCAAACTAAAAAAATTAATATAAAATAAATTTAAATAATTTAAAACTTGAAGCTTACATTGTTTTAAATGAAGAATTAAATTGTAAATAAGATATTTCTTAATGTCTAAAATATTATTTTACTCAAAAAATGTATATTTCATAATAAATTTAATTTGATGTATTTAGCATTATTAAAAAATGAGAAACGAAATTATTTTAAAAAGATGAAGAAACAAAAAAAAGGGGGGGTGTTGTGCTCTAATTAGGATAAGGACGTGGAATAGTTGGTAGGACTTCTTAATCACATCCTTATTTGTATTTTTGGCGCATAAGAAATGGTAATTACAGCCAAATTGCATAATATAAAATGCAATAATAATTTGTGTTTTGATAATGAATAATCATTTCTTTTTGGCTGGTTGTATTTGTAGAGTTGAATAATGTCACACAGCGTAAAAAATTAGTTAAAATTTTTGATAGAATTTAGTAGTTATTATATAAAATGAAGTAATAAGAACCACTTATATATTCAGAAATTAATAAATATGTCAAATTACTTTAACAAAAATTATGATAAAAAAATTATCACTATACACCGTTTTCGATATTAGGTTTATTTAGTATACATATGATTAGGCTAATAAATTATTTCCAATCTACCATGCAAATGCATGAGCCGGCTGAACATTTTTTTATATGTTTTATATGTATTATATTTGGATCATACATATTATGACATGTGATAAAATAAAAAATATAAACTATTGGATTCATTTTATTAATTAAGATATAATTTACGGACTTCTTTGTGATGCACACAGACCAAATAAAATTTGCTTGGAGTTGTATGTGAATCCCATACATAGACCACTCATAAGTCCTTTGAATTCGGCTTATACTTGATTGTAATTTGCCCTTTGCATAATCTCGTAAAAATTTATTG
The DNA here is from genome assembly GCA_019955255.1 of Castanospermum australe. Taxonomy (NCBI): domain Eukaryota; kingdom Viridiplantae; phylum Streptophyta; class Magnoliopsida; order Fabales; family Fabaceae; genus Castanospermum; species Castanospermum australe. Next base: position 1,160,451 of record NSJW01000420.1, read on the forward strand.
TCATAAAATTATGTATGTTTATGTAAATGCCACCAAAAGAAAATATGGACATTAAAGTAAAATTTGTGTGACATAAGAATATATATATATTTTTTTCTTTAGTATCTTTTGTTTTTATATAGATATCGGTACCTTTAATAATGAATAGCTAATATTTAATTATATATTTTACTTAATTAAAATATAATTATTAAATATAAATATAATATTTATATTTTAATTAAATCAGACACATGGTCAAATACTGACCATTAATTATAAAAGGGTACTAATATTATTACAAAAAAGAAAAGTGTATATGTATGTGTGTCTATATATATAATATATATATATATATATATATATATAACAATGCTATTAGGTTTTTGAAATTAAATTTTTAATAAATCAATTTAAAGTAAAGTCTTTTTTTTAAATAATTTCTCTTATAGTTTTATTTGTTCTTCATCTGTATCTTTTAATCGGACTATTTTTCAATCCACTTTCATCACATAAGCCTGTGTTGGTCTTTGAGTCTTCGTCATATTTTCCTCAATAAGTTCTACACTTTAATTTTCTCTCGAATACAATTATTCCTAATCTTCTTTTTGCTTTCATGTCCACTCATCCTTTGCAACATTCTCATCTATGCTATACTTATATTTTGCTCTTGTTAGTACTTTATTGTCCAATATTAATTCATTAGTATAGAGTATCGTCGGTCATGTAGATATTAGATATAATTTTCCTTTTGAGTTTAATAGGCATCTTGTGATTACAAGTTACGTACACTAAAACATTTTTTTTTATTTCATTTACCCAGTTTGAATTGTTACATCTAACTCAATCTCCCCATCTTTTTGTAAGATACATCTGATATACCAAAACTTTACAACTTGTGGTATAATGTGATTCTCAATTTTTCACCTCTAAAACATTAGTAAAACTGTATTTTGCTAAACTTGTATTCCATATATTCCATCTTATTTCTATTTAATTGAAAACCCTTTAGTTTCAAAGCTTCTCTCCGCAACTCAAATTTACAATTTACTCTTTCTCTTGACTTATAATTTAGGATTATATCATCCGCGAAAAGCATGCATTAAGACATTGTCTCTTAGATGTGTCTAGTAAGTATGCTCAATACTAAAGTAAATAGGGATAAAATCAAAGTCGATTCTCAGTACAATCCTATAGTTACAAAAAAATCTTCTATTACCCTTCCATGCATTCCCACACTAGTCGTTACCCCATCTTACAAATCCTTTGTAGCTCGAATATATGCAATACAAACTCCTTTCTTATATAGAGTCGTCCACAAGACTTCTTGTTACATCTTATTATAGGCTTTTTCTAGATCAATGAAGACCATGTACGTATAGATCTTTTTGTTTCGTTTCATATCTTTCCATCAAATCCTGCAAAAGGCATATTGCCTCCAAGCATGTCTATTGTCTCAATCTTCTATTGATTGCTCTTTCCCAAAGTTTTGTAGTATGGCTTATAAGTTTGTTCTCTTTGTAATTTGCACAATTTCATATGTTTCATATGTTCTTGTAATAAGTATCAAAGCGCTCATTCCCCACTCATCTGGTATATATTTCTTATATTTCATTATCTCATTGAACAACTTAATAAGCCACGTTATACCTTTCTCCCATAAACACTTTCAAATTGCAATGGGTATATTATCTAGAACAATCATTTTTCTATTGTCCATCTTCTTTAGTGTTTCATTTATCTCAAATATAACTATCAAATTTTGTGATAAAACATAATTTAAATTATCCTTTCTAGTGGTTAAACTCATCGAATCCATTATTGTTGCATGTCCTTTGTTGAATAACTAGAAATAACTCCTCTATCTTTCCTTGATATCTTTGTTCAATTATCACAAGAATTTTCCATCCTTATTAATGCATTTCAGTTGGTCAAAATCTCTTGTTTTCCTTTTTCTACCCTTGACAAGCTTATATATATGTCTTTCCCCATTTTTAATCCTTAAAGATTCATATAACTCCTCAAGAGCTTTGGTTTTCACCTGATTAACCTTCTTCTTTGTATCTTTCTTAACCACTTGATACTTTTCTCAATTGTCATCACTCTTGCAAATGTGCAATGCCTTAAAGCAGTCACTTTTAATTTTAACCTTATCTTTATCACTTGCTTCCCAACATAAGTAATCACTTTTAGGTCCAAACCCTTTTGATTTACTAAAAATTACTTTCGCTACCTTCTGGACCCTTATCACTTCCTTGTGTTTTCCAAAACTCTTGCTCTAATATATTTATTTAAACATTAATTATTTCCCCTCCTTTATAACTACTACCGCTTGATCCTTAGGTTTATCACTCATATATTATTCAAAACATGTTTTAAAAAATTGATACCATAAAAGTGAAAAACCAAATAGTATCATACAATATAGTTGTCATTTTAATATGGGAATAGATTTAAGAGCAGAGTTAGCCATCAAATCGAGACAAAAAGCAAGGGAATGACAAACTCCAAAAATCAATTATCAGATATGGAATTTTGTTCACGAATTCCCTTTGAGAACACAATATATGAAATCTTGAAAGAGTTTGAAATATGATAGAAGAAAGAGAGTTATTTTGATTTTTCAAAATCAACATGTATTTGTTCCTCTTATCAGCATGTTTGTGAAATAATTGTGTGTAGATGGGTATTTAATGCAAATAGAGAGAAATGAAAAGCAATATCTTGAGTTGAGAGATGTTGAGAAAAAAAGATAAAAAGTCATTCAAGTAAAAGTTAAGAAAGGTGAAAATATAATGATGTAGCACAAACACAGAGATAAGATAAGCTTATGTGTTACTCATACATTATGTGCATTAGAAATTATATATTATAAGTAGATACCTCTTACTATTTGAGTAAACATATATTATTAGAATGTCATTGCTCATGTCAATGTGGGTTGGTTTAACTAGTTGAAGGGATCTGGATAAGATTTTGCATCTCTATGTGCAAGGGTTTGAATCTACCCTCACTTGGTGGTTATCCATCTTCAAAGAGATCTCTTGGCTCTTAGTGGTTAATTAAGTAGCCTCTTTTTAGGAATTAAAGATCCTTGGAAGTAGGCATATAACGTACCTCTCTAGGATCTTAGACATGTTATTGGCGTCCTATATTTTATTCATCGGTAACTAAACCTGATTAGTTGCAAAATATTTATTAGTTATATATATTTTATAAACTGTAACTATTTATTGTAAAAAAATAATAATTAATAAATACTTGACAAATCATTCAAGATACTAGTACCTTGATTCGAGTTTCATTGAATTCCAAGTGAAAAAAAAAGGAAGAAATAAGATTATCAATAAACTTGTCACAGTGCTATCATAAAATTTTATTATTACAGTGGTCACAATTCATCAATAAGCATGTGATATGGAGTTTTGCCAAATCTTAAACTTTTGTTTTAAGTAGAATGACATTATCTATGAGTGTATTTGGGTGGTTGTTTGTCCCATCCAAATGGATTTTTGCTTATTTTTTATTTTATTTATTTTGATTTTTGTATCATTTTTCAAACGTGATTATGGTTTCAAAAATTCATTTGATTTGAAACAACTATTTCTTACTTTTGAGTTGAATGTGTTTTTTTTTCAAATATAAATTATTTCACTCAAACTTACTTTTAACTAAAATTAAGTTTACAAAATCAATTTCATCTAAAATTAAATTTACAAATTCTAATCTAAACACACACTGTATCTATCAATTTATCTATATTATATATTAGAGTTGACTTCTAGGATGAGAGCTTTCTATGTAATCATTTTAAGTAATTTCTCAGCTTCTAACTGACTAACCTTTCAAGTTTTAAATATTCACTCATTAATAAATATTTGAATTTACACAAATTACTGTGTATGAACTTAGACATGATTGACTATTCTTTAAGGCCTTGTTTGGACTAACAACTTAAATAAGTACTTATTTGAATAAATAAGCTCTATTGTTAAAAGTGCTATCTAAAATAAGCTAAATAATGTTTAGATACAAAAATATAAAAGTATTTATAAGTGTAAAAATTATTAAAAAGAATACTCATAAGCGCATAAAGTTAATTTTAAAAATTTATTAAGGTTAATTTTGTCAAAAATTATTATAAAAACAGCTAACGCTTAAGCTATTTTTAATTTTTGCAAAGGCTTATTTTCGTAAATTTCAATTTCTAACTTATGAAAATAAACCAAAAATAGCTTATTAATATTTCAAAATAAGCTTATCCAAACAGAACATTTATTTTTTATAAATGCTTATGACAATATATTAACCTAAATAAACTGTTTATAAGCTTATACAAACAAAGTTTAATTATATGTCTGTTAATATATATATCTAAACAAATTCTCATGTGTGAATTTTAACTAACACAATTATAATAAAAAATATTTTATACTTCTAATTCAGCCTATACAATCGTGATGAAATGTTAATATGAAAAATTTTCTTTAAAAAATCTTTTGAAATTAAATATTCAAACATGTTATCATACCATTTCACTACATTATAAGTCCATCACACTAAAATTTGTACATTCAATTTATAAAATATTAACTTAAAACAAAAATACAATCGCCCGCGGCAACATGGGTAAACTACTAGTTATTATTATTATTATTATTATTATTATTATTATTATTAATGATTTCTCTTTCTTTGTTTTCATTTCATTCATCCAATACATGGAAGCACATGAAAGTCGGTCACGTGTCACTTGTGCATCCAAATAGTTAGAATAATTAAGATTTTTAATATATAAAGAATCTTGTTAGATTAAAAGTCTTAATAAATTTGGACTTGTAATAACAGTATTACACTAATATTTGGCTTAATTAACTAATACAAATAAGACTATTAAATTAGTATTTTATATATTATATGTACCACATCAATCATATTTTTATCATATTATTAATAACCTCCTCTCTCTATTTTCTTCCTTCCTTACCTACAGCTTCTATTTTCAACACAAATAATTAATGAGTTTCACAACATGTTCAACATCACGTGCAGACAATTCTCTATTTCAATTCTCTCTCCCTCTTGTCCTTTCAGTTATATTTTAATTGGATGCCAAATCTGGTTTTTGACCATACCAAATTCTAAGTCAATTTACCTTTTGAAAACGCAAACATGATCTTCTGTCCGCATTGAAGTAATCTTTTATCTCATCATACTTTTAAACAGTTTGATGGATGTAATATGTAAAATGTCATAGTTTCCATTCTTGCCACAGTCTTTTCATTCCTATTTCTTAAGTCTACTTCCATTCCTTTTATTGGAGATAAGATAAGATCCAACTTATCTTATCAGACCGGTGAAGATATGCAGATGTGGTGAAGATATGCAGATGTGTCGCAGTAAAGATGCTGATGTGCAGATTCAAATTCAATTCATAGGATCAGATAGTTTTTGCTGGTTTATCTGTTAGCTATTTCTTTGTATATTTGTTTTTAGCTTCTTATCTGGTTAGTTACACTTGCACACGAGCTGGTCTATAAAAAGGACACAGCCTTGTATCTGCAGTAACATAAAAAAGTTCTGCATCTATCAGAAATGAATTGGTACCATTTTGTTATGGTATCAGAGCACGATGATAGGAAACACTTCTGCTGAGAAACTCTGATCGTGTGCGTACGTGTAAACCTATCAAACACGAAGCAATGGCGAAGGACAACAGCAGCAAACTTAAGGTGACAGATCCAAGATCACCGTTCTACGTTGCTGCCTCTGATAACCCTGGCATCATGTTGACAAACGTGATGTTGAGAGGAGAAGGAAACTATGAAAACTGGTCCAAAGCCATGAAAAACGCACTCAAGGCGAAGAATAAACTCGGGTTCGTCACGGGCTCGATCGAGAAGCCGAAAGACGATGCTTCTGACGAGGGTTACGCATGGGTGGTTTGCAACTCCATGATCAATGGATGGATTCACAACACGATTGACCCTCAACTGCAACCTTTTATCCAATATTTCGACGATGCAAAGGATCTCTGGGACGATCTGAAAGAGAGATATTGCGTGGAGAACGTTCCGAGACTATATCAACTTAAGGCAAGTCTGATGCAAATCAAGAAGCAGCAGGGTACCAGTATCGCGAACTACTACACAAGACTCAGAGGTGTTTGGGATGAGATCGAGGCGAGCAAAACCTTGCATACCTGTCCAAGTGGAAACAACTGTCCAGCAACCAAGCATATCAGTGAGGAAGCAGAAAAAGATCGGGCATATCAGTTTCTTATGGGTTTGGACGATGCGATGTACGGTAACCTCCAAACTCAGATCCTTAACACAACACCGTTGCCCTCGATCAACAGAATGTATGCAATGGTGACACAAGAAGAAACGCACCGATCCATCGCTCAGGCACAGAATGACAGAATAGAAGCTGTTGGATATGCGACACAAATGGTCCCAAAGCAAAACATTACGCCAGCTGCACAAAATGTCCCTGAAAAATCTGCAAATCACGTACCATGCACACATTGTGGAAGGACCAACCATGACTCATCGAAATGTTGGTATGCTCGCGGCTATTCGAACCGCAGCAGTGGAAGGGGTCGTGGTAGAGGCAGATCGAACGGAGGACGCTCCAACTATCGCCACAGTAAACGTAGCGCAATCCAGTGAACCACAGGGACACCTGCAGGGACACCCCACAGCCTTCTCTGCACTCACGCCAGAAGTCATTGACCGACTGTTGTCCCTGATAGATCAGCCTCAAACGAAGGACAAAGTATCTGGTAATACCATCTTCTCTCCTCAATGGTTAGTTGACAGTGGTGCATCTGAACATATGACAGGAACTCTTGAGCTGCTGAGCAACGTGGAAAACATCAAACCGTTGGCGGTTAAATTACCGAATGGCAATGTTACATATGCACTTAAACGAGGAACAGTGACCTTGGAACCAAATTTATGCATAACAGATGTGCTGTTTGTACCAAATCTGCAGTGCAACTTGATTTCGGTTGCACAACTTGTTCGGATGAACAACAACAGCGTGAAATTCACTAATAACAACTGTATTTTGCAGGACCCAACGTTGAAGATGGAGACTGGTTTGGGTGAGCAGCACGAAGGTGTGTATGTGTACAGCCCGAAGCAAGGTCGAGCACATGCAGTACGTTCCAATGATTCTATCGAGCTGTGGCATCAACGACTCGGGCATCCTTCACGTCAAGTCGTCTCTATGCTCCCAGAACTCGCTAAAATTAGGTGTAGGGATGTGAGTCACGGTGCATGTGATGTGTGCTACCGTGCCAAACAAACAAGAAACATGTTTTCAATAAGTGATCATAATAGTAAAGATTGCTTCGAACTTGTGCATGGAGATATATGGGGACCTTACAGAACTTCATCCTTTTCTGGTGCTCACTATTTCTTAACTATGGTTGATGATTACAGTAGAGCCGTCTGGGTATTTCTAATGGCTGAGAAAAGTGAAACAATGGCTTGCATGAAGAAATTTGCTGCACTGACACAAAATCAGTTCGGCAGATCTGTAAAAATTTTTCGAACTGATAACGGGACTGAATTTAAATCAGGAACCTTGATTAAGTTTTACAATGAAAATGACATAATTCATCAAACTTCATGCGTCGACACTCCACAACAAAACGGAAGAGTGGAGAGAAAACACAGACACATTCTAAACGTTGCCCGAGCACTGCGCTTCCAAGCTCGCGTTCCAGTGGATTTTTGGGGTGACTGCGTAACTACTGCAGCCTACTTGATCAATCGGACCCCGTCTAGTTTACTTGCTGGAAAGACACCCTATGAAGTCCTTTCCGGTACGCCACCACAATATAACCATTTACGTGTCTTTGGGTGTTTATGCTATGCACACCCAAGACCAAAGCCCCGAGATAAGTTTGCTGCTCGATCACGGAGATGCATGTTCCTTGGGTACCCTACAGCGCAGAAGGGATGGAAGTTGTACGACCTTGAATCTCAAGAAGTTTTTGTATCTAGAGACGTGCAGTTTCATGAGGATGTGTTCCCTTATCCTGGTCAAGAATCATCCACACAGCTTCACAGCAACATGCCATCTCATATATCCCTCCAAGCTCACGACCCCCTCGAACACGACACAGCCGAAGATGCTGAATGCTCCAACGCACAAGACAATGTGGGCGAAACTGACTGTTGCAGTGAGCATACCGTGCCCGAAGCCATCACCACAGACCCACAGCAAACCGACCTGCACACCATAGCAGACAGGGGGAGTATCCCACTTGATCAAACAGCTAACGCACCTGCAAGTCGTAACCATCGTGAACGCAAGGCGCCAGCCTACCTAAAAGACTATCAGTGCAATATGGCTAGTACACACACACCATCCGAACCTCTCGCCCACGCCGGTGCCATCCCAGGTACACCCTACCCCATCTCGGATTATGTTACTTACTCAAATTTTTCCATACCACACCGTGCTTTCCTAGCAGCCATCACTGCAGAAACAGAACCAACCAGTCTCAAGCACGCTATGACCGATGCCAGATGGGTAGAGGCCATGCAAACAGAGCTTCATGCTTTAGAAACAAACGGTACGTGGGAGATAATAGATTTGCCTCACGGAAAGCGGGCTTTACCATGCAAATGGGTGTATAAAATCAAATACAACTCAGATGGGTCAGTAGAACGGTATAAAGCACGTTTGGTCATTGCCGGTAATAACCAGGTGGAAGGTGAGGACTATACGGAGACATTTGCCCCCGTTGCCAAAATGGTAAGTGTCCGCACGCTACTCGCCGTAGCTGCTGCAAAAAAGTGGGAACTTCATCAACTTGATGTCCATAACGCCTTCCTCCATGGGGATCTTCACGAAGAGGTATATATGCGAGTACCTCCGGGCTTCACCATCGACGACGCTCGCAAAGTGTGTCGGTTGCGCAAATCCTTGTACGGCCTGCGCCAATCTCCTCGGAACTGGTTCGCCAAACTGAGTTCTTCCTTGGAAACTTATGGCTTTGTCCAGTCACAGGCAGACCATACATTGTTTACTCTACAACGAGAGGGTATCTTCCTTGCTTTGCTTATCTATGTGGATGATATTGTCCTCGCCGGCAACAACACCAAAGCCTGTCAGGAAGTAAAGGACTATCTCAATTCTTGCTTCAAAATCAAAGACCTAGGCTCACTGAAATACTTTCTCGGCATCGAGATAGCTCGCGGACCGACTGGTTTATTTCTCTCACAGCGAAAGTATGCGATGGATATCCTCTCTGAATCAGGCTTGCTAGGCTGTAAACCGACATCTTCTCCCATGGAGCAAAACCATAAACTCGCACTTGCTAATGGCCCAGACTTTGACGACCCTGCTCGGTATAGGCGTCTCATAGGACGCTTGGTATATCTCACAATCACTCGGCCTGACCTGTGCTATGCTGTACATATACTCTCTCAATTCATGCAATCTCCTAAACAACAGCACTTTGACGCTGTGATTCGAGTTCTTCGTTATATAAAATCCAACCCGGGACAGGGAATCCTGTTGAAGAATGATTGCGATTTGCAGATATACGCTTATTGTGATGCCGACTGGGCCAGTTGTCCCCTTACGCGTAGATCTGTTACGGGCTATTTTATCCTGTTAGGAGATTCACCAGTTTCATGGAAGACCAAGAAACAAATCACTGTCTCTCGTTCGTCCGCAGAAGCCGAGTACCGGTCAATGGCTACCACCACCTCTGAATTAATTTGGCTAAAATCCTTTCTGGGTTCTCTCGGTGTCGATCACACTCAACCTATGCACTTGCTATGTGACAACCAAGCAGCTCTGCATATTGCTGCCAACCCAGTGTTTCACGAACGCACGAAGCATATCGAATTAGACTGCCACTTCGTGCGACAACATCTGCTGTCCAAAACAATTTGTACATCGTATGTCCGATCACAATCTCAACTGGCTGATATTTTTTACCAAAGCACTCGGGAAGACGCCATTCCATTCGATTCTAAGCAAGTTGGGCACTAGTTCCCTACATGCTCCAACTTGAGGGGGAGTATTGGAGATAAGATAAGATCCAACTTATCTTATCAGACCGGTGAAGATATGCAGATGTGGTGAAGATATGCAGATGTGTCGCAGTGAAGATGCTGATGTGCAGATTCAAATTCAATTCATAGGATCAGATAGTTTTTGCTGGTTTATCTGTTAGCTATTTCTTTGTATATTTGTTTTTAGCTTCTTATCTGGTTAGTTACACTTGCACACGAGCTGGTCTATAAAAAGGACACAGCCTTGTATCTGCAGTAACATAAAAAAAAGTTCTGCATCTATCAGAAATGAATTGGTACCATTTTGTTACCTTTTTTTTTTTTGTGCTTATTTTGAAGGAAATATCAAACTATTATGAAAATTTATTGGAAAGGACAAAGCACGTATAAAGGACCATGATCAGTTTTGATTGCTAAGAAGTGGTCACAACCATGACATGACAATAACAATATTGCATTACCCGACCAAATTGGCACATAAAGGAGTGACCGTCAATTATATGCCAAGGTACGTGTCGTTGATATTGTGTAAGGTGGGTCTGTTCTGAGAAAATGTGGCGCAGAATGGAGATGGAACGCAGGGGTGAGACCCACAAGATGATGGATGCTGGTGCTATGAAAAGAACGCCTCCTTTGTTATCCTGTGTAATGGACTAACAAGCCTACAGCCACAACACAAAAGCCATAGATTCATTTGTCCATTGGCCATTTGGCATCTCCAAAAGGATAAGTTATTGGAGCATCAGTTTGCACCAATCACAATTCAGAACCAACTTCCATAATCCCATGCCAGCTTGTAAAACATTTGAATTTAAATTCTCTTAGGTATCAGGACCATTAACCATCATGTCAGAGAATGATAAATACAAATTTTACAGCATTCGATCTCATGATGATGAATTATAAAATTTACTATTTATATTCAAAATTTTGTGTGTCTTTCTCTCATTAAAATAGAACACTCGTATTGTATCATTAACAGGAGAGTATTCACATCCAAAATATTTCTAATTTTCTTGATTTTTTTTAGTGAAGCCTCTTGAGTTTTGAGGAGAAAAACTGAATGCGCCGTGAACTATAATTAAGAGAACCAGAAGCCTTGTATCTCTTATATGTAGCACCAGTGTTTCTTCAGGGGATAAAAGAACTAGACAAAATATATACATCCATAGCAGAGGAGAAACAAACAAATGATTCAAAACTTCCACTTGCTTATCCCACTGTCCAGGCTTGCAAATTTTCCTCCCTCGTTTCTGTGTTAAAGGGGCGTCTTAATCCAATCAAGCTTAGAGAATATTAATGAGTAAATACAACCATTGTATGACAAAAAGAAAGCTAGCTTTTATATCAAAAGGATCAAAATTATTCACAAAAAGGCAAAATCTACTGATCTCAGAGTGAGACAGAGAGATACAAACTATATATGACAAACATATCAAAAGGGGGCAAGTTATTTACACAAAAGCCAAGTCTCCTGATGTAGAGAAAGTTGAAATAAAAACAACCAGTCCACAACTTTAAGATGTTGGAAGAGAAAGCCTAAGTTAGCTCCTGAAAATTGTCAGTGAGTATAGGTCAACAGTGCACCTATTTGTTACATAGGGGACTGAGGTTAACTCCTTCCTATCACAGGAATATTTGTAAAACACCACCACGAAGGTGCAGTAAACCAGGTGTATGCCCAATTGTCTATATCACCATGGAAGAGAAACTCCTCACCACCCTCATTGTCAAGCCTGAAAATGCCCCAATCTCTTCCCTCAGTCTTATGGAAGCCAAGACGAGTCGATATACCTTTTAAATGATCAGAATCCCACTCATTCCACCAAGGAGCAGCTGGGTCATTAGAGAAATATATGCTGTTGCTAATTCCAACTCCAAGTTCCTTTGCAGAGAAGGATGTTGAACAACATTTTCCCAAGAATAGCATTTGATCCCCCAAATCCTCAACCTTCTGCCAAGATGACTGACAAGAATCAAATGAATATACCTCAAATTTTTGGGTCTCAAGCACCAAATCTTGTTTAGCATTAAAATATCTACAAACAAGTAAAAGCTCCCCACAAGACTCCACAAGATATCTTAAGATGTGACTGTCAGCATGACTCTCTAATATCATCCCTTCTTGGAACTGAAATATCTCAGGCATTTTCACTTCATGAAACTGTGTTTCCATCTTCGACAATGTTCCAAAATCATTGTCACCTTCAGTAATGCTAGAGTAGATACTTTTAACATCAATTTGCCATATATGAAATCCATCACCCAGGAGATAAAAACTTCCATTAAAAGATACAGCATCCTCAAATGGCTCACCTGTTAGTTTATGTTTATGCCATGATTGTGCACCTGGAACCCAAAAAGCCAGCTCCCGGTACTGGCTATGTAGAAGCATACAAACAAAGTTATTCTCAAAGGGAAGCCCTGACAGTACTATCTTGTGATAAAAGTTCCATATTGCAGGAAGACTAATTTGGCTTCCTGAAAATGGATTCAACAAGTTAACTTCAAGATAGAAACTGTCAAGATCTTTCACCATAATCAACCAATCACGAAATGATCCCCAACAATACTTTCCATATGCCTCTGAGAGCTCCAACTCCCAAACACGATTCTCCAGTATACTGATACAAGTTCTAACCTCTTTGTGCTGTTGACCTGACACCAGAAGCCAAGGAAATCCATGCCTTTGCCAACTAGGAAGTTCTTCACCAAGAACAGCATTCCAACTTCTACAAACTTTGCTGATGGATAAGCAATCAATTAAAGTCAGTTTTTCAGCAACCATCTCAAGGATACCTCGAGGGAGACTTGACCAATCCGCATGGTATTTCTTTTTCAATTTTCCTTGTCTATGTCTTGTTTCTCTCTGTCTGGCAATAATTCTTCTCTTGATAGCTTTCAACAGCGATGAAGGCAGACTTGACCAATCCGCATAGTATTTCTTTTTCGATTTTCTTTTTCTATGTCTTCTTTTCATCCTTTTGGCAATAATTCTTCTGTTGATAGCTTGCAACAGCAATGAAGGCATCCTGTTTGATGTTTCAGAGTGAATGAGGCATCAAATGTGCAATGAAAACATTGTAATCAGATCAGGGAGGTTTGACTTTCTGACGATGGAAGCTTGTATCAACTATCAAGCTTAGTGGGTTTGATGAATTATGATCATGAGATTTATGATCATGCTAAAACATAACTACACTAAATCCTTATAAAACATTCAGAATGCATACAATTTCAGATAAGATATAAATGAAATCTATCAAGAATTACGTATGAAAAGATGTGGGAGAGACAAGAACAATCAGAAAAACAAATTTATGAAACATGTCCGTTCCTTTCTCCCACATGATGACTTACTGCAAACCATGACATGCAATTTAAAGTCGAAAGAGGTACACTCATTAGTGCACAAGTGTGAGTAAAATCAATAAAACATTTATATCATAAGAATGATGGATTACATCTTTTTTCTTTTAGCAACCACTGATATTTAAACTCAAGACTACCTTCTAACAAACTACAATTTTCAACATCTTGGATCTACAACTATTTTTTCTCCCTCTTTACATACCGTTTTGCTATCAACATATTTGATGCATAACTCTTTCGAGACATGTAAATTTGTTAACCTAATTGCATTCCTATAACCCTTGTTCTATATGATGCAGAAATTATATGAAACAAGTATAATCATAACTAGTTATCACCACATTCATAAAAAAAAAAGGAAAAAAAAAAAATCAAGGATTTTCCCCAAGAAGATGAAGCCCCCAAATCGATGACTAGTTGAGGATAATGGTTGGAATCTTGAATCAGCTTGTACAGTCACGGAGTCACCTAGTTCATCCTAAACAATCAATCATACTGTCAATAAGTTGTGTTATTTCACAAGAAAGTTATAGCAGACTTTTTCAAAACAAAATACTTTCAACTACATATCTAAATGATTATATATTCTTGTATTTTCAAATTCTTATGATGGATTTTTATTTGCTAATATAGTTCACAAAAATAATTCAAAACATGATTTCTTTCTATTTTAAGAATTACTGGCATTAAAATATCTCCAACTACACTGATGAGACGAAAATTTTTCTTTGTCCTGAAAAATAAGGATGCATTTCCAAAAATATCATCCTATATATAATTTATTTTTGGATTTAAAAAGCTTATACATAAAATACTGTTTAAGGTTTCATGTTTGAGTGCTAACAAACTTGCAACATGCAGGAAGTAAAGCTTTCATGCAACAAGCAGAAAATTGTATGGAAAAGAATCCTGGCCAATTTGGACTAGGAGTCCTAGCACAATTTAGCCCTCTTTGATGCCAAGGTGCATTATCTGTAATGTATCTTAATTGAATATAGAAGGGGGATTTTGTTAGACCCCATCACATGGAAGATCACCCCAGCACATGGAAGATCACACAAATGTTCCTTACAAGAGCAAAGAGAGACTGTTGAGGACTCTAGACACGTGGCATGGATGGAGTTAGTGGGAGTAACAAACCCTGTGATGACAGAATGCCTAAGTAGCAAGGAGAGAGAGAGAGAGAGAGAGAAAGAGAGTGGGAGAGAATGGGTAGTGGCAGTTATGAATGAGGAGTAGTGGCAGTTATGGATTCTGGGGGGGCAGAATATGTAAAAGAGAGGGAATTTACGGAGAACGGAGGGAGGAAAATCGGGAAACAGTTTCTGGCAGTGGAGAGACCAAGCCTTTCGAAAGCTTGGACATTTTCTTTCTTTCTGTGTAATTTTCCTTTAATTTCCAGTATTGTACTCTGTAAATTCTGGGCTTCAATCCCAGATTCTGCTACGTGAAAGGGAGGTTCCTAACAAATTGGTATCAAAGCTCCCGATCTGGGAGCTGTGGACACTAAATATGAATATGGAAGCTCGTGTAGAAGCATTGGAAAAGGGGAGGGAGAATCTGGGGCAAGACTTTGATCGATGGAGATGGCGTTACAAAAGGACAGGGAGATGTGGAAAATTCGTTGGGCTAAAATGGTAGACACCCAGCAAGAGATTCTGCATCTCATCCGAAGCAAAACTGCTGATCCGATCAAGGTTACGCCAAAGGTAGTTGAAGAGGAAGAAATGAGATGGGGCGATGACAAAGGAGAAGTAGCCGATGCTGAGGAAGAAAAGAAACAGAGGAGACAGTAATGGGAGAGGAGGAAACGAAATCACACGGTGGGTCGGAGGAGGTTACGTTAGAGGAGGAGGAACCAGAGACAGTGAAACCAGAGAAGGAAGAAGAGGAAACGGAGGTGGTGGATGAGATCTGGGATGAAGATGCAGGTGGTGGTGGCATAAAGGAGGGTCGCACAGCGAGCAAACAGATGCAAAAATGGTGGGCAATGGCCACCGAACTTTGGGTCGGGAGTAGTCCGGCCCATCACCCTCCACCACCGACGCTACCGGACAAGAACCGTCGTGCAGAAATTGATAGCAGCGCAAAACATGAAGGCCAGATCACGGAGCTGAAACGGAAGGAGCAAAGTGACAATGCCAAACCACTACCCTCGCCGAAACCACCAAATGAGACCCACCGGCTAGCCCCAGGCCAGATTGCGGCGCCAGAATGGGAAAAACTGGACTTACGTCCCAGCAAAAAGGGTTGCGCGATGGGGAAGCAGAAGGAGAGGAGCTTGCAATAGCCATGGAGTTCTGGGTCTCACTCAAACCGACAGATCCTTCACCACCTGAGCCACCAGATTCACTCCTTGGTGCGAGTGGGGGCTAAGTTGGACGGAAACAGGGGGAAGAAGATGAGCAATCAGTTATGGATGGATCATGCGAGGTCGATGGGTCATTTGTGACTGAGAAGCTGGCTGAACCACGAGCAAGGAGGGATGAACTATGGATCTCGAGTGGTCCGGCCATCTAGCCGCCACCACCTGAGCGGCCGGACGAGAATCACCAGCCAACCCCAGACCAGATGGCAATGCCAGAGTGGGAGGAATGTGGCAGCGTTGGGTTTATGCGTGGCAGCTCTAGGGATGACTGGGCCACGAGGTGTCAGGCCAATCACCGGCCGCTGACAAAGCCAGCGGAGTCGCCAGAGCCAACGGACGTTGATCCCTTTTGCTGTGCCTTTGAGAAGCCCTTACTTGGTGGCTGTGTGAAGTGGGAGGAGGGAGAAGGGATAGAATGGAAATTTTGGTTTTTTGGGCTCTTTCCTAACTTAATGGGCCAAGCCCAATTGACTAACAAGGGAGATATAGGTTCAGACCAAAAGGAAGAACATCACTCTATAGTGACTAGACCCCTTTAAATCCATTTTTGGGCTATGGCCCAACAAAGATACTGAAGTTGGGTTAAAAACTTTGCATTCCAGTACTGAACATAGACATATGCAGGAGAGAGACAAGGAAAGGGAGCCACTGGATGTACTTGGTCAGGTTCTTCACAAAGCCTTTGAAGAATGGGGGACAGACAAGGCAAGGCTGATAACCATTTCAGTTAGATTTGTAATTTTGATTGGGTTTTTTATTGATAAGCCATACAATTACAGTCTAAGTCAAAGTCAAAAGGGTAGTTTTTCCATTGCGCTGTTAATTCAACTTGAATCTGGTCTTATTAGTCTTTTGACCGCCAAGTATCAGAAGAATGTTTGCTGGGAAATTCCCGAGGCTGTCCTGACATGGTATGGATGCTGGACAAGGGAGGCTTAGATTAATTACTAAAGGAGATGGGTAAGAGGAGTGGGGCATTAGTGCAACAAGTATCACAGGTGAAACGAGGCATATGGTAACAATGACAATTGAAAATAATTTAGATGAAGTAGCATGTTTTTTTGATATTGAAATTGATGGCTTCCAGGTGGGATTACCATTGAGTATGGGTAGCAGCATTTGGGAACATGAGATGGAAAGTCTGGATGGGAGCTAGACCGCCAACAGATTTTGATGCGAGGTCAGATGTCTGTCGGGGCTGGTTAGGTGGTTATTGGTTCTTGAACTTTGTTGCCGTTCTGATAGCAGCAATTGCATACCATGACTTGGTAAAATATATTCTCACAGTTAGGCAGAAGATTGAAGCACCCAAGATGGATATTGAGTTCATCTATGCATATGCAAAGTTTGATAAGCCTGAAGAAATTGAAGAGCTTATACTGATTCCGAAGGTTGCAAAGTTTTCAAATGTTCAAGTGTGCTGGTATGATGAGATTGTGATTCAGGTTATCATATTCTTTCTTCCATGGTCTTCTAAAACTACAGTTCAGCTTTTAGAGTGCTATTCTTGCCAGTTGCAACCATGGGTTATTGCAAATGGAGGTTTAGAGGAGTTTGTACTACAGTTTTGTGGTGGGATATTGACAAGAACCAATTAAGTATAACTGCTCTTGGGTTTTCATCACTCCCAAACAACTTTCATGTTGTTTGCATTCAACCAACCTATGTGGAGTATAATATTAGGACAAGAAACGGGTTGACATCTTTGATATTCGTTGCTGTGGTAACTGGAGGAGGTCAATGGGCCCCAAGTGGAAGTTCCTATGCATTAAGCATAACTTGGCCTTTATGCTTGAAACAATGGGACCTCGGTGGACACCTTCACCTTGAGGACAAGGTGATTTTTTTTGGGGGGAAGTATTGTTAGACCCCAACACATGGAAGATCACCCCAGCACATGGAAGATCACACAGATGTTCCTTACAAGAGCAAAGAACGACTGTTGAGGACTTTAGACACGTGGCATGGATGGAGTTAGTGGGAGTAACAAACCCTGTGATGACAGAATGCCTAAGTGGCAAGGAGAGAGAGAGAGAGAGAGAGAGAGAGAGAATGGGTAGTGGCAGTTATGAATGAGGAGTAGTGGCAGTTATGGATTCTACGGGGGCAGAATATGTAAAGGAGAGGGAAGTTACGGAGAAGGGGGGGAGGAAAATTAGGAAACAGTTTCTGGTAGTGGAGAGACCAAGCCTCTCGAAAGCTTGGACCTTTTCTTTCTTTCTATGTAATTTTCCTTTAATTTCCAGTATTGTACTTTGTAAATTCTGGGCTTCAATCCCAGATTCTGCTACGTGAAAGGGAGGTTCCTAACAGATTTGAATCTCCTAGACAGAACTTTGGCTGACTTGCTATTGAAGCCTGAAATATATCACCTACTCACCACTTGCACCCCGGCTAAGTTGCACATACATATAATATGTTACAAGTCCTAAATTCTAACAAGCAAAGGAACATGACCGTTGAAGTACAATTCCCTTAAAGACATTGCAGCAATTGACATGGAAAAGACAAGAATATAAACATAAGAAATCTAACCTATGGAGAGTGACTCAATGAATGGCATGCAACTACATGACAATGGGATGAAGACAGGGGAGTGAAGAAAAAATACTCCTATAAGCTGAAACTCAACATAGTTCAGACACTGGAATATGTAGGCATAGTTGAAAATTGAAATGATCCCTAAAGGACTCCCTCAGATTTTTAAAATTACCAACAAATGTAGTAATATATAAATTATAGATGAAAGTCACAAAACTCTACCACCATGAATTAAATGAATATAGTTTGTATTCAACAGAATTTGGTTCTGGTATAAATTATTTAGAATTTTCAGTCTGAAATATATTTATTTTATCTCAAATGAGTAGAAAGTGATATAGATTGATCCATAGATTACAATAAGATGCTAAGGTTTGGTGTCCCCATAAAAATGGGATTCAGGGATGAGCTTTATTAAAAATTGTAAGAAAAATTTATCCCAACCCCTCCCCATGCCCCCAACCCCCCCCCCCCCCCCGAAGGAAACCTCAAAATTTTAAGGGGATACCAAACTGACTCTAGAAAGTAATTAAGAGAGTCATAAATATGAATATTATAATATCATTAGTATAAGCAATTTAGACTTCAGAGTTATGTTCCGAGTTTCTAACAAAACAAGATTGGTATATGCTTTCATAATAGAACTCCAAATGCATTAAAAAGAATAGCTCCAGAGGTCATTTGGTATAACTGTAATCTGGTCCAGAGTCTCCAGAACACTTGAAGATAAAGCTCACCAGTCACCTCTAAATTAATTAAAACTTACAACTAATTTGAAACAATTTCAAACATAATAAAGTAACCAAAATAATAATAATAATAATAGTAACAATAATAAATCCTTTCTTTTCCTTCTTTTCATAAGTTTACAAAACAACTTTTTATTTTATTTTCTTTTTTGGTTAAAAGGAAGTCCAAGATAGACAAAAACCAGCTCATTTGTACACAGTTATCTGGTTTTCAAGGATAGACGAAAACCCCATTATAATAAGGAAGCAACTACTTCATAAAAATCTCTGGTCATAAAAACGCCATTTACCCATGAAACTGATGTATTTCAAATAACATATAATCCAAGAATTCATGTTGAGCTCCAGGTGAACCGCGTCTAGAAACTCTTCTTAGAAACGACAAATGGAGAAAAATGCAGAAAACCCATCACCGAAATTGAGTCTTTTGGGTGGAGAAGAGAACCATCTTCAAGAATAGGAAACCCAATAGAGAGAGAGATGATCACAAACCTGGTACATGCAAGCTCACACTGTGGTCCTCGTTACCAAGTCAGCGGAACCAGAAAACGCTCAGAATGCCGAGAAGCCGGAAGCAGCTTTTACTTTGCCGTGCCCGGGTGGCGGGACAATGGGACTGGGAGTAATAATAAAATAGTGACTGGGTTAATGGGCCTAGTCAAACCCAACCCAAGTTGAGTTCAGGCCCACATTCATCAAGGCTCAGTTTTCGACCAAAAATTAAAACTGACCAAAATTTAATATAAGTATTTTTTTAAAAAGAATAATAATATTCGGTAATGAATAAATAACAATGATACATCAATAACATGTGAGTTATGGGAACTGTAAGATCATCTCTCACATCTCATCACTAAAGTTGATATTTATATCTTTTTGGTGTGAATTAAAGGATCCTACATTGTTCAACATATTTGAACAGTTTCATAATTTTAATCTTCTCATGTCCGAGTGATAATGGTATAACTCTCTTTATAAGATGTGATTTTTTAATAATTGAACAGTAGTTTTCATACATAAAGACATAACTCACTTGTGCTATACTAAATCTTCATGAGTAAAGTTTATATTTATATCTATATTTTAGATCAATTATCTCAATTAATGATGAGTTCATTTTAAGTTTAGCAAGTTCATGTCAATAGATTCAAGAATGAACTTCACCTATTGATATTATCTGGTACTTAAAATGAATGCATCATTAATTGTTGCAGCTTGTGTTTAAGGGCTATCTTATCTGGTTGTTTGATATTATCAGTGACTATTCATTTATTCACTCAATTATGTAGCCATGTTATATAAAAGAAATTAATAACGAGTCAGTTTGGTATTTGGTACATTTTATTTTTGAGTCTTGGGTAGTTTACTTGCTTCTTCCTTAGTTCAAAATTTTAGTGATCCCATCATACTGCTGGGCCTAAATATTTGTATGGATTATATTGTTCCAAGCTTTAGATTTACTTCATTGCTTAATTGATGGGTTGCATCCTTTGTGTAGGTATTGGACCACCATTTAAACGTTATTGTGAGAGTTAAATTCAAATGGTTTCCCTGTTATTAGTTGCTTTAGCACTTGATCTGTTATGGTTTCATTTCATAAACTTAAATAATAAATTCATCAATTTAAAATAATGTAATTAAGATTTTTCTAACCCTATACCTTTATGGAAATTAATATAGTAATTAACTTAACTACATATTGACAATGGCAAGTGAACAAATGTAGTGTGGTAGCAAGTAAGCTATGTTGAACAAAATGAAAATATTAACTATACAAATTAGATATATTTTTATGTGCAAATTTATTAATTTAATAGATTATAATATAAATAAATAATTTCTTAATTACTATAAAAAAATATAAAAAATTCTCAATTATGTTGAGTAATGAAACTATGAAACCACGGAGAGAAAGAGTTAACATAACTAACTATAAGAGATAAAAATAAAATAAAGTGATAGAATTAAAATCACATTGTGATAAAACACAGTGACGTCTATCTTTTCTCCTGCCGCTATGTTGGATTACTGCAACTTGGCAATGGCTGCCTTGGTTGGATTCTTATGGTCATCTTTTCATCTTCATTCAGAGACGTGGCGTCAACCAGTAATTTGAAATTAATAATAATTGATTAAATTGTGTAACTAATTTGAATAATTAAATTGAATAGAATTAATTGGTTTTAATTAATTTGGGAGAGTTGAACCTATATGACATAGTTCCCAACTTTTGTTCTTCTCTCTTTTCTCGTTCAGTTGTAGCTCCCAGTAAAAAAGAGTTTAAGTTCTTCCCAAACAAATTTTTATTTTTTTATTTAAAAAGAGTTTTCAAAATTACTCATTCAAACAAGTTTTTCTATCAATTATTTCTAAAAATTATTCTAAAACAAATTCTAAAATAATTTTAAAAAGAAGTTTTGAAAACAAAAAACAAAAAATCATTCGAAATGGCAATTGGAAAATAACTTTCTGAAAGCTTTTATATAGTATTAGATTATATTTAAACATAATTTTACCAAATTGAAAAGAAAAAATCATGTCAAGACAGTCAAGTTCTACTACGTTGGAAGCTTCTGTCTATTGAAAAAAATCAAGAGGCTGATTACTTGTTTAAGAGAGTTTAATTCAGATAATAAATTAATATCAAGACCTCCTTTTTTTTAAACAGTACTTTTGTTTAACTAGCCGAATATGTTTACTTTGTTTATATTCTAGCATTTGGACTCCATACTTAGAAATGTAAATAAGTCTTATAGGTTAGCAAGTATCAAGACCTCTTGTTTCTTTTTTTTTTTTTTTTTTTTTGTTACATAAGCGGGGATAGCATATGATGCCTTTTACTTTTTTTTTTTTGGGGTATGGAATATGATGCCTTTTATTTTGTTGATTATTACATTGAAACTTATTATTAATATTAAGAATTTTCTACTAAAGCTAGAAAAAGTTTCTTAATCAGAATAGAGCTTTATTTCATTATAGATTAATAAAAGAAATTCTGGTTTCCAAATAGATATGTAGAAATTAATAATAATTATATTATATTTTGGATAAATAAAATTTTTTAATTAGATAATTGTAATATTTTGTATAGGAAATTTTTGAAAGATAATTAGCTACAATTAAATTAATCATTGTATTTTTATTTCATTAAGATATTTTTATTGTGAAAATAAAAATATCTTCAATTTTATGATTGCGTTAAAATTTTATTTTGTTGTAGGTCAATAAAAAATTATTTCATAACAAATTTATAACAGTAATTACATTGATTTTAATAGAAAACTTGAAATTGTGCGTTGATCTGAAAATTATTTTTGTTCTAAAAACCTATGGAAACAACTGAAGTATGACATAAGAGGCATCAAATCTATTAAAAAAAAAAGATGTACCAGAATAAAAAAAATTAACAAAATAAGAGAATTGAAGCTTAAACCATCGAAAAAAGAATATAAATAACTCAAATGGAAGGAAGCAAAACCCATGCAATAAAGATATACCTTTTGCATTTACATTTATGGTACTTTTTTTATATCAACATGTAATATAAATATTAGTTCTTACAGAGGATAGGATTCACATATGTAAATTATGCTATAATAAAATAAATTTATGTTTCCTCTTATTTACCAAATAAATAAATAAATAAACAAATTTCTGCTGAAAAGTTAAAGCAATATAAAGTAATTACAAATGTTTTATTGACCAAATCGTTATACTTTTTTTTTTTGCAAGAAAATAGGGCCAATACCATTAAAACAGAAAATCAGTCTGAAGTATATCTGGGAGGAAGGTAGGAGGTTCACCCAACCAAGTCACATCCTCAATAGTATGTTGAGCTTATCGAGTTAGACGATAGGCAACCATGTTAACCTTTCTAACAGCAAAGGTAAAACTACAATAATCAAACTAGGACACTAGAGATCTAATATCATCATAGATAACACCCAAGTCAGATAAATTGGCAACTCCTCCGTTTAGGTCTTTAACTATTCTTTTGTAGTCACTTTCCAATAGAATTATGTTCTAGCCTTGCTTATTGGCAAATTTTAGAGCTTCCAAAATTGCCCAGGCTTCAAGTAGACCCGGGTTTGTCATTAACCAATTGGGAAGCGATAAGTAGCCAAGACCCTGCCCCTAATGGTTTCTAGTAGTAACACCAATACTGTCTTTGCTCAGATCATTAAAGACTGTTGCATTAACATTGAACTTGAAAGTATCCAAAGGTGGTAGTTTCCAACGTGTCTCCCAAGCTGCACTATTACTAAAGACCTTGATCTTTGGTTTATCCCCACTTCCAGCTTCACACAAATTCCTAAAGAAGGATTCTGTCCCTACCAGGATCTCTTAGGCTTGTTTTGATTCACTTTTATAAACATATAGGTTACGGTCATGCCAAGTAAACCAACAGATAATCAGGCATCTATTCAAAGTGTTTATTTATTGGCTGTGTCATCAAGTAATCAAACCATTTTATGCAATTGTCCATACTGTTTGGTGCAACTTTCTCCTTCAACTCAGATAATTACCAAATTTGTTAGGCATGAGCACATCCCAAAGAGTATGAATCAGGTTCTCGGGTTCTTCATCACACCAAGGGCATGTAATGCTGCATGGAATTTTCTTTCTAGCCAAATTCAGCCCAGAAGGTAAAATATCGAGGATAACTCTCCAATCGAATATTTTAACCTTCTCCGGAATATTAATCTTCAAGAAGTCCCACCATAAAGATTATCGTCTTCCTGCCGAGCTGCATGCTACACTAGATTTCACTTCTTTCCTTCAAGCCATTTCCAATTTGTATGCACTGTTAACTAAAAAATCTTCCCTTAGAGTATACTGCCATATTAATATGTCTTTAGACTCCTTAATGCTGATGGGGATTCCTCCAATAGCTTTAACATCTTGGGGCAAGGACATATTGTTTAGCACTTCAAAATTCTAGCTTTTAACCTGCCAATCAATCAAAGAATTAACAGTTATGTTAGATAAATTTTGGTTCTTTGGTGTGATTGGTTTGAATGTCCATGGTCTTGGAACCTAAGGATCTGTCCAAATATTGATATTTGTTCCGCTACCAGCTCTTCATCGTAGTCTTTTTTCTAGAAGCTTCCTCCCTTACATGATGTTCTTCCATGTGAATAAGGGATTAAACCCCAATTTTACTTGCAGAAAGGATGATTGTGGGAAATACCGAGCCTTTAGGATTTTGCTGCATAGAGACTATGGGTTCTTAAGAATTCTCCACCCTGATTTTGCGAGGAGCGCCAAGTTAAAAGCCTTTAGGTCCCTAAAACTGAGACCTCCTTCTACCTTTAGGGCACACATCTTCATCCAGCTCCACCAGTAAATTTTTTGGCTATTTGTATTAGAACCCCACCAAAAGCGACTCATCAGAATTGATAATTCGTGACATAGGCTAGCTGGGAGTTTAAATACACTCATGGAGTAAGTTGGGATGGCTTGTGCTACCACTTTTATAAGAATTTCTTTAACCCTTCTGCGGTAACAATTTCTCCTTCCACCCTTAAATCTGTTTCCACACCCTGTTTTTGATACTATTGAAAGAATTGTTCTTAGATCTACCCACTCTTGTAAGGAGGCCAAGATAAGCCTTATTAAAAGCTTAAGTTACAATCCTGAACTTAGCCATTATGGAGTGGCGGTTTTGGACATCCACATTTGGGCTAAAGAAAACAATTGACTTTTGGAAGTTGATTTTTTGGCCAGATGCCACGCAGTAAAGGTCTATGATTCTGGCTAGCTCTGAAGCCTCCTTATCATTGGCTTGTGAAAATAGTAGGCTATCATCTGTGAAAAATAAGTGAGAGATCGTAAGGCTTCCTCTGCACACCATGCCCCCATGAATATGGCTCTAGTTTTCAGTCATTTGCAACATATTGGAAAATATCTCTATTGTAAGCAAAAATACGTAAGGGGATAGTGAGTCTCCTTAACGGATTTCCCTTTTAGGGTTAATCTGGCCATATTGTCTGCCATTTAGGATGATAGAGAATGACATTAAGGATACACAGCTCATGATAAGATGAGTCTATCTCTCCGCAAAGCCTATTTTCCTCATAGTTGCTTCAAGGAAACTCCACTTTATTCAATTGTAGGCGTTACTCATGTCTAGCTTCAACACTATCCAGCCCTTTTTACTTAACCTCCTCCCTTTGAAGGCATGAAAACCTCATAGGCAGTCAAGACATTATCAGTGATGACGTCCCAGTACAAATGCACTTTGGGAGGGAGAGATGATCAAAGGCAACACCACCTTCAACTTGTTAGCTAAAACCTTGGAAATAATCTTGTACACTACATTGCAGAGACTTATAGGTCTGAATTGGGTCATATTAGCTGGATTTTTGATCTTTGGAATGAGCACAATGTAAGTATAGTTAATATCCTTCAAGAAAGCTCCTCCATTCAAAAAATTTAATACACACTCAGTGATATCTTTCTAACCACATGCCAAAACTTTTGAAAGAAGATGGGTGGCAAACCTTCTGGCCTGGGGATTTAGTGGAAAACATTTGGTAGATAGCTAGATGGACTTTTTCAGCTTCAAACTGTTTTATGAGTTTTTATTCATCTCCTAATCAATTCGCAAGGTAATGGCCTCCATAACTTTGGGTTGATTGACGGTTCAGCAGATTTAAATAAGTCCTCAAAATACTTAATTGCTATCCTCGATAACTCATTTTGCTCTTCACACTATATCCCCTCCTCATTTTGTAGCTTATGAACTGTATTTTGTCCTTCCTTGCTGCTGCCCTTCCATGGAAAAAGGCAGTGTTTTTATCACCTTCTCTGAGAAAAATGAACTTTCGACCTTTATTTCCACATCATCTCCTCTCGTACCAGGAGCTCATTGATATTATTAGTCAAGCGAATTCTTTGAGCCAGCGATTCCTCATTCAATGGTGACTTCTGAATTTCGTCTAACTATGATTGAAGTCTATTACGCTCCTTTGACACATTCCCAAATTCCTTTTTGCTCCATCTTCTGAGTTTGTCTCCAGTTCTAGCTATCTTTGACTAAGTTATTATATGTGTAGCTGGACCATGTGTTCAAAATGCCATCTCTTTTGTGGTGCTGGACAAGCTTTGTAAGAATCTCTTCTAAAATAGCAAATTAGAATAAGAGCATGGTCGGATACCAATGCAGAAAGGTGTCTTACTTCTTTGATCTTCATTAACAGGTTCTATTCTTGGGTTGCTAGTGCATGGTCTAGTCTAGCCTGGATAATAGTTGTATATGGTTTACCCCTAAACCATGTGTATTTGTTGCCTTTGTAGCCCAAATATCGTAACCAGCAAGCGTCTAATGCAGATCTAAACATCTCTATCTGCCCTTGGGCTCTAGTGATTCCTCCATGCTTCTCATCCTCCTTAATAATTTCATTAAAGTCTCCTCCATCATGTCAGACTCTTTGGGTCTTTTCTGCAGTCTGCTCCTACACTCCACCCTAGATTCAACAAGAGATTTCTCTTTTGATCTATGTTTAAAACCACTGTGAATTGGAGTGATCAGTTCTTCGTTGGGAGCTTTCACACTTCTTGCTCTTTTTTTCCAAGTACTAGCTTTGCTTTTTGATTTCTATGGGGAGGCAACAGTGCCTTGAGATTGTGAGTCCCTTTCCTCCCTGATGCATTTCTCAATAAATGAGTTACCATCTGGTTTTTCCTTATTTGCCACTACCTGTTCCACCTTATTCCCTACTACACTTTTATCCTTGTCTACAACTTCCTCTACCATCGTATATCTTCTTTCAACGCCTTCTAACTCATCCTCAAACCTATCCGAGAGGTATTGTGGTCTAAGGATTACTGGAACTGGTTGCTCGGGGTCTCGTGTAGAGGAAGAGTTTAGGGAATCTGAATCTTGGCTCTGACTGCAAAACCTTCTGGAGTCCCCATTTACCCTCATCCAAGCACCATAATGCTTCTTGCCATCCACCCTTGGCTCCTCACAATCCCTCTCACTATGGCCCAAGCGACCACAGTTATAACAAAAATTCAAGAGTCATCCGTATTTGATCCAATACCACCTTTTAGTTTCACCTTGACTCAGAGCCAGAAAAATGCCCCTGTGAAGGGGTTTGTTGATGTCAATATGGGCTCTAATGCATAGAAATGGTCCTTAGGCTCTTCCCTTCTCATCCATATCTGCTCAAATGAAGCCACCCATCAAATCCCCAATTTTCTCTGCCATCACCCTTCTCATGCCCCCAATAGGTATATCATAGACTCTTATCCAGAAAGCAACATACCAAAAATCAAGTTTCGATGGCCTAATAGTTGGGTCATAATCCTGAAAAACTATGATATTCTTGTCAGGACCATGGGGTGCCCTCCAAGATTTTCCCCTTGTCTCTAGCATTATAGAACTAGAAAAAAGAAAATATTATCCCCTAGAGATTTGATTTCCAAATCATCACTCAGCTTCCATATCTGTTTTAGGGTATTGGACCTCGCGTTGGTACTAACTTATTTCGATTGAACTATTTTCCCAATCAAACATCTGATAAGGTATTTTTCCTCCTCTTTTATGTTCTCCACCACTATTCTCCCCTCACACTCCTCTTCTGTCAGCGTCAGACTCTTCCACAGATCCTTTAAAGAGTCTGCCATGGAAGTCCTTCTCACACAGAGAAACTAAATCTCACATGGGTGAGGGAATATCCGCAGAAGCCCTAGCAGACGTAGGCAAGACAAAACTATCATAAAGCGATTACCAAATCGTTATACTTTGAGATTAGAAAATTGATGATAATACATGTTTCTTGCTATTCCTTTCCATAGCAACTCCCGTGTATAGTCTATTTAGTAACATGGAAAGAAATCTTCTTTCTCTTTTTTCTTATCCAAGTCTTTTAATTAAATATTAATAATTTAATAAATAAACAAAGACAGTTTTTAGTCTTTTTTGAGATTTTAAGGACACATTTTTCACATTAATTTAGTACATTTAAGAGAATTAATTATCTTAAGTGTAAGGATGACAAAAATTATCACATTTGCGGAGATTATCGTAAAACAGGATAGAAGACAAGTACCTATTTAATAAATAAGAGTGAAGGCGGGAATCATATTGTTTGCTTTAGAAGTAATTACAATACTCGCAAAAAGGTATGTAATTTATTAATAAGTGAGTTAGAGTTTCAATAAAAAGTGTTTTACTTACAAAGTAATGTGTTCAAATCTTATTAGAGAATATTTTATAAAAAAAATCACTTGTGTTATGAATTGAGTATTCAATTACTGGGGCATAGACTTAAACAAATAAAAGGTAAGTATTTGAGTGAAACTATACAAAAAATAAAATTCAAATAATTTATTTTAAAAATTATTTTTAAATTTGAAAGGTAACTTTATTCAACATAAGAATCAAACAGAAGATAATTCTCAATAGACTCTGATGTCACTTCATACCAAGTGAAACTGGTCGAGGACCTTACAAAATTTGTTAGAGTGTGGGCTACCTTATTTCAGTATTTAAGAACAAAATTGCAATCACATATGTCAAAAACATGAAGCAAAAACATTAAAAATGTAGTTATATAGATATTCTTAGAAAGTTATTGAGGACTTGTTCTTAAATAGTTCTTAAAAAGTTGTCCATATAGAAGACATTGTTGAAGGACTTGAGAATGGCCCAGCTTGGACTTTTCAGTGGTCGCAACTTTAGAAAACAAGTAGTTGCAGTTGCTCATGAATGATCATTCAACTATGAATGCATCCTTTGGTGCTAGTGTTCTAAAGTATATATGTTCTAAAGCAAAAATGATTTTTAAACATTCAGTTTGTCAGAGTATTATATAAAAAAACTATTTTTAAAATGTAGTTATTAATTCATACTTATTAAAATTATTTTTGTAATTATTAAATTATAAATTTTTTTAGAAACATATTTAGTCTCATTTTTAAATTATTTTTGTTCACGGAAAAAATTTGTTCAAAACTCATTTATTTTCCATCAAAGTTGATTTAATCCAAACATCCTTGTAAAATATCATCACACACCTTTCAAAACAACTTTTTTTTAATCTCAAATAATATTCTGATCTTGTAAGAATCCAATTTCAAACCTCCATTTTGGACTTTGCTAAATAACATTTCGGAGGAAAAGAGGAAAGCAGAAGAAGAAGCTGTAAATTTTGGAGGCGTCGGTTTGAACATTGAATTGATTCATTTATTAGGTCTTCGGCGTGCCTGTCAGTGTGAGACGTATAGACATGGGTTTGAATGGCCACAATCATCTCTTCTAAAATATGGTCAAGCCTTGAAAATCTTGGAGAGTGATTCCATTAATTTCTACCTCATAATAATAATGGACAGTTGACTTCTATATATATATATATATATATATATATACAGACATGGACCATCAACTATTTGGTTGACCTCAAGATCTTTAATTTATCAATAAAGAATAATTTTATATTTTTTTAATCTATTTTTTTTATAATTTATTAATTATTAAACGAAATAAGTTTTAAATATTTGTTCATATTTTTAAAATATTAAATGTTTTATTTTTTATTTATTAAAATAATTATTAAAATTTTTTTAAGAGAATATAATAAAACTTAACAATAAATTACACTAAAACAATTGAAATTTAGAAATACTTATAATAGTATGATTAATTTAGTTTTAAAAAATTTCTAAACTATAATTTTAGAGTTTTAAAAATCAATTCAAACATGCCAAATCAACAATCTGGCCGTTCATGGCCATTGAATTAACAAAGTAGCTAGGGATGAGAAAACTCATCCAAACTAGGTGCTCTTAAAAGCCACTGGTTTGGTGGAGGGTTGAGTTCCATTCCACAACCCCAATACCCACACTGGATTAAAATCTTTCTTATTTTCTTAGTCATATCTGATGGTCATTCCTTTCAAAGTAAACTCATATCTTTCTCTTTGAGATTTCAAATGTATAACTGGCGTTTTAAATAGACAAATTAAGATAACTTATCATTACTATTATTTTTTCAATCAGAAATAATAAAAAAATAGCTACTCAAAAATAAAGATTATAGCATTTTTAAGTGTTATTTTGATGTTAACTGCTTAAGTAAGATTTAATACTTAAAATTTACTTTTATACTCTTACAATAAAATCATACTTTGTAAATATGAAATCAAATCAACACAAAGTGAGGCCAAGCTAAACCAGAAGATGCAGCAGTCATGCATTGTTCAGGACAGTATAAAACTTTGGGTGACATATATTTCTAGAGTACTTATGGTGTAGATAAATCCAAATAAATGCAGAAGGAGGCACAGTGTTTTCAAATTGACTAATACAATTAAGTTGATGTTCACAGTACCATTTGTGTCAATTTCAAACTCATTACATATGAATGAAACTTATCTTCTACTTTTTTTTTTCTTGAAGATCATTTCATGAAATTTCAAATTTGTTATTTCTACATGTTTAAAAGTGTTTCCCTTCTTTGAAAACTTAATAATCAGATAAAATAAGAGCAAGTATAAATTTTTATGTGTTTGATAATTACCTTAAATTTATAAAATTAGTTCTTATTTGATTTTTTAAGTAGTAATTAGCTTAAAAAAATTCAATACAAAGTTTATATTTGAAAATTTTCCTTACTGATCTCACTTTCTCACTTTTTATTTCATTATAAATTTTAAAAAATGACACCAAGAATTAAATATTTGATCTCACCAAATGATACTAATGAGACTAATGAAGTACATAAGTAGGACCTAGGAGTTTAAGTGATTCAATTAGATAAATGTTGTACAAGCCTGGGAGCTTTAATTTAAGTGCCATTTATAAGTTCTTTTGAAAACTGTTTGATCCTAATTTCAAATATCATTCAGGCCACTTTGTGTTTGCTTTAACTCTCTTTCTCGTTAATCACACCGGGTTGTAGACTTCTTTGTAAAAAAAAAAAATTGTTATAGAAAGAAGATTAATGGATAATAATTCTTTAGATTGGACCATTCAATGCATTCACCGTTAAGAGAAATCCTGAGATTTATAGCTAGTGAGTATTGTTTCTTCAATTATACTCTCCAAATTAGATTATAAGTAATATTTTCATAACCTCTCTAGCTAGCTTGAGTAATTCCTCTTCCATTATAACCTTTAAAAGCTACAATCATTTGATTTTTTCAAGAACTTTTTACCAGAAGAGATTCCGAAAAGTGAATTTTGTACAAAACTCTTTATATGTATGTTTTGTATAGGAGTTAAAATAAGAATTATATACAAAATTCATCCAAAAAATTTTTACTCATATTTTTTTCCTCATACTAGACTGCCCATAAAGAGTATATTTTTCAATCAAGACCAAAGCATATATGTGTTACAGCAGTAATGACACAGTGGCTTTCACTTTCCAAGATGAAAAACAGAGCATGAGTTGAAGAACATTTCTTGATGGTCAACTTGTAATGCGGGTTCCTTCCCTCAATATTACTTTACAAAAGAGATTTTCATTGTCTTTTTTTAGGTACAACATTACTTTTTGGCACAAAATTTTGTACAACTTTTTGCATGGCTCCATTAAGTATCAACCTTCTAGAGCTAGTGAGAGCAAACTCTTAAGCTGCTTTTATGAAAAACGAAAAGAAATTTTTTGTTACTATCTGTAGTTCGTTTGAAGGATTCAATATTTCAATTAGTCATCTCATATACCATTATATAGTTAGTGATAATTGCCAAAGCTTAATGTTATTTTTCATGTATTTAATATTAATATCAATATGCTATCAATCAATAAAGATAAATATACAAAGTCCGAAAATTATAAGTTCTTTAAACTTAATAAAAAAACCACCAAAATTTATAAGTATCTAATTTTATAAAATTTAATAAAAGATAATAGCTGTCATTTTATAAAATTATTGAAGATATGATAAAAAGAAAAGGTTAATTCTATTTTATGAAGTATGAATCACCAATTTCTAGTCTCTAAAAGGAAATCATAATTCTTAATTTTGTGAAAGAAGGCTTGCAATAATAAAATCACAATTTCACATTTATTTTTGATAAAAAAAGTTAAAAGAAAAGAGAGATTATTTTATTTTTAAAATAAAAACATGGCGTAAACCTTGACAAAAATTACCAATTGAGTTAATTTTATTTTAAATTTTATATTTATTTTAATAAACATAAAAAAATCCTAACTAGAGTACCTATAGCATGCAGTCACCATTCTATTTATTGTAAATTAATATAAAATTAATTTTTTAGTCTGTTCTTTTCAAAAATATTAATATTATATTAATTTTTTTAAAAATATTTATATTAATTTAATTTTTAAATTATAAAATATAATATTATTTTAATTATTTAAAAAATTAATAATAATTTAATCTTTCAATAATTAAAAAATATTATTAATTTAGTCTTATAATTATATAATATTAATATTAATTTATTTTTTTAATTATAAAAATTATATTAATTTAATTTCTATTTATATATAAAAAATAATTTTAATATTATTATTTATAATTTAAAAATAAAATTAATATTAATATTTTTTAAAAAATTAAAATAATATTTACATAATTTTTAAAAAATTAAATTAAAAGTTTACTAATAATATAATTACGTAAGTAAGTGTCCCTTTTGGGTGATAATTGTTCAAAACGACTTTCAAATTACCCAAAGTTTGACATCATCGCGCGCCTGATGCCGTACGCTCCACATCCATTTTGTAAAAGAATGTCAACGACAACATTTGAATGATGTCATCACTTATTTCAGAAAGCTTTCTAGTGTTTACCGTGTGGCCAAGGCAAAAACAAATGAAAAAAAAAATTGAGAATTCACTGTGTCAGGAAAACGAAGACTTTTTTTGGAAATTATTAGGAAATGGACATGTGATTTTAACTGTCATCATCATCAGCTCTGAACAATTATGCCAGTTCTGAATTTTGAAAAATAATTGTCATAGGTAGAGGCCGTGTTTAATAAAGTTTAATTTTTTTAAAAAATTATTTTTTTAAAAAAATTTTAACTATAAATTATTTTTTAAATACAAAATAAATTAATTTAAAAAAATACAAAACTCTTATTGAAGAAAAAAAAGTGAAATATAAGAAAAAATAATAATAATAAATTAAATATGAAGAATATAAAAAATAAATATATGTATATATAATATTTCTTGAACTTTAAACTAATATTACTCAGATGAGATCAAAGAAACTTGAGTTTGAGATTGAGATTTAATTGATAAATTACTTAAATTTATCAATAAAATTAGTTAACATAATAAAAATAATTTATATTAATATAATTATAAATTCAATTATAAAAGTGCAGCGTGATACGCTGAATCGCTTTTTCACAATTGGGCTGGCCTACTGGTCGATTTCGATCGTTGGATTGATTTGGTCTAAAGGACGGTGATTTTTAAGTTTTAACCCATTCATCTTTCTTGTCCTTATCTTCAATTAGGCTTCGTGTATCAAAACAGCACCCAACTTGTCTTTATCTTTTGGTTGGCTTCGTGGACCAAAATTCAAACATGCTTTAATGAAAATATTAAAAACTCATTCTCTATTTGTCTTATTCTGCATGTATAAGCATTTGTAATGAATTTATATAATAATAATGATAATCATAATCTTAATAATTAATTATTATTTTACATAAATTAAAAGATATAATTAAA
Organism: Castanospermum australe; assembly: GCA_019955255.1. NCBI lineage: Eukaryota > Viridiplantae > Streptophyta > Magnoliopsida > Fabales > Fabaceae > Castanospermum > Castanospermum australe. The sequence goes on from NSJW01000420.1 coordinate 1,194,168, forward strand.
AAAGAATACTTTGACTACATCTATTTGTAATTTACACAAATGAATTAATATCATAATTTTTAAATTAAAATATAATTTAAATATAAATTTAATATAAATAAAAAATGAGGAGGTGATGAGACGGTGCGCGCGGCAGAGGATAGCCCCAGCTCAAGTTATTCCTCTCCGTGTCCAAAACTTGTAAACATTTCAAGCAGAGGTCAGAAAAGCCGTAAGTTGGTCAAGTTGTTCAACTTGCTTAGGAGGCCCCATTTAGGTACATTGCCCCTTTTTGAGAAAAATTCTTACTACATGTTAAGTGTGACTAAAATTATATTTTTATTTAATTATATATTAGTATTTAATATTAAATAATTTATAATTATATTTATTAATATAAAATTAATTATTTTTAATTAAGGTATTTTTTTTAATAAATATATTTTTTAATTATTTAATATTAAAATATTAATATAAATAAAATATAATTTTAAAATAAACTTAATTTTTTTTAAAAATAAATTTAAAGTAAAATGATATATATTTAAAAAATTTTATTTAAAAAATTAATTTTAATAAAATAAATATTATTTAAATAGTATTAATCAAAATTATTTAATAAAAAAAGATAAAATAATTATAAAAAATAAATATTATGTTAAAAATGTCAAAAATTTTTAAATTAATTTTTGCTCCAATACAAAAATAATAACAAAATTTTAATTTAACCAAAATTTAATTTTAAATAAAAAATAATTTTATTTTTTATTGTTAAATATAATAATACAACTTTCTAAGGTAAATTTTTTACCATCAAAGGAGATTTTGGGTCACCGCACTCATTCAACAGTCTACTATATGAGGCACACAAGGCATAGGAGGACAACTGTACAATCTACTTAATCAGGTCAGAGCCTTAGACTCCATAATTCCAATATATTGCTGGTCCCAATCCCATATCCTCACACTTCTCTCTTTTATGGTTCTCTTCTCCTCCAACTTCTGCATCTCGATCCATCTTCTCATCTTGGAAGGATCCCAAATGAACCAAAAATGCCTCTTGTCCACCCTCAACCCCCTCTCTTCTCCCCTGATTCACTCATGCATCCTCCTCCTCTCTCTCCTACCCAGAATCACTTTGTGTTCTGTGGACCCAAATTTCGAAGCTTGTCAGCCCAAGACCTGTGGCAACCAAACCATAAGCTACCCGTTCTTCATCAAAGAAACACAATCACCCTTTTGTGGAAATCCTGGTTTCGAGCTTTCTTGTGCCAACAACAGCTTCCCAATTCTCGATCTGATCAATAACCAATACATCGTCCACGAAATTTTCTACAACAATCACTCACTTCGAGTGTCCAACGCCGCGTTTGCGAAATCGAACACCAACGAATGCATTGGTCCCGTTCAGAACCTCAACGTTGGCAAGAACAGGTTCCACCTTGCTCCGAACAGAAGGGACCTGTTCTTGTTCTACGGCTGCGACCTGACATCGATGCCCGAAGGGATGCGAGAGCACAGAATTGGGTGTTCTGCAGAAAACGAAACGACTTCAGTTCTGACGTTTTACAAGGGGGATCAAAATGCGAGCTTTGCGTCGAAGAACTGCAGGGTGGGATGGTGAATGCGACGTGGAGATGGGTATGGGGGTGGAAAGGAGGATTGGGGAGGCTGAGAAGAGGTTTGTGCTGAATTGGATGGCCAGTAACTGCGCTTGTGCAGGAGTGGGGGAGGTGCGTTCGACCTAACCCAGATACATACGCTTTCAGGTGCACTGCCTGATAAAGCCATCTTTTGACGTGTTATCAAGGTTAGTCTCTACCCTTCAAATCTCAATTTTTTGTCACTTTTCCTTTACTGTGTTTTTTTTATTTAGTGTTTTTTTTCCTGTTACGTATTTTTTCCTGCTAGTTAAGAGAAGGGTAGCATTTTTGTCCATGGTCAGGCTATGGCCATGTTCCATTTGTGAACAGTTGTTGAGGCCCAAGTTTTGCAATAGTAATCTGTTTGGCCGGCTTAGCAGTTAGCAGAGGGGCCAATTTGACCCACCAGATTAGGTTATTTGGATTGCAAGTCTATACCTCTCTATCATCGCTTCCAAAAATTTAAAGAAAAAAGTGTATATAAATCTTTTAAATTTTAGATTATTTATAAATAATTTTTAAATTTTAAAATAATTTTAATTAATATTTAAATTATAAATTTATATAAATTAATTTTTTCACTTATTTTTTATTTATTTTAAATTTTTTTTATTTAATTTAAAATAAAATAAAAAGTAAATGAAATGATTAATTTGAATAATTATTATGGTTTAAATATTAATTAGGATAATTTTAATTTTTATAAATACTATGCTGTTTATGTATTGGATTCATTTTTAATAAAAAGGAGACTTATTAATAGATATTGGCTGAGATGGCAAGAAAATTTGCTCCCCAATTGCTTTTAAGAAAGCTTGCTTAGATGGCTCTAAGATAATTGGCAATTTGTCATAGTCCAGAAACCCTTGCCACAATAAAACGAAGGAAAAAAAACACTTTACATTTTAGAAAAAGCTTGTGAATAAGAACTAGCACTTATACAACCAACAAAAAATAATGTGTAAATCAATGTTAGTATTCGAGCTATTGGAGTCGAAAAAAAAAAGAAGATAACAGACGTATAATTGCAAATCGTAATTAAGAACATAGTTTTAAATTTTAATGGTTCATAGAGCTAGTTGTGCTTTCTTTTATAATTTCATGATTGATACATTGACATTATTCAAAATGCATGCTCCTTCTCTTACGTTCACATTCCTTTCTTCTTTCTGGGTTCTTTCTAACATATTTCTATGTATATAATTTATTTTTTATTGACCTACAATGATTGTCTTAGGGAGTCTTGAATTTTGGCATGAGTATTATATATAATTATTTAAACTCGAGGAAATTATGCTTTAAGATTTGACAAAAAAATATTATTTCATAAATTATTGTAATTATTCGAATAAAAAATTTGTTCATTCATCTGGGTTAGGAATATCTATGGACTATCACCATTTTATAATAAGGATAAGTAGTTTGGCTTGCAATAATATAAGAACATAGACTTTCAAACCCCAATTTTTTGGGGGTAAAAAATAAGAAAGAAATTTATATGATTATTTTCATTCAAAATTTTGAAAACGAAGTTTAGGAATATATAATATGGTTTCTCTTTCTAGGAGAATTCTCATGTTTGATTCCTCGAATTCTACTTATGATATATGCATGAGTCATGAGTGTTAATTGTTAATGTTGAAACAGCAGATGTTGACGTTAAGAGAGAGATATGTTACTTGTGAAATTAATTAAGTTGCCAAAATATTCTTTCCTAGACTCTTTCAAATTCAGGTTTTCTCTCCTACCAAAAGCTTCAAACAGAAAAATTAAAAAGGCAAAAGAAAAATAGTATTAATCAACCATTGACTTGTCTATAAATAAAACAGTACAACCGCAGATTTTTATTGAAAAAATGATTAATTAATGGTGAACTTTTTGCTGAATAATAATTAATTGTCACCTTTAATGGCAAATAGTTCGTAGAACCTATAATTAGCATATGCTCACTATATTAGTTTACAAAGTATTGATTTTGGTTTTAGTTATAATGAAAAAACTATAGAAATGGATTGAGAAACGGCCTTGTACTGTAATGTAGTCTTCCATGGGCTATTGTGGAGATGTAATGACTCACGGTTATTATAAGATTTTCTTTTGAGAAAACAAATAATTATTTTAGAAAGAGTAGTAATAGTAATACTACTAGTGATACATTATGCATCTTAAAAAAAAGTAATTTCCAATTATTAATATGTTAAGAAATATAGACACTAATATAGAAAATCATGTTAAAGAATGTCAACATATGATTTCTTGTATTTTGTTGACAAGAGTAAAGATTTAAATGAGAATTTTAAAAATAAGTGTTTAAACATTTAATCTCTAGTCACAACGATCAAGTAACTATTAACCATAGACTACTTATGATGATCGTGTCGTGCATGGGTTGGGTTTCAAGAATATTAGTTTCACCTGCATTGAGTTAGTCTTACACGGGAGGAATTTGAGCTACTTAGATCGTCAATGATATTTATTGAACTCAAGTAAATTTTAGTATTTAGTATACCTATTGTGTTATTGAGAGAATTATTAAGAGCAATGTTATTAAAGTTAAATTAGATAGTAAATTGATGAGACTTTTGATTTGGTTCAACCATTTAAATTGGTTGGTCTAATCGGATGATATCAATAAAAATAATTTACATACATTAATATAAAGTTTATAAAAAATTATAAAATGTAAAAAATATTGAATTTTTTGAAAATTGACCAGTTTAAATGATTTTGATCGGTTTAAACTGGTTTGATCATAAATTTAGTTATGAAGCTAAATCATAATCAGTTTAATATTCAATTCATAATCAAGTCGATTTAATTATTTATTATAGTTTTGACATCAGTGATTAAGAGTGACTTCAATCTTTATTTCTTAAGAGTATATTTAGATGAAGGAATTTGATGGAAAATGTAAGGGAGGATTCTAAATAAAAAATTTATTTTCCCTTTCTTTTCTTTCCCAACTCCAAATCCAACATATCTTAAGAAAAAAGTTGAGTTCCAAGAATAATCATTTTATTTATATTAAATTAGTGTTCAATGTACTTATTTTAAAATTATGATAATTTTAGCTATTTAGAGGATCATCAATTAAATTAATTGACCTCAAGCCTATTTTACTATATGTTTATTTTGTTTGTATTAGTGTGTAGTGTTTGGAGGATTATTTTTGAGTGTATTGGTGTTGGTATTATTTATTAGAACTGTTGGTTCAGAGGCCACTTGGCTTTAATGGTGAGTTGGGATACAAAATACTTAACACATATAAAAAGTGAAATAACTCAACCTAACTTTTTTTTGGGGGTCAAATTTGTAGTAAACTAAGTTAGTTTACTTTGAAAATAAAATTGATTAAAGTTTTTAATTTTATAACTTTTTATTTATATTATGAGTTTAATTTTAATTTACTGTCAATAAAAAAAATTTAATACTATTATCTTATTATGTATTATTAAATTATTAATTTTTTTTATTAAAATAATAATTATAAAAAAAGTTAAACATTACTAATGACATGATAATATATGATTAGAAGATAGTGTAAAATTTTTTTACACTGACAGTATATTAAAATTAAATTCTTATATTATATTAATGTTTATGATAGTTAAGAAATAAATTTCATAATTATTTGTTTAAACTTTATGATTTTATATTTAAATTTTGATATTTTAAATTTTTACGACTCAATCGGTTTAAGCCACGAACTTACTTCATCTTCCTGAACTGTGGAATAGATGAGACAATTCAAATTATTTACTTTTTTTTTCTCAACTAATAATAAGCAGTCTACAGTCAGCTAATAATATTGCTAAAGTATTTGGAACGAGACTTTTAATAATGCAGTTGATGTGATTATTCTATTTTTGCCGGAAAGAATATTCAGAGAGGCCCCAATTTGGAGGCTAGTGTCTGTAATTTTCAGAAGAGAAACCTGCCCAGTGTTTATGTCCAAAGTTGACGCATTTAATAGCATTATCCCCTCCTTCTTTCTCTCTTTGTGAGGTTCCTTTTCTTTGGTCGTAGCAGGTAAATTTAAAAAAGAGGAAGGTAAATTGTTGCTTTTCAGCGATAGTAGTAGTAGACAAAAAGGGTTAACCTCCTTTTCCTTTCGTCAAAAAGTAAGTCAAAATTCCAATAAACTCCTTCCCATTTAACGATACATTTCATTATTGGTTTTAGTGTAAGATGACGAAAATTGAAGGGGAGAATAGATTTTAAAGTCTTCAAGATATTAGCAGTTGAATTGGACTCTGGAAAAAAATCTTTGTGCAACAAATTATTAGTATTGTTTTTTAGAAAATATTACATGATCATTATTTTCTTGTCAAAATTAAAATTTTTGAAAAAATAAATTAACATGTTTGTTAATTTTTAAATAATAATATGATTTTATTATTTAATTTTATTTAATAATTTTTTTAAAATTTTGATGAATTTTGTCAAAATTTTTAATTATTTTTTTATTGTATAATATTAATCGTATTTTTTTTAATTGGATGAAGATGGATAAGAGTGGAGTTGACAACAGTCGAAGGAAATTAATTCGTTTCCAGTTTTCAATGTTTTTGTCATATTCCACTCATAATTGTCTTTTCCAAGGAGATATTTTCAATTAAAAAGAATAAATATTTTAAATATTTTCTCTTAATTATTTAAAAATATTAAATACATTTTAAAACTTTTGAAGATTTTATTTTTTCATTACGTTAGAGTCATAGAAGAAATAGACTAAATCTTATTCCAGCCAATAGCAAATATTAAACTGGTAGCAGTAGCAGGTGCTTGAATTACGCTTTCAGACGCACAACAAATAGGAAGGTGTCCAGAAACTTGAAGTAGTCATTGATCGTGAACGCGTTTTTCTCTTCAGCCCGTTGATTAGTCCCACCTAAAGCGACACCAATGGAGTCACAGTCACAGTGTGTGAACTCCAAACGCCTAACACGACGACCTTGACCTTCCCTTTAACTTATTCTCATTCACAAACTCTTTTTATATTCAGTGGGGTGCTCTGTTTTTCTCTCTTCTTTTCACTCTATTCAACACCCTTTTCCCCCCCACCAATGCACGTAGCCTATGGACTCTGGACCCTTTCAACTGTGATTTTTCTTTTCTTTTTCTTTTTTTGAGTTAGAATGGGACGTGTAAACACCAGAATCACCACTTCGGTGATGAACGTCATTTCCATGCACACAAGTTTTTCTTAGTGGTTCCTTTCTGTTTGCGGTGATGTCACTGACGTGGATTTTTAACAAGCCTCCAAGAGAAGATTCACACCGTGAACTGCAGTGTTGAAATTGTTTTAAGAGGTTATAAATGGTCAAGAATTCAAGTCCTGCTGCTGCCAGCAATAGGCGAAATTGAGCTTGAAGTTTTCTCTCACTTTCCCAAGGGGCCAGACATGTTCTCACATGGTTACCTGCTCCACCTCTATCTTCCATCAAGTTCATTTCAACAAGTTGGTGTTATATTGTGAGAGGAGAGTGAAAACAGGAAATAAGACAAACTCACTCTAGAGAATGAAATCGTTGTTGGATTCCATTTGCTTTTTCTCATAAACTGGGGGGTTCAGGATGGCTCCAGTTTATGAAGTTCTCTTCCTTTTGTTTTCTCACCTTATGCTTCTTCTCTTGGTGACTGGAGATGCGAATGGGCACGAAGAAGAGTGTCCACCTTCATTTGACTGTGGATATCTTGGCAAGATCGGCTTCCCTTTCACCAAAAAAGAACGCCAGGACTGTGGCTTATTGGCCATACAAAATTGTGATGATTCATATGCGTTTAAGAAGATCCAACTGGAGAATAACGGGAAATTGTTTGATGTTGTAAACGTTTCTCAGTTTCCCTCTGCTCCTACTAGTATTATTCAAATTAGAGACATGGGTCTCTATGATCTTCTGCAGTCCAAAAGTTGTGAAGTCTTCAGCCACAATTATACTCTTCCTTCAAGCTTTCAGTTTGCTTCTTTTCGTATAAAATACAAAGCAACTCTGTTCAGGTGCAACAGCAGCCTCCATGTCAGTCCCCCAAAAAACAGTTATAATTATAAAGGCTGCCATGACTACGATCTCTACTATAGTCCTGCCTTCATTGGTGATTGTGTGAATTCTTCGACAGAATGCACAAAGATCCACCTTCCAATCAAAGACGTGCCTGATGCAGAAGATCCATTTACATTCGTAACTGCTGCAATTTTCACTGAAGTAAAATTGTCAGATGAATGTGCAAGTTGTCACTATAAGAAAAGAGGCCAGTGTCAACTTGACAGCATAGGGAAATTCTATTGTGCCAACGGTATGCATGCGTTGCACTGATAGTAGTTGCCTTTATTTGCTTTCCACATGATAGGTTCTTCATGTTTTCTTCTAAATTTAAGGGAGATTGGCTACTTTTCTGTAGAATGCCTCAATCCCAGTTCATTGCTCATATATCATAATCGCTATCTGAGAGATCAAGTGAAGTGAGCTTCTTAGTGATAAGTCTCGTCTTTGACACAAATGTTCCTAATTTAAGTTACTCTTCTGTTGTTTTCACTCTCTTTGAAGTTAGCATTTAATTGCTTCTTGGCTGATTTCTTTTATCAATCTTGGATGGCAAAAGCTATGTTTTTTCTATTAACTGTTTGATATTGTTAGCAAAATACTCAGAATTAGCACAAAATATTTTTTCCTGTATAATTTTGTCATCATACTACATTTCTTTATCATTTGATCTGATATAATTGTTTCTTCAAACTCCTGCTGCAGAGTCAAAGAGTTTGGCCACGAAAGTGAAACTAGGCATAGGTAATGTACCCTTTACATAATATTTATTTTCAGTATGCGCCTTCAAATTAAATGATCCTGAATATCACCAGTTTGATAAATCCGAAGGATCTTAATATCTTATGAATATTTCTCCTAACGCCCTCATTTTTCCAATTCTTTCTTCCAGAAGTATGAAAAGGTCATTAAAATTTCAATTTGAAAGTAGGGTTAAATTCAATTTGCCCCCTGTGGTTTGGGGTGAAATCACTTTGTCATCTATGGCTTTGATTTTGTCACTTTACTCTCCTGTGGGTAGCTCCTTAAGCACTTTACCCCCTGTGGTTTCATTCCAATAACTTAATCTATAAATTCATCAATTTTAACTGATTTTATTAGGATTTCTCTTGTCCCTTAAGTTCATGGAAACTCATATAGTAATTTAACTACATATTATCTAAGATAAATGGACAGGATGTAGAAATGATTTGAAAATTTGATATTGTGATAGCAAGTAAGTTATGTTGTGTAAAATAAAATATCAAAACTTACTGCTTTAATAGATTACAACATAAATGAGCACTTTTTTATTAGTAAAATTTTTTGAAAAAAAGATACGATGAGCTCTTAAATATGTTGAGTAATGAATTGCAGGGGAAGTATTAATAGAACTTACCACAGGGGGCAAGGCGACAAAATTGAAACTATAGGGTGACAAAGTGATATTCCCCCAAACCACAGGGGGACAAACTGAATTTAACTCTTAAAAGTATAATATCTCCAAATTTCTTAGCTGCGTATGTTTCAATATAATCTTCTATTGATATTTTCTTTTAACCCCCTTCCATAGGTTTAGCCTTAGGTATTGGAATCCCAAGCGTCTTTATAATTGTGTTGCTCCTTCTACTCTACAAACGAAAACATGCTCCAACAGGCGGTCAATTCCAATCAAGAAATACTTATTCTGCTTCAAGTCCAGACCAAATACAGAAAGTGGCAGTGTGTACTTTGGTGTTCCCCTCTTCTCCTACAAGGAGCTTGAAGAAGCAACAAACAATTTTGACCATGCTAAACACATTGGAGATGGAGGCTTTGGGACTGTCTACCATGGTAGGCAACTCAAACACTGCTTCATTAATTGAAACATTGAATTAGTCTTCCATCTTGTTGTTTCCTAAACAAACTTATTTTTGTGTTTATGGATAATCTTAGATCTGTCAGGAAAAAAAAAAACTTAAATCCATTTGTCTTGGAATAAAACTTTGATCTTAACAAGAGCTTGAACGTGAAATTGCTGTCAAGCGCTTATATGAGCACAACTACAGGCGAGTGGAACAGTTCATGAATGAAGTTCAGATCCTCACACGTTTGCGCCACAGAAATCTTGTGTCCCTCTATGGTTGCACTTCACGTCATAGCCGTGAACTGCTGCTTGTGTATGAATATATTCCAAATGGCACCGTTGCTTGTCATCTCCATGGTGAATTAGCAAAGCCTGGCTTACTACCATGGTCTATACGAATTAAAATTGCCATAGAGACTGCTAGTGCATTGGCTTATCTCCATGCTTCTGATATCATCCACCGTGATGTGAAAACCAACAACATTCTCCTTGACAACAGTTATTGTGTTAAGGTTGCAGATTTTGGCCTTTCAAGACCGTTCCCCAATGATGTCACCCATGTCTCCACCGCACCACAAGGGACCCCAGGTTATGTTGACCCTGATTATTACCGCCAATGCTACCAGCTTACTAGCAAGAGTGATGTATATAGCTTTGGAGTTGTGCTCATTGAGCTGATATCATCTAAGCCAGCTGTTGATATGAACAGGCACAAGGATGATATCAACTTGTCAAATCTAGCCATAAAGAAGATTCAAGAAAGTGCATTTAGTGAACTGGTTGATCCTTTTCTTGGTTTTGATTCAGATGATAAGGTTAAGAGGATGATAGTTTCAGTGGCAGAATTGGCTTTTCAATGTTTGCAACGGGACAAGGAATCGAGACCCTCCATGCATGAAGTCTTGGAGGTGCTGAGGAGAACTGAAAGTGGGAAAGAGGAGCCAGAGCATCTAGAGGAAGCAGATGTTCATAGTGCTGCGGTTTCACATAGTAATGTACATCCTCCACCACCAACCTCACCAGACTGGGATGAAGTTGGATTATTGAAGCATATGAACTTACTTTCTTCTCCAATAACCGTTACTGCTAAATGGGAAAGTAAATCTACTACGCCTAATGTCAGTGGTTACTCACTTAACCAAATATCAATTGTTGATACTTAATCCATTCTTACCATACCCATATCAGATTGCAGCACTCATTACTAGTTGAAAATGAGTGAGTCAGAGCATCAGTATCTTTCTCATCCACTTGTATAGTTATTTCAGGGAAGATTATGTTATACGCCACATCATGGTCATGCCAAGAGTTGAGGAAATATTTTTATTCAAAAGTAAGAAAAAAAGATATGAAGGTTATGGTGCTCAACATTGTGCTGCTCATGTCTGGTGGCGAAGGGAAAAAAAAATTACAATGTCATTGATTGTTACTCTGAGCGTACATACATTTCTTCAGCAATCTTCTTATCATTGGAATGTTGCTTTTTCTCGTATATGCTCATCTGGCTGGTTAACCAAATATGCATGTCATTGGAGCAGCTTTTGCTGAGAAAAAATGCTTTAGTTATTGGGCCATGGTTGTAGCACAAGCAAACAGTGGTTGCTAGTTTATGGGAGCAATTTTAGGTCCTTAACAGGATGGACTGCTACTTGCTCCCAAGACTGAAATTGACTAGCTTCAAATGTTCGAAAAGGCTGAGTCTACTTGTTGCAATGAAACACTTACATTGCACATTTCGAGCTACAAATTTTAGTTGCAGTTTAATATAGAAAAATTTAAGTGTAGCAAACAGATATTAGATTCGAATTCATTGAAAAAAATCTCTTAAAAAGTCAAACCAAATCAAAATGTCGATTTCGAAGAAACCAGTGAATGACAACTTGTGAATCATGTTTTATAACTAGTAAATGGCTAACCAGTACAATTGCCATTAAGTAGATTTTTAAGAATGTAATATTTTTACTATGAAAACAATTACATGAATGATCAAACTTTTTTAGTCATAAAGCAATATATAATTGGACTATAGTATATAAATGTTTTACATTAGTAGTAGCTCAAAATTAAAAAAATTCTTTTGTAGACTACTAATTTGAAATTTGACACATCGTTAAATAAACATTAATGACACATTATTATTTCTTTTAGAGTAAATAGTCATTTTGATCCTTAAAAAATATACATTACATTGACTCTCTATTTATACATAACATCAAATTAATTCTTCAATGATAATTAATGTCATTGGTTTCATCATTTCTAAGACTAATTTGATGTTACTTTAAGGATTAATTTAATGATATAAATTGACATTAAATGACCAATTAGATGTATTTATAAATAAAGGATGAATATTGCATATACTTTTAAAGGAACAAAATGAACAGTTACTTGTTATTTAATGAACAATAATACTTGTTTAATAATGTATTAATTTGGCTTAGTCTACGTTGTGCACACTTAATCTGCATAATTTCTCAGGAATGAGAAATATTGACGATTGAGTACACTTGTCCCTACTATTGGAAAAGTCAAGCTAGAAAGTTTAAACGCTTGGCATCCCATATACCACGCCAGTGTGAGCAACAACCAGAATTTCTGCGACTGCAACCCCACATGAGAGTACTACACTACTTAATACTCCATTGAAAACGGACTCGTAAACATCATGTCACTGCTTTCGTTTTCCACCTTCCCCTTCTTTCAAGCCAATTTTCCGAGTCCTGCTTCTTAATCGTTTGTCTTATTAAGTCAACTAGCGTTTGTTTGGGTGCTTATAATAAAAATGTTTTTTTTTTTTAAAAAAGACGATTTTTTTCTTAAAAATTAAACAAAACTAAGCATGCATTTAGTAAACAAAGATATAACATGAGGTGCCTATATAAGTCCACGCATTAAATTTCTTTAAAAATTGATGGGAATGAGCATAAGACAAATGAAAATATAACATTAGATATAATGTATATTTTAAAATATGAATACTTTTCAGTATTCACACTAGACGTAAAATATTATGTTTCAATGAATGTTACACTTAGTCATCTCTGGAGTAAAAGTCTAGAGCTATTCATCCCCCCCCTCTCCTATTGCTCTACAAACGAAGATGCACTTCTGAATTCCAAGACTAACCAAGAAGCTGCAATGCTGATCCCTACTCAAATCCAGACCCAGAGACTGGCAGTGTCTTCTTTGGGGTCCCTGTCTTCTCCTATAAGGAGCTTGAAAAAGCAACAAACAATTTCCACCATAGTAGAGAACTTGGAGATGGGGGCTTTGGGAGAGTTTACTATGGTTAGCGACTCAACTATGATCCACGAACACTTATCAAACACATATCAAATACAATACAATACTTCACATTCTCATGACATTAAATTTTTCTATGCAGCAGTTTCCATGTGGTGTCTTATGACTCATCTCTAATGTCCATGTCACTGTCCCTGCATTTTACCGAATCACACTGCCTTTCCTATTGAAATATAAATAATTTGAATTAGTCTCCCATCCTCTTAAGTGTTAACTACTTATGCTTTGATCTTTAAAACCAGGAAAACTCCGAGATGAGCGGGAAGTTGCTGTCAAGCGCAAATATCAGCGCAATTGCAGGGGAGTGGAACAGTTCATGAATGAAATTGAGATCCTGACCCGCTTGTACCCCACAAATCTTGTGTCACTTTATGGCTGCACTTCACGTCATAGCTGTGAACTACTGCTTGTGTATGAATTTATCCCAAATGGCACTGTTGCTTGTCATCTCCGTGGTGATGTAGAAAAGCATGGCTCAGTACCATGGCCCATAAGACTGAAAATTACCATAGAAACTGCTGGTGCATTGACCTATCTCCATGCTTCTGATATCATTCACCGTGATGTCAAAACCTACAACATTCTTCTTGACAATAGTTTCTCTGTTAAGGTTGCAGACTTTGGGCTTTCGAGACTGTTCCCCAATGACGTTACCCATGTCTCCACAGCTCCACAAGGGACACCAGGGTATGTTGACCCAGAATATCATCAATGCTACCAGCTTACTAGCAAGAGTAATGTGTATAGCTTTGGGGTTGTGTTCATGGAGCTAATATCTTCTATGCCAGTAGTTGATATTACCAGGCGGAGGGGTGAGATTAACTTGGCAGATCTAGCCATAAAGATGATTAAAAAATGTGCATTTAAAGAGCTGGTAGATCCTTCCCTTGGTTTTGAGTCAGATAATGAAGTTAAAAGGATGATAATTTCTGTGGCAGAGTTAGCTTTCCAGTGTTTGCAGAGGGACAAAGCAGTAAGGCCTTCCATGGATAGAGATTGGAAATGCTAAGGAAAATTGAAAGCGGGAATGATGAGCCTGAACACCTGGAGGAAGCAGATGTTCATGTTTCTGGGATGTTAAACAGTAATGTACATCCACCACCACCACCAATATCACCCAATTCTGATGAAGTTGGATTACTGAAAATATCAGGCTAACTCTGTCAGACTGTCACCAAACACCATGATAAATGGGATTGTGAAACATCTACAAGTAATGTCAGTGTGGTTGATAACATTTTGACAGCACAGTTTATGCTTTGTAGTTTATATGCTCTAAAAATATCATAATCTTCTCATCCACTTGTCAGCACACAGTGCAATAGTCACTCATGCCAAGCCAAGGGTTGAGGGAATGTAAATATGAAATGACTTAGTTTCCTTTTATTTATATATTATAAATTACATAAGTTGGTATTATCCAGCTATAGGTTTGTCTTACTTCCTGTCCATCAAATAATGAGTTATATACATGCTTTCAACTATCTATCTTTCTAAAAAGATGCTGACATTGATTGTATTATGTCAAAACGAACTAAACTAAGTTGTCATAAAAATTCTTTAAAGCCAAGGATAGTTTTCAAGTTTTTATTTAATTTATGTTGTAAGCTTAAGTTGTGACATTGGATGCACAGAGGATAACCTAACCAACGTATTGGAAGAAGACATGCAGTGCAGCCATATGTTTCCATGACAGACGCTGTTCTCTCTCTTAGCAATCAATTCTCAACTCATTTATATTCATCAAGGAAGATTCAAATTCAAATTCACTCAAACTCACAATTTTGAGAGCCAGATTCACAGTGGAAGACAGCAGATTAACCTGCAAATGGTGACGCTTCAGAAAATTTAAGCTAATTGAGTGTGGCGTGCAAGAAAGCATGAGGATACAAGAGGACAGAATCAAATACTCATCCATTGAATGCTATGAGATGATAAGCACAAAAGCCAGACCAGCTTTAAGTCAACTGAAAAGTCCCCTACCCTCCTTTTAGTCCAAATTTCTGCTCTTATGAACATGGCCTTTAATCTAATTCAGTGCACATTCTTTTTTGTGGGAATCGTGTGGTGTTCAACATACTTGAATACTGTGGTTAAATCAAGCAACTGAGTCTCAGACAAAAATTTACAGAAGCCAACAAATTGAGTATAGAACAAGATTCTGAAAACCGGACCGGTCACTGAACCGGTCGAAGTACTGATTCAAGGGTCAATGGTCGAAACTGTGGTTGAACCGTAGTCGAACCGGAATATAATTAAATATATATATAATTATTTATATACTAATAAAATAAATAAAAATTATAAAAATATAATATAAATCAATAATAAAATTATTTAAAACATAAAAAAATAATGTTATAAAATAAAATAATATTACATTCATATAAAAAACATAACAAAATAATGTCATAAAATAAAAAAATATTACATTCATATACAAACAACACAAAGTTTAATAATGTGTTATCAAAAGTAATCATAAAAAAATTCACAAACTATACAGAATCAATCATAATTAGCATTAATTCGTTGAATATCTTCTTCAAAAAAATTATCTTCTTGTTCACCTGGAGTTGGCGCTGCTGGTTGGGCTACACCGGAGTTGCGGTGCGGAGACGAAGCTGACGGTGCTGGCTGGCTGCGGTATGCGACGCGAGAATGGAGGCTGCGGTGCTGAGGCTGCGGTGCGAGACGAAAGCTGTTGCGGCTGGGGTTTCAATCGCGGAGGGAGGAAGGGGTTTCGATCGCGGAGAGACGGAAGTTGCTGCGGCTGGGGTTTCGATCGCGGAGGGAGGAAGGGGTTTCGATCGCAGAGAGACGGAAGCTGCTGCGGCTTGGGTTGCGGAGAGACGGAAGCTGGGTTTCGAACTTTCGATCGTCCGCGGACGGAAGCTGCTGCTGGGGCTGGGTTGCGGAGAGACGGAAGCTGGGTTTCGAACTTTCGATCGTCGCGGACGGAAGCTGCTGCGCGGATAGAAAGCTGCTGCTGCAGAGACGACCGAACGGCGAGACGAGAGAGACGACGCGGAGGCGGAGCAGCGCGGGCGAGGGCGAGCGTTTCGGTTTTCATTCAACCGAAACGACGTCGTCCCAATTTTTTTTTTTGAAAAAATATATACTAAAACAACGTCGTTTTGACGTAAATATTCAAAAAAAAAAAAGAGCAGACCCGGGCAACAGTACGGACCGGCGCCGGTTTGCCGGTTTGAGACCGGTTCACCGATTCTTGACCGCCACGGTTTTGGAGGATGACCCCGGACTGGTTAGGGAACCGGTTCCCGGTCCGACCGGTCGAACCGGCCGATCCGGTCCGGTTTTCAAAACCTTGGTATAGAACAATGGAAAACTACCTATCAGTGTCTTGTAAGCTGCTTTTTATTTGCCTGGGATGGAAATTGTCCCCAGTTAGTCCTAATCAACAAATTTTATATCACTGTTATGTCCAAGGCTTGCTAATGTTATGGGATTTAGGATAGCGTCATAAATACTGCTTATCCTTAGGTAGCAGGAATTTATGTGGGTTCTTACTAACTGTTAGCAGAGAAATTGATACATATTATGCGCTTCAAAATGATAAAAAAAAAAAAAGATGGGATGTGGATTATTGCAAAATATTTTTGGTAGAGAACACACTAGATTAGAATAAGAACCACATAAATGCATATTTGATAAAACTTAATCTTTAAAAATAATCGCTTTTTTAAAAAAAAAACTATCCCAATAAAATTTTGATTATAAATTGTTTGGAGTACAAAATAAGTTAATACAAAAACATACTTAAAACGAAATATGCTTAACCTATACAAGGAATTTTTGAAACAGATGGAAACTTAGAGTGGACTATATAAATGAGCTCAAATTCTTACAAAAGAGAATTCCCAAGGAAGACAATAGAGAGTACAGATGATTAGAAACGAAAATTAAAAATACGTGTCATATTCTGGTGCTATGTTTCTCAATACAATAGCACACAATGAAAATGCATCCTGAGAAAAATGGATAGGATGGAAGAGGGAGGAAGATATCAGAGAATATAGATTAAATTTAGAAACTATTAACGACACGTGTCCCTGCTCTCAAGAAAAGTCTATGCAAGGAGAAGCACGTTTCAAGTCCTCTCTAGTCTCTAGCCAAGTAGATTAAATTTGTTGCACCGCAACACTTACATAGCACATTTTGAGCTACAAGTTTTAATTTCAGTTTAATATAGAAAAAATTTTCAAGTGTAGCAACCGGATATTGGACTCGAATTCATTGAAAAAAATTCTTGAAAACTCAAACCCTTGATAAAAATGTTGATTGCTGAGTGTAAGGATATAAAATTATTAATGTGTCTTCACCTAAAAGCTTAAGTTAGCTTTTGAGATAATTAATTTATAATATGATATCAGAACTTAAGCTAAAAAGACTCTTACATAAGAGAGTGTGTTAAAGATATAAAATTACTAATATATATACACCTAAAAACTTAAACTTTTAGTAAATGGTCAACCAGTTTTTTGACTACCTAACAAGTTGTGAATACTTTTTCATAACTAGTAAATGGCCAACCACTAACCAGTTGTATAACTTACTAACAATTGCCATTAAATAGTATTCTTTTTACTACAAAAAAAAAACAGTTCTTTTTAAAGAATATAATTTTTACTATGATAATAATTATATGAAAGGTCAAACTTTTTTAATTATTAAGGAATACATAATTAGATGATAATATAAAAATATTTAAAATTAATAATAAATTAAAATTAAAAGATATTCTTATATATACTGAACCAATAAAATTTTGACATATCATTAAATGAACATTAATGATGTGTTAATTTTTATTTATTTAATGAACAATAGTACTAATTTAATGATGTATTAATTTAATTTAGTGTGTTTAAATTAATTTAGTTTATATTTAAAATAATTTATAATTAAAATTTTGTTGAGAGAAGTGTTTTTTTTAAAAAAAATTTCTAAATATGCACTTGGTTTCCACAGTGGTGTAAACTTGATCTACACAAGAATCTCATACGACTTCTATAAATATTGAGTACAGTTGTCCCTACTATTGGCAAAGTCAAGCTAAAAAGTTTAAATGCTTGGCATCCCATGTACCACGCCAGTCTGCAAACCACATGAGACTATACTATTCAATACTCCATTGAAAACATACGCGCTAGCATCATATCACTGCTTTCGTTTTCCACCTTACCCTTCCTTCGAGCCGGTTTTCCAAGTCTTGTTTCTTAGTTGTACCGTATAATATATTGGGTCAAACAATAAAGGCTTAGTCATCAGTTCACATCAAGCAATAATAATGTATTTACAGGTACACCACTCTCACTCCATTTCCAAAAATTTAAGACTAGGTTCTCTAAAAATATATCCCGATAACTCGACGTGAACATTAGCGCCATGGACTCTTCCCACCTTCTCAAACCAATGACCACCGCATTACAAAGATGAAACTCCGACTTAGTCGTTCTAAATCTGACATCAAGGGAAGTCAAATGCATTAATTTTCTGTCCTTTATTCACCACTTGTTCACATATATTACTTACATGTAACGTTTGCAAGACGAAATTAATTATAATTACATTATTTTCATTGATTATTTGCAATAAGTTATTAATTTACTTTCTTTCACATTCCGTGCATGATGATATACATTACTTACATGGCTGATTTGCTGCTACCAATTACTTGAAACCCGTCAAATGAATGGGCATAGCAGACTTACAAAATTTGAACTTGGGTGCAAGAGGGTAAAGCCTTGTGTGTGTGGCTGCAAGAATACCATGATTTTAGCTTTCACTTTTACCAATTATTCTGTCATATTATATGTAACAATCATATAGCAATTTTGTCTCCATTGGACCATTCACAAGACAACTATTTCTTGGTCAAAGAAAATCAACACAGGTATGCACCAAGAATTCCAAGGATAGTGCACCCATCCATCTAACCCGATGCAGAAAATATCAGGCTAGCTCTGTCACCACACACCGTGATAAATGGGATTGTGAAACATCTACAAGTAATGTTAGTGGTTAATCACTTCGCCTATGATTATTGGTTGATAACATTTTGTCAGCACAGTTTATAATTTATAGGCTCTAAAAATATCATAATCTTCTCATCCACTAATCAGCACACAGTGCAATAGTCACTCATGCCAAGACAGGGGTAGAGGGAATGTAAATATGAAATGATTTGGTTTCTTTTTATTTATATATTACAAATTATATAAGTTGGTATTGTCCAGCTGTAGGTTTGTCTTACTTCCTGTCTATCATCAGATAATGAGTTATATACCTGCTTTCAACTATCTATCTTTCTAAAAAGATGCCGACATTGATTGTGTTATGTCAAAACGAACTAAACTAAGGTGTCATAAAAATTCTTTAAAGCCAAGAATAGTTTTCAAGTTTTTATTTAATTTATGTTGTAAGCTTAAGTTGTGACATTGGATGCACAGAGGATAACCTAACCAATGTATTGGAAGAAGACATGTAGTGCAGCCATATGTTTCCATGACAGAAGCTGTTCTCCCTCTTAGCAATCAATTCTCAACCCATTATATTCATCAAGGAAGATTCAAATTCAAATTCACTCAAACTCACAATTTTGAGAGCCAGATTCACAGTGGAAGACAGCAGATTAACCTGCAAATGGTGACGCTTCTGAAAATTTAAGCTACTTGAGTGTGGCGTGCAGGAAAGCATGCAGGATACATGAGGACAGAATCAAATACTCATCCATTGAATGCTATGAGATGATAAGCACAAAAGCCAGATCAGCTTAAAGTCAACTGAAAAGTCCCTTACTCTCCTTTTGGTCCAGATTTCAGCTCTTATGGACATGGCCTTTAATCTAATTCACTGCACGTTCTTTTTTGTGGGAATGGTGTTCAGCATACTGGAACACTGGTTAAATCAAGCAACTGATTCCAAGACAAAAATTTACACAAGCCAACAAATTGAGTATAGAACAATGGAAAATATTATAAAAGGAAAAAAACAAAACCTACCCATCAATGCATTGCAAGCTGCTTTTTATTTGCCTGGAATGGAAATTGTCCCCAATTAGTGCTACTCAACAAATTTTATGTAAAAAAAAAAAAAACAAATTTTATATCATTGATGTGTCCGAGGCTTGCTAATGTCATGGGATTTAGGATAGCGTTATAAATACTGCTTATCCTTAAGTCGCAGGAATTTAAGTGGTTCTTACTACGCTGACAGAAAAGAAATTGACGCATATTATGGGCTTCAAAATGATAAAAAAGATGGGATGAGGATTATTGCAAAATTTTTGTAGAGAATTCACTAAAATAGAATCAGAACCACACTTTATTTTTTTAAACAAATGGAAACTTAGACGGACTATATAAACGAGTTCAAATGAAGATATCAGATCGTACAGAAGAGTTCAAATGAAAATTAAAAATATAAGTCACATTCTAATGCTATCGTTCTCAATACAATAGCACCAAAATGAAAATACATTTTGAGAAAAAAAAAAGGATGGGATGGAAGGGAGAGGAAAGATATAAGAAAATATAGATTAAATTTAGGAAATATTGACGAAACGTTTTCCTGCTCTCAAGAAAAGTCTACACAAGGAGAAGCAAGTTACAAGTCTTCTCTAGTTTCTAGAGAACCTGTACAACGACCATCATCCCTTCTTAACCCAATTACTTTGACAATTTTGAAGAGAAAGAAAAAAGGGTGGGGGGACCAATTGCCATCTTTTTATCATCCAATACATTTCATTTTTTTTTTTTTGGGGTAAGATCATCCAATATATTATTTCTCATGTTTGTGAGGCTGCCATTTCATTAAAGAGAGGAGTAAACATATTATAACATTCTGCATTGTTTTTCCTCTAGAATGTAGACTATGCTAGGAGGATAATTCACCTTCCATTCCATCGAAAAAAAGAAAACTTCATCCACCTTATTTTAGTTTTAGAAACTCAAAATTAGAATATACGTATTCACTCGATAATTGAGACGTTCCTTAAGGACAATCACGTCTCTGCTTTAATGTTCAATATTGTGCACAAAATTCTACCGAGTTTCAATTTGCCGTAGTGTAAACTTCGAGCTCCGTGAAAGCAGCCTTAGACAGGGGATGGTAATGGAGTAGGTGGGAGTGGGTTTTTGCACAACTTGAACCTATTTCACATTCCTTAAAATACAATACAACTAGCCTTATTTAGTTTACAAGTTTTAGGAATCAAAATCTAAATCCATCCTTATTAAAATATTTAAAACTTACATTTTATCCGTCCAGCTTCATACTTATAAATATTTCATACACATTTATACAATAACTAATCATAATTTTAAAAATTAATTATTATTTTATATAAATTATATAGTTTATTTAAAAGAACTTACTTTTATTACTTT
Organism: Castanospermum australe; assembly: GCA_019955255.1. Classification (NCBI taxonomy): domain Eukaryota; kingdom Viridiplantae; phylum Streptophyta; class Magnoliopsida; order Fabales; family Fabaceae; genus Castanospermum; species Castanospermum australe. The sequence goes on from NSJW01000420.1 coordinate 1,215,376, forward strand.
TATTATAATTTAAATCAATAAATTAATACAATAATCCAAAACTATTACATTTTATTTATATATATTATATATATATATAATATATATATATATATATATATGTATAGAATGCAGAGCGGAATGTGTGCGAGTTGATTGGGCCAACCCCATGCAGAACTCGATAGGTTAGGTACTCGCAGGACGAATCTATATGCCATCCCTGTATTCGATCACAAGGGTGAGTTTCAAGAGTCAAGGGATTAAAGTCTTGCGAGTGTGCCGGTTGGTGAAGCTGAGTAGGAACAGGCTCTTGAGTTTTGTCTTTGGCGGACACGTCAACAGAATTGTCAATGGCCCTCTTTCGAGCCAATCTTCTCATGTCTTCCTTGTCATCGGTCCAAGTCAACTAACGTACTAGACACACAAAGACTAGGTAACTAACAGAACTATATAATGAAGATAAACACGGTTGGCTACGCAAAATAAATAGAGAACCATATTATTCTTGAACATGTGTTTTGGATCCTGAATTGTGATATTTAGATATATATGGCAGCTTTCTTTCACATTCTTTATCTGACTTTTTTGTGAAATTTTTTTAAAAAAAAGTTTGTCAAAATTTAATGTTTTATTATAAAATGTTTGATAAAATATTTTTTTTTCGATAAAGACTGATGATTTGAGATTTGGATTGTTTTTGTAAATAGAATGGTATCGGAAAAAACCTTCATATTAATATATATATATATATATATATATATATATATATATATATATTAGAGAGAGAGAGAGAGAGAGAGAGAGAGAGAGAGAGAGAGAGAGAGTATATGATAACTTTTATGTTATACAGTTTAACAAATGAATAAACATGACTAAACAAATTAAACGTTAAAATTTTCACCACCTGCTTTGACCTCTCTCACCTTCCCTGACCCCATGATATTTTTAAAGAGCAATAATATAGCATATCAGGGATTTTCACAAAATTCTTTAATGGAATGATTGTTGCTTGCCACTTTATCTTATTTTTCAGCTGAAACCTAACAAATACAATTTTTTTTTAAAAAAAAAAAAATCATTGTTTCAACTTCAATGATTTCTTATACACTTTACCTTTCTAACTTTCACGAAACTATATCGTGATTATTAGTATTTCTCAAGTTCGAAAACACATATGGGTCCACGTCGGAGTAAAGAGTGGTCAATGGCAAAGGGAAAAAGATTGGCTGGAGCCACCTTCTTAATCCTTAAATTTTTTTTTATTTCAAGTCTTAAAAATTCTTTATGTAATTTTATATTTAACCCCATTAAAAAGGAAAAAATCGATCTTGACTTTGACAAGATAAAATTTTTAACTCCATTCTGTGTGGATCTTTTTTCAATGGGATCTTCCTTACGCTTATATGCATATAAGCTCCTCTAGGTTTCTTGATATTTTGCTTTTATAAATTATCACAAATTCATGCCATTTTTTTTATTGAC